>JAUIMM010000247.1:2822500-3460000 GCA_031769625.1 Taudactylus pleione
TGGGAACCAATACTAACACTCTGTCCCCAGGAGCAAAGCTGCGTAACCGAGCATTGCGGTTGTATACCCTCTGCTGTGCCTGTTGAGCCTGTTCCAGGTGCTCTCTCACTATCGGCACTACGGCAGCAATTCTCTCCTGCATTTGAGAAACATACTCAATCACCATTTTGTAAGGACTAGACTGCCCCTCCCATGTCTCTTTGGCAATGTCTAGAAACCCCCTTGGGTGTCTCCCATACAACAAGTCGAAGGGTGAAAACCCGGTGGAGGACTGGGGAACTTCTCTTATGGCCAACAATAAATACGGCAATAAGTAGTCCCAATCCCTACCATCCTTGTCGACCACTTTCCTAAGCATGTGCTTTAACGTCTTGTTAAACCTCTCGACCAGCTCATCGGTTTGGGGGTGATAAACCGAAGTTCTTAACTGTTCGATTTTGAACAGGCGGCATAACTCTTTCATGACTTTGGACATAAACGGTGTACCCTGGTCAGTTAGTATCTCCTTAGGTATACCCAGCCTGCTAAAGACATGAACTAGCTCTCTGGCAATGGTCTTGGTTGATGTATTGCGCAACGGGATCGCTTCCGGGTACCTGGTAGCGTAATCCATTATGACCAGAATATACTGGTGTCCCCTGGCAGACTTCATTAAGGGTCCAACCAAATCCATCGCTATTCTTTCAAACGGCACCTCTATGATAGGCAATGGAACTAGTACACCCTTAAAATGTGGCCAGGGAGCATGATACTGGCACTCAGGGCAGGATGCGCAATAGTCAGATACCTCTTTATGAAGCCCGGGCCAGAAAAACCTCTGCATTATTCGCTCAGTGGTTTTCTCTACCCCTAGATGGCCTGCCGTTATATGACCATGGGCCAGATCCAACACTGTTCTTCTGTAGGCTTTGGGAACTATTAGTTGTTTCACAACATCTTCCCCCTTCTTAGTCATCTGATATAACAAATCCTGACACATTGCCATGTGGGGATAGGACAAAGGACTATTAGGGTCTACGGGTTTACCATCAACTACTTTTACATTCTCCCTGGCTTTTACCAAAGTAGGGTCATTCAACTGCTCGACGGCAAAGACCTCTCTTCTGACCTCTAAATCAGGCAGATGATCACCAGGCCCAACAACACTTCCCACCTCAATGGGAGGCACATCAGTTGGCGGGCCACCATCACGTTCCGCATTCTCTAGTTCGCCAACCATAGTAGAAAAAGGGAATAACTCTGACTCAGAAGAAACTCCCTCCTCCACTACATCGACAACCTTCTCAAATGGATCAGGGTTGTTCACCTCTGGAACAAAACGGCTTTCCCACAACTTCCAGAAGTGAGCAAAGTCTCTCCCCAATATTGCATCGTACACCAGACCATGCACCAAACCCACAGAAACTATAGCAGAGCCACATGGTGTCTCGATGTTCACCTCGGCCGTAACATAATATCGAGTATCCCCATGTATGCAGGTCACACCAACAGTTTTCCCCTCACGCCGCAAGGGGTTCACCAGCTCAGCTTTTATAAGTGTCACCAAGCTACTAGAGTCTAACAGTGCCTCTACTCGGTTGCCATCTACAGTGAGTACACACATGTGCTTATCAGTCTCAGCCTGCCGGTCAGCCATACAGGCTATCTGTGCAAAGAAAGACCCCCTGCGGTAGACATGAGCAGTATCACATTGCATAGGTTCAGTTGTAAGTGCACAATTAGCGGCAATATGGCCGAAGCCACCACATCGGAAACACTGAGTCATATTAATGTCTAGTCGTTTACGGGGCAAGAACCTTCCGGGCCTGGCAGGCCTGTCTCCAGGTTCTACACCCTCAGTCTTAGGTACATTCCACCGCCCAGCACCCTTCTCCCCTGGAACAGTCTTACCAGTGTCTCTGGGAGTTCGCCGGTGCGCCATCGGGGCTCGGTGGGGCATACTCATCAGCTCCTCATTCTTCACGTACCTCTCCACCAGCTCGACCAACTGGTCCGCGGACTTAGGGTCTGCATGGCTCACCCACTTGCGCTGAGTCACAGGTAATGATCGCAGGTACCGGTCCATCACGACCCTTTCCACGATCTGTGGTCCCGTCAGCGTCTCGGGCTGTAGCCATTTTGAGGACAGATGGGACGAGGTCATGCATCTGTGAACGTGGAGGCTTGTCCTTATGGAACTCCCAGCTGTGGACCCGTTGGGCACGAACAAAGGTGGTGACTCCCAAGCGAGTTAGGATCTCCTGTTTTAGTTTTTTATAGTCCTTGGCATCAGCCAGGCATAAGTCAAAATATGCTTTTTGTGGCTCCCCAGACAAAAAAGGTGCCACCAGACTTGCCCACTGCTCCTGGGGCCAACTCTCCCTTTCGGCCGTTCTTTCAAATGCGGCGAGATAGGCCTCCACATCATCGCCCGAAGTCATCTTTTGGAGGAAGTGACTGGCTCGTACGGAGTGAGTGGTGGTGGGAGGACCAGTATTAACATCTCTGGGCCGGGCGACCAGGTGCTGTACCACCTCTCTTATGGCCTGGCTGTTTTCCGCTAAGGCCTGGCGGGTTTCCTCAATGGCGACCTGTTGAAGTCTGTTAGTCTCCTGCTGAGCTCTGGTAGATTCCTGCTGAGCTGCTGTAGCTTGGAGCAAGGCCTTAATAATGTCCTCCATTTTGTCCTGGGGTGTAGGTTGGAAGCTGAACCTTGCCTCTCTGAGCATTGGCTGACGCCTCCTCTATGGGACTCCAAGGACACAGTGTTATTTCCACACTCACAAATTGGGTGTCTGTCCCTTTAATTTTTAAATGGAAAGTTTTCCTCTCGCTGCAACTTCAGTGTGTGTGGGTGCCCGCATTCTCCACCATATTGTGACACAGTTAGGTTAGGGGGTCCCTGTCCTGGGTAGAGGACTCTTTCCTTACACACACACAGCAGCAAGGAAGCAGCACACCAGTCTGGATGCAAGTAAAAGCTGGTCGGCGCCAGTCTTTATTGTACAATGTCAGAAACATAAAGAAAACATAAATATAAATCCTAGCCCTGTCGGGGCACTAACTTCACAGGTAGTTCCCTCACTACCAGAACCTGGCAGGGCCTAATGCCCTCGCCAGCAACAAAAGCACAGCACAACACTTACAGATAGGTATCCAAGTGTCTCTGAGCAAACTCCCTGTCTGCTCTCCCAGGTGAGACAATCAGCCCTAAACAAACTAGGCTTATATTGGCCACTCTCAGGTGGAAAACTAACAATCCTGTTACCAGGCTGCGAGAACCAAAACCTGGAGTGGCCGTGGGTGGAGCCCTCCCTCTCCTCTCACCCACAACCCCCAGGTCCCAAACCAGCTTTTCAAAAAGCCGAAACTCAAGCCTGCTACACTGCAGACTTTCTCCTGGGGGTTTAAAACACAAAAGACAGGAATCTGGGACAAATGTACCTGCCACAGACCACTTTACCAGTGATCCTATCACAATATATATATATATATACACAAACATGCTGTGTATATATATATATATATATATTATAAACTTCCCAATTGGTGCGGCACTCCTAGATATCACAGCCATCACGATAACAACAGCCTAATATTAATCGTGTGGTACTTTCATCAGGATAACAAAGAGATATGAAGTGAAACGTTGCCATTTATGTCATTGTCATCGTGATGTCTGTGATAGCCAGGAGTGCTATGATATGCATCATTGACTGTGCAGGCACCCAGTACAATTTTTATTTAGGGAGAGCCCTGCCCTCTGGACTGTATATATATATATATTATTTTTTTCATTATTGTTAATATTATGTATTGTTAATTTATGCATACATATCTATATATAGATATACATAAATATGTATATACCAATATATATTATATACTACATATGTAGATATATACAGGTATATGTATATATATATATATATATAT
The DNA here is from genome assembly GCA_031769625.1 of Taudactylus pleione. Classification (NCBI taxonomy): domain Eukaryota; kingdom Metazoa; phylum Chordata; class Amphibia; order Anura; family Myobatrachidae; genus Taudactylus; species Taudactylus pleione. The sequence goes on from JAUIMM010000247.1 coordinate 2,826,416, forward strand.
TCACACACACAGTACATATATATATATATATATATATATATATACACACACACACATACAGCATGTGTATATATATATATATATATATATATATATACACACACAGTGTATCTCTCTCTCTCTATACATACACGTGTAAAATTTATAATTATTTGTAGTATATATCAATATATAGTTATATATAATATGGTAACTAAGACTGTACAATTCAATTAGCAGCAACCAGGCAGCCTGGCTAGCAGGACTGAAAAGCATCTCACCTAAAGCCCGCTGCTGCCAGGCCACCTTCACGGAGCTGCTCAGCTGTGCTGGAGAGTTTGCCTTCTGCTAGTCTGGTAGACAACTGGACATAGCCGAGGGTGGACTGCTTCAGGGCGCGGTGGTGGCGGGCAGCACCCATGTCACGTGACGCGCAGTGATGTCACATGGCGCCGAGGCGGCGCTGCTGCCAAGTCAATGTCGGTGGTTGCAAGCAGCGCTGGGAGGGCTAGTGAAACCCTCCATGTGCCGTATTAATGTTTATGCATCCAGCATTTGATCGGGGCGGGGGGCGGGAGAGGGGGGTGCGCGGCCGGGGGGAGGGGCCTCGGGTGGCACATGGCAGGCTGTTGTAGCCTTTATAATTCCTGTCTACTGCAGCACACTGTAAATGCTTCTGTGTGTGGGCCTATTCTGATGGTGGGCCTGGAGCTGTAGCTCCATCAGTCCCATTATTAATCCGGCCCTGCTGGTGTACTACTACTTGGCTGCCGCATGACAATTGCAACCGTTTACCCCAGGAGACGACACCCTTACCCTGATCTCACCACAATGTGTGTGTATATATTTGTACACACTCATAACACACACTGTTATTATTATCTTGGTTGCTAGTTACACAGAGAGAGTTGAAACCCCAGAGAGAGGAGAGCCCGGACATAAGGGTGGGAGGGGGAGGGGGGTCAATGAGCCTGAGACCTGAAAGAACATTGGGGTCCTGCTTCGTTCTTTTATTGAAATGCTGTTGGCGCTTCATTGGTGAACTGTCAGAATGACACTGCCCCTGGGGAGGGGGAAAGAGGAGGGCTGCATTACAAAGTTGTGAAAAACGATGCTGGATAACACATTCTTCATTTGAACTGTTATAATTGTTGATGCTTAAAGAGGACTGTGTGTGCTATATATATATATATATATATATATATATATATAATGAAATAGATACACAAAGGGGTAAATTTACTAAAGGGAGAATTTGGGAGAGTTTGGGCATTTTCTCCCACTCTCAAATTTAAGAGATCTCCTTTGTTACAGGAAAATACTGGAGAGTTAGCAAACTCTCTTCAATTCACCATCAGCAAAACTTGAGAACCTTTTCACTAGTGAAGATAGGATTCTGAAATTTACCAAGCAGAGAGTTTCTAAACTCTCTTGAGATGGGAAAATTCTCCTGTAAAAACTTGTGAAATAAATACACCTGCCTGTGATCTGCGAGTTTGGCAGAAACATACACAGAGCACTGTGGGGGTCATTCAGACCCGCTCGCGAGCAAAGGTCGCTCGCAAGCAGGTCGATGTTGTGCGCATGCGCGAGACCCGGCGAGCGACGAGAAATACGTAGCTCGGGGTCTCCACCAAAGGGGGCGTGCTGTCGATGGTGACTGACAGCACGTCCCCTTTGGTGGGCGTGCCGGGGGCGTGGCTGCCAGACGGAGGCGTTCCCATGGGAACGCCTACCGTCTGAGTCCGGCCCCACTGACATCAGTAATGTTGTCAGTGGGAGTGATTTTGGCTCTGATAGAGCCAAAATCACTCCTGGGCTTGCGGCAGCGAGACCCTACCGCAGGGTCTCGTCGCAAGCCCGATGGTCACGATGGTCTTTGACCATCGCGACCATCATCATGGACGCTCGCATAAGCTGTGGGTGGTAACCCACAGCTATGCGAGCGTCCAAAAGGCCGCTCCACATTTAAATAGGACGGCCCTGATTCAGAGCGAGCGCTCTGGTCAGAGCGTTCAGCTCTGAATCAGGCCCTGTGATCCATGTATGCTTCTGCCTGTAAATAGTAAAAAAAGTTTAAAGTTAAAAAAACAATGACAAAAGACTAACCAGCCCCAGACTTGCCAGCCAGTCCTGGTTCTTAAAATTGCAAGGAACAAAATGTGTAGGGTTCCACAGTAATTTAAGAACCAGCACCAGGCAGCAGGGCCATACCTGTTTTTAAATATAGGGAGAAAAAAATTCCGTGAGGTTCCCCTTATATTTAAAACCAGCTCTGGACCCTTTCTAGTGGGGGACTGATGCCATAGCCAGGGGTACCCTTTCACCGGACCCCCAACCGCAGAATCAGCCCTGACTTCTAGTCAGCCCAGGCCAGGGATCCCTGGAGAGCTGCGGACCCCCCCAATAAAGGGGCCCCCCTTTCCAAGGCACCCCTGTCCTAGGCTGATAGCCCGGGGCTATCCCCGTCACTCCTGGGCGGTGGGTTGATAGCGTAGGTGTAGGCCACAAACCAATAAGTGGCGGCTTAACATTGGCTGGGACCCATGTGGAGAAGCCGCTTATTGACTAGGACCCACGTGGAGGAGCCACTCATTGGCTAAGTCTACGTGGGTCCCAGCCAATGAGCAGCCGCTAATGTTAAGCCACCGCTGATTGTCTCGCGGACCGGCACTAATGATTGCTCATTCTCCATGAACTGTTATTAGCGTACTGTATCAACATGCTGTAGCGTGTTGATACAGTGTGTCCGGGGCCCTATTTGGATTACTGCAGAGAACATGATGGGACAAAAGGTGAGTATTGCATCTTTTTTTCAGGTACTTCCATTGGATACTTTACGTTGAGAAGGGGACGTGAACATCTGGGAACAGGTGATTATGTGTGTATGTATGGATGTAATAAATCTTTATTTTCACGGTGTGTGTTGTGTTTTTTACACATTTCTTTACAGATGAACTGCACGTACCAGTGGGCCCTTAATGCCCCGCATGCTGGCACTTGTGGTTCTCCAAGTACCAGCATGCGGGGGAGGCTTGCTGGGACCTGCAGTTCTACTGTAAAGACAATGTGAATTATTCTATTTTTTACACACTACACCTACACTATCAACCCACCACCAGGTGTATCAGCCTGGGACAGGGGTGCCCTGGAGAGGGGGACCCCTTTATTGGGGGGTCCCCAACTTCCTAGGGATTCCTGGCCTGGGCTGACTAGTGGTCAGGGCTGATGCTGCGGCTGTGGGGCTTGGTGAAAGGGTACCAGGTCTGGCCCCGCTGCCTGGTGCTGGAACCCTACACATTTTGCTGCCTGTAATTTTAAGAGCCATGACTGGCTGGCAAGTCCGGGGCCGGTTAGTCTTTTTGGGGGGGGGGGGTCCTGTGTATTTTTTTTTTTACATTTAACCCGTTTTTTTACAGCCTAGAACACAGGCAGCTTACACATATCTCACTGATATGTGCAGGTTGCTTGCTCGGGAGAGTTTTTCAGAGAGAAGACACTGTAATCTCGGGTGAGTAATCTCCTGCAAAACGTGCTACTCGGGGGAGATATCTCGTTCTGCTTCACCATCGGCCATCTCACTCTCAGCTAAACTCACTTCTTGGTAAATTTGAGAGTTTCAGGAGCTTTAAATCACCCGAGTTTCGGTGAAGCTAATCGAGTTGAAAAAGAAGCAAAGTCTCCCAGACTCGATTCTTAGTAAATTTACCCCAAAGTATCAAAAGGGCACTCACCAGACTTGACACACTGATGTTAGTAAGTAATACGTGGTCGCAAAATTCGACGTTTCGGTCTTCATATAGGGCCTTTCTCAAGAAATGTGATGCATGGTAGCACAAACAACCACACCATCAGATCAGCAGCAACCAATACACCCCATCGGCCCCCGTATAAATACTCACCCAAAATGCAAAATGCCCTGCCTACTCCTAAACTAGAAGCAGCCAAATAACGTGGTGGGCCAATCCAGATCCCCATCTACATAGGGCATATATCTAAAATAGATCCAGGGAGACAGCATCACTTACTTACCAAGGTGTACTCCCTGTCTTAACAGATACACACAAGGTGGACTTACCAGACTTTAAGGCAAAATGACAAGTTTATTATGCAGAATCCATATTCATGTACAATCAATGTTTTCGGTCCTAGCATGGACCTTTGTCAGGATTTCAAATCATGGCAGTGGCAAACACAGGATTTTTAAGGGGGGGTTTCCATAATATATATATATATATATATAGATATATATATATATATCTATATATATATATACACACACAGCATACATACTGTACTGTACACACAAGCTTGCATGCATTCACACATAGCAAACATACACACAGCATACATACATTCATTCACACATAGCCTACATACACACGCATAGCATACATACACACACACATAGCATACATACACACACACACATAGCATACATACACACACACATAGCATACATACACACACACATAGCAAACATACACACAGCATACATACATACATTCATTCACACATAGCATACATACACACAGCATACACACACACACATAGCATACATACACACACACACATAGCATACATACACAGAGCATACACACACACACATAGCATACATACACACACACATAGCATACATACACACACACACATAGCATACATACACACACACATAGCATACATACACACACACATAGCAAACATACACACAGCATACATACATACATTCATTCACACATAGCATACATACACACAGCATACACACACACACATAGCATACATACACACACACACATAGCATACATACACACAGCATACACACACACACATAGCATACATACACACACACATAGCAAACATACACACAGCATACATACATACATTCATTCACACATAGCATACATACACACACACATAGCATACATACACACAGCATACACACACATAGCATACATACACACACATAGCATACATACACACACACACATAGCATACATACACACAGCATACACACACATAGCATACATACACACACACACATAGCATACATACACACACACATAGCATACATACACACAGCATACACACACACACATAGCATACATACACACACACATAGCATACATACACACAGCATACACACACACACATAGCATACATACACACACACATAGCATACATACACACACACATAGCAAACATACACACAGCATACATACATACATTCATTCACACATAGCATACATACACACATAGCATACATACACGCACACATATAGCATACATACACACACACATAGCATACATACACACACACACATAGCATACATACACACACACATAGCATACATACACACAGCATACATACATACATACATACATACATTCATTCACACATAGCATACATACACACAGCATACACACACACATAGCATACATACACACACACACATAGCATACATACACACACACACATAGCATACATACACACACACACATAGCATACATACACACAGCATACATACATACATACATACATTCATTCACACATAGCATACATACACACAGCATACACACACACACAGAATATACACACACACACATACAGCATATAGTACTTGCATAAACCCAGGAGGAGGAGCTCATCACCACGGCTGCCCTAGCAGATAGTATGCTGCAGATGCGCCTCAGCTCTCTCGGCCATCCGTTTCTTCTGTATCCAGTGCAGAGAGCTCTTCTGATCAGGGCTCTCTGCCTGAGGAGCAGCTGCACATGTGCGGCAGCTCCAATCGCGCCCGCGGGTGGCCCGCTGACTCTGCAAAGTCAAGGTTGTCTCCGTCTTTAAAAAAAAAATTGATTCGTCTGGGGGGGTTTCTGTATGCTCGGAAACCCCCCCTGCGTGCGTTACAGCATGGGCACCTAGTCCACACTTAGGGCCCTATTTAGAATTGTACGCTTTGCCGATGTTCATGCAGCTGAGCAAATTTTTTTCTATTGCGAATGCAGAAAATACTGAGGAAAGTCTCACTGTGCGCGGCGAGCTGTAGTGTTACACGGCATTCATAATGTCTCTATGATCACAGACCACTGCGATCCATGGGCGTTCCTGGGTGGAGACAGGGAGGTGGCCATGGGCGTGTTACGGGAGTTCCAGGGGTGTGTCTACGCTCCCGGCTGCATTCCCAAATGCAGAACCACAGCCTCAGAGGCGCTCTTTACAGAGAAAATTGTCCCAGAATCTGCGCAGCCCAGGACATACTCGAGGAGTCAATGTGCGTCTGATATTGCGTCAGTGATGATGTGTTCTCAGCCCCCGGAGGATCTGCACACAGCGCAGATAGGGGTAGTGTGTGGAGCAGCATTATGTCAGGCGGGGAGACTGTTAGTGGGCATTAGCATGTGTTTGCAAATACATTGCAATAGCGTACAACTCTGTATCAGGCCCTAAATAATCCCCCCCCCTCAATTAGCAAACAACACCCACAAATCATATAACAAACATGTGTAGGTACTTACAATTAAAAACAAGAGCCAAACGAATACTCTACCAGCAGCCTAACATCCAAAGTATAAAATAGATATAACTGCACTATCTGGTAGAAAAAAATAAGGTGCCACATTCGCAGTGACTATGCAAGCGCTCCACAGTCAGAAACATGTCAAGCCACGCGTTCCACTAAGAAGCACAAACTGGAAGAACATCGCTATCAGCTATGAAAACCAAATTTATAGCATATGGAGGGTTATAGTACATAAATGGACATAATGAACAAACAAACAATAAATATTAAATATACACAAGCACTGTGCACCCTGCTCTCCCACGCTTAATCCGGCTCTGCTCACAGCAGTTCTTTACCTTTCCTACCACTTTGTGTCTCCCCTAGGTTTTCCTTGATCCCTTCTTTTCCAAAGACACTTTTCCTCTTGCTGTTTAGCCCTCCCAGGGCTGGATTAAGCCTTTGGGGGGCTCAGGGCACTTAAGAGAGGGGCCCACCCCCACTCCTCTTCCTCCCTCTCTTCTTAGTACCACCCCTACTTGTCATCCGGCCCACACCTACACATCATCCGTCCTGCCCATACTAGTCGCCAGGCCTGCCCCCACTCATTGTCTGGCCGACCCTCAGTCAGCCAGCCCTTAGAAAATGCACAGTGTAGGTGCTCCACCCATGGGGGGTGGCCTAAGAGAGGGGAACCCAAAGCATCATGACCCCTGTGCCTTCCCACAAGGGTGTAACTACCATAAGGGCAGAGGGTACAGCTACTACGGGACACAAAGCTGAGGGGGACCCATCTTCCTTGTCAAAGTTACATGTGTTATATACACTTTGCATCATTGGGTGGTACATAGAGGCCCTTACCAACTTTTGATATGGGGCCTTCAAATATCTACGCCCCTGCCTCCCCCCTTAATCCGGCTCTGACCATACCACCTTTCCTACTGATTTTTGTATTCCCTGGGTTTTCCTTTATTCCTCCTTGTGTCCTACATCTTTTTCTGTCCTTTTTTTTTTGCCTTTTGATTTCTTTGTGTATTCTGGTCGATTTTGGGTGTTTGGTGTATTTGTACTCAATTTTCATTCAATTTTGCAAATCTAACAGCAAATTCCAGTATGGAATTGACTATAAAACAGAGGGCCCAATTCAGACCAGGTCGCTAAGCCGTGGACGCACGCTATGGACGATTGTCGCCTGTCTGCGTATGCATCAAAATACGCATGCGCGAACCAGTCACTGCATCTGGGAATCGTACACGTGTAGTACACAGACTGGATGCTACTTCGAGTGACAGATAGCGCCGTTTGTGGGTGGTAACAGGGGTAGGTGCTTGTGAACGGGGAGTGGTGTTGCGAACGCAGGTGTGTCTGGGCCTCAAAACGGGGTTTTATGGATGTGCATAATTAGCATTGAGACGTCATTGTACACGTCACTTGGTTGTATTTCAGCCTGCAGTGATCGCAGTGCTTGCGGCGGTGTAGGGTCTACCTCAAGCGCTGCGTGCAGCTCTGATGGTTCTCGATTGTTCTGATTAATCATACACTTCCTGGAGATGACGTGTGTTAAGAAAGAAAAGTGGGCGTCATTATAGTGGCGTGCGTTTGCTCTGCCGTCACTCTCTAAGACATAGAGGATGTCCTTACACCAGACAGCGCGATCGCAAAATTTGAATACCCGGCTCCTTTTGGCTGCGAGAGAGCGCAGCTTAGCGTCTGGGTCTGAATCAACCTCAGAGTCCCAACCAAAAGCAAATATCAACCAAACATCAATAACTTCACACAGACGATTACAGAATCCCAGGATTTACCAACAGCCGTTATGAAAATCGAACAACAATCAAACTCAAAATCGATTTTGAAAGCACCCAAACAATAGACCTGCCTGAGGCAGTCATGTTTGGGAGAAGCACAGAGATCACTATGATCTGTTAATGCTTCTTAGGGTTAAAATAACAGAATGAGTTAAAAAAAAAAATTTAAAAGGCTACTGCGTGGGGTCCCCCCTAAATCCCTAACCAGCCCTGGACCGACCTTTAGCCTGGTCTGGTTATGAAAAATCGTGGGGAAAACCGGCGTGTGGTTCCCCCTATTTTCCATTAACCATAACATAAAGTTTAGCAGCTAAATAATTTGCATGTATGCAAATTATTCTGCTGCTTATACATTGTAAGTGTAAATAATATCGTATTTGTGCTTTCTGTCCACTTAGTCTCCATAATAAGTATGAAAGGCTGCTTGGGACGGAGCTGGTGGCCAGAAACCTAGTAGCAGAAAAGGAGCTGGGTGCCCGGCAAATAGCGTTCCCCCCTCGGCAAGTGCCATCCTGGCCAAAGTGTAGTTATGCCCTTGTCCACTAGTGTAAAATCATGATGGGCATGGTTGTACCCTTCACACATGACATCAACCTGTTCCATGTACAATCCATCTGTTGTCAAAGCTGAAGGGGCTATTACTGACATTGGGATTGAGCCTGAATCAGAGATGTACTAATACAGATGCCACTGCTGGGAATATGTACACAGCTGCTTTGCAAATGTTGCAGACACACAGTTTTGCAAATCCAAGCAACTGTGTAAAAAGACTAGAGATGAGCGGATCCGGTGCTCCGAGAACCAACCCAGCCGAACATTGCCATTCCGAGTCGGATCTGAGTCCGGCTCTGGTTTTCCCGCCGAAAAACTCGGAATCCAAAACAAGACAAAACGTCATCATCTCGCTGTCGGATTCTCGCTGGTTTTTGATTCTATAAAATTCCCAGTGATTGGCGCCATTTTCACTCCGGCTGTGGAGACTGTACAGAACAGACGTGCTCTGTTCTTCTCTGTTGTTCAAGTGTGCAGTGTTGTCGGCTGGGGATGCAGTACATAAATTGGGGGGGTGCTGCTGTGTCACTGTTACCCTGTCAATCAAGGGGCTAGGGCTGCAGCTCATAAAAGGGTGCTGTGTCGTCCAGGGGTGCTCTGTCAATCCAGGGGTGCTCTTCCCCAGTGTAAATAAAAATAAAAGTTAAAATTAATAATTATGATTCCACAACAAATAAAAAAATAAAAGATCTTATTTTTTCTTTTTTTATGTGTGTGTGCTAGCTACGTTATTATTGTTCAGTGACACTGCCGGCCAGAATGCAGTGTATCATCCACGTATTTGTGATTCTGCAGGTAATCCGTCCGCTCTCTGCAGGGGTGCTTTGTTGTCCATAAAGGGGTGCTGTGTTGTTCATCAAGGGGCTGCGGCCTCGTCCAAGGGCGCTCTTCCCCAGTGTAGAAAAAATTATTGTTTGGTGACACTGCCGACCAGACCACAGTTTATCATCCACGTATTTGTAACTCTGCACTCCGTAGGGGTGCTTTGTTGTCCATAACGGGGTGCTGTGTTGTTTATCAAGGGGCTGCTGCCTAGTCCAGGGGTGCTCTTCCCCAGTGTAAACAAATAAAAGTGAAATAAAATTAGCATTCCACAAAAAATAAAAAATATTTTTTTTTTCAGTTTTTTTTTGTGTGTGCTAGCTACGCTATTATTGTTCGGGGATACTTCCGACCAGACCGCAGTTTATCATCCACGTATTGTGAAACTATAAGTGGTAGCGCAGTGTGTTATTCTTATTCATAAAAAATCTTGTGACGCTGTAAGTGGTAGCGCAGTGTGTTATTCTTTTCTTATTCATAAAAAATATTGTGACACTGTAGATCATTGATACCGCAGTGTAATATTTAAAATTGGTACAAATTGACGTGTGTGCTGTACCCCATTTGTGTTTGTTGTTATGTACTGTAGAATGATCAGTTGAGAGGAGCCGCATACTAGTGCTAGAGCTGCTGCCAGTGCCACCAGTCATGATGATACTAGTCCATCTACATCATCTACTAAAGCCCATGCCCAAGGGCATACAGGGCTTAAGTCAGGGCATCTAAAATCAAAGAACCAATCTTTTACAGTGGTAAACAAAAAAACATTAAAGGGAAAGTTAGCTTCAGAAAGACATAAAATTGGAAAAGGAAAGACTTAGGCCTTGGCCTTTATTTATGGTGGTTCTGCCTCTTATGATGATTTAAGCACAAGTGAACATGCTGACATAGAAATCAAGGATGCTCCTGTGGAAGTGCACCAGGATGAGGAGGATATTTGTGTAGCTGACGCTAATAAGGATGTTGATGATGATGATGTTGTTGATGAGGATGCTGTTTGTGTAAATCAGACATCAGTGGAAGAAACAGTTGTTGTCCATGATAAGGAAAAGCCCATTGTCATGTCTGCGCAAAAGACAAAAAAATCCACTTCTTCTTATGTGTGGAATTATTTCTACCCAAATCAGGACAACAATTGTCAAGCTATCTGTACCCTTTGTAAAGCCAGAATAAGTAGAGGTAGGAAACTTAACCATCTAGGAATCTCCTCCCTGTTATGTCATCTGCAGCGCATCCATCCAAAAAGTTTTTTCAAAATTCAGAAACTTTGGCTACAAAAGTACCAACAAGCAGTCCAGCATCAGCCAGCTCTCTGCTAGATCCAAGCACCTGCCATATTCACTACCAACACCTTCATCAAAAATATCCTCAGTCATGAAGCAATTAGTTTGTTTGGGCACCCAGAAGACAATCTACAAATGGGCAGCTGACATTGCTGGCAATGATCTTTATGTGCACAAACTGGCTTTACAGAGGCAAGATGTTGTCACCATCATCATCCGATTCTTCACCCTCATCAGTGTCTACATCATCTTTCTTCACACAATATTAATTTGTCCCCGCTGGAATCCACCATTACAGGTGCCTCTTTAAGTTTTGGACATAATTGGCGGTAAAGGTCTTCCACGTGGAATTTGTAGTTCATTTTGATGAACATCATCTTTTCCACATTTTGAGGAAGTAGCCTCCTACGCCGATAGCTGACAAGGTTTCTGACTGTGCTGAAAACTTTTTCGGAGTATACACTGGAGGGTGGGCAGCTCTAGTAAAGCAAAGCCAGTTTGTGCAAGGGCTCCAAATTGCCTTTTTTTCCTGCTAGCAGTCAAACAGACTGTCTGATATGCCTATTTGGATGCTATTATTAAAAATAGTCCTCAACCATTCTTTGAATGGTGACCGTATCAGATGGAGTCATGGTAGAGGTCTCATTAATTTAATTGTATGCAATTCTATTAGACCCGACCAGATGTCAAAACTTCGTTGTGTTGACTCACCCGCATCACCAGTGGGTCTTTTGGAAAAGATTAGTTTTTCCTTGGCAGCCGCACTTGCTGGAGAAACTGAAGCAGGAGCCATCGCTGCATCACGTGCTACTTGAGCTGACAATTTGCTTACCAATAGGTCTGTATCCGATGGGAAGACATTACATATGACTTAAACCTAGGATTGAGCACGGTCGTCAAAATGTATTGATCCAATTGGAAGGTCCTGAAAACCTTTGGTTCCTGGTGAAGTGAATAAAGGACTTGATCCAACATATTTTGCAGAATTGCTTCATTTCAGCTCCTCCTTCAGTTTCTCAAGTTGCTTTTCCAACAACTGGTAGTATCTGAACTCACTTCACAGGTGACTACTTCAAAGGGTTTCAGCACTTTGCACAACATGGAAAGTATTTTCCACTGAGCTTGAGTAAGGTGCATTCCCCCTACTCTTCCTATTTGTCATAGTTCGCTGTGTAGCTTTGGATGGCTTTTTGCTGTTCCTCCATCCTCTGAAGCATATAAAGGGTGGAGTTGTAACTACCTCTTGCTTCAGCTGATGGGAGGGCAAATTCAACATTCTTCATGCACCTGTTGTATGGTGAAAATGTCAATATTTCAGGCCAGAGAGAGCATCTCCTGCATGGCCCTGTCATTTTTTAAAAATTTGCACCACCAACATAGGACATGTTGGAATTCACCCAGCTGTAATGCTCTCACAATATTGGTGGCATTGTCATTAATTACAAATCCTGAGGAGAGTCCAAGCATGGTAAGCCATTTTGCAATGACTTCCCTGAGTATTTCTGAAAGGTTGTCAGCGGTAGGCCTCTTAGTGAAACCAGTGATACACAGAGTAGCCTGCCTCTGAATGAGCTGCTGTTTCTTAGATGCTGCTGCTGCTGTTGGTGCCGCTGAAGGCAATACACCCACCCAGTGGGCTATTACAGTTATGTAATCTTGCGTTTGCTCTGTTCCGCTTGTCCACATATCTGTTGTTAAGTAGATAGTGGGTACAATGGCATTTTGGAGGACACTCATTTTTTTAAAGTCCCTGTACAGGCGGGGAATTGCTTTTCTAGTGAAGTGAAATCTAGATTGGTATTTGGTAGCAGGGACAATGTACCTCAACTAACTGTCTAAAACTAAAACCCACTGCATTATTGCTGGATATTGGATGCACATCTAATCCAGCATAGATGTTTTGGCGTCAGTGATCCGCTGTGAAACTGGGTGACTGCAGTCATACTTGCTCCCCCTTGCAAAGGATTGTTTAACAGTCAATTGTTTTTTTAAACTACTACTGGGATGAAGATCCACTCCCAGGAGCAGCAGCAGCAGGTGTAGTGCTCAAGGATTCTTCTGGGGCAAGGACTGATGTGAATGATTTAATATTTTTTGTAAATGCCCCCTCTCCTCCCCTCCTCCCTCATAAATTTGCTCTGGAATCAAAAAATGAAATTAAATACACTACTAATCAACCCTTCTTTTCCCTGTCTTCAACTACATACATACTCCAACTCCCTCAGGCCTCTTGAATAATAAAAACATTTGTTTCCTGATGTGCCATGTTGGAAGTTGAACTGCCACAGCAGCTGAAATCTTCTACATGTGGTTGCTGAATGCCAAATATGTCCAGAAATTACATACAGTGCGTAAAGCAGGCTGAGGTAAACTGAGGCAAGCCACTTGTTGTTGACAAATAACTTCCAGTAGGCCCGGCAAACATTACGGATGCTGAGAGTTCTAGTTCAACTGAAGAGCTACAGGAGGCTTTCATCTGACATAAACAGCAAGTCTTGGTCCCAATATCCCTATAAATGTCCCTGAGCACAAAGTAAACGTCTGTTTACAGTGTGTACTAGCAGTGCCTTTTGGCCTAAACTGGATGAAATCAATATTGTGAGATGGTCAAAACTGACTGGAAACGAGTGGAAATTAATGTTATTGAGGGTAATAATACTGTACAAAAACAGGCCCAAATTATGTGATTTTAGCTGTTTTTATGATTTTATAGAAAAAAAATACAGATCCAAAACCAAAACACGCAAGGGTGGTTTTGCCAAAACCAATTCCAGATCCAAAACACGAAGAAGATACAGATCCAAAACCAAAACACGGGGGTCGGCGCACATCCCTGACAAAGAGGCAGCATTGGTTGCAGATTATTAAATTATGGCAGTCCTGAGTAACTGTATGGTTGTGCAGAATGGCCATGGGAGGAGCATCACAGGGAGAAGAATTTGCATTTGTGAGAAAACCCTAATTGACAGATCATTCTGTTTCACTGACACATATTACCTAAGAGTTGGTAAACAAATAGAGGGCCTGATTCATTGCGATCGCAGCTGCTATTACGTATGCAGACCTGCTGCGAAAATATGCTAATGTCTGCTATCATAATGCCATCGTACAGCTAGCATAGAGACGCCCACTACCACTATCTCACATTCGTAATACCCTTCAGTCCTGCATATACATCGGTAACATTGAGTAACATCGGTCCCTCACGCACAATTACAGCAGGTCTGACCTTACTCAGAAATTCCTAAACTCGTTGCACACTGAGTACTCAAGCTGCGTATGCCATCGCAGTGGCTAATTTATTCACGCTTCTGTAACAGTGTTCAAAACGGACAGACACGCCTGCGTTTCTCCGACCACTCCCCCGTCACACCCCCAAACGCTCACAGCCTATCTCTTACTCTGTGATGGATTCCTATCTGCGTAGGTGATCACAATGCTAACTCAGGCATGCACACTGTGGTGCATACACATGCAGCGGCCGAACTGCGTACGCTGTTGCAGCTGCGATCAGTAATAAACCAGAAACATAGACCATTACTTTTGGTACAAAGGGCCTGATTCAGACCCACTCGCAAGCGGCTGTCCGCTCGCAAGTGGGTCGATGTTGTGCACTGCGCATGCGCACGACGGCGGGAGCTCCGTCGTGCGCATGCGCCAGACGCGACGAGCGAAGGACTTTCCTTCGCTCGTTGTGTCTGATCAAAGGGGGCGTGCTGTCGATGTTGATTGACAGCACGCCCCCTTTGGTGGGCGTGCCGGGGGCGTGCCTCCTTGATGGGGGCGTTCCCAAGGGAACGCCTACCATCAGAAGCCGGCCCACTGACATCACTAGTGATGTCAGTGGGAGTGATTTTGGCTCTGATAGAGCCAAAATCACTCCGGGCCTTGCGGTTGAAAAACAACCGCTGGCTCCGGCTCGCAGTGGCGATGGTCGCGATGGTCAAGACCATCGCGGCCATCAAACTGCACGCTCGTATAGGCTGTGGGTGGTGACCCACAGCTATACGAGCGTCCAGGAGGACGCTCCATAATTATGGAGGGCGGCCCTCATTCAGAGCGTGCGCTCTGCTCAGAGCGTACGGCTCTGAATGAGGGCCAATGTGTACTCTTAGCCAAAATTTAAGTCCTGTGGTCATTAGTGTGTGTGATCATTAGTGTAACCAATACGCTTCTATTCCTACAATGCAACTGAAACAGGATTGTAATGAGAGAGAAAGCTATAAGAATATGGGGCATATTTATCAATCCTCTAAACAATTATTTTATTTTATTTATTAACAGTTTCTTATATAGCGCAGCATATTCCGTTGCGCTTTACAATTGGAAACATTGATAGAACAAAACAGGGTAATAACAGACAGACATAGAGGTAAGAGGGCCCTGCTTGCAAGCTTACAATCTATAGGACAATAAGTATGATTTATTAGCGCTGCATATCTCCTGAATAAGAAATTAATTATCACGGCAATGTATTAATAATTACATGCAGCGACTCGGGATCCCTGTGAAATCTTAACAGTAAAATGAATACTTTACATCTGGGCCCGGCAGTGCTAGAGCGCATGTGCAGACATCCATTACCTGCAGCTCCCCAGGACCATTCTCAGGAAAAATATATGATTTATAGCCTATAAGCTACAAGAGATAATGATATTAAAAGATGGCATTAGCTATAATAAGGCAAGTCACGCAAAGCTAAACATTTTGGAGCTTGATGAATTTGGGCAGATCACAGGTGGTGATCCAGGCTCGGATGGATATGTATCACTGGTGCTGACATGGTAACAGCTGTGATAGCACTATTATGGCAATGCAGTAGGAGGTGTCATGCCTCCTGCATGCATTACCAATCTGAGCTGCATCAATAGACGCAGCATCGGATCATCTATGTGAGCTTCTGCCAGCGATCGCAGTTGCTCAAAAGAGGCCAGGAAATCTCCATCAGCCGACAGAGATCCTGGCCTCTTCCTTCCCCCCAAACGGCAGCGACACGCTTCCGTTTTGGGAAACGGAGGCCAGCGCTGCTCCCTCCCAGCCTAGAAACGGAAGCTACCGCTCTGCGTGCAGGATCGCAGACCCGTACTATACATGCGCAGTACAGGTCCTGCGCTGGTGCAGAGCGGCTACAATCGGATTTGCGCTGTAACCATTAGCCTAACATGAATTAGCCCCACAGTCCCCACAGACTTCTATGGGGACTGCATTTACGATCTAAAATAGAAAGACTGCAACATATATCGGAGATACCCACGGCAGTGCTCTCTTAATACATTCTAGGCAGGGACGATCGGTCAGGGGAGGCTGAGCCTCCCCTTTCATACTCCCTCCAGTCATACTCCCTGTCATGCCCCAAGGTTTTGATATAAATATACAGTACATGTGTGTCTCCCCAGGCAATGATCTCACATGTAACTGCTTCTAGGGGAGGTAACAAACCTACAGTACATAGAAAACAACTGACCTAATGTCAATAAATATCTTATTAACATTTCATACATTTGGATGTCGAGAATATTATGACAACCTTTCAGCATTGTTGTGTTAATTGCAGTAGACATCCTCTCAGATTAGGGGGGTCGTCACATCCGTCCTGACCCCCCTTTCGCCCCAGCCAGTAAAACCATGGGTGACCCATGTCTGATAGCCCCGAGGTTCAGTAGATGTTCGCTCGCAAATCTGAGTGTATCTTACTATTGTCTCATGCATGTAACTATTTTGTGTAATAGAGAAAATAAACTTGAGAAGTGTTGTCAGACCACAGAGGATGCGTCATGGCTAATTACATGGAGAGGGCCTCATAACCTTTATCACATTATTACATGATGCTTAATAACTCATTAAATAACAACTGTGGACCTGACTCAGAGGTGCGATTATTTGCTACTGCACATTCTGGGAAAGTCCTGGGATCCCCTATGGCGCATGCCTACCACTGAGTGTACGCAGAGACCGCTGCTAGGTATGGGATTGCTCCTATTTGAGCTGGAGACGGAAAACAATGCGTATTCCTGGGAGGCAGACTGAAGGGAACATAAAAGAATGGGCATCTCATGGGTGTGTTATGGGAGTGTCACAACATAGCTGTATACTCAGATGCAGAGACGCAGCCACAGAGCCCACGCTTAGGGAAATTTCAGACGGAGACATTGCAATAGTCATAGGCTGTCATAAGTGTCCATGGTGAGCGCAATGGTGTGCCGATGGTGAAGTGGTTGAGTACACTGGCGGATTTGCACTGTCAACGGGCATTCAAAGTGGGCGCCCCCGGGCTTGCACTTTCCAGCGCACATGAGTACACAAACTAGTATTTTCATATTACCTCCGTGAAAATTCGCAACCGCTGATACACTAGCGCCAACCTATGTATCAGGCCCATTGTATCTGAGCTTGCTGGGAAAAATGTTTCCAGTTAGTCAGTTATGAAGACATAATTGTGTGAGCTGCAGAATGTATGTCAGATTAGAGGAAGAATGTGTTGAGGGCAGTATCTTAGTAACGTGACAGAGGAAAATTTGTTACCAGGATGTGTTGAAAAACCATAACGAGTCTAAAAATACAATTAAATGATCCACTTAATTCTACATTCCTTGTGCACAAAATGACTGTATCTTACAGTGGTGCATTGGCACAGATGATACTAAGTAGGGTCTACCGTCCCAGGCGTATCACAACTAAACTGACCTTCCTAGGCCAAGGAACCAACACATGGGAGGAACTGCACAATGCTGGACTGTCTACACTGAATGAGTGCTTTAATTATACTGAAACACTGATTTATTTAAAAAACAGATCGTGAAGAAGACAGGAATTATCTTGATGGGAAATAGTGGGACATCAGTGCTTTCTGTGCTCATACTAGATCTGTCACAGTTATACTGTATTTATGTGCCTGTACATTACTATGTGTTACATAGGGTTCTTGTCAGGCTACTACATATGTTCTATAAACCCTGCAGACACCTCCCTTTCTCAAGCAGGTATAAGCGCCAGTGTGACACTACCCTACGCCTCAGTGTTGCATTGTTCACAATGTACCAACTTATTGAGCAAAATGGTTTTGTAGTCTTTGTGAAACAGTAATGTGACCACTGGGGGTGCTGCACCGCTGTAATCAATGGGCTATATACCAACTAAAGTCTGCAGAAGCAGTAAATCCGCTTGTATTCTTGGAAATACCAACAACCAGAGATAATCACATCAAAGCCCTGATGCTGAGTCTCATGCAAAAGCGCACACAGCAGCGTCTATTGGCGGTCACCTGTCTGTGAATTTTATACGTGAAAATCGACATTGCATGCAGCCTTAAGAGGCCTATAGACAGCAACCTCACAATTACAGCAACAAAACATGCCCAATCCCTTCAATTCACATATTTTTAGTAAACAGATTGCATTTCCCCTACTTGTAATGGGAAATGTGATCTGCTCAGCTTTACTACAAAACTTATTGTGAAAAAATACCATGTGATAATAACGCCATCTCCAGGTGCTTTCCCCGGTGCACCAACTCCTGCTCTGCTCTGAGAGGCAAAGCATAGCCGAGAGCCGGCCCCTGTGATCAACTGTGTTGTCTAAATAGACCACAAGCTGATCACTTAAAAATAAAGAAAAAATCTGAAACACTTACCTGCTTCCAGGGACTAATGATCAGTGCTCCGGTGAGGTCCTCTGGGGCTCCAGTCAGCTGGTCTCCTGGCTCCTGTACTGTGTCCCGATCACCGATCACCAGGCATGTAATTGTAAGCTGGTGGGGAAATCACAGGGGGGTGGCCAGGGCCGGCAACAGAAATCTCGGGGCCTGGTACATTGATGTCTCTGGGGGCCCCACCTTCTCACCACCACGCCGGATCCTGCACATCCCTCCCCTGCATGTGTGATATGTGAAGCATAGTATTGTTAACTGAAATATATGCCAGCATTTAAATAAAGTAAAAATACACTATGACTTACTACACTGTCTCTCTGTCACTGACGATGCAGGCTGTAGTTCTTGTCTGCCGTCTCTTGCAAAGTCTTCTTAATGACAGTGTTGTGGAGCCTCAGGAGTAGGAGGGATGATGTCTGCAACCAGCAATCCTCAGCCATCAGCCCCTCATCATCTACCTCAAATTCAGTGTCACGTCCAGGGCTTCTCGGCATGGTAGTCACCGGGTATTACCTGTGAGGTCGTTATGGCGGGGGTTCTCTGGCAGCGGTGCTGGTGTTTGACGAGGGGCATTGGCTGCGCGTGGTTCTGTGCGGGCACATTGTTACTAGGCCTTGTGAGGTCTGGCGGTGTTTCCGTTCCGTTGGCATGGGTGCCGCCATCTTGCCTGCGGCCATGTGATTCCGGCTGTCCAATCCTGGTAGGTCATGTGCTCATTCCAGCCAGTCACAGCATGGCACTGAGTATTTAGGAAGGTCCAGAGCCTTCCTTCCTTTGCTAGTGCAACGTGTTTCTCAGCTGCGGCTGAGAGAGAGTACCTGTGCCTTACCTGCCTGCCTGCCTGTCTGTTACGCTACTAGCCTGAACCTTGCCTGCTCCAACCTGCTGGACTTACACTGCACCCTCCATATACCTTCTTACCTGCCTGAGTACCTGAACCTGCTGTTTCCCTGCACCTTGCTTCATTTCACTCCCCGCTGGACTTCACTACCTCTGCCTGCATCAGTTACAGCTCACCAAACCTGCATTTAGTTACAGCTCATCATACCTGCATTCTGTTTACAGCTCATCATACCTGTATACTGGACTGGTCCTGCCTGTCACTATCTGGACATTTTCTCATTAACCCCCACTACAGTTATCAAGTGCACTTTAGTGCTATACCTGGACTTTTTCATTTTCCATTCCCATGTCTTCTAAGCTACTTATTAAAAGCTCCACTTTTTCATTTAAGTCTGTTTCTGTGTCTGCTCCTATCACCACCCCCGGTCCACAACAAACACAGACCCTCACATTCAGCCTCTCATCACCATCCCCAGCCCAAAAACCCCCCATCATCTTCCTCTGTCCCCAGACCCCATTACCTTCCTCCATCCCCAACCCCCATCACCTTTCTCTGCCCCCAGTCTGTCACCTTCCTCTGCCCCTTCACCTTCCTCTGTCTCCAGCCCCATCACCTTCCTCTTCCCCCAGCCCCATCACCTTCCTCTGCCCCTTCATCTTCCTCCATCACCAGCCCACATCACCTTCCTCTGTCCTCAGCCAGTGTCACCTTCTGCACCCAGCCCGTGTCACCTTCTGGCCTAATCCATATCACCTTCTGTACCCAGCCCCTATCATCCTCTTCTGTCCCCAGCCCTTAACACCTTCCTCTGCCCCAGCCCCTATCAGCTTCCTATGCCCCTTCACCACCTTCCATCCCCAGCACCCAGCCCCTATTCCTCTATCATCATCCTACCCTTCCCTCAAAAGCACAACGCAGCGCAGCCTGCCTGCTGGCCCAATTAGGAAGACATGCGGCGACGTAACCTATGATGTCACGCCGCCGCGTTGCACACTTGAAAGTCCGGCCCGGCCCGGGCCGCAGCTGAACCACCTGGAAGAGCACAGCTCTGCCCGGGCCAGGCTACATGGGAATAGGAGCTGAGGCTGGGCCATGGCTATGGGTCCAGGAGGTGCGGCCCAGCAAAACAAGTCTGGTGCCTTGTTTTGTGCCCGTCCGGTCCTCGAGGCCCCTCTGGACCTCGGGGCCTGGTACGGGTGTACCTGTAGTCCTCCCCTGATGCCGGGCCTGGGGGGTAGCAGGAGTGGGGGGTCATGGGGGGGAGGTGGCGCATGCGCGGACACATACTCACTGTATTGTTTGCAGCAAATACAGTGATAAGTATGTAAACTGGATTCGCAGGGACAGAGATTTATTGCAAGCTCTGTCCCTGCATGCGATTTTTGATACATCCTTGTGATATTGGGTGAATTTATCACAGCCAATCCGCACCTGAGATACGAATTTTGATAAATATGCCTCTAAAAGAGATTGTTACTCCATTAGCTGGATGACAAACCTAATTTTCTTACATATCCACAGCAATGCCAGACGATAACACTGGAATTCCTTTTGCTCTTCGAAGAACAGAGAAAATAAATGTGTATGCTTGTTATCAAGGGCTTAGGGACTTAAAGGGACATAAACAGGGGACTTTTTTATCCTGTGTCTTGTACTGTAGTTTTTAAGTTCTGTTCACAATTTTTTTTAACAAGGAGAGATCAGAGGGCCTGATTCAGAGCCGGACGCTATTTGCACTCGCTCGTTCAGAAAAAGGGGCCGGCTATTTAAATTGAGCGCTCGCACTTTGCGGTCTGTTGACGCCTCTATGTCTGAGCGAGCAAACGAAACATGTGCTCGCTATTTTGTAAAGACGCCCCCTGGCCGCTCGCATTCTACGTCATCTCCGCTATTTATTTGATTAATCGAGTACATCGAAAGGCATCTGAACTGCTCGCAGTGCTTGTGGTTGGATTTTCCTACCGCATTCATGCGAACAGTTCAGGCTAAGAAACAACCAAGTGACGTGGTCGATGACACTGCTTTGTTAATTATGCACACCCTTAAAACGCCCGTTTTGACCGTTTGGCACGCCTGCGTTCGGATCTCCACTCCCCGTTTTCAAGCACCTTCCCCTGTTACCACCCACAAACGCCTCATTCTGTCACTCAAATTAGCAGGCATTCGCTATTTTGCGAGGACACAATTTCTGACCGCAATGACTGGTTCGCGCATGCGTATTACAACCCATACACATGCGCAGTTGTGCAAACATCGCTCAGAGCGAACGAGCGGCCGCTTACAAGCGGCTCTGAATCAGGGCCAGAGACTTCAGTAGCACTTGCTTCCCGATGGTTATTGCTAATAGATCTAATGTCTAATGCATTATTAGTAGAGATGTGAGTCAACCCTCGTGTTTAAATTTTGATTCTAATTCATTGTCGGGTTTTGATTTTGGTGTAGTCTGAACTAACCTTACGTGTTTTGGTTTTGGATCTGTGTATTTTAAAAAAAATGCTAAAAATAACTACAATCACATAATTTGGGTCTGTATTTGTTCCTACAGTATTATTAACCTCAATAACATTAATTTCCAGTCATTTCCAGTCAATTTTGACCACCTCACAGCTCACAATATTGTATTCATCGAGCTTAGGCCAAAAGGTTGCACTGAGCAAGCTGGCTGACTAAGCTAAGCGACAGGAGTGGGCGGCACAAACATATGACAGTTCAAGTTTAAACATGGCACATCTATGAAACACAGTGGCACTGCAGTGGATACAGGATAACAGTTTAATATAAACTATACAATGCTATAGAATGTTTTCTAGATCAGAGGCCCAAGGGCAGTACAGGGAAATGGAGGTGGAGTATGTAGTGGAAGAGAGATTGATTGAATAATTAATCATTTTTGTATTATTGCTATAAAAAAAATCAGAGAAGTGGAAATTGTTTTAAAAAATAGATGAAAGTGGTGCATTTATTAAGTGATTTATTGATTAATTAATTATAATTGATTGATTAAGAAAATTCAATTTAAGGCCATAAAGAATACACTGTTAATATCCAAGTATTCCTCACAAGGGTTGAAAGAGAAGCCAAGAAAATAAATAGGTGCTTTGCAGAACAGCAAACTCCAAGTCAGCATATCTTATACTAACAAATATTAGGAGCCTAACTTGCTGGCCATACTCCCCCCCAATTGGGTAACACACCCCAGTAGTATATCTATGAGGTGCCCCAGGGAGTATGAATATGAGGGATAATACCATATTTTTTCTCTTAAAGCTGGTTGACAAGCAGAGAGATTTTCTGCTTATCCATGATCTACAAGCTTGCAAGCATTTCTGTTGACTGTTGAGAATAATCTATATTAAGTTATTTTGTGTATATTACTTAATGTACTTCTGATATGTTTTTTCTTTTTTTAACAAATGACAACCACTTTATACTGTGAGTTACACAGCGCTTATATTATTAACTCTGTAACATGGCACCTACTGACCGTTAGTTTTCTTATTAACACAGTATCTCGGCCTAAAGTTTTTAGTACACATACAAAAAATGTAGATTTTGATAAAAGTAAAACAAATAAAACAAAAAACTTGCCATCAACTGCAACACCCTCTGCAAATATTAAGGCGGTGGCCCTTTACCTACTTACCATAAGTGCTCTTAAACACCTCTCTATCACGGCATACATTTTTCAGAACACACACACACTGTGCAGATATTAAGGCGGTGGCCCTTGACCTACTGACTGTTGGGATGTAGTAATGTGACGGCTAGGGATTTATGACAGGTATGCTGGCTAGGGATTTATGACAGGCGTCAATATACCGATGCTTGTCATAATGCCTATGCCGGAATGCAGAACGACGTTGGCCTGAACAAGGTAAGTACAGGCGCCCATCCTCTTAGCTGCAGGGGGGTGGTTAAGTTTAGGGCACCCCAGGGGGACTTAGAGTTAGCACCCCCCAGAGAGTGTTAGGGTTAGGCTAAGAGAAGGGGGGGATAGGCACCCCCGGGGGAGGTTAGAGATAGGCACCCACCCATGAGGGTTAAGTTTTAGGCACTAATGGGGGGAGGTTAGGGTTAAGGCCCCCATACATCAGAGATTGCAGCAATCGTGCAATTTGTAATCGATTGTGTATAAAAATCTTTCCCTTTTTCAATCGATTGTGGCAATTCTGCAATCGATTAAAAAAGGGAAAGATTTTTATACACAATCGATTGCAAATTGCACGATTGCTGCAATCAATCTCTGATGTATGGGGGCCTTTAGGCAATATGGGGGGGGGTTAGGGTTAGGCACCCACCCATGAGGGTTAGGTTTAGGGTGCGGGGAGGGGGGTTTAGGTTTAGGCACTAATGGGGGGAGGTTAGGGTTAGGCACTAGGGGGGAGGTTAGGCACCCTTAAAGGTGGGTTAGGGTTAGGGGGGAGAGGGGCGGGTTAGCTATACTTACCTCTGCTGTCGAGATTTCCTCCCTTTGGCCAGCCGCTGTCAGGATTTCAACCGGCGGCTATACAGCCGCCCTCAATACAATCCCATGCCCTGACTGTTATATATCACAGACACAGAAGTACGGCCTGAAGTTTTAAATAAACAATTTTCAGTTGCGGACACACTTAGGGCTCGTTGCAATTCAGCACGATGCTGAATAGCCCTGGCTTAGTGGGTTTCTTCAGCACTGATTTTCTGGTTTTAATTTTTTGACACCTCTTCTACACTCTGAGGGGGTCTACTCATGAAGTAGTGAAAATAGTGGTGAAGTGTGTCAGTGGAGAAGTTGCCCATGCAACAAATCGGCTTTGAGGTTGCATTTATCAAGTACATTCTTTAAAATAATAGGTAGGAGCTGATTGGTTGCCATGGGCAACATCTCCACTGACACACTTCACTCTTTTCACTGCTTCATGAATAGACCCCTGAGTGAGAAGGGCTTGCACCATCATGAGAGGCAGAAGAAGATGCCTCACTGACAGCAGTAATAAATAAAGGCCAAGGCCTGAGGCATTTCTTTGACACTGCGTGTGATGAATGGCATGTTGGCAATTTTATGTTTTTCTGTGCTAAACTTTCTCTTTATTAAAGGTGTTTTTTCTTTACCACTGTAAAATATTTATTTTTTTATTTCAGATACCCTGACGCTTTAGAAGATGACGTTGAAGGACTTGTATCAAATTCATCATGATGACTGGTGGCAGCAGCTGCAACGCTAGTATTTGGTTGCTGCTCCTGCTCTTCTCCCCACTGATCGTTATCCATATCGACAAATACACAGACGTAGTACAATCAACAAAAAAATATAGTTTTTTAATTTATTGTACTAATTTTGAATCTGTAGCTCAGCTCACACTGCGTGTAGACACAGTGCTTTAATATATATGTGAACAAACGCATTGGGGACAGCGCACAGACGTAGTACAAACAATAGAAAATATAGTTTTCTACTTTTTTTAATTCACAGCTCACCTCACAATGCACGGAGACACAGTGCTATTATATGTACATGAACAAACGCACTGGAGGACAGTGCACACTGCATAGAGACACAGTGTTAATATGTATGTGAACAAATGCACTGGGGGACAGATCTCACTGTGTGCAGTCACAGCGCTTATATGTACAGCCATGGCCAAACGTTTTGAGAATGACACAAGTATTGGTTTTCACAAAATGTGCTGCTTCAGTGTTTTTAGACCTTTGACCTTTGCTGAACTTTGACCCAGGGAGCCTGTTCTGGGACTTCCACTGGATGGATTTGGACGACATCACATAATAAAACTTAACTTGAAGATGTAAACCCAGGCAATGCTGGGTACTTCAGCTAACGTTATTTCTCCTGCATTTTTAATTTTTGTATAGTATATTAGATCGTGTGACATTTATACTCCAGTTTTGTTATTAAGCAAAATATTTAATAACAACAGAAAAAGTTAAGAAAAACAAGTTAACAAGAAAGTGCTGGGCATGCAGTAGAAAGGAAATTTGTGCGGTTAAAATAGGCTAGACCAGTGGTTCTCAAACTGTGGGCCTGATTCAGAGCCGGACGCTCTGACCAGAGCGCTCGCTCTGAATCAGTGCCCTCCTACCTAAAAATGGAGTGGCCTCCTGGCCGCTCGCATAGCTGTGGGTGACCACCCACAGCATATGCGAGCGGCCAAAAAGATGGTCGTGATGGTCAAGACCATCGCGACCATCGGGCTTGCGACGAGACCCTGCGGTAGGGTCTCGGTGACAGCAAGCCCTGGAGTGATTTTGGCTCTATCAGAGCCAAAATCACTCCCACTGGCCGGACCCAGACGGTAGGTGTTCCCATGGGAACGCCTCCGTCTGGCAGCCACGCCCCCGGCACGCCCACCAAAGGGGGCGTGCTGTCAGTCACCATCGACAGCACGGCCCCTTTGGTGCGAGACACAGAGCGACAGCTTGGCTGTCACTGTCCAAGGCTCACGCATGCACACGACGGAGCTCCCTCCGTCGTGCGCATGCGCATTGGGGTAACATCGACCCGCTTGCGAGCGTCCTGCGCTCGCGAGCGGGTCTGAATGAACCCCTGTGTGCCACGGGACCCTGGGGTGCCTCGGGACACTTGCAGGAGTGCCTCAGGTTGGTGGTCTAGCACCAAATTCTTTATGGTCAATGTAATGTAAATAAGTGCACAAACAGAAGCACAAACCTGTCTACCACTATGGCCCATATTCAATTTGAGCTGAGCCGCAATACTTTTTCGGCTCCCGGACTTTTCACCTATATCGCGTGTTTTGTAGGTGGAAAAGTATCGCGCGCGTGCCCGCGTATCGCCGTATTCAATTTGAAAGTAGGCGAAAACAGGACCCTGCGAAACTTAAACAAGCGGAAAGTACTGTAAGATTTGTGGAAATCAACCTGACACCCCCCAAAAGATGCTCTGACATAGGGGTTCCCTATGGTACCCGCCGATTTGGCTTGCTGAAGGTATTTGATGTTTTTAAACGGGCTCAATAGCTGCTAAATAGTGTTTTTGTATACGTGATGCAGAATAGTATTCAGGAGTATTTTTTGCAGAAAATAACTTATCCCAGCAAATTTGGGGTACTTGAAAATGGGGGTCAGCATATTTTTAAGTTGCTAAAGTTAAGTTGAAAAAATCATGAAAAATCCACCTGCCGCAAGCCGCTGCAATGAAAAAAGCACCTGGGGCATACTTGGGGATCCCCCAGAGTCATGTTCGCTAGTTTTTAACTTTGCCCCACAACTTTTTGCCCCCAAATTCAAAGTGATTTTTTGGGGTGTCCTTAAGTGTTTTTTTAAACAAATTTGACACAGTTTACCTTTGGGGGACTATCTGAAGGCTGCACGGGGGTTCCCACAACGTTGCACCCCAAACCCCAATTCTGCACTTTTTTACGCCTCCCATGCATAGGCGAATCTTTTTTGCCTATTACATTGCATTGACTTTCCGCCCAAAACACGCGAAAATGGCTTTTCGCTCCAAATTGAATACGGGCCTAAATAAACAAACCTAAGGATGACAGGTAAGTACAATTTACTTCACTGTACTACTTCACTGCATTTTTTTTCAGAATTTCTCAATACCAAACTTTTTGTTCAGGGGTGCCGCGAAACCATTGCTGATACTCTAGGGCGCCGTGATTCAAAAAAGATTGGGAACCATTGAGCTAGACACAGTTTGTTTGCTGTTGTGTATTTCAAAATATATACTATTACTTTCCTACTTTGTTTCCAATGTAACTGTTCTCTTAGAACCTACAGTGTCATTGATTCATTTTTCTACATTGTACAGCCATGGACAAAAGTTTTCAGAATGACACAAGTATTGGTTTTCACAAAGTTTGCTGCTTCAGTGTTTTTAGACCTTTTTGTCAGATGTTACTATGGTATACTGAAGTAAAATTAAATTTTTATTGACAATTACATTAAGTTTATGCAAAGAGTCAATATTTGCAGTGTTGACCCTTCTTTTTCAAAACCTCGCTCTGGCAATTCGCCCTGGCATGCTGTCAATCAACTTTTGGGCCACATACTGACCGATGGCCACCCATTCTTGCCTAATCAATGCTTGGTGTTTGTCAGAATTTGTGGGGTTTTGTTTGTTCACCCGCATCTTGAGGATTGACCAAAAGTTCTCAATGGGATTAAGGTCTGGGGAGTTTCCTGGCCATGGACTAAAATTTTGGGTGTTTTGTTTCCCGAGTCACTTAGTTATCACTTTTGCCTTGTGGCAAGGTGCTCCATCATGCTGGAAAAGGCATTGTTAGTCACCAAACTGTTCGTGGATGGTTGGGAGAAGTTGCTCTTGGAGGATGTTTTGGTACCATTCTTTATTCATGGCTGTGTTCTTAGGCAAAATTGTAAGTGATCCCACTCCCTTGGCTGAGACGCGACCACACACATGAATGGGCTCAGGATGCTTTACTGTTGGCACGCTGTGATAGCCATATTGATCAGGACGGGTAGTTTTTGGCTTGTGATGACCAACCAGATCACAGAGAACTTATATAATTTTTTCAGCAGATGACTTCCAATGCAAACTAAAAGTCATTAGATAATCATATTTCAGATTACTTCTAGGGGCATATTCATCATGACTTGATAAAAGTTAAAACAGACATTTCCTCTTACTTTTGTCAAATACAAGTATCTGAGGAATTAATTACAGAGGTAAAGCAAGAGCTATCACCAGTGGTGTAACTAGGGGGGGTCGAGCAGGGATCGTGCCCTGGGCGCCATCGGACTGGCTGCAGTCCTGGACACTGGTCACTGGTCGGCACTATACAGTAACAAACACTGCCACCTGGTAGTGCACTCGTACTACCCAGCGGCAGTGTGTTTGTTTTGGAAGCCAATGAGAGTCAGACTGACTCTCATTGACTGCTGTGCCCACTCATGAGCTCCATCTTCCAGCTTCCACAGTGGGTGATGGGAGAGATGCCATGACGTCTCTCCCATAGTGCAGAGCAGGCCGGCCCGGGAGGACAGAGGAGTGGACGGTGGCAGGCGCAGGAGCGGGCATTAAGGTGTGTTTTTTTTGTGTGTCTTTGTCTGGCACTGCTGGGGGGGAGGAGGGGGGGCACTGCATAGGGTGGACTACTACGGGGGCACTATATAAGGGGAATTATTGGGGGCTCTGCATAGGGGGGACTACTACTGGGGGCATTATATAAGGGGGGCATTGGGGGGACTACTACTTGGGGCACTATGTAAGGGGCACTGCTGGGGGCACTGCATAGGGGGGACTACTACTAGGGGCACTATATAAGAGGCACTGTATATGGGGACAACTACTAGGGACACTACTGGGGGCACTGCATAGGGGGGGACTACTAATGGGGGCACTGCATAGGAGGACTACTACTGGGGGCATTATATAAGGGGCACTGCATAGGGGGGACCCCTACTGGAGTGGGGGCACTATACAAGGGGCACTACTGGGGCACTGCATAGGGGAGACCACTACTGGGGGGACTATTACTGGGGGCACTATATAAGGGGCACTACTGGGGGCACTGCATAGGGTGGACCACTACTGGGGGCACTGCATAGGGGGAATCAGTATGATTTACCGCCGGCAGCAAATCCCTAGAGCAGAAGCCCGGCAGGGGTGAAGATCCCGAAACTACAAAAGGTAAGTATTAATTAACCTACCCCCCTCTAAGTGCCTAAACCTAACCCCCCCATTCCCCGCAGCCTAACCCTAAGTCTCCCGGTGGGGTGCCTAACCCTAACCTCCTCCCGGGGGTGCCTAACCCTAAACCCCCCTTCCACTAGCCTAACCCTAACCTCCCGGGGGGGTGCTTAACCCTAAGTCCCCCCCGGGAGCCCCTAACCTAACCCTCCCCCCCCCTGCAGCTGTCCGCGCCCGGCTTACCTTTGATCGGTAAGCCGCATGTCGAGCTCCCGGCGTGGGTCTAATGACAAGCGTTACAATTTCGATGCCTGTCATTTGTACCCTGCCGGGATTTGACAGTCGAGAAGCAGGCGGGTGACATTGCAACCATCGGCTTCATGACTGCATCCCCCTGGGGGCACTATTTAAGGGGCACTGCATAGGGGGACTACTACTGGGGGCACTATATAAGGGGCACTGCATAGGATGGGCCACTACTGGGGCACTGCATAGGGGGGACCAATCCTGGGGCACTGCATAGGGGGGACCACTACTGGGGCACTGTATAAGTGGCACTACTGGAAGCACTGCATAAGGGGGACTACTACTGGGGGCACTGTATAAGGGGCACTACTGGGAGCACTGCATAGGGGTGACTACTACTGAGGCACTGTATAAGGGGCACTGCATAGGGGAGAACACTTCTGGGTGCACTGTATAAGAGGCACTACTGGGAGCACTGCATAAGGGGGATGACTACTGGGGGCACTTTTTAAGGGGCACTACTGGGAGCACTGCATAGAGGGCACCACTACTGGGGGCACTGCATAAGGCTCACTACTGGGAGAACAGCACAGGGTGCGACCTCTACTGGGGGCACTGAATAGGGGAACCACAACTAGTGGCACTGTATAAAGGGTATTACTGGGGGCACTGTATAAGAGGCACTACTGGGGGCACTGTATAAGAGGCACTGCATAGGGGTGGGCACTGCTGGTGGCACTGTGTAAATGGCACTACTGGGAGCACAGCATATGGGGGGACCACTACTGGGGGCAGTACATAGGGGAACCACTACTAGTGGCACTGAATAAAGGGCATTACTGGGGGCACTGTATAAATGACACTATTGGGGGCACTGTATAAGTGGCACTATTGGGGGCACTGTATAAGGGTGCATTACTGGGGGCACTGTATACGGGCAATACTACAGTGGGTATTGCAAGAGGGGCACTACTACTTGGGGCATTAAGGTGCATATGGAATGGAAAGGAATGTACCCAGAGTGATGAGAAATGGTGGTGTGTCATGTTGTCATGCCCCCATTTTCCAGTGACCACGCTCTTTGTGGCATGTGACCACGCCCACCTAGGAGTGATGCCTGGACAAACCAACACAAACCCCCTGCCCAAAGATGGGGTTAGTCACTCTGGTACCCCCATAGTTAGGCATTTGCCAAAGGCTCCATCTAGCCAAAACACATTGGAAGATCCACACAACACAAGGGCAATCACGTCCCACCCCTGCTGGAGATACTTTGACTCAGGGCCATAACTAGGGTGGTCTGACCGCTGCCACAGGGCACCACAGGGCAGGGGGTGCTGTTTAGGCCTGTCAATTTTCCTGTTTATTATCATTCTTGCTTGTAGCTTCCTCTTATTTCATCCCCAGCATCTCCTGGCCTCCCCTATCACTTCCCTGGCCCTTCCCCATGAGGCCATGGCCCTTTTTCAGGTGCACTATCTTATGTCCCTATTTAAAAAATGTGGGGGGGTGGGCGAGCACCAATGCTCTCTCTGGCACAGGGCACCAAAAAGTCTAGTTACGGCTCTGTTTTGACTTACTTTTATCTGTTCTGGACATGCTGTAAGGCAGAGAAACAGAAGTTGCAGTGCTCCCTGAAGGGCTGTAGGGAGGGAGGAGAAAGGGAATTATTAATCCCAAACAGGGACCACACTGCGCCCCGCGACCCAATACATTGACTGGCACCTCTCAAATGTTTGTGGGGGTTGAGTCACCTACTCGCCCCCCTCCATTTTGGCGCCTATGGTTGGGAGCACTTGAGGATTGGAATTGAGAACCACTGATGTAAAGCATTCTTGCTGACTCTCCCTGAATGTCATGGAGGACTCAATGAAATATGGTATGCAATTGGGAAGCCAGCTGACGTAAGCCCGACAGCCAGCTTCCTGACTGCTTTATCCCGGCAAGGGTCAAATGACAGGCATCTAATTCTAGACACCTGTCATTTTACAGACGCTGGGAGACTGGCGCCCGGCATCCCGATCAAAGTGATGCTGCTGCGGACAGCCACAGGGGGTGAGGGTTAGGTTTAGGGCTCCCGGGGGGTACTTAGGGTTGGGCATCCCCCCAGGAGGTTAGGGTTAGGCTAGGGGAGGGAGGGTTAGGGTTAGGCACCCCTGGGGGAGACTTAGGGTTAGGCACCCTCCCGGGGGACTTAGGTTTAGGCGGCGGGGAAGGGGGGGGTTAGGTTTAGGCACTTAGAGGGGGGATTAGGGTTAGGCACTGGGGGGGAAGGTTAGGGTTAGGCACCCCTAAGGAGGGTTAGGGGGGTTAGGTTAGTTCATACTTACCTGTGTACGATCGGGATTTTCAGCCGTGTCGGCCTACCGCTGTCAGGATTTGAACCGCCGGATTTGTGTCCGGCAGTAATTCGTATGTATTCCCTGACATAGTGTTCATCTCACTGGTTCCCTGGAGAATCTAGCAATCTCCCTGTCCCAGGTGAGTGCAGCACAGCGATTATTTCATCAGTGGTTCAAATCGCAGAGCAGGACAGCGCTGCGAACAATGCCGGGTCAGGACTGGCAGAGCAGAAGATAGAGAGGGGATGGAACAGAACAGAGTGGTGGGCAGGAGGGGTAGAGCAGAACAGGGTGGTGGGCAGGAAGGGGTGGAGCAGAGCAGAGTGGTTGGCAGGAGGGGGTAGAGCAGAACAGAGTGGTGGGCAGGAAGGGGTGGAGCAGAACAGAGTGGTGGGCAGGAAGGGGTGGAGCAGAACAGAGTGGTGGGCAGGAAGGGGTGGAGCAGAACAGAGTGGTGGGCAGGAAGGGGTGGAGCAGAACAGAGTGGTGGGCAGGAAGGGGTGGAGCAGAGCAGAGTGGGGGGCAGGAGGGAGTGGAGTTTAGATCAGAATGAGATGAACCGGCAGTGACTAGTAAATGTCTTTGCAAATGGTTAAATGAAGCTTTTCCATGTCCCAGTGAGGACAGGCTGGTTGTGCTGCCTGTGACTCTTCTCTTAGCTATGAAAGGAATGCCAGTAATGTCACTTGAAGAGCTGTCACAGCCCAGCAGGTGACGTGAGGTTTGTGAGATGAGGAAGCAAAACACTGACAATACGATACATAGTAGGCTCCTCCCCAGTGTCCTTTGATCCTATATAGGTCCCTGTTTACCAGCACTGTCCCCACTCTCATGTGTCATGTTCTGTGCAGGGTTATAAGGAAGTCTGGCTGCCTCTACAATTTCTCATCTCTTTCAACTATAAAGGTTATCATGTCATCATCAGAAAGTCCACATCCGTCTGCCACCTACATCTAATACTTTCTCATTCTCCTTTTAACCTTTCATTTCTGCTCTACAGTAATATTCCCCACAACCTACTCCTTCCACAACAAGCATATTTTAGCAAAATACACATACACTGCTGTTGTAGATGCAGACAGATAAACTAAACATAACAGGAGCTGACAATCTAGTAGTAATCTAAGCCTGCATGGATCTATTAGTGTTGCTTATGAAGGAAATCTAAACTAAGCTATCCCTATTTCTGTTCACCCCAATGATGTCCCCTGGTGATGTAATTACATGACGTCAAAGACCTGACATTTACTAATGTAGATGTACTTTCTGTACACATCACCCAACATGAATGTTTGGTACAAGATCACAGTCATACTACAGGCATTAGAGAGAGCTAGGGAGCTATGTGACTTGGGGATATATCGAACTTTCTAAAGCCGGGTACAGTGCCAGCTTAAGTCCCTCATGGGCCTGGAGTTGAAATTTATGAAGGGCTTATTGTGTGCGGCGGCAGGGGGTGTGATTATTGATATGGGGGTGTGACCAGTGATGTGGGGGTGTGGTCTGTGCTGTGGAGTGTGGCTAGCACCATGAAGCATAGCTACCCACCTACATTCAACCAACTCAATCTCCCTCCCCTCTTTGATTACATGAAGCATACATCACTTTTCTATAAAAAAAAAGATATATACTGTATATATATATATATATATATATATATATATATATATATATATATATTAGGGGTGAGCGGGTTCAGATTTCTGAAATCCGAACCCCCCCGAGCCCCCCCGATCCGAGTCCGATCCGAGTCAGGCTCGACTTTTCCCGCCTGACTCGGATCTGAAATCGAGGCAAAACGTCATCATCCCGCCTTCCGAGTCTCGCGGGTTTTGGATACTATATAAGGTACCCGCGTCGGAGCCATTTTCTCACTCGGCTGTGGACAGTGAAGAGGTAGGGTGGGAGTTAGGGCTGGCTGGGCTGTGTAGTGTAGTGTAGTGTAGTGCTGCTGTTGTCCACTACTTTAAAGTCCATAGGGGCTGGCTGTGTTGTGCTGTGCTGCTGTTGTTAATAGGGGCTGTGTCCACTACTTCAAAGTCCATAGGGGCTGGCTGGACTGTGTTGTGCAGTCAGTTCTCCATAGGGGCTGTGTCCACTCCAAATTCCTGTGCAGTGTCCCAGTCCTAAAGGGGTGCTGTAGTGTTGTACAGAGGGTGCTCTGTCCATCAGGGGTGCTCCCCCCAAGTGCTAAAAAAATAATATATTTTCTGTGTTTGTGAATTGTGTGCGCAGTAGCCGCACGTGCATCAACAAAGTAGTGCCAAGCGTGCGCCTGTGTCATAAGTAAAGGGCCGGCTGGCTTGACCGTTAAAGGGTGCTGTAACCCCCAAAGTACACTCCAGTTCAAACCAAATAAAAAATAATTTTCTGTGTTTGTGAATTGTGTGCGCAGTAGCCGCATGTGCATCAACAAAGTAGTGCCAAGCGTGCGCCTGTGTCATAAGTAAAGGGCCGGCTGGCTTGACCGTTAAAGGGTGCTGTAACCCCCAAAGTACACTCCAGTCCAAACCAAAAAAAAAAATATTTTCTGTGTTTGTGAATTGTGTGCGCAGTAGCCGCACGTGCATTAACAAAGTAGTGCCAAGCGTGCGCCTGTGTCATAAGTAAAGGGCCGGCTGGCTTGACCGTTAAAGGGTGCTGTAACCCCCAAAGTACACTCCAAACAAAAAAAATATATATTTTCTGTGTTTGTGACTTGTGTGCACTGTGGCTGCACGTGCATCAACAAAGGAGCAGCGCCAAGCGTGCGCCTGTGTCCCATAAGTAAAGAGCCGGCTGGCTCATTTCTTAAAGGGTGGTGTAACCCACAAAGTGCACTACTCTCCAGTAAAAATAAAAAAATATTTTCTGTGTTTGTGTGCGCTTTAGCCGCACGTATATATCAATATAACATAAATGGAGGACCAAACTTTCTCCGATAAAAATAAAATAGGGAAAGATCAAGAACCACTTCCTCCTAGTGCTATTGCTGCTGCTGCTGGGAGTTGTTCATCATCCCAGAGAGGAAGTAGGAACATCACTACTTTTACTAAACAATTGACCCTCCAACAGTCCCTAGCGATGAGGATGAAGTACGACAGCAGTCATCCTGAAGCAAAACGTATAACCGAGGCCTTGACTGCTATGTTGGTGTTAGACGTGCGTCCGGTATCCGCCATTAGTGCAGTGGGATTTAGACAATTGATGGAGGTAGTGTGTCCCCGGTTCCAAATCCCGTCTAGATTCCACCTGCATCCTCAAAGCAGCAGCGACAAGCGTGCGTCTGTCTGTTAAAGGGTGGTGACACCCTCAAAGTGTGCTACACAAACAATAAAAATATTGTTCTTTTTTTTCGGTCTTTGTGAAATGTGTGGGCTGTAGCCGCACCTGCATCCTTAAAGCAGCAGCGACAAGCGTGCGTCTGTCCGTTAAAGGGTGGTGACACCCGCAAAGTGTGCTACACAAACAATTCAAATATTGTTCTTTTTTTTCTGTCTTTGTGAAATGTGTGGGCTGTAGCCGCACCTGCATCCTTAAAGCAGCAGCGACAAGCGTGCGTCTGTCTGTTAAAGGGTGGTGACACCCTCAAAGTGTGCTACACAAACAATTAAAATATTGTTCTTTTTTATTCTGTCTTTGTGAAATGTGTGGGCTGTAGCCGCATTTGCATCCTCAAAGCAGCAGCGACAAGCGTGCGTCTGTCTGTTAAAGGGTGGTGACACCCTCAAAGTGTGCTACACAAACAATAAAAATATTGTTCTTTTTTTTTCTGTCTTTGTGAATTGTGTGGGCTGTAGCCGCACTTGCATCCTCAAAGCAGCAGCGACAAGCGTGCGTCTGTCTGTTAAAGGGTGGTGTAACCCTCAAAGTGCTCCAAAAAATAAAAAACTATTTTTTTAATGTGTTTGTGACTTGTGTGCGATGTAGCCGCACGTGCATCAACATAGTAGCAGCGCCAAGCATGCGCCTGTGTCATAAGTCAAGGGCTGGTTTGGACATCTGGTCCGGACTGAAGGACGTGCCAACAATTTCTGACAAGTCTACTGTCACTGCATATGATACTGTCCTCAAAGCAGCAGCGACAAGCGTGCGTCTGTCTGTTAAAGGGTGGTGACACCCTCAAAGTGTGCTACACAAACAATAAAAATATTGTTCTTTTTTTTTCTGTCTTTGTGAATTGTGTGGGCTGTAGCCGCACTTGCATCCTCAAAGCAGCAGCGAGAAGCGTGCGTCTGTCTGTTAAAGGGTGGTGTAACTCTCAAAGTGCTCCAAAAAATAAAAAACTATTTTTTTAATGTGTTTGTGACTTGTGTGCGATGTAGCCGCACTTGCATCCTCAAAGCAGCAGCGACAAGCGTGCGTCTGTCTGTTAAAGGGTGGTGACACCCTCAAAGTGTGCTACACAAACAATAAAATTATTCATCTTCTTTTTTCTGTCTTTGTGAATTGTGTGGGCTGTAGCCGCACCTGCATCCTCAAAGCAGCAGCGACAAGCGTGCGTCTGTCTGTTAAAGGGTGGTGACACCCTCAAAGTGTGCTACACAAACAATTAAAATATTGTTCTTTTTTTTTCGGTCTTTGTGAAATGTGTGGGCTGTAGCCGCACCTGCATCCTTAAAGCAGCAGCGACAAGCGTGCGTCTGTCTGTTAAAGGGTGGTGACACCCTCAAAGTGTGCTACACAAACAATAAAAATATTCTTCTTCTTTTTTCTGTCTTTGTGAATTGTGTGGGCTGTAGCCGCACTTGCATCCTCAAAGCAGCAGCGACAAGCGTGCGTCTGTCTGTTAAAGGGTGGTGTAACCCTCAAAGTGCGCTCCACAAACAATAAAAATATTATTATTTTTTTTCTGTCTTTGTGAATTGTGTGGGCTGTAGCCGCACTTGCATCCTCAAAGCAGCAGCGACAAGCGTGCGTCTGTCTGTTAAAGGATTACATCGGTGACAGCATCCAAGTAGGCATGTCAGACAGTCCGTACCTGTACTGGCAGGAAAAAGAAGCAATTTGGAGGTCCCTGTACAAACTGGCTCTATTTTACCTGAGTTGCCCCCCCTCCAGTGTGTACTCCGAAAGAGTGTTTAGTGCAGCCGGGAACCTTGTCAGCGAAAGGCATAGGAGGTTTCTTCCACAAAATGTGGAGAAGATGATGTTCATAAAATGGATTATCAACTCTTCCAGGGAGACCAGCCTCCAGAACGTACAGAGGGACCTGTGGTTCCAGTGGGGACGAATTAATACTCTGTGAGGATGAGGATGTACACACTGAAGAGGGTGAGGAATCGGTGGATGAGGATGACATCTTGCCTCCGTAGAGCCAGTTTGTGCAGGGACAGATTAATTGCCAGCTTGTTTTGTGGGGGCCCAAACGAACCAATCATTTCAGCCACAGTCGTGTGGCAGATCCTGGCGCTGAAATGATTGGTTTGTTAAAATGTGCATGTCCTGTTTATACAACATAAGGGTGGGTGGGAGGGCCCAAGGACAATTCCATCTTGCACCTCTTTTTTTTCTTTGCATTATGTACAGTTTGGGGCCTAGTTTTTCAAACTGCCATCCTGTCTGCCACTGCAGTTTGACGCCTAGATGGGTCACGTGTTTGTGCCGCCCACTCGTGTCGCTTAGCATAGTCATCCAGCTACCTCGGTGCAACCTTTTGGACATAAAAACACTATTGTGAGGTGTGAGGTGTTCAGAATAGACTGGAAATGAGTGGAAATTAAGGTTATTGAGGTTAATAATAGCATAGGAGCAGAAAAACCTACAAATTCTGTGATTTTAGCTGTTTTTATGCTTTTTTAAAAAAAAATACAGATCCAAAACACAAAACCCAGAACCCAAAACACGGAAGGGTGGTTTTGGCAAAACCAATCCAGATCCAAAACACGAAGAAAGATCCAGATCCAAAACCAAAACACAAAACACGAAAAGTGGCCGATGCACACCCCTAATATATATATATATATATATATATATATATATATATATATTTATTTACCTTTGAACAAAGTAAAAGGTGCAGAACATGAAAACATAAAAAATAATAACAATTAAATATTAAAATAAACTATATGTGATCTGCATTTTACTTAATATGCACTATATTAAATAAAAATAAAATATGTGAACTGTGACTGCAAAAATGGCTCCATAAGTATGGGGCCATAGTGTAAAAAGGTACGCTTTTTGGAATTTGGTACATAGGGGTCAGTCCGTAGTCACCATTGGGCATTGTAGTCACATAACAAAGAGTATGATCCTGCTGCACCATTATTGGCCCAGTGTCGGTATTTAGCCTAGTAATTATTATGTTTGTTTGCAACCTGACAAAAATTTGAATATTGCACCTGCCCCATTCTATTTTATTCAAATATTCAAATATTGCACTCTTATTTGCCATTGTTTCAGACATCCAAAAATCAAACATGCTCTCCATATACATTTATAATATATAAACATATATATTTTATATATATATATATATATATATATATATATTATATACACATACATATATTGAATTAATATATAGAGATATGCATACATAAAAAGAAATGTACTATATATATATATATATTAGGGGTGTGCACCGGCCACTTTTCGTGTTTTGTGTTTTGGTTTTGGATCTGGATCTTTCTTCGTGTTTTGGATCTGGATTGGTTTTGCCAAAACCACCCTTCCGTGTTTTGGGTTCTGGGTTTTGTGTTTTGGATCTGTATTTTTTTTTAAAAAAGCATAAAAACAGCTAAAATCACAGAATTTGTAGGTTTTTCTGCTCCTATGCTATTATTAACCTCAATAACCTTAATTTCCACTCATTTCCAGTCTATTCTGAACACCTCACACCTCACAATAGTGTTTTTATGTCCAAAACGTTGCACCGAGGTAGCTGGATGACTATGCTAAGCGACACGAGTGGGCGGCACAAACACGTGACCCATCTAGGCGTGAAACTGCAGTGGCAGACAGGATGGCAGTTTGAAAAACTAGGCCCCAAACTGTACATAATGCAAAGAAAAAAAAGAGGTGCAAGATGGAATTGTCCTTGGGCCCTCCCACCCACCCTTATGTTGTATAAACAGGACATGCACACTTTAACAAACCAATCATTTCAGCGCCAGGGTCTGCCACACAACTGTGGCTGAAATGATTGGTTCGTTTGGGCCCCCACAAAACAAGCTGGCAATTAATGTGTCCCTGCACAAACTGGCTCTATGGAGGCAAGATGTCATCCTCATCCTCCTCATCCACCGATTCCTCACCCTCTTCAGTGTGTACATCCTCATCCTCACAAAGTATTAACTCGTCCCCACTTGAATCCACCACCACAGGTCCCTCTGTACCTTCTGGAGGCTGGTCTCCCTGGAAGAGCTGATAATTCATTTTGATGAACATCATCTTCTCCACATTCTGTGGAAGCAACCTCCTACGCCTTTCGCTGACAAGGTTCCCGGCTGCACTAAACACTCTTTCGGAGTACACACTGGAGGGGGGGCAACTCAGGTAAAATAGAGCCAGTTTGTACAGGGGCCTCCAAATTGCCTCTTTTTCCTGCCAGTACAGGTATGGACTGTCTGCCATGCCTACTTGGATGCTGTCACCGATGTAATCCTCCACCATTCTGTCAATGGTGACAGTATCATATGCAGTGACAGTAGACATGTCAGAAATTGTTGCCAGGTCCTTCAGTCCGGACCAGATGTCCAAACTTGGTCCTGCCTGCCCTGCATCACCGCCAGCGGGTTGCTTAGGATACCTAAGTTTTTTCCTGGCAGCCCCAGTTGCAGGAGAAAATGAAGAAGGAGCCGTTGACGTGTCACGTTCCGCTTCAGCTGACAGTGTGTTCACCAGCAGGTCTTTGCACCTCTGCAGGCTTGTGTCGGCCGGAAAGAGAGACACCACATAGGCTTTAAACCTAGGATCGAGCACGGTGGCCAAAACGTAGTGGTCTGATTTCAACAGATTGACCACCCTGGAATCCTGGCAAAGCGAATGAAGGGCTTCATCCACAAGTCCCACATGCCGAGCGGAATCGCTCCGTCTTAGCTCCTCCTTCACTTTCTCCAGCTGCTTCTGCAAAAGCCTGATGAGGGGAATGACCTGACTCAAGCTGGCAGTGTCTGAACTGACTTCACGTGTGGCAAGTTCGAAGGGCTGGAGAACCTTGCACAACACGGAAATCATTCTCCACTGCGCTTGAGTCAGGTGCATACCCCCTCCTTTGCCTATGTCATAGGTGGATGTATAGGCTTGTATGGCCTTTTGCTGCTCCTCCATCCTCTGAAGCATATAGAGGGTTGAGTTCCACCGCGTCACAACCTCTTGCTTCAGGTGATGGCGGGGCAGGTTCAAGAGTGTTTGCTGGCGCTCCAGTCTTCGGCACGCAGTCGCTGAATGGCGAAAGTGGCCAGAAATTTTTCGGGCCACCCAAAGCGTCTCCTGCACGCCCCTGTCGCTTTTCAGAAAATTCTGCACCACCAAGTTTATTGTGTGAGCAAAACATGGGACGTGCTGGAATTTGCCCAGATGTAATGCCCGCACAATATTGGTGGCGTTGTCAGATATCACAAATCCCCAGGAGAGTCTAAGTGGGGTAAGCCACTGGGCGATGATTTCCCTCAGTTTCTCTAAGAGGTTGTCGGCGGTGTGCCTCTTACTGAAACCGGTGATACACAGCGTAGCCTGCCTTGTAACGAGCTGGCATTTCTGAGATGCTGCTACTGGTGACGCTGCTGCTGTTGCTGCGTAAGGTGATACATCTACCCAGTGGGCTGTCACAGTCATATAGTCCTTAGTCTGCCCTGTTCCACTTGTCCACATGTCCGTGGTTAAGTGGACATTGTGTACAACGGCATTTTTCAGGACACTGAGGACACTTTTTCTGACGTTTCTGTACAGTCTCGGTATCGCCTGCCTAGTGAAGTGGAATCTAGACGGGATTTGGAACCGGGGACACACTACCTCCATCAATTGTCTAAATCCCACTGCACTAATGGCGGATACCGGACGCACGTCTAACACCAACATAGCAGTCAAGGCCTCAGTTATACGTTTTGCTTCAGGATGACTGCTGTCGTACTTCATCCTCCTCGCTAAGGACTGTTGGAGGGTCAATTGTTTAGTAAAAGTAGTGGTGTTCCTACTTCCTCTCTGGGATGATGAACGACTCCCAGCAGCAGCAACAGCAGCAGCGGCAGCAGTAGGCGTAGCAATGCAGGATCCTCCAGAGGAATCCCGGATAGGAGAGTCAGTCATGCCAGTGACATGGCCTGCAGGACTACTTCCGATCCTGACTAAGGAGGAAATTGACGAGGAGGGAGTTGACGGTGTGGTTTGCAGGCGCTTGGATACAACAGGACAACGGGATTTAGGTGTCCCTGGACTGCTTACGGTCTTAGCCAAAGTTTCTGAACTTGACAGTAACTTTTTATGAACGCGCTGCAGGTGCCGTATAAGGGAGGATGTTCCTAGGTGGTTGACGTCCCTACCCCTACTTATTTCACCTTTACATATGGTACATATGGCAAGACAGTTGTTGTCCGGATTTGGATAGAAATATTGCCAGACCAAAGAGGTGGAATGTTTGGTCTTCTGCCCAGGCATGACCGTGATGGGCTTTTTCATCCCACGGACAACAACTGTCTCCCCCGGAGCCTGATTTAAACAAACCACATCACCATCAGAATCCTCCTCGCCAACTTCCTCCTCAGCGCCAGCTACACCAGTATCCTCATCCTGTTGTACTTCAACAGTGACATCTTCAATTTGCATATCAGCAAGTGGACTGTGGGTGCTCCTTTCAGCACTTGCAGGGGGCGTGCAAATGGTGGAAAGAGCCACCTCTTCCCGTCCAGTGCTGGGAAGGTCAGGCATCGCAACCACCACCACACTTGGACTCTCCTTGGGGATTTGTGTTATCTTCTTAGAAAGCACAGTTCTTCGCTGTGCTTTTGCCAGCTTAACTATTTTGATTTTTTTAGTGGGAGGAGGGCTTCCATCGTCATGTGAAGCTGAACCACTAGTCATGAACATACTAGGGATCGACCTTAGCCGTTCCTTGCCACTCCGTGTCGTAAATGGCATATTGGCAAGTTTACGTTTCTCTTCAGCTGATTTAAATGTCTTTTTCAAGGTCATTTTCCTGAACTTTGCCATTTGGGATTGTATGTGCCCTTTACTATGACATTGGGCATCGGCCTTGGCAGACGACGTTGATGGCATGTTATCGTCTATGTCATGACTAGTGGCAGCAGCTTCAGCACTAGGAGGAAGTGGTTCTTGATCTTTCTCTATTTTATTTTTATCGGAGAAAGTTTGGTCCTCCATTTATGTTATATCGATTTGATATATACGTGCGGCTAAACACAGAAAATAATTTTTTTTTTGGTTTGGACTGGAGTGTA
This sequence comes from Taudactylus pleione, assembly GCA_031769625.1. Lineage (NCBI taxonomy): Eukaryota > Metazoa > Chordata > Amphibia > Anura > Myobatrachidae > Taudactylus > Taudactylus pleione. Next base: position 2,868,434 of record JAUIMM010000247.1, read on the forward strand.
CTTTGTGGGTTACAGCACCCTTTAACGGTCAAGCCAGCCGGCCCTTTACTTATGACACAGGCGCACGCTTGGCACTACTTTGTTGATGCACGTGCGGCTACTGCGCACACAATTCACAAACACAGAAAATAATTTTTTTTTTGGTTTGGACTGGAGTGTACTTTCGGGGGTTACAGCACCCTTAACGGTCAAGCCAGCCGGCCCTTTACTTATGACACAGGCGCACGCTTGGCACTACTTTGTTGATGCACGTGCGGCTACTGCGCACACAATTCACAAACACAGAAAATAATTTTTTTTTGGTTTGGACTGGAGTGTACTTTCGGGGGTTACAGCACCCTTTAACGGTCAAGCCAGCCGGCCCTTTACTTATGACACAGGCGCACGCTTGGCACTACTTTGTTGATGCACGTGCGGCTACTGCGCACACAATTCACAAACACAGAAAATAATTTTTTTTTGGTTTGGACTGGAGTGTACTTTCGGGGGTTACAGCACCCTTTAACGGTCAAGCCAGCCGGCCCTTTACTTATGACACAGGCGCACGCTTGGCACTACTTTGTTGATGCACGTGCGGCTACTGCGCACACAATTCACAAACACAGAAAATAATTTTTTTTTGGTTTGGACTGGAGTGTACTTTCGGGGGTTACAGCACCCTTTAACGGTCAAGCCAGCCGGCCCTTTACTTATGACACAGGCGCAACGCTTGGCACTACTTTGTTGATGCACGTGCGGCTACTGCGCACACAATTCACAAACACAGAAAATAATTTTTTTTTGGTTTGGACTGGAGTGTACTTTCGGGGGTTACAGCACCCTTTAACGGTCAAGCCAGCCGGCCCTTTACTTATGACACAGGCGCACGCTTGGCACTACTTTGTTGATGCACGTGCGGCTACTGCGCACACAATTCACAAACACAGAAAATAATTTTTTTTTGGTTTGGACTGGAGTGTACTTTCGGGGGTTACAGCACCCTTAACGGTCAAGCCAGCCGGCCCTTTACTTATGACACAGGCGCACGCTTTGCACTACTTTGTTGATGCACGTGCGGCTACTGCGCACACAATTCACAAACACAGAAAATAATTTTTTTTTGGTTTGGACTGGAGTGTACTTTCGGGGGTTACAGCACCCTTTAACGGTCAAGCCAGCCGGCCCTTTACTTATGACACAGGCGCACGCTTGGCACTACTTTGTTGATGCACGTGCGGCTACTGCGCACACAATTCACAAACACTGAAAATAATTTTTTTTTGGTTTGGACTGGAGTGTACTTTCAGGGGTTACAGCACTCTTTAACGGTCAAGCCAGCCGGCCCTTTACTTATGACACAGGCGCACGCTTGGCACTACTTTGTTGATGCACGTGCGGCTACTGCGCACACAATTCACAAACACAGAAAATAATTTTTTTTTGGTTTGGACTGGAGTGTACTTTCGGGGGTTACAGCACCCTTTAACGGTCAAGCCAGCCGGCCCTTTACTTATGACACAGGCGCACGCTTGGCACTACTTTGTTGATGCACGTGCGGCTACTGCGCACACAATTCACAAACACAGAAAATAATTTTTTTTTTGGTTTGGACTGGAGTGTACTTTGGGGGTTACAGCACCCTTTAACGGTCAAGCCAGCCGGCCCTTTACTTATGACACAGGCGCACGCTTGGCACTACTTTGTTGATGCACGTGCGGCTACTGCGCACACAATTCACAAACACAGAAAATAATTTTTTTTTTGGTTTGGACTGGAGTGTACTTTCGGGGGTTACAGCACCCTTAACGGTCAAGCCAGCCGGCCCTTTACTTATGACACAGGTGCACGCTTGGCACTACTTTGTTGATGCACGTGCGGCTACTGCGCACACAATTCACAAACACAGAAAATAATTTTTTTTTGGTTTGGACTGGAGTGTACTTTCGGGGGTTACAGCACCCTTTAACGGTCAAGCCAGCCAGCCCTTTACTTATGACTCAGGCGCACGCTTGGCACTACTTTGTTGATGCACGTGCGGCTACTGCGCACACAATTCACAAACACAGAAAATAATTTTTTTTTGGTTTGGACTGGAGTGTACTTTCGGGGGTTACAGCACCCTTTAACGGTCAAGCCAGCCGGCCCTTTACTTATGACACAGGCGCACGCTTGGCACTACTTTGTTGATGCACGTGCGGCTACTGCGCACACAATTCACAAACACAGAAAATATATTATTTTTTTAGCACTTGGGGGGAGCACCCCTGATGGACAGAGCACCCCCTGGACAACACTACAGCACTCCTTTAGGACTGGGACACTGCACAGGACTTTGGAGTGGACACAGCCCCTATGGAGAACTGACTGCACAACACAGTCCAGCCAGCCCCTATGGACTTTGAAGTAGTGGACACAGCCCCTATTAACAACAGCAGCACAGCACAACACAGCCAGCCCCTATGGACTTTGAAGTAGTGGACAACAGCAGCACTACACTACACTACACTACACAGCCCTAACTCCCACCCTCCCTCTTCACTGTCCACAGCCGAGTGAGAAAATGGCGCAGACGCGGGTACCTTATATAGGATCCAAAACCCGCGAGACTCGGAAGGCGGGATGATGACGTTTTGCCTCGATTTCAGATCCGAGTCAGGCGGGAAAAGTCGAGCCTGACTCGGATCGGACTCGGATCGGGGGGGCTCGGGGGGGTTCGGATTTCAGAAATCCGAACCCGCTCACCCCTAATATATATATATATATATATTGTGACACAGTCAGATTAGGAGGTCCCTCTCCTGGGTAGGGGACTCCTTCACAGCAGGGAAGCAGCACACCAGTCTGGATGCGAGTACAAGCTGGTCGGTGCCAGTCTTTATTGTACAATGTCAGAAATAACATAAAGAAAACATAAACATAAATCCTAGCCCTGTCGGGGCACTAACTTCACAGGTAGTTCCCTCACTACCAGAACCTGGCAGGGCCTAATGCCCTCACCAGCAACAAAGGCACAGCACAACACTTACAGATAGGTTTTCAAGTGTCTCTGAGCAAACTCCCTGTCTGCTCTCCCAGGTGAGACACTCAGCCCTAAACACACTAGGCTTATATTGGCCACTCTCAGGTGGAAACCCTAACAAGCCTGTTACCAGGCTGCGAGAACCAAAATCTGGAGTGGCCGTGGGTGGAGCCCTCCCTCTCCTCTCACCCACAACTCCCAGGTCCCAAACCGGCTTTTCAAAAAGCCGAGACTCAAGCCTGCTACACTGCAGACTTTCTCCTGGGGATTTAAAACACATAAGACAGGAATCTGGGATAAATGTCCCTGCCACAGACCACTTTACCAGTGATCCTATCACATATCCCCCCCCTTTGTTTCGACCTATGGGGCGGAACAACTGAAGCCCCCAAACAATGAACGCGTGACAACGCGTCTGCTTTAGACAACAGGCCCCCTGGCCTGTGTTCCACTGAAAATTTAAAAGTTTGTAATGCCAAGAACCATCTCGTAATTCTCGCATTACTGTCCTTATTTTCGGACATCCACTTCAAAGGGGCATGGTCAGTGATCAATTTGAACTTTCTTCCAACCAAGTAGTACCTGAGAGCCTCTAACGCCCACTTTATGGCCAACGCCTCCTTCTCCACTGTGGCATCGGGTAGGCATCGAATTTTGAAACACTGTTCAACTTTCGGAAGTCATTACAGAAACGCACACTCCCGTCGGGCTTTGGAATCAACCCAATGGGACTTGACAATTCACTATGTGATTCTTCAATAACCCCTAACTCTAGCATATTTTTAATTTCTTTCGACACCGATTCTCTTTGTGCTACTGGTAACCTATAGGGCTTTAGATTTACTGGAGGGGCTCGGTCGGCTGACAGTACCGTTCTATCTTTCCAGGGCTTTAACAGATTTATATGGTATATCTGTTCCGGCTTTCTTTTCCCTGGCTGGTAAACTTTGTAATTGACCTGTCCCACTCTTTCTAAGATTTCAAAGGGCCCTTGCCATTTAGCCAAAAGTTTATTTTCCACAGTGGGAACCAACACTAACACTCTGTCCCCAGGAGCAAAGCTGCGTAACCGAGCATTGCGGTTGTATACCCTCTGCTGTGCCTGTTGAGCCTGTTCCAGGTGCTCTCTCACTATCGGCACCTCTATAATAGGCAATGGAACTAGTGGACCCTTAAAATGTGGTCTGGGAGCATGATACTGACACTCAGGGCAGGATGCGCAAAAGTCAGATACCTCTTTATGAAGCCCGGGCCAGATAAACCTCTGCATTATTCGCTCAGTGGTTTTCTCTACCCCTAGATGGCCTGCCGTTATATGACCATGGGCCAGATCCAACACTGTTCTCCTGTAGGCTTTGGGAACTATTAGTTGTTCCACAATATCTTCCCCCTTCTTAGTCACCTGATATAACAAATCCTGACACATTGCCATGTGGGGATAGGACAAAGGACTATCAGGGTCTACGGGTTTACCATCAACTACTTTTACATTCTCCCTGGCTTTTACCAAAGTAGGGTCATTCAACTGCTCCACAGCAAAGACCTCTCTTCTGACCTCTAAATCAGGCAGACGATCACCTGGCCCAACAACAATTCCCACCTCAATGGGAGGCACATCAGTTGGCGGGCCACCGTCACGCTCCGCATTCTCTAGTTCGCCAACCATAGTAGAAAAAGGGAATAACTCTGACTCAGAAGAAACTCCCTCCTCCACTACATCGACAACCTTCTCAAATGGACCGGGGTTGTTCACTTCTGGAACAAAACGACTTTCCCACAACTTCCAGAAGTGAGCAAAGTCTCTCCCCAATTTTGCATCGTACATCAGACCATGCACCAAACCCACAGAAACTATATCAGAACCACATGGTGTCTCGATGTTCACCTCTGCAGTAACATAATATCGAGTATCCCCATGTATGCAGTTCACACCAACAGTTTTCCCATGCCTCAAGGGGTTCACCAGCTCAGCTTTTATAAGTGTCACCAAGCTACCAGAGTCTAACAGTGCCTCTACTCGGTTGCCACCTACAGTGAGTACACACATGTGCTTATCAGTCTCAGCCTGCCGGTCAGCCATACAGGCTGTCTGTGCAAAGAAAGACCCCCTGCGGTAGACATGAGCAGTATCACATTGCATAGGTTCAGTTGTAAGTGAACAATTAGCGGCAATATGGCCGAAGCCACCACATCGGAAACACTGAGTCATATTAATGTCTAGTCGTTTACGGGGCAAGAACCTTCCTGGCCTGGCAGGCCTGTCTCCAGGTTCTACACCCTCAGTCTTAGGTACATTCCACTGCCCAGCACCCTTCTCCCCTGGAACAGTCTTACCAGTGTCTGTGGGAGTTCCACGGTGCGCCATCGGGGCTCGGTGGGGCATAATCCTCAGCTCCTCAGCCGCCACGTACCTCTCCACCAGCTCGACCAACTGGTCCACGGACTTAGGGTCTGCATGGCTCACCCACTTGCGCAGAGTCGCAGGTAACGATCGCAGGTACCGGTCCATCACGACCCTTTCCACGATCTGTGGTCCCGTCAGCGTCTCGGGCTGTAGCCATTTTGAGGACAGATGGACGAGGTCATGCATCTGCGAACGTGGAGGCTTGTCCATATGGAACTCCCAGCGGTGGATCCGTTGGGCACGAACAAAGGTGGTGACTCCCAAGCGAGTTAGGATCTCCTGTTTTAGTTTTTTATAGTCCTTGGCATCAGCCAGGCATAAGTTGAAATATGCTTTTTGTGGCTCCCCAGACAAAAAAGGTGCCACCAGACTTGCCCACTGCTCCTTGGGCCCTCTCCCTTTCGGCCGTTCTTTCAAATGCGGCGAGATAGGCCTCCACATCATCGCCCGAAGTCATCTTTTGGAGGAAGTGACTGGCTCGTATGGAGTGAATGGTGGTGGGAGGACCAGTAGTAACATCTCTGGGCCGGGCGACCAGGTGCTGTACCACCTCTTTTATGGCCTGGCAGGTTTCCTCGATGGCGACCTGTTGTTGCCTCTGGGCTGTCTCCAAGGCCAACAGTTGCACCCTGGTGGATTCCTGCTGAGCTCTGGTAGATTCCTGCTGAGCTCTGGTAGTATCCTGCTGAAGTTTGTTTGTCTCCTGCTGAGCTGCTGTAGCTTGGAGCAAGGCCTTAATAATGTCCTCCATTTTGTCCTGGGGTGTAGGTTGGAAGCTGAACCTTGCCTCTCTGAGCATTGGCTGACGCCTCCTCTATGGGACTCCAAGGACACAGTGTTATTTCCACACTCACAAATTGGGTGTCTGTCCCTTTAATTTTTAAATGGAAAGTTTTCCTCTCGCTGCAACTTCAGTGTGTGTGGATGCCCGCATTCTCCACCATATTGTGACACAGTCAGATTAGGAGGTCCCTCTCCTGGGTAGGGGACTCCTTCCTTATACACACACACACAGTAGGGAAGCAGCACACCAGTCTGGATGCGAGTACAAGCTGGTCGGCGCCAGTCTTTATTGTACAATGTCAGAAATAACATAAAGAAAACATAAACATAAATCCTAGCCCTGTCGGGGCACTAACTTCACAGGTAGTTCCCTCACTACTAGAACCTGGCAGGGCCTAATGCCCTCACCAGCAACAAAGGCACAGCACAACACTTACAGATAGGTTTTTAAGGGTCTCTGAGCAAACTCCCTGTCTACTCTCCCAGGTGAGACACTCAGCCCTAAACACACTAGGCTTATATTGGCCACTCTCAGTTGGCAACGCTAACAAGCCTGTTACCAGGCTGCGAGAACCAAAACCTGGAGTGGCCGTGGGTGAAGCCCTCCCTCTCCTCTCACCCACAACCCCCAGGTCCCAAACCGGCTTTTCAAAAAGCCGAGACTCAAGCCTGCTACACTGCAGACTTTCTCCTGGGGATTTTAAACACATAGGACAGGAATCTGGGATAAATGTCCCTGCCACAGACCACTTTACCAGTGATCCTATCACAATATATATGTATATATATATATAACTATATACTATATACATATATATATATATATATAGTATATATACATATATATATATATATATTCTAGAAATATATATATACATACACAGCATATATATATATATATATATATATAAAAATATATATATTATACAGTCTGACTAATATGTCCCAAACCACTGCCAGTACTGGTACAGGAGGTTTCCATAGACTCAATTTACCTATAGGGTAAACTTTGTCCTTTTCAGAAAGTGAAAGTGAGGCAGTATGGTTCAGTGAGAGGCTATTGGATGCGAGTGGAGAACTCACTCCTGAGGAAATATATCACACACTGTTAAAATTGAAGAAAAAGGAAACAGATTTCTCACTCCATGGTATTACACTATCTGAGTACCATCGTGAAAAAAAGGTAGCAAGGGGATTCAGGGTAAAGAATGTGCCTACTTTTGGCAGATTCAATAATGAATTCTGCCATTGTTGGGTTGCCGTGCTCAATAAATGTGCCTTTGACCTTATGACATTGGTCATAGAAGAGGCAACACGTGAATTAACTAATTACAAACAGAAAATTAAGGAGTTTGAACAACTACACTTAAATACCCTGGTCAAAGATCTTCCTAATCAGTGGTGTGATAAACTCACTCAGCAACTAGTACTATATAAAAAGGACTTAGTCAACTTTAAAAAAGACAAGTTTGAGAAAGTCAATAAAGACTATTCTGAACAACATGTTTATAGGTGGCTGGCAGGATCTAATGTAGAAAGGGGCAGATCCAGATATTTTGTGTCCCGCAGACAACACTCTAAATTAGACCCACAATACTCAAGTGAGGCCTGCTCCTCATCTGGCGATGATAATCAACTACCCCTACAAATCCTCAAACCTCCCGCAGACCCCCTTTAGGGGTAAATACCCGAGCAGGACTCGGTCGAGGTGGAGGAATACTAGGCGCAGCGGACAATGCCGCCGGAACAAACAAGAGAGGCAGGAGCAGAACCTGCAAGAAATGAACACAGTCTTTAATTTGTCGTCAAGAATTTTTACGGACACTGAGATGAAGGTCCTCAATAAAGGGCTTAGCTTCATACCAACCACTCCTTTCAATAATTTTGAGTGGAAAGTGGAGCAACACTTGCTACACAGGCAATTGAAATTGAAAGAATCTTTTGGAACTATGGACACCATGATTCCAGATAAATATGACATGAGATTTAGAAAAAAATCCCAATTTGACCCGGTGTCCAATAATGTGGCCATACAAAGCTTCATGAGAGCACTTGATGTACAAGTCACAGAATCTGTTAATAACCAGATGCGTCATACTAGATATAATCTAACACGCCAGGAAAGGAGTGCTATTACTGATTTTAGCTCATATTCGTATGTTGTCTATCGACCAGCAGGCCTTGTCATACAGGACCTTGATCAATACAAAGAAGAATTGGAGAGACAACTAGCTGATGAGATGGTGTACACCAAATTGGATAGCAACCCCACTATTAAATATAAAGAAGAGTTGGACTTGATTATTAATACAGCATTGTCCAATAAAATTATTAATAGCGACATTTGTGAATTCCTTAAAACTGAATACCCTAGGGCCCCTTTACTTTATAGAGTCCCTAAGATACATAAGGATCTGGACAGACCACCTGGCCGTCCAATTACTACAGCAAGGGACTCGTTGTTAAGCCCTATATCGGAATATCTTGATCATTTTTTACAGCCGTGTGTAAAGGCTGAGAGTACTTATCTCAAAGATACAACAATGGCCCTCATTCAGACCCACTCGCAAGCGGGCGCACGTACGTTAGGCGTACGTACAAAAATATTTAAATTCAATGGCTCGCTCGTATTTTCGTTCGCATCTAAAATTCCTCCCTAAACTCAGGCGACCCCTCCTCTAACTAACGAGCGTGCGAAATAGCGAGCGTACATCCCCGAAATGGCTTGAAGGGAACGCACGCACAAGTGAAACCGGAAGTGGCCTTGTCAGATGTCGATTACCTGCTCCTTTATTCTGCCTACCTCCCTCAATCGTATCATGCCAATCAATGTATCAATTAGCTTAATTGTTTTTTTTTTTTCAACACAATGCAAGAAACTTTACTCTTGTCCGTGTTTGTGTTTACCCGCTGAATACGTACGGATGGAACATTCGCTTTTATTGTTCAAAAAACATGTGAACCACAATTAAACAATTGTTCTATTGCTGTGGATCCCCGCATATTTTCCGGGGTTCATTTCTTTATTTAAATTTGCAAACGCATGTCACTGCATCAAGCCTATCATAACTCTCCAGAGATTTCTGGCCCTGTTGAACACATGACTCATACACTAACCAATAAAATTGCTCCTGTTAATTTCCAAAATACATTAGCCAATCAGAAATTTTGGCCACACTTTATCAAAAATGTTTTGTATGAAAAACTCCATTGCCATCAGGAGAGCCTCCGCATTCACCAGGCGCGAGCTGCTGGTGCTTACGGAGGTGATGGATAGGCGGATCACCAGCCAGCCTCCACCCATCACCAACCGGCAGAAGCGCTCCGCGTATGCGGAGGCACGGTCCCGCCTGCGGTCGATGGGTTCACGCCGCAACATCGGGCAACTTGAGCGCAGGTGGTCAGACCTGCGACGGCGAACGCCCCGCTTGCTGGCATGCTTTCGCATGCAGATCGTTGAAAGTAAGTGTTATGTATTGTGGTTTTCATGTTTGTGTTTGTGGGGCAAACTGCGTGTGCATGTTTTCCTGTCTGTCCTATTAATTATTTGTCCTCATATCTGCGTGTGCATGTTTTCCTGTCTGTCCTATTAATTATTTGTCCTCATATCTGCGTGTGCATGTTTTCCTGTCTGTCCTATTAATTATTTGTCCTCATATCTGCGTGTGCATGTTTTCCTGTCTGTCCTATTAATTATTTGTCCTCATATCAGCGTGTGCTTGTTTTCCTGTCTGTCCTATTAATTATTTGTCCTCATATCTGCGTGTGCATGTTTTCCTGTCTGTCCTATTAATTATTTGTCCTCATATCAGCGTGTGCTTGTTTTCCCTCTATTTCTGTTTTTTTCATTCTACTCCTTTTTGCATGTTTTTTGTTGCTGGTTTTTTTTTTTTAATTTGGGCCCCGGATTTGCCCAGAAACTAACCTCAATTTGTTTGACATATTTTAGGAGGACAGCCAAGACTACGCCGTCACCGTCCGGCCAGACGGCGTTCCCGGCCACTATCCCCAACCCCCAGCCAACACTCCACCCCAAATATTTCCCCTATACCCCACTCCTCCCCAGCCTTCCCAGACCCTCTCCCGGAACTGTCGGGCCTCCTTCCCCTCCGTCCCACTTCCCCCTCTCCTCCACCCACCCCTCTTCCAATTACCCCCTCCCCGGAGTCCATCATTACCCCTCCCCGTTCTTTGGGGAATGAAGGCTCCTCCGAGGAGGAACATGGAGGGACTTCCGGAGCTCCCGTTTTGGCTCCCGGTATGTTTTTATTTCTCATTTTTTTTAACCACAAACTGTTTGTATGTAATCATGTGTCGTGCCTTTATTCGTGCTTGTTTGGTTTACTTTTGGTGATTTAGCAGTTTGCCTTTACCTCTTCCTGCTGATTTCAACATACACATATCACACCTGTGTGAATTTGTACATAGGCCTTGTATTTTTGCCAGCACCCCCTTTTGTTTTTTTTTTGTTTTTTTCGGTTTAGGAGTGATTTCGTTGTGTTTTTGTTTTTTTTATGTGGATTCCCTATTGTTTTATTAATCCACACACTTTTCTCACCCACAGAGGAACAGAGGCGTCGTCAAGAGGTGGAGGATTGTGTTGGCCAGATGCGCCAACATGTAATTGGCCTTCTTGTGGCCCTTGACCGGCTGTCTGGCATCCTTCGCCAGTAGTTTTTTTTTTTTTTTTTCGTTTTGTAAATAAATTTTGTAGTTCTAATATACGTTCTGGCTCATTCTTTTTTTCTAAAACACAAATAGTTTTCCCTGACATAAGTAGACTGTTCCTGCACGGATTTCCATTTTTTAAAAGTTAGATTGTATTTTGTATTTGTATGTTAAACAGCCACAAGAAACACATAACAGTAACAATGTCATTTCCCTTTTTGGGTGTAGTGTCAATTAGATATTTCGCCATTTTACAGGTTCCTAGTTGGTGTGCAAGCTGCTTAGGCCAATCTTCAAAATCCAAAGGTTTGGACAGGCTTCCTTTTGGTGTGGGTTGGGAACCTGCAAACATATTTCAGTTTACATCAACTGGTGTCAGTACTGGATTACCCCTTAGTCAATTGTAAGGTGTGTTAACCTGGTTCCACTTGCTGTTAACGTCCAAAAAAAGGAAGACCATTTCACTCTCCAAACATTTATTCACAACATAAATGAGAAATCAAAGTGGTCAGTCCCAAAACAAAAAAACAGTGATAATCTCAAATACAACACATACAAATAAAATATTTAATTAAAAAAAACAATCAAGAACTGGTTGACGAAGGACCATGCCAACATGATTCCACAAACATGGCGTTGCGATATGGGTTCCAGAATATATGGCCAAAATCACCAGATCCAGGTTTGGTAAGGGTAGCAGGAAGTAGTGAGCGTTGGAGTGGCAAAGATTATGTGAACAAACAGAAGATGGTGAAAAAATAAAAATAAATTAGATGTTCGCAAACAAACACAAACACATTAGGTATAAACACTGTAGTTTGGGTCAAACTTACCTAAAAAATCTGGCCACCACATCATCGCGTATGGCCCCCCCACATACTGACCTCCGACCAACCTCGGGGGGGCCATCCTCAGGTAAGGCATCCTCTGGCTGCATTGGGACACCACTCCTTATGGCGATGTTGTGAAATATCCCACACAGGACCACAATTTTCGACACCATATCCGGCAAATACATGAGCTCGCCACCAGAGCGGTGGAGGCATCTGAATCGGCCTTTTAAAAGGCCGATACAGCGCTCCACCACTTGCCTGGTGGCTGTAAGTGCGGAATTATACTCACTTTGTGGGCCTGGTGTGGGAGCCAAATAAGGAGTGAGCAGCCAGGACATGCAAGGGTATCCACTGTCTCCTGTGAAAAATAAGAGACAACATCAGGAACACTGTGTATCAAGCTTAACATTGTTATGTACTAAAGGTCTCCACTTACCCAGAAGCCACGCATCACCAGCTTGTAGGTTGGTTAATTTCTGCCATATCCCTGATTGCCGGATGACGAAGGAGTCATGTGCACTTCCTGGTAACTTAGCATTCAGGGACAGGATCTGGAGGGAGGCATCACATACCACCATTACATTCAGGGAGTGATAGTGTTTCCTGTTTCGAAATATTGCCTCCAGCCGTGCTGGAGGCTGAAGTGGTATGTGAGTACCATCCACAACCCCTATGATGTGTGGGAAGCCAGCTATTTGGTAAAAATTGGCCTTGGCCACACTAAGGGCACCCATATCCAAAGGCATTTGAATAAAATGATGGAGGTGCTTGAAAAGTGCCTCCATCACTGCCCTCAGGATCTGGGAAAAGGAGGTTTGGGAGATGCCCGCCACTATTCCCACCGTTGTTTGAAACGATCCTGAGGCACAGAAATGTAACACCGCCATAAATTGAGTCAGTGGTGGTATTGCTGTTGGACTGTCAATTTCCGCTCAAGATCACTTTCTATTAATGAGAGAGTGTCTATGATGATTTTGGGAGGTAGACGGTAGCGTCTTAAAACCTCATCATCGGGCATTCCAAAAAGGGTGACACGTGTTCGAAATATCTGGGGCCTTGCATGCCTACGATGCCTACGCCTGGGATGAGATTGAGGTTGGTCGGCTTCCGGGAGCATGGCCAGAACAATCCTCCCCAGATCAACCTGAAATTCCAAAATTTAAAAGTAAGGCTTTTGACCCACCCCCAAACTATATTAAAACAACTTAGCTTGATGATACCATCCATTGCTGCTTACATGCCGGGGTATTGTCATGATACGTCCAAACTGAAAATAAACAACAAAATTACTTGACACATTTCACTCTGTGCATTTTTGTGGATACATTTTGTGCTAGACCAAAGTTCAAATATGCCAAACACCCATTTAGCAAAACCGCAAAGCGACATTTAACACAGTACATCAAAACGGGTCGAAATGTTGGCTCAAAAAGCGAAAGCTAAACCATCAAAAAGTTAGAATGATTATTAAGCTGTTTAAAATGCGCTAATTAGTTCGCTAATACAAGTCACAAGAGTAACTACTAAAAATGCGCTAATTAGTTCGCTAATACAAGTCACAAGAGTAACTACTAAAAATGCGCTAATTAGTTCGCTAATACAAGTCACAAGAGTAACTACTAAAAATGCGCTAATTAGTTCGCTAATACAAGTCACAAGAGTAACTACTAAAAATGCGCTAATTAGTTCGCTAATACAAGATAAAAAATGGACTTACCAAGAGCAAATATCTAAGATGCAAAATCAAAAGGTCTTTGGGGTCGAAAATAAACAAAATCTAAAATAGAATAAATTAGGTATCCAAAAATTACAAAATATACAAAACACAATGAAACAACAATTGAACAAAAGTTAGACTTCACAAAACTTACCAAATCAACAAACGAGGTCCCAAAAATATAAACCAACAAAGATAACGAAAAAAAAAACGCAAATCTAAACAACAAACGATTATCCAACCTCCAACTCCTTTCTACACAATCAATAAACTCCAGCCAAGATAACCTCCAACAATCCAAAAACGCCACCTCGACTTGAGACACACCAAGCCATAAATAGTGTTTCGTTTCCCGCACAAATTAAGGAGGGATCATAGGGCCGCACAATCAATGATGCGGCCGCAAAATAAGGACGCATGTATAAATACGTCCCGAAAACACATTCAAATTCTGGTGTATTTCTTGTTTGGACCGCAGACATGGCGACAGACCAGGGAAAAAATGCCCAAGAGTCAGGCGGTAAGTCTTTCATGCATTTTCTATCAACGATTAATTTGAAACATAAGATGAGGCAAGTTGTGATTTTGTGAATTCTGTAAATTTACACAAATAGGTGAGGAGGATGACATGGAAGAGGCTGCTGGGCCCAGTATTCCGGCCAAAGCGGCCAAAAAAAAAAGGCAGCCACATTTCACAAGAAAGGAGATGGAGGTTTTGATCCAGAAGTGTGTGGACATCCTGCCACAGGCAGACAGGAATATGAGTCTAAGCCAGAAGTGGAGAATGTGGGAAGAGGTAGCCGTTGCTGTCAATACGGTGGGTGATTATGTCCGTCTAGCCCGGGATGTCAAACGGCGGTAAGTAAACCCTTGCCCCCCCTAAAAACAAACACCATTTTAAACCAAAGGATAATGGCTTCCATTTTTCCCCACAGATGGGGCGACTTCAAATATCGCCTAAAGCAAAAACTCGCGGACAGGGCTAGGCATGCAAGGGGGACAGGTGGGGGTCCCACCCCTGTGTCATTGGAGTTGACGGATTTAGAAGAGCTGGCACAGGGGTGTGTGCAGCCTGTGGAGGTGTTTGGCGTGTCCAACATGGATACGGACATGCCAGACTTTGCGGCTCCTCATGTTGGCCCAGGTAAGTATTGTGATGTCACCAACTCTGAAATGCTATTGTGCCAATATGTAGATTCTAATGTGAGTCTTTTCTCATTTTTCCAACAGAGACACAGGCGGATGAGTCTGCTCCAGAGGGAAGCCTTGGCCGCAGAATTTCTGCTGGCTCTGCAGGGGAGGAACCAGTACATCCGGCTGAGGACCCTGCAGAAGCCAGTCCAGGGCGTGCCCCCTCGCAGGCAGTGGGCCTCCTCACAGAACTCAATTTCAAATCGGATTTCCATACGGAGATTCTGCAGAGGATGGACGCCAGTCTGCTACGGGTGGCTGAGGCCCTGGAGCAAAATGCTGCGGCCAACGTGACCATTGGTCAGGCCCTGGCGGAAAATACCAGGGCCAACATCCGCATCGCCGATGCCCTGGAGCAGCTCGTTCGCCAGCACATGGTGGAGCCGACCTCCCTTCCTGCCGGAACATCAGGATCCTCCACCTCTGGCACAACATCAGCCAATCCTCCAAATGTGCCTAGCCCTGTGCCTAGTCCAGAGGCCACAACATCTGCCTCTGGACAGGCCAGCCCGATGGCATCCCGGACCCGGTCTGGCGCCCACCCTCCCCCATCCAAACGGGCAAAAAAACGGTGACAGCAATGGTGACTTTTCCCACACTCCTTCTGTGCTTGGCTCATATTCCTTTCTGGTCAAAACTTCCCTCTCCTTTCTTGTGAAATGTTTTTAAGTTATTTTTGTACATTTATGTTATCAGTTATTGATTATTTATTTTTGAAAAAAAGTATCTTTGGCAGAAAAACTAGAAAAAAATATTATGCCAATTGGTTTGTGTTTAAACAATAAATTTATGAAAAAAATATGACATTGTATTGTGACATTATTGGACAAATGGGTTACATTTAATCCTGGCCCTAAAGGCAAAAAAGGACACCAAAAACCATTTCATTTGTATAAAAAAAAGGCCTCTTGAAGGAACGTTTAAAAAAACACATAACGATGCAAATTGCACATTAAAAAAAAAAAGGGGAGCTAATTAAAACATGATGACATTATTGTCACAATAGGCCATAAACAACAAATTGAGGCCAAAAAAAAACCCAAAAAATGTACGCCAATTGATTGTGTAATCCTGACATTAGCAGGTATGATTTCCACCTGCGTACGGTTTTGTGCTATCCCAATAAACTGCTTTCCAAACACATACCAAGCCGGTTTTCAATACAACACTAATTGCTTTTGTGACCACCCGCGATTAATCGCTGCAACATCGTGGAGTCCCGGGACGGAGGAGAAGGCCATCGCCAATGTGGTCGAGTAATCCAGACCCGAAACTGTGCGAGCATTTTGAAGGGAAAGAGGATGTTCCAGTGACGTATGTGACGGTCCGAACACATTTGACGTTCGCATCTGCTAATGTATGTACGCCCCAAAAACGCCTCGCCACGCCTGCGTTTTTCCATCTCCACCCCCGTCAACACCCAAAAACGCCCTGTTCTGTCAATCACATTTGACATGTCACTTCCTGTACGCTATTTTAGGAACGACAGATAAAAAGCTCGCAATCTGCCGTACGCACATGCGCAGTGTAACACCGACGCATGCGTGGTTAGTCAACATCGGAACGCAACGAGCGTACTGCTGTTTGCGAGTGGCTCTGAATGAGGGCCAATGTTGCTAAATAAGCTTCAAGATCTTCCCACTAATATGTGGATGTGTACCCTAGACATCATTAGCCTGTACACCAATATACCACATAAGGAAGGTATTAGGGCCACTTTTGATCTCTTAAATAACAATAGTTTATATATGGGCCCTGATCTAAGATTTTTTCTGACACTTTTGGAGCAGGTATTATGTAAAAATTATTTTTATTTCAATGGCCAATTCTACTTGCAGCGCACAGGATGTGCAATGGGGTCACATGTAGCCTCGGCGTACGCGAACACATACATGTTTGCTATTGAAAAAGAATTATTTTTTAATAGAGAGGTAAGAGATAAAATAATTTTTTATTGTCGCTATATAGATGACGTATTGCTGTTTTGGCAGGGTGATTATGACGGTTTTGTCAGCCTGATGCAAAACAGCAATAGTAGAGACTGTCCAATTAAATTTACCTTTTACCTTAGCTTAGAACAGTTTAAGTACCTTGATCAAAAGGGAAAATGGTAAACTGAACACATATCTTTACAAACCAACAGACCGCAATACACTACTTGTAGCATCAAGTCACCGTTCAGTAGCCACCAGAAGGAGCTTACCCTTCTCATAATTAGTTAGGGTTAAAAGTAGGGGTGTGCACCGGCCACTTTTCGTGTTTTGTGTTTTGGTTTTGGATCTGGATCTTTCTTCGTGTTTTGGATCTGGATTGGTTTTGCCAAAACCACCCTTCCGTGTTTTGGGTTCTGGGTTTTGTGTTTTGGATCTGTATTTTTTTTTTAAAAAGCATAAAAACAGCTAAAATCACAGAATTTGTTGGTTTCTCTGCTCCTATGCTATTATTAACCTCAATAACCTTAATTTCCACTCATTTCCAGTCTATTCTGAACACCTCACACCTCACAATAGTGTTTTCATGTCCAAAAGGTTGCACCGAGGTAGCTGGATGACTATGCTAAGCGACACGAGTGGGCGGCACAAACACGTGACCCATCTAGGAGTGACACTGCAGTGGCAGACAGGATGGCAGTTAGAAAAACTAGGCTCCAAACTGTACATAATGCAAAGAAAAAAAAGAAGTGCAAGATGGAATTGTCCTTGGGCCCTCCCACCCACCCTTATGTTGTATAAACAGGACATGCACACTTTAACAAATCAATCATTTCAGCGCCAGGGTCTGCCACACAACTGTGGCTGAAATGATTGGTTCGTTTGGGCCCCCACAAAACAAGCTGGCAATTAATGTGTCCCTGCACAAACTGGCTCTACGGAGGCAAGATGTCATCCTCATCCTCCTCATCCACCGATTCCTCACCCTCTTCAGTGTGTACATCCTCATCCTCACAAAGTATTAACTCGTCCCCACTTGAATCCACCACCACAGGTCCCTCTGTACCTTCTGGAGGCTGGTCTCCCTGGAAGCGCTGATAATTCATTTTGATGAACATCATCTTCTCCACATTCTGTGGAAGCAACCTCCTACGCCTTTCGCTGACAAGGTTCCCGGCTGCACTAAACACTCTTTCGGAGTACACACTGGAGGGGGGGCAACTCAGGTAAAATAGAGCCAGCTTGTACAGGGGCCTCCAAATTGCCTCTTTTTCCTGCCAGTACAGGTATGGACTGTCTGACATGCCTACTTGGATGCTGTCACCGATGTAATCCTCCACCATTCTGTCAATGGTGACAGTATCATATGCAGTGACAGTAGACATGTCAGAAATTGTTGCCAGGTCCTTCAGTCCGGACCAGATGTCCAAACTTGGTCCTGCCTGCCCTGCATCACCGCCAGCGGGTTGCTTAGGATACCTAAGTTTTTTCCTGGCAGCCCCAGTTGCGGGAGAAAATGAAGAAGGAGCCATTGACGTGTCACGTTCCGCTTCAGCTGACAGTGTGTTCACCAGCAGGTCTTTGCACCTCTGCAGGCTTGTGTCGGCCGGAAAGAGAGACACCACATAGGCTTTAAACCTAGGATCAAGCACGGTGGCCAAAATGTAGTGGTCTGATTTCAACAGATTGACCACCCTGGAATCCTGGCAAAGCGAATGAAGGGCTTCATCCACAAGTCCCACATGCCGAGCGGAATCGCTCCGTCTTAGCTCCTCCTTCACTTTCTCCAGCTGCTTCTGCAAAAGCCTGATGAGGGGAATGACCTGACTCAAGCTGGCTGTGTCTGAACTGACTTCACGTGTGGCAAGTTCGAAGGGCTGGAGAACCTTGCACAACACGGAAATCATTCTCCACTGCGCTTGAGTCAGGTGCATACCCCCTCCTTTGCCTATGTCATAGGTGGATGTATAGGCTTGTATGGCCTTTTGCTGCTCCTCCATCCTCTGAAGCATATAGAGGGTTGAGTTCCACCGCGTCACAACCTCTTGCTTCAGGTGATGGCGGGGCAGGTTCAAGAGTGTTTGCTGGCGCTCCAGTCTTCGGCACGCAGTCGCTGAATGGCGAAAGTGGCCAGAAATTTTTCGGGCCACCCAAAGCGTCTCCTGCACGCCCCTGTCGCTTTTCAGAAAATTCTGCACCACCAAGTTTATTGTGTGAGCAAAACATGGGACGTGCTGGAATTTGCCCAGATGTAATGCCCGCACAATATTGGTGGCGTTGTCAGATATCACAAATCCCCAGGAGAGTCTAAGTGGGGTAAGCCACTGGGCGATGATTTCCCTCAGTTTCTCTAAGAGGTTGTCGGCGGTGTGCCTCTTACTGAAACCGGTGATACACAGCGTAGCCTGCCTTGTAACGAGCTGGCGTTTCTGAGATGCTGCTACTGGTGACGCTGCTGCTGTTGCTGCGTAAGGTGATACATCTACCCAGTGGGCTGTCACAGTCATATAGTCCTTAGTCTGCCCTGTTCCACTTGTCCACATGTCCGTGGTTAAGTGGACATTGTGTACAACGGCATTTTTCAGGACACTGAGGACACTTTTTCTGACGTTTCTGTACAGTCTCGGTATCGCCTGCCTAGTGAAGTGGAATCTAGACGGGATTTGGAACCGGGGACACACTACCTCCATCAATTGTCTAAATCCCACTGCACTAATGGCGGATACCGGACGCACGTCTAACACCAACATAGCAGTCAAGGCCTCAGTTATACGTTTTGCTTCAGGATGACTGCTGTCGTACTTCATCCTCCTCGCTAAGGACTGTTGGAGGGTCAATTGTTTAGTAAAAGTAGTGGTGTTCCTACTTCCTCTCTGGGATGATGAACGACTCCCAGCAGCAGCAACAGCAGCAGCGGCAGCAGTAGGCGTAGCAATGCAGGATCCTCCAGAGGAATCCCGGATAGGAGAGTCAGTCATGCCAGTGACATAGCCTGCAGGACTACTTCCGATCCTGACTAAGGAGGAAATTGACGAGGAGGGAGTTGACGGTGTGGTTTGCAGGCGCTTGGATACAACAGGACAACGGGATTTAGGTGTCCCTGGACTGCTTACGGTCTTAGCCAAAGTTTCTGAACTTGACAGTAACTTTTTATGAACGCGCTGCAGGTGCCGTATAAGGGAGGATGTTCCTAGGTGGTTGACGTCCCTACCCCTACTTATTTCACCTTTACATATGGTACATATGGCAAGACAGTTGTTGTCCGGATTTGGATAGAAATATTGTATACTGTGGGTGCTCCTTTCAGCACTTGCAGGGGGCGTGCAAATGGTGGAAAGAGCCACCTCTTCCCGTCCAGTGCTGGGAAGGTCAGGCATCGCAACCACCACCACACTTGGACTCTCCTTGGGGATTTGTGATATCTTCTTAGAAAGCACAGTTCTTCGCTGTGCTTTTGCCAGCTTAACTCTTTTGATTTTTTTAGTGGGAGGAGGGCTTCCATCGTCATGTGAAGCTGAACCACTAGTCATGAACATACTAGGGATCGACCTTAGCCGTTCCTTGCCACTCCGTGTCGTAAATGGCATATTGGCAAGTTTACGTTTCTCTTCAGCTGATTTAAATGTCTTTTTCAAGGTCATTTTCCTGAACTTTGCCATTTGGGATTGTATGTGCCCTTTACTATGACATTGGGCATCGGCCTTGGCAGACGACGTTGATGGCATGTTATCGTCTATGTCATGACTAGTGGCAGCAGCTTCAGCACTAGGAGGAAGTGGTTCTTGATCTTTCTCTATTTTATTTTTATCGGAGAAAGTTTGGTCCTCCATTTATGTTATATCGATTTGATATATACGTGCGGCTAAACACAGAAAATAATTTTTTTTTTGGTTTGGACTGGAGTGTACTTTCGGGGGTTACAGCACCCTTTAACGGTCAAGCCAGCCGGCCCTTATGACACAGGCGCACTCTTGGCACTACTTTGTTGATGCACGTGCGGCTACTGCGCACACAATTCACAAACACAGAAAATAATTTTTTTTTGGTTTGGACTGGAGTGTACTTTCGGGGGTTACAGCACCCTTTAACGGTCAAGCCAGCCGGCCCTTTACTTATGACACAGGCGCACGCTTGGCACTACTTTGTTGATGCACGTGCGGCTACTGCGCACACAATTCACAAACACAGAAAATAATTTTTTTTTTGGTTTGGACTGGAGTGTACTTTCGGGGGTTACAGCACCCTTAACGGTCAAGCCAGCCGGCCCTTTACTTATGACACAGGCGCACGCTTGGCACTACTTTGTTGATGCACGTGCGGCTACTGCGCACACAATTCACAAACACAGAAAATAATTTTTTTTTTGGTTTGGACTGGAGTGTACTTTCGGGGGTTACAGCACCCTTAACGGTCAAGCCAGCCGGCCCTTTACTTATGACACAGGCGCACGCTTGGCACTACTTTGTTGATGCACGTGCGGCTACTGCGCACACAATTCACAAACACAGAAAATAATTTTTTTTTTGGTTTGGACTGGAGTGTACTTTCGGGGGTTACAGCACCCTTAACGGTCAAGCCAGCCGGCCCTTTACTTATGACACAGGCGCACGCTTGGCACTACTTTGTTGATGCACGTGCGGCTACTGCGCACACAATTCACAAACACAGAAAATAATTTTTTTTTTGGTTTGGACTGGAGTGTACTTTCGGGGGTTACAGCACCCTTAACGGTCAAGCCAGCCGGCCCTTTACTTATGACACAGGCGCACGCTTGGCACTACTTTGTTGATGCACGTGCGGCTACTGCGCACACAATTCACAAACACAGAAAATAATTTTTTTTTTGGTTTGGACTGGAGTGTACTTTCGGGGGTTACAGCACCCTTAACGGTCAAGCCAGCCGGCCCTTTACTTATGACACAGGCGCACGCTTGGCACTACTTTGTTGATGCACGTGCGGCTACTGCGCACACAATTCACAAACACAGAAAATAAATTTTTTTTTGGTTTGGACTGGAGTGTACTTTCGGGGGTTACAGCACCCTTAACGGTCAAGCCAGCCGGCCCTTTACTTATGACACAGGCGCACGCTTGGCACTACTTTGTTGATGCACGTGCGGCTACTGCGCACACAATTCACAAACACAGAAAATATATTATTTTTTTAGCACTTGGGGGGAGCACCCCTGATGGACAGAGCACCCCCTGGACAACACTGCAGCACTCCTTTAGTACTGGGACACTGCACAGGACTTTGGAGTGGACACAGCCCCTATGGAGAACTGACTGCACAACACAGTCCAGCCAGCCCCTATGGACTTTGAAGTAGTGGACACAGCCCCTATTAACAACAGCAGCACAGCACAACACAGCCAGCCCCTATGGACTTTGAAGTAGTGGACAACAGCAGCACTACACTACACTACACTACACAGCCCTAACTCCCACCCTCCCTCTTCACTGTCCACAGCCGAGTGAGAAAATGGCGCCGACGTGGGTACCTTATATAGGATCCAAAACCCGCGAGACTCGGAAGGCGGGATGATGACGTTTTGCCTCGATTTCAGATCCGAGTCAGGCGGGAAAAGTCGAGCCTGATTCGGATCGGACTCGGATCGGGGGGGCTCGGGGGGGTTTGGATTTCAGGAATCCGAACCCGCTCACCCCTAGTTAAAAGGATAACTAGCAACCAGGAGAAATTGGATGAAGATCTCACTAGGATGTGCGCTAAATTCAAAAACAGAGGATACACATCTGAGAATCTGAGATTAGCGAGACAAAGAGTGGATGTACTCAGCAGAACTGATTTATTAAAAAAGAGTGTCAAAGAGAACGTAGATAAGAGAATACATTGGCCACGTAGGTATACGCTAGCTAACAATATTATCAATCAGACCACACGGAACCTATGGCCCATTATACAACAGGATAGGGACCTTAAAAGCCTTAAACAAACTAGGATTCTCTCGTGCCTTAAAAGAGGCAGAAACCTTAGGAACCACATAGTCAAATCAGATATTACAGAACTTGTAAATATATCTAACAGTATCCAAAGAAAAAGTGGAGGCTGCCATAAGTGTACTGGTTGCATCACATGCAGCCATATGATCTGTGGTAAATACTTTACACACCCACATACGGGCAGAAAGTACAACATAAGATTTCCACTTACCTGTTCTAGCTCTTTTGTTGTGTATTTGATTAAGTGCCCTTGTGGCCTTTATTATGTACGCACACGCGATGAGGGAAGGGGTATAAAGGTAAAAACCCACTGTATGTAATTGTATGTCCTGATGGCGAGTTTTTATTAAAACTCGAAACGTTGACTGTAAGTGACTGGAGTGAGACCTCTTTTTCCAAGTCCAGAGAGTGACACTGCTTTGCATTACTATATATATATATATATATATATATATTATATATATATATATATTTGCACAGTATATAGTGTTTATATACAGTGCATCTGGAAAGTATTCACAGCGCTTCACTTTTTCTACATTTTGTTATGTTACAGCCTTATTCCAGTATGGAATAAATTATTAGTATAAATAGAAATTTCAGATGTTCAGATGATTCAAGATTAGTTCTTATGGAATGTCCAATCAGAAATTCTTTATACAAAGATCCCGTTCATAATTTGTTACTCTTCTCCTGGATATGAACCAGATTGGATTCAACACTGTTGACAGTAGATTCTTTAGATTCCCAAATATAATCTAAAAAAGACCCGCTCACCAAAATAAGAACACCCAAAACATGGCCCAATGGCCCACTATTAGATACAGTAGACAATGATTTATTAAAATTCTGTCAAATTGACATATAAAACTTATGCATAAAAACTGCTTACACAATTAGCTTTCCATTTATTTTAACAGAGGAAGGAGATGATACAATTCCTGCTAATTACTCACACAGGGCAAGATTACAATAGACAGGTGTCGGAACTATATTGGAAAACCAAAAGATGTGTGAAAATTCGCAATCAAGAACATATGCGGAACATAAAAAACCAATTAAGAACACACAGCTTACCACGTCATTTCATAGAAGCCCATCGTTCAAACATTAAGGATTTCTCTTTTACCATCTTAGAACATGTGAAAGGTGACCCTAGAGGGGGTAGTAGGGAACATTTGCTCTCAAAAAGGCAAACATACTGGATTTACACTTTAAATTCTTTGTTCCCCAATGGCCTCAATGAGAATATTGATATAGTGTCTTTTTTGTAGTTATTTGAATTAGGTCAAAAAATAATCTTTTGTGAAACTAGTGAATGTATTGGAAGATTTCAAAAATTCTTCTTAATCGTCGTTTAATAATGGGATCATTATTACAATTTTTTGTGCACTATGTTTAAGTATCTTTTGACTCCCGCCATAAAAATAAGGCACTCCCCTAACAGAGGTGAGGTATTCTCAATAGGTTAAATTAACTAATAGAGTTGAGGTATTCTAAATGGGTTAAGACACTTATTATAGTATTGAATAGTATGTTGTTCATGGTTGTTGAAACGCGAAATTGCGTTTTTAACGGCTTAATTGGGAACCCATAGAATCTACTTTCAACTGTAACCCATGCACTCATTATATTTCCCGCATTGACTATTGCAAGTCTTCTTACTGGTCTTCCCAAATGCAGGATCTCACCACTACAATCCATAATGAATGCAGCTGCGAGGTTGATCTTCCTCGCCAAACGTTCATTGTCTGATGATACACTCTGTCAGTCCCTCCATTGGTTACCGGTTTTCTACCATATTCAATATAAAATACTTACACTCACACAAATAGCTATTAACCAAACCACACCAACATACATCTCTTCACTTATCTCAAAATATCTTCCAACCCAACATCTCCGCTCTGCACAAGATCTGCATATCTCATCCACACACATTACTTGTTCCCATTTACAGTTACAGGACTTTTTTCGGGCTGCACCCACCCTGTGGATTGCCCTCCCACGCACAATAAGACTTTCCGCTAGTCTCCAAACATTCAAGCGTTCCCTGAAAACTCACTTCTTCAGACAAGCTTATCAGGTTCCACAACTGCCCACATAACCTTCATAGGGTAGCTATCTAATTACATCACTTTTTACAGTCTACACATACTCTCACATATTTTCTCTTTCTTCAATTTCACATCCTCATGACACTAGGTCAACTTTCCTGTGTAACTGGATCATACAGTCCACAAATAACCTCTGCAATCTGGCTGGACCAATTCCTGTCTACAGCAACACATACAGCAGTTCCTTCTGTGTGGGCCTATTCTGATGGTGGGCCTGGAGCTGCAGCTCCATCCGCCTCATTATTTATCTGGCCGGGTACACACTAGACAATATGTCCCTGGCCCTGGCCGGGTACACTACACACTAAACAATATGTCGTCCGATACGGCCGTCGGACAACATATCGTCCACATCGGTCAGTGTGTACCTGTTATGTCTCAGACGATGAGCGCTCCTTCACATCATCAGTGACATCGCCCGTTGGACCTGCATTCGGCAGCATGGCCCCCGCTTTCGCACCATCGCTCCCGGCATCGCCAAGTGTGTACGTGCAGCAATCTACTTCCTGCTTGGCGATGTAAGTGGTGTGTAGTAGGAGCTGTGTTAGTAACTACCTGAGAGGTGAGATTCAACACTCGAGTATATCCAAATTCTTTGAACTGATAAGTCACTTTTATTTGGACAAATTATACCAGTATTGTAGCATAATCAGACTTGTCTCTCTAAATCTAACAAAACAAATGGTTAATTTGGTACAATCACTTTAACTTTAGTGCAAACCAATGGACAATAACACCTTCTTATTTTTTATTTTACAGGAAATAAAGTGGAACCGGCAACTGCAGCTTTTCACCGGACCCTGAAAATATTAGTGCATACAACACTACATAAAATAATAACAATTAAACACTCAGGGGCCTATTCATCAACACTAAAATAAAGTTTTTAAGGACATTTTCCTTAATTAACGTTATTTTAGTATTCATGAAGCCACTTAACACAGGAAATATCACTGATATCTCCTGGTTAAGTTCCCCTGCTTAATTTCCACACTTCCCATACATTAGTATGGGGATATGGAAAATATGCTATTCATCAAATTCCGAAAATTATGTATTTTTGGAATTTGATGGAGTTACTATCCGCCACGGTGAGGTGGTGAATAGCAGGTAACACTTACCTGCTGTCAGCTGGGCAGGTCCTCCTCTTCTCCCTCCGTCGCTCTGGTCTCTCCTCTGGCTCTGTCTGCTGTGCTGACACTGTGTTCTCGCAGCTAGGAGGGAGCCATGTGACATGGGGTCTGTCCCTCCCACCACAGGGTGACACATATGTGGCACCCCACCAACACCCTGTGTTCCTACCCACACTGATGTGCCTATATGAAAATGTAAAATATTAATGTGACTCCTGCCATTGTCTAATATAGGACATGATTTAACTGGTTTCATTAAGGTTCAGGGACTATTTGCACTGCACCCTCAGTGGTGGTGGACGTCAGGGGACCAGTGAGTACTGTAGCAGGCTCAAGGATTTGACCTAGAGAAAAATGGCAGTTGGTGTGAGCAGTTGGTGAGGTAGCTGGACTGGAGAAGGGGCTGCGCTGCCTTGATGCTTACCTGAGGGCTGCAGCTGTACTCCGGGACAAGAAGCGGAGGTCTCTGAGGTGGGGAATATCCGGTGGGACCAAGTTGTGTCATCCGGGGAGGTTCCTGAGAACAATCAGCATAAGACGGGTGTGTCGGACGACCCCTAAGGGAGTGCCTCAAGCGGAGCTGTGGAAATATAGAGAGACTGAGCTTGTAAAGGAGCCGGAGGTTGAGAGCTGATACTGGAGGGGTAAGAAGCTGCTGCAACCTCCCAAATAGACACTCAGTGACATTAGCGCCTATTAACTGGAGGCCTACAGCTGTCCACCTTTACATATGCACAGCAGTCCCTTCAGAGATCAGCGTGGGGTCTATAGACTACATTCATAATAGTAAAATTAACCCCCTGATACCACATATTGGATGTTAGGTACAATAGTTACCAGCAGTGTTAGGGCGACACTTCAGTGCCAGCACTTGTAATACTATGAACTAAGGTTGCTAAGCAGAGAAGGAGCTGACTGTAATACCAACACCATCGCAGCAGGATCATTTACAGAGGATTACAGTGTTGCATTAAAGACAGACAAGTACTGTAGCTAGAGCAGTTTAAGAACTTTTCTTCATATCCTGGGCAACGAAGGGTGCACCCTATTAACTATTTCACTGCTGAACTAGCATTGTATGCGACATGTCAAGTGCAGTAGTGTGAGGAAAACATTTTCCTAAAAAGGTGTATAGAAAACTTTGCAATTGTATTCTTGATGCAACCTTGTCCGTTTATCATACTCACGTGAGGTTTTTGTATATATTTTAGAGATGTTAGGGGAATTGCAAAATTAGTAATTTGTTAATTACCACTAGAGCATACTTACCCATTTATAGTTTGCAGGTTCGAAGTCCAGAGTTCGCTAGTGATCTGCAGGTTCCTGAAAAATAAAATAAACATAAGAAAGGATTCACTATTGCCATCTTTATTGTTATACTATGTTGTCTGATTACATTGTGAATAAACTCATAGTTTAGGGAATCACAAATTGGCGTCCGCGAACAGGATACGACCAGAAAATGTCAGCACCTCAGCCTCCTGCATTGACCACGGGCTGGAGACGATTACCTGCCTCTCCAGGACAGAGAGCTTCACCATCAACAAATGCCTCACCCAGCAGTGGTAGGGTACATATGATACAGACATCACCCATTATGATGCCATACTATTTTGGGGCTCCATGGTTACCCATGTATTCAGGGGAGATATGCACACAGGGTGCAAGCACTATTAAAGAATTTACAGACAAAATGCGATCAATGTTCAAATTATATCCACTGAATGACGAACAAAGAGTGGAAATAGTAATTGGACAGTTGAAAGGAGCTGCTTTGCGAGAGGTGAAAGCGTGGGCGGATGATGAAAGAAAAACAGCGGAGGATATTTTCAAAAGGTTAGAAAGTTTATTTGACTCAAGGACAGTCTCTGAACTTAGAAGATGTTTGTATGCTAGGAAACAGCAACCTCAAGAGTCACTGAGAGAATTTGCTCTGGGCCTACAGGAAGCTATGAAGGACATTCAAGCCCGAGAATCGAGAGAAGTAGAACGAGTCGACGAGACTCTAATTAATATATTTATCGAAGGGGCTCGAGGAGAAGCCATACGGGCCCAGCTTAGGATGTGGAGACGTCAGAATCCTGTATGCACATTCTCCAAGTTCAAGGAAGCGGTATTAGATATTCTTGGGCTTAATCAGAATGCTGATCTTGAATTTGACTCATCTACAGAACAGTGGGAAGTTGAATATTCTAGAGATGCCAAACCATATATTACGCCAGACACTACGTCGCCTAAGGAAACAGTCACCCAACACGTACAGTCTGGTCAAGATCTTATCGGAATTTTTACTAGCGCTGTCACTGAAATCATGAAGGAGATAAAGGTGATTCGGCAAGAGCAGGCTGGAGCAAAATGCAGAGACTGGCACCAAGAGCGTGGGGGAAGGAACCAGTCTTACCGGGACAGTCCTCGAGAGACAGGTCAACGTCAACAGACCAATTTGATACACAAGGGAGGCCTATCTGCAGAAAGTGCTGGCAAAGTGGCCACATTCAACGCTATTGCATCCAGAGAGAGCCTGAGGACCAGCCCTCAGGAGAGACAGAAAGAATAGTTCCAAAAATGGAAGAAGGGCAACCCAGAGATGCAAGTTTGAGCCCAATAGTACAGAATAAAATAAAATTTATGAGCACGCCGACTGCAGGGAATGTTACATCAGCTATCGCAAAAAGGATTTCAGGAAAGGTTGTATGGTTCAACATGCAACGAGGCTATGGATTCATAAATCGAGATGACCCCCAAGAGCGATATTTTTGTACATTACTCGGCCATCCTAAAGAACAACCCAAGAAAATATCTTCGAAGTCTGGGAGATGGAGAGTTGGTAGAGTTTTACGTGGTTGAAGGAGAGAAAGGTGCAAAGGCCACTAATGTAACTGGTCCTGTGGAGTTCCAGTCCAAGGCAGCAAATATGCATCAAGCCACAACCATTATTGGCATTATCCACATCGTAGAGGTCCTCCACATAGCTATCGACATAGTGAAGGTAAAAAGAGTCCAGAAGAAGTTGAAAGAGTAGCAGAGGAAAAGAGGGTTAATCAACAACGTCCTTACTGGAGGAGTCGCTACCCATCCTACTGGTTAAAGAGACCATACGGACACAAACAATATCCCGATCTCCCAGAGCGTGGTGAAAGGCTGGATGGAGTGTTTGGTAAAGATGTAGGAACGCAAAATATACAGGTGTGCCAGTACCGGCAAGAAATAGTCCGGCCAACATCTCCTCAAGAACCACAAGCAAAGAGTCAACCAAAAGTGTATGACAGCGCTTCTTATATGCTCCTCTGCAATCAACAAGAGTTGAGTACAGCTGTACATAAAGAAGACACAAAGAAAGCTCCGGACTCACCCTTGGCAGAGAGGTTGGGGTCCCCTGAACAGAATTGCCTGGATTCTGTTATGAAAATATCGAAATCTGTTGTTCTGGAGGAACCATGTCTTGTATCCAAAGAGCCCTTACTGTCTATGCCATCAGAGTATAAATTCCCAGTCCATGAGTATACTGAACTAAGTTCAAGTGAAATAGCATTAATTATGCAAAGAGTTCTGGGAAAATCGAAAAAGGAAAACAAGAATGCCCCGCATATTCAATGTAGACACTAGCCTGTGAGGTAGAGTGTTCAAAAGTACATAACTTGAAGAAACTTTGGGCCTGATTCAGACCCACTCGCGAGCGGCTGTCCGCTCGCAAGTGGGTCGATATTCTGCACTGAGCATGCGCACGACGGAGGGAGCTCCGTCGTGCGCATGCGCCAGACGCGACGAGCGAAGGATTTTCCTTCGCTCGTAGTGTCTCTTCCAAGGGGGCGTGCTGTCGATGTTGACTGACAGCACGCCCCCTTTGGTGGGCGGGCCGGGGGCATGCCTCCCTGACGGGGGCGTTCCCACGGGAACGCCTCCCGTCAGAAGCCGGCCTACTGACATCACTAGTGATGTCAGTGGGAGTGATTTTGGCTCTGATAGAGCCAAAATCACTCCGGAGCTTGCGGTAGAAAACCTCAACCACAGGCTCCGGCTCGCAGTTTCGATGGTCGTGATGGTCACGACCATCGCGGCCATCAAAATGCACGCTCGTATAGGCTGTGGGTGGTGACCCACAGCTATACGAGCGTCCAGGAGGACGCTCCATTTTTATGGAGGGCGGCCCTCATTCAGAGCGTGCGCTCTGCTCAGAGCGTACGGCTCTGAATGAGGGCCTTTGTGTTAATATGTAACAAATGTAGTAATCTGTTATGCTATTGTTACATTATAGCAAGGAGCTAAAGTTTTCTAGACTTACCTGGTAATTGTAACTTATTGTGATCTACGCCATTCAATGAAAGAATGTACCTAATATGTATGTAAATAAATCTGAAGAGATACTGATGTATAAAGTGGATGCCTTCAGGAGTTTATAGAGGCCTAAGATGCGTGAGGACACGCATCATTCTAGTGGGGAAGTATGTGGCACCCCAACAACACCCTGTGTTCCTACCCACACTGATGTGCCTATATGAAAATGTAAAATATTAATGTGACTCTTGCCATTGTCTAATATAGGACATGATTTAACTGGTTTCATTAAGGTTCAGGGACTATTTGCACTGCCCCCTCAGTGGTGGTGGACGTCAGGGGACCAGTGAGTACTGTAGCAGGCTCAAGGATTTGACCTAGAGAAAAATGGCAGTTGGTGTGAGCAGTTGGTGAGGTAGCTGGACTGGAGAAGGGGCTGCGCTGCCTTGATGCTTACCTGAGGGCTGCAGCTGTACTCCGGGACGAGCAGCGGAGGTCTCTGAGGCGGGGAACATCCAATGGGACTAAGCAGTGTCATCCGGGGAGGTTCTGAGAACAATCAGCATAAGAGAGGTGTGTCGGACGACCCCTAAGGGAGTGCCTCGAGCGGAGCTGTGGAAATATAGAGAGACTGAGCTTGTAAAGGAGCCGGAGGTTGAGAGCTGATACTGGAGGGGTAAGAAACTGCTGCAACCTCCCATATAGACTAGGGGTGAGCGGGTTCGGATTTCTGAAATCCGAACCCCACCGAGCCCCCCCGATCCGAGTCCGATCCGAGTCAGGCTCGACTTTTCCCGCCTGACTCGGATCTGAAATCGAGGCAAAACGTCATCATCCCGCCTTCCGAGTCTCGCGGGTTTTGGATCCTATATAAGGTACCCGCGTCTGCGCCATTTTCTCACTCGGCTGTGGACAGTGAAGAGGGAGGGTGGGAGTTAGGGCTGTGTAGTGTAGTGTAGTGTAGTGTAGTGTAGTGCTACTGTTGTCCACTACTTCAAAGTCCATAGGGGCTGGCTGTGTTGTGCTGTGCTGCTGTTGTTAATAGGGGCTGTGTCCACTACTTCAAAGTCCATAGGGGCTGGCTGGACTGTGTTGTGCAGTCAGTTCTCCATAGGGGCTGTGTCCACTCCAAAGTCCTGTGCAGTGTCCCAGTCCTAAAGGAGTGCTGCAGTGTTGTCCAGGGGGTGCTCTGTCCATCAGGGGTGCTCCCCCCAAGTGCTAAAAAAATAATATATTTTCTGTGTTTGTGAATTGTGTGCGCAGTAGCCGCACGTGCATCAACAAAGTAGTGCCAAGCGTGCGCCTGTGTCATAAGTAAAGGGCCGGCTGGCTTGACCGTTAAAGGGTGCTGTAACCCCCGAAAGTACACTCCAGTCCAAACCAAAAAAAAATTATTTTCTGTGTTTGTGAATTGTGTGCGCAGTAGCCGCACGTGCATCAACAAAGTAGTGCCAAGCGTGCGCCTGTGTCATAAGTAAAGGGCCGGCTGGCTTGACCGTTAAGGGTGCTGTAACCCCCGAAAGTACACTCCAGTCCAAACCAAAAAAAAAATTATTTTCTGTGTTTGTGAATTGTGTGCGCAGTAGCCGCACGTGCATCAACAAAGTAGTGCCAAGCGTGCGCCTGTGTCATAAGTAAAGGGCCGACTGGCTTGACCGTTAAGGGTGCTGTAACCCCCGAAAGTACACTCCAGTCCAAACCAAAAAAAAAATTATTTTCTGTGTTTGTGAATTGTGTGCGCAGTAGCCGCACGTGCATCAACAAAGTAGTGCCAAGCGTGCACCTGTGTCATAAGTAAAGGGCCGGCTGGCTTGACCGTTAAGGGTGCTGTAACCCCCGAAAGTACACTCCAGTCCAAACCAAAAAAAAAATTATTTTCTGTGTTTGTGAATTGTGTGCGCAGTAGCCGCACGTGCATCAACAAAGTAGTGCCAAGCGTGCGCCTGTGTCATAAGTAAAGGGCCGGCTGGCTTGACCGTTAAGGGTGCTGTAACCCCCGAAAGTACACTCCAGTCCAAACCAAAAAAAAATTATTTTCTGTGTTTGTGAATTGTGTGCGCAGTAGCCGCACGTGCATCAACAAAGTAGTGCCAAGCGTGCGCCTGTGTCATAAGTAAAGGGCCGGCTGGCTTGACCGTTAAGGGTGCTGTAACCCCCGAAAGTACACTCCAGTCCAAACCAAAAAAAAAATTATTTTCTGTGTTTGTGAATTGTGTGCGCAGTAGCCGCACGTGCATCAACAAAGTAGTGCCAAGCGTGCACCTGTGTCATAAGTAAAGGGCCGGCTGGCTTGACTGTTAAGGGTGCTGTAACCCCCGAAAGTACACTCCAGTCCAAACCAAAAAAAAAATTATTTTCTGTGTTTGTGAATTGTGTGCGCAGTAGCCGCACGTGCATCAACAAAGTAGTGCCAAGCGTGCGCCTGTGTCATAAGTAAAGGGCCGGCTGGCTTGACCGTTAAAGGGTGCTGTAACCCCCAAAGTACACTCCAGTCCAAACCAAAAAAAAAATTATTTTCTGTGTTTGTGAATTGTGTGCGCAGTAGCCGCACGTGCATCAACAAAGTAGTGCCAAGCGTGCGCCTGTGTCATAAGTAAAGGGCCGGCTGGCTTGACCGTTAAAGGGTGCTGTAACCCCCGAAAGTACACTCCAGTCCAAACCAAAAAAAAATTATTTTCTGTGTTTGTGAATTGTGTGCGCAGTAGCCGCACGTGCATCAACAAAGTAGTGCCAAGCGTGCGCCTGTGTCATAAGTAAAGGGCCGGCTGGCTTGACCGTTAAGGGTGCTGTAACCCCCGAAAGTACACTCCAGTCCAAACCAAAAAAAAAATTATTTTCTGTGTTTGTGAATTGTGTGCGCAGTAGCCGCACGTGCATCAACAAAGTAGTGCCAAGCGTGCGCCTGTGTCATAAGTAAAGGGCCGGCTGGCTTGACCGTTAAAGGGTGCTGTAACCCCCGAAAGTACACTCCAGTCCAAACCAAAAAAAATTATTTTCTGTGTTTGTGAATTGTGTGCGCAGTAGCCGCACGTGCATCAACAAAGTAGTGCCAAGCGTGCGCCTGTGTCATAAGTAAAGGGCCGGCTGGCTTGACCGTTAAGGGTGCTGTAACCCCCGAAAGTACACTCCAGTCCAAACCAAAAAAAAAATTATTTTCTGTGTTTGTGAATTGTGTGCGCAGTAGCCGCACGTGCATCAACAAAGTAGTGCCAAGCGTGCGCCTGTGTCATAAGTAAAGGGCCGGCTGGCTTGACCGTTAAAGGGTGCTGTAACCCCCAAAGTACACTCCAGTCCAAACCAAAAAAAAAATTATTTTCTGTGTTTGTGAATTGTGTGCGCAGTAGCCGCACGTGCATCAACAAAGTAGTGCCAAGCGTGCGCCTGTGTCATAAGTAAAGGGCCGGCTGACTTGACCGTTAAAGGGTGCTGTAACCCCCGAAAGTACACTCCAGTCCAAACCAAAAAAAAATTATTTTCTGTGTTTGTGAATTGTGTGCGCAGTAGCCGCACGTGCATCAACAAAGTAGTGCCAAGCGTGCGCCTGTGTCATAAGTAAAGGGCCGGCTGGCTTGACCGTTAAGGGTGCTGTAACCCCCGAAAGTACACTCCAGTCCAAACCAAAAAAAAAATTATTTTCTGTGTTTGTGAATTGTGTGCGCAGTAGCCGCACGTGCATCAACAAAGTAGTGCCAAGCGTGCGCCTGTGTCATAAGTAAAGGGCCGGCTGGCTTGACCGTTAAAGGGTGCTGTAACCCACAAAGTACACTCCAGTCCAAACCCAAAAAAAAATTATTTTCTGTGTTTAGCCGCACGTATATATCAAATCGATATAACATAAATGGAGGACCAAACTTTCTCCGATAAAAATAAAATAGAGAAAGATCAAGAACCACTTCCTCCTAGTGCTGAAGCTGCTGCCACTAGTCATGACATAGACGATAACATGCCATCAACGTCGTCTGCCAAGGCCGATGCCCAATGTCATAGTAGAGGGCACATACAATCCCAAATGGCAAAGTTCAGGAAAATGACCTTGAAAAAGACATTTAAATCAGCTGAAGAGAAACGTAAACTTGCCAATATGCCATTTACGACACGGAGTGGCAAGGAACGGCTAAGGTCGATCCCTAGTATGTTCATGACTAGTGGTTCAGCTTCACATGACGATGGAAGCCCTCCTCCCACTAAAAAAATCAAAAGAGTTAAGCTGGCAAAAGCACAGCGAAGAACTGTGCTTTCTAAGAAGATATCACAAATCCCCAAGGAGAGTCCAAGTGTGGTGGTGGTTGCGATGCCTGACCTTCCCAGCACTGGACGGGAAGAGGTGGCTCTTTCCACCATTTGCACGCCCCCTGCAAGTGCTGAAAGGAGCACCCACAGTCCACTTGCTGATATGCAAATTGAAGATGTCACTGTTGAAGTACAACAGGATGAGGATACTGGTGTAGCTGGCGCTGAGGAGGAAGTTGGCGAGGAGGATTCTGATGGTGATGTGGTTTGTTTAAATCAGGCTCCGGGGGAGACAGTTGTTGTCCGTGGGATGAAAAAGCCCATCACGGTCATGCCTGGGCAGAAGACCAAACATTCCACCTCTTTGGTCTGGCAATATTTCTATCCAAATCCGGACAACAACTGTCTTGCCATATGTACCATATGTAAAGGTGAAATAAGTAGGGGTAGGGACGTCAACCACCTAGGAACATCCTCCCTTATACGGCACCTGCAGCGCGTTCATAAAAAGTTACTGTCAAGTTCAGAAACTTTGGCTAAGACCGTAAGCAGTCCAGGGACACCTAAATCCCGTTGTCCTGTTGTATCCAAGCGCCTGCAAACCACACCGTCAACTCCCTCCTCGTCAATTTCCTCCTTAGTTAGGATCGGAAGTAGTCCTGCAGGCCATGTCACTGGCATGACTGACTCTCCTATCCGGGATTCCTCCGGAGGATCCTGCATTGCTACGCCTACTGCTGCCGCTGCTGCTGTTGCTGCTGCTGGGAGTCGTTCATCATCCCAGAGAGGAAGTAGGAACACCACTACTTTTACTAAACAATTGACCCTCCAACAGTCCTTAGCGAGGAGGATGAAGTACGACAGCAGTCATCCTGAAGCAAAACGTATAACTGAGGCCTTGACTGCTATGTTGGTGTTAGACGTGCGTCCGGTATCCGCCATTAGTGCAGTGGGATTTAGACAATTGATGGAGGTAGTGTGTCCCCGGTTCCAAATCCCGTCTAGATTCCACTTCACTAGGCAGGCGATACCGAGACTGTACAGAAACGTCAGAAAAAGTGTCCTCAGTGTCCTGAAAAATGCCGTTGTACACAATGTCCACTTAACCACGGACATGTGGACAAGTGGAACAGGGCAGACTAAGGACTATATGACTGTGACAGCCCACTGGGTAGATGTATCACCTTACGCAGCAACAGCAGCAGCGTCACCAGTAGCAGCATCTCAGAAATGCCAGCTCGTTACAAGGCAGGCTACGCTGTGTATCACCGGTTTCAGTAAGAGGCACACCGCCGACAACCTCTTAGAGAAACTGAGGGAAATCATCGCCCAGTGGCTTACCCCACTTAGACTCTCCTGGGGATTTGTGATATCTGACAACGCCACCAATATTGTGCGGGCATTACATCTGGGCAAATTCCAGCACGTCCCATGTTTTGCTCACACAATAAACTTGGTGGTGCAGAATTTTCTGAAAAGCGACAGGGGCGTGCAGGAGACGCTATGGGTGGCCCGAAAAATTTCTGGCCACTTTCGCCATTCAGCGACTGCGTGCCGAAGACTGGAGCGCCAGCAAACACTCTTGAACCTGCCCCGCCATCACCTGAAGCAAGAGGTTGTGACGCGGTGGAACTCAACCCTCTATATGCTTCAGAGGATGGAGGAGCAGCAAAAGGCCATACAAGCCTATACATCCACCTATGACATAGGCAAAGGAGGGGGTATGCACCTGACTCAAGCGCAGTGGAGAATGATTTCCGTGTTGTGCAAGGTTCTCCAGCCCTTCGAACTTGCCACACGTGAAGTCAGTTCAGACACTGCCAGCTTGAGTCAGGTCATTCCCCTCATCAGGCTTTTGCAGAAGCAGCTGGAGAAAGTGAAGGAGGAGCTAAGACGGAGCGATTCCGCTCGGCATGTGGGACTTGTGGATGAAGCCCTTCATTCGCTTTGCCAGGATTCCAGGGTGGTCAATCTGTTGAAATCAGACCACTACGTTTTGGCCACCGTGCTCGATCCTAGGTTTAAAGCCTATGTGGTGTCTCTCTTTCCGGCCGACACAAGCCTGCAGAGGTGCAAAGACCTGCTGGTGAACACACTGTCAGCTGAAGCGGAACGTGACACGTCAACGGCTCCTTCTTCATTTTCTCCTGCAACTGGGGCTGCCAGGAAAAAACTTAGGTATCCTAAGCAACCCGCTGGCGGTGATGCAGGGCAGGCAGGACCAAGTTTGGACATCTGGTCCGGACTGAAGGACCTGGCAACAATTTCTGACATGTCTACTGTCACTGCATATGATACTGTCACCATTGACAGAATGGTGGAGGATTACATCGGTGACAGCATCCAAGTAGGCATGGCAGACAGTCCATACCTGTACTGGCAGGAAAAAGAGGCAATTTGGAGGCCCCTGTACAAACTGGCTCTATTTTACCTGAGTTGCCCCCCCTCCAGTGTGTACTCCGAAAGAGTGTTTAGTGCAGCCGGGAACCTTGTCAGCGAAAGGCGTAGGAGGTTGCTTCCACAGAATGTGGAGAAGATGATGTTCATCAAAATGAATTATCAGCGCTTCCAGGGAGACCAGCCTCCAGAAGGTACAGAGGGACCTGTGGTGGTGGATTCAAGTGGGGACGAGTTAATACTTTGTGAGGATGAGGATGTACACACTGAAGAGGGTGAGGAATCGGTGGATGAGGAGGATGAGGATGACATCTTGCCTCCATAGAGCCAGTTTGTGCAGGGACACATTAATTGCCAGCTTGTTTTGTGGGGGCCCAAACGAACCAATCATTTCAGCCACAGTTGTGTGGCAGACCCTGGCGCTGAAATGATTGGTTTGTTAAAGTGTGCATGTCCTGTTTATACAACATAAGGGTGGGTGGGAGGGCCCAAGGACAATTCCATCTTGCACCTCTTTTTTTTCTTTGCATTATGTACAGTTTGGGGCCTAGTTTTTCAAACTGCCATCCTGTCTGCCACTGCAGTTTCACGCCTAGATGGGTCACGTGTTTGTGCCGCCCACTCGTGTCGCTTAGCATAGTCATCCAGCTACCTCGGTGCAACGTTTTGGACATAAAAACACTATTGTGAGGTGTGAGGTGTTCAGAATAGACTGGAAATGAGTGGAAATTAAGGTTATTGAGGTTAATAATAGCATAGGAGCAGAAAAACCTACAAATTCTGTGATTTTAGCTGTTTTTATGCTTTTTTAAAAAAAAATACAGATCCAAAACACAAAACCCAGAACCCAAAACACGGAAGGGTGGTTTTGGCAAAACCAATCCAGATCCAAAACACGAAGAAAGATCCAGATCCAAAACCAAAACACAAAACACGAAAAGTGGCCGGTGCACACCCCTAATATAGACACTCAGTGACATTAGCGCCTATTAACTGGAGGCCTACAGCTGTCCACCTTTACATATGCACAGCAGTCCCTTCAGAGATCAGCGTGGGGTCTATAGACTACATTCATAATAGTAAAATTAACCCCCTGATACCACATATTGGATGTTAGGTACAACAGTTACCAGCAGTGTTAGGGCGACACTTCAGTGCCAGCACCTGTAATACTATGAACTAAGGTTGCTAAGCAGAGAAGGAGCTGACTGTAATACCAACACCATCGCAGCAGGATCATTTACAGAGGATTACAGTGTTGCATTAAAGACAGACAAGTACTGTAGCTGGAGCAGTTTAAGAACTATTCTTCATATCCTGGGCAACGAAGGGTGCACCCTATTAACTATTTCAGCGCTGAACTAGCATTGTATGCGACATGTCAAGTGCAGTAGTGTGAGGAAAACATTTTCCTAAAAAGGTGTACAGAAAACTTTGCAATTGTATTCTTGATGCAACCTTGTCCGTTTATCATACTCACGTGAGGTTTTTGTATATATTTTAGAGATGTTAGGGGAATTGCAAAATTAGTCATTTGTTAATTACCACTAGAGCATACTTACCCATTTATAGTTTGCAGGTTCGAAGTCCAGAGTTCGCTAGTGATCTGCAGGTTCCTGAAAAATAAAATAAACATAAGAAAGGATTCACTATTGCCATCTTTATTGTTATACTATGTTGTCTGATTACATTGTGAATAAACTCATAGTTTAGGGTATCACACATACAGAAGGGAGTCATGTGACATGGAGTCTGTCCCTCCCACCACAAGGTGTCACATACAGGAGGTAGTCATGTGATATGGAGTCTGTCCCTCCCATCACAGGGTGGCACATACAGGAGGGAGTCATGTGACATGAACATTATGTTTGACTGAATGTTGCAGAAGGAGTTGGACTTCTATGCAGAGCCAGATTAACAATGGGATGGATGGGACTTCAGCTCCAGGCCTTCACTTAAAAATAGGCCCTTCATCATGACAGCATGATGATGACCAGCCGCCCAATTGGCCACCCGGACCACCTACCTCACTTGGGAAGTAGGCGGCACCAGGCACACGGGCAGCAGCTCCGGACCCGGAGACCTGAATGCTCATCCAGGCGGCTTGGAGCACCGCCCGGGATTCAGAAACCTCATAGCCTTTCCAGGAGAGTGGGTTAGTATGGTACTAGTGTGCGCCGGAATGTGCAAACCCTGAGTTGCCCAGTTTCAATGCCCATGTTCTGAACAATCCACCATTGGCAGACCATTGCGTGCACCAACAACACACACCAACCTTATAGCAGGTGCAGTGTCTCCGTCTGAACATGGCCTCTGTGGCACTGCGTCTGAGAACGCAGCAGCTGTCACTGACACGCCCATGACACGCCCACAACACGCCAATGCAACAGATATTTTTTGCGTTCTCTTGAGGCCACCTCCCAATCATCACCCAGGAACACCCATGGTTTTCCTTTGCCAGTATTGATACCAGCAGTCCCATTTGTTACACAGGGTAACGCATGCATCATACGACTTTCCAGATTATTCTGTGCATACGCATTTGAGTAGTCACTCAACTACATGAACATTGATATTCCACACAGTTAGCACTTCTGAATCAGGGCAAGTAAGGTTTTTCTCCCACCGTCCTAAACATTGCTATGCACCTGTACCTCGCAGAATCATCTCCGGAGAGCACAGAGTTGGTGCGCAACATGAAATGTGTTTTGAGCACCATGGTACATCCTAGGCTTTGCTGTGCGCATCAGGTGTGCTTGGTAAATTACTCCAGCATGTGCCACCTTCTTGAAGGTTAGGCAAAGAATTGGAAATATAGGTGTGTATCTGTCTGATCACAATACTAACGTAACTGGTTGTCGAATTCCATAATAACTGGTCTTTAGAGGCCTGAATATATGTCTTCTCCCTGGGTGGCTATAAGTGTACACTGCACGTTGAGATGCTCGGCACTTAGCTGATTAGATGACCTCAGAGCTTTGCCCTTTACAACAGATGCAGAATCAGAACACTGTGCTCACCACTGCTCCCTCTGCTACGTGTCACTGTGCACCAGATAAGACACAGCCTACGACTTATTATGAAACTGAAACGCTGATTTTACCAGAATTTATATCTCATCGCGTCTGCACTTTATTTTCTGCTGTGTTTCTTAAGAAAAGTAGCTTTGCGTCATACTTTGATGTGTCTTTGTCATCAGGATAATTGACATATTTAACCACATGAAGTGCGAGATAGATGGGAGGATCACAATGTAAACATTGCTCTACATATGAGAAAATCATCAGGAGATATTTATACAAGAACTACATTTGATCAACTTGGCCACACACAGTACAGCCTTGCCATGTGGCCCAATTTTACACGTTCCAGCCTTCCAGCCCCTGTTGTCTTATCTGGCAGCCCTGGTGTCTGTCTACTGGAGAGCAAGACAACAATATTAATTATCAAACACTTAAAGGGCATTTAGAGGCAGACTTGCTTTATTGCCCTATACAGCACAGGAAGGCCAGGGGAGTGGTTTTGCAAAGCCACTGCCCATTACTTAAGTTCTGCAAAATAATAACCCCAGGTGTGACCCAATTAAATTACCTGCCAGTACCATGGTCCCTTGTTGTCTTTTGGTGAATAGTACAGGCCATTCAACAGGATTCTGCACTCTAATTGGTAGATAGTTCCAACCATTGACAATTTGGGGTATATTTACTAAAGTGAGAGTTTTTAAAAATGGAGATGTTGCCCATAGCATCCACTCAGATTCTACTTAACATTTAACTAGCACCTTCTAGAAGGTAATAGCTAGTATCTGATTGGTTGCTATGGGCAACATCTCCACTTCTAAGTAAAACTCTTACTTTAGTAAATTTACCCATAAGAGTGTGGAGCCCTCCCGGTATTCTGATCGGTCAATGGCCAGTACTATAAGCCAATTGGTGTGCTACTGGATATGACTCTGCATGCCTGCACTCAGTGGTTGATAAGTAAGCAGAGGATGCTGGTCAGCCATTTTAATTGTTTTTGAAACACAATCAGCCAGACAGGATTCTCTGACAGCCTCTCTCCCGCCAAGCACATTTATGTAGTAGGCAGTCAGCCCGCCCAACCACCCCTGCCCCTGAGGAATCGTAATAAAGGAACATTGCTGATTCATATGCTAGTTATGCACATAGATAAACTTGTTAAATGGAACAAATTGGTACACACTACAAACAGGTCCATTCATAATCAGACTTGTCCCACAGCTAGAGATCCATAGGTTGCCTACTCTATGCCGTTTTTAATCGTCAAGCTCATTGAAATATGGATAGTATTTTCTACAGCACATCCCAAAAAGTGATCATCCAAGTTAAATTAAGAGGAAGCAGGGCAACACGAGTCGCAGCATCACATTGCGGGTGCGGGGACATTTTGACTCCAGTGGTGTATTTATAATGGGTACAGGGCAAGCATTACACACACGCCCTTGGGTCCAGGGGGGCCCACAACGCACACCTTGAACCCATGTTTAATCTCCGGAGTCCTACGTCGTCAGTGTCGGCGCTGCACAAATCACCGGGAAAATAGTGTGTCGCTCATTTTTCCAGCGATTTGAACATGCACAATAAAAAATCAGCGGGAACATGGCATGGGTCAGCTTCTAGTCACCTGCACCACCAGCAAGAGAGGAGGGGGCATTCATGGAAACTGTACATGGGTACCCTCCTCTTTTGCTATGCCTCTGTTTGACTCACTGCAAATTGCGTCATAGCTCCCCTACCTATTTCACAACGGAAGTGGGCGGCATGTGGAAGGGAGTTATGGGAGGACTCCTCAAAATTCTGTAGTCTCCCAGACATTCTGGAAGATAGGCAAGTGTGTGTTCAAGGGAATACTACGGCTTTTTGTAGCTGTGCTTTAAATAACCGTTTATGTACAATGGTGGTTCAATAAGTAAGGTAACAAGACCTCTTACGTGTGTAATGTTCTTTGTTTCATTCTAATTTCCTGCCAGGCCAGAGCAGGTAGCCCTCTGCTTCCCCTCACGGCCATTAGACTGCACCTCATATCAGTCATACTGTCCCAACGTAAGATGGCGGTGGCTGGCGAAACATGGTCAGACATTGATGTGCATAGTGTGATCAGAATTCTGGGCCTGATTCAGACCCACTCGCGAGCGGCTGTCCGCTCGCAAGTGGGTCGATGTTCTGGACTGAGCTTGCGCACGACGGAGGGAGCTCCGTCGTGCGCATGTGCCAGACGCGACGAGCGAAGGAAAGTCCTTCGCTCGTTGTGTCTGATCAAAGGGGGCGTGCTGTCGATGTTGATTGACAGCACGTCCCCTTTGGTAGGCGTGCCGGGGGCGTGCCTCCCTGATGGGGGCGTTCCCGTCAGAAGCCGGCCCACTGACATCACTAGTGATGTCAGTGGGAGTGATTTTGGCTCTGATAGAGCCAAAATCACTCCGGAGCTTGCGGTTGAAAACCTCAAGCGCAGGCTCCGGCTCGCAGTTTCGATGGTCGCGATGGTCACGACCATCGCAGCCATCAAAATGCACGCTCGTATAGCCTGTGGGTGGTGACCCACAGCTATACGAGCGTCCAGGAGGACGCTCCATTTTCATGGAGGCCGGCCCTCATTCACAGCGTGCGCTCTGCTCAGAGCGTACGGCTCTGTATGAGGGCCACTGTGTCTAAAGGGCACATCAGCAGCTGAAATTCATCACCAACTTGTCGAGGTGTACGGTGATAACGTCATGTCACGGTAACAGGTTTGGGTTTGGTGCACTGCCTCTGATAACTGCAGGACAGATATTCAAGATGAGCAATGATCCAGCCGCCAAGCACGTCCACCACAGATGACAATTTGTGCCGCATTGAAGTTCTGATTTAGGAATGCAGACACATTCAAGTTAGTAATATTGCTGATGAACTGAACATCTCAGTGGGTGCTGTGCACAACACAAATCATAAGCAACTGGGGTACAGGAAAAAGTGTGCACGCTGGCTACAGAAGCAACTCACAGAAGTTCACAAAACCAATAGCAGGGCCGAAACTAGGATTTTTGTCACCCGGGGCAAGACAGTATTTTATCGGCCCCCCCTGGTAATGCCCCCTGCAGCAGTGCACCTATAGTAATGCCCCCTGAGGTAATGCCCCTGTAGTAGTGCCCATATAGTAATACCCCTGTTGTAGTGCCCATATAGTAATACCCCTGTAGGAGTGCCCATATGGTAATGCCCCTGTAGTAGTGCCCATATAGTAATGCCCTGTAGTAGTGCCCATATAGTAATACTCCTGTAGTAGTGCCCGTATGGTAATGCCCCCATAATAATGCCTCTGTAGTAGTGTCCATATAGTAATGCCCCTGTAGTAGTACCCATATAGTAATACCCCCGTAGCAGTGCCCATATGGCAATGCCCATATAGTAATGCCCCTGTAGTAGTGTCCATATAGTAATGCCCCTGTAATAGTGTCCATATAATAATGCCCCTGTAGTAGTGCCCATATGGTAATGCCCTCATAGTAATGCCCCTGTAGTAGTGCCCATATGGTAATGACCCCATAGCAATTCCACTGTAGTGCCACTTAACCAAAAAAAACCTTGCCTTAAACCCCGCTCCTGCGTCCGCCGCCCTTGGGTCCACCCGGGTGCTCCTCGGAACTATGGGAGAGACGTCATGATGTCTCTCCCATAGTGCCCGTGGGGAGAAACGGAAGCCGGAGTTCAGGAGAGAACTCCAGCCTTCGGCTACCGCGGCACTGCAGGGAAGGAGCCGGGCACCCGCTAGTAATAACATCTCAGCGGGCGTCCGGCTTGGAGCCAATTTGCTGGCGTAAACACCGGTAAATGGATTTTTCAAAGTTTTTTTGCTATTAAACAAAAGGTAAACCCTGGAGGAATCAGAGATTTCTCCTGCCTCACCCAACTTTCCACAAAAACAGTACATAGAAAGGGCAAAAAAAATAGAAAAAAAATTGAAAAAAATATATATAATTATTTTAATATATTTATCCTAGGTTAGTTCTTGGGATGGAGATAGCGATAGGAGGAAAGCCGGCGCAACTTGTACCACCACTGTCTTTGTTAG
This sequence comes from Taudactylus pleione, assembly GCA_031769625.1. Taxonomy (NCBI): domain Eukaryota; kingdom Metazoa; phylum Chordata; class Amphibia; order Anura; family Myobatrachidae; genus Taudactylus; species Taudactylus pleione. The sequence goes on from JAUIMM010000247.1 coordinate 2,912,140, forward strand.
ATAGATGGCAAAGACTTTGGTAGAGTAACTATGGAAAGCTATTGCTGATAGTACCTGGTGGTAGCTATCACTGGCCTGGAAATTTTGATATTTGGGGGCATATTTATCAAACAATATTTGTAGGACATCCCCCCAAAACACCCATTTTTGTGAGTTTCCCATAAACACTTAGGATCCCATGGATTTATGTTCAGGGGACCGCAACAAATATTGGAGAAATCTCTGTGGTCCCTTATTTTCTATAGCAAAAGCAACCGCCCGGAGCTTTCTATGAAAACTACTTACATGCCAAATTTACCATGCTCCCGAATGTGATGCATTCCGGTGCATGGTCACGTTAGCTACTGCCATCTTCAGATGGCGTTAGCCATGATAGCCTATGGACACCATTCCACAAAAGTTTCCAAAAGTGGGATTTGTAGGATCCCTCCCCGGCACTCTCTTCTCGAACATTCGCAGTCAGCAGACCGTGTATGCGCAGTAGTACACCAGTTTCCGAACCAGGAATTAAAATTGATGCTTACAAATCTCAGGGACCGGCTCCTACCAAAGCCCCTGACCCTGCATGTGTACTATGGTAAATGTCGATGAGCCTTATTTTCTTTTTGCCGCAATAAGAAATTAAAATGATGGAAACCCATTAATAAATTTGCGTCATAGGCAAAAGCCCTAAGACCAGCTTGTATTCCTTTAGTAAACAGACCAGTACATTATATGCTAAAGTCATAGAGCCTGACCCAGCTTGGATCGCAGTTGCTAATACGCACGCAATCGGATGAATTTTCGCACTGCGCATGCCTATGTATCGCAGTGCGAGTGCGCAAACCAGCAGCTGCGATCAAAACTGCGATCGCAGGGTGATTGAGAGGATGTGTCGTTTGTGGGTGGTAACGAGAGGGTGGTCAGGTGAACGCAGGCGTGCCAGTACGTTTCAACAGCGTTGCAGGGGCGTGCATAAATTAGCCACTGCGATACGATATGCAGCCTGGGCCTCATAGCGTGCGCTGAAGTAAGCAATTCCTGAGTGTGGTCTGAGCTGCCTTAACTGTGCGTATGGGTCCGATGGTACTCGATTGTACCGATGTTTTTGCAGTCTTGCTAACCATTACTGATGTGTGTGTAAAGTAAAGTGGGCGTCCTTATGTACTGGTGCGGTGGCATTGCGAACGCTATGGATTAGCATACTATTGCACTGAACTACGTGCGTATGCTATATTGCGAACCATAGAGAATCAGGCCCATAGTTCTTCCACCTGGTAAACCAAAAACCACATCAGATATTAACACAGGGTTAAATGCAAGCAACCTGTGTGTGGGCACCCAGTTACCCTAGGGCAACCTGCATCATTATGATGGATCCGAAATACTAATTATTATTATAATATTGCTGACTGATAACATTGATTCAGTGTATAATTAGTAAAATAAAAGTGTTTTTAGCAATAAAAGGGAGTTCTCCATTATTCAGGAACTAGACTGTTACTCACCCTGCCTTTATTTTCCATCTACCACCTACATACAAGCCCTTGAATGTATTCATACTTTGGCAGTAGTTTTGGAATCTGGCAAGAAAGCTGAAATGAAAAGACGCATTCATGGCACATATTCCAGGACAGGATTTACTCGCAAGAATGAAAGCTGCTGTAATTCTAGAAAACAGGCCAAGTTTACATGATACTGAGACTCCAGATTGCTGGGAGCTGACGTGTATGTTTTCCAGATGTAGAATGGGATTATTCTGGGTCTCTGCTCATTTTCAGAGAGATATTAGCATTGTGTGTCTGTGGTACAGTACGTAGTAATAAACTCTTCCCACCATTTTCCATCTACCACCATAGGGCATACATCTCATAGAATGTCAGGGAGGTTCCTGGATTTCTGCAAGTTCTCCTGGTCTCCTGAGATAGCCTGCAAGTCTCCTGGATAGGAAGAGGAGTGGGCTTGAAAAAGGGGACAATGACACAATTTGTATTATGACACCCTGCCCAACAATACGTGGTGATGTGATTCAGGTCATCAGACGTCAGTGGGCGAGGTGCGATGCAGTGTTGTGTGGGCTGTGATGATGCACATTGGATCGTCCCATCTAGCGCACCCTGATTTAGTTGCTTCATCTCCCAGAGGTGTCGACAAATTTTCCATAATGTGATCTCAATGCTGCCTCTTCTTGTGATGCAGCTTTTGGAAAAGCTTGTGCAGAGAGCGTAGACAATACTTGTACATTTTGATCTGGGCTGCTTAGGAGATGCAGGAAGGGGAGTCCCAGGATGGAGGTGCAAGGGGTGTGATACCTTCTATCATGTCCTCAAAGTGTTGTGCAGTGGGGCAAGGGGCTACAAAGACACGATTCACTGTAAATTGCATCATCAAGCCCCCAGAGAGAGCACCTGGACTTCAGGAGTCTCCCAGAAATTCTGTGAGAGCAGGCAAGTGTGGCACATTGTGCGAGGGACACTTTCCCCTTCCTATAATCCAGCTCAACTGGGACCAGAGCCATATCATGGTTCATCATAATTAAAACCTCTCTGTGTATCCCTAATACAGACATGGAGTCTGTCCCGCCCACCACAGGGTGACACAGACAGGATGTCACACTCTGGCTAAGATGATTCTCCGCCATGAGATTAGAAGACGTGGACCCAGGTTGAGGAGGGAACAGGAGGTGAGGGACCTGGATTAATGTCTTCCTCATCCACCAGTACCGAATGCTGGCAAGACCTGACCAAAGGTGCCGGAGTCTAATCTACTGGGAGGTGTTCACCAGTGACCCCTCCAAGCGGGATATGGGCTTAAGCTGCACCCAGTAGGCAGGTCGCGGCCCTTTGGTCAGGTATCCGGCACAAGTGGGCAAAAATGGAAGAACACTACCGCAGGGCAAACACAGGAGAAAGATATTGGGGGATTGTATTGAAGTGATGTACAGAGAAGACACTTAGTGGTTTCAGTCGAAATGCTGGCACAGGAGATGGTATAATGAGCAGGTACTTGGATGATGTACTAAGTACACACACTGTGACTTTAGACGCAGCACTGACACAGGAGAATGGTATCACGAGATGGTACTTAAATGATGAACTCAGAACACACACTGAGGATTCAGACACGGAGCTAGCACAGAAGATGACTCTTAAAAGATTGTACTCAGAAGACGTTCTGAGTACACACACCGTGAAAAACACTATGGGGGTCATTCAGACCCGGTCACGAGGGAAGTTCGCTCGCAAGCGGGTCGATGTTTGGCGAATGCGCATGCGCACGACGGAGGGAGCTCCGTCGCGCGCATGCGCGAGACCCGGCGAGCGACGAGAAATACGTCGCTCGGGGTCTCGCACCAAAGGGGGCGTGCTGTCGATGGTGAGTGACAGCACGCCCCCTTTTGGTGGGCGTGCTGGGGGCGTGGCTGCCAGACGGAGGCGTTCCCATGGGAACGCCTACCGTCTGAGTCCGGCCCCACTGACATCAGTAATGATGTCAGTGGGAGTGATTTTGGATCTGATAGAGCCAAAATCACTCCTGGGCTTGCGGAAGCGAGACCCTACCGCAGGGTCTCGTCGCAAGCCCGATGGTCTTTGACCATCGCGACCATCATCATGGATGCTCGCATAAGCTGTGGGTGGTAACCCACAGCTATGCGAGCATCCATGAGGCCGCTCCAAAAACAGGTAGGAGGGCCCTGATTCAGAGCGAGCGCTCTGGTCAGAGCGTTCAGCTCTGAATCAGGCCCCATGAACAAGTCACTAGAAGGAACGGAGCTTGGGACCTGGAACGCTGCAACAGCAAGTAACACTGGAAGTATCAAAGTTTTACAAGCAACTTCCTGGTGCCTGTACAAATGTCGGTTCCAAACGTCGGGTTTGGATGCTGTGGATAATGGCGTTTTCAGATGGCGTCAACCTATAGAAGCCTATGGGCTTCTATTCGAAGAGTGCTGCGAGAGGGATCCGATCGGATCCCTCCCAGCATCCCCCGCAGCGTGTGCATCCTTCTGCTCATGCGCAGAAGCAAGCCAGATGGACTTCTGGTTCATAGACACGAAGTCCTTCACTTGCGAAGGACTGCTCTTACAGAGAGAGCGGTCCTTAGTGCATTATTTCATGCACACCAGCGTAATGAACACATGCATGCGCACAGCAGCGGGATGCATCGCATCCTGAATGTGCTGCGTCATGCATCCGATCCCATGTGACTTATCGCAGCATTGTGCAGGGGGGGGGAGTGAGCTTATGATGATGCACACTGATCCAATCAACAACTGCAAAGAGAAATAGATGTGACAGACTAGAGTGAGTTATGGGACATGGGCAATGTCCCTATGGGTAAGTCTCTCATACACCACATGTAGATCTTAGCAGGCCTCTGAAATCCATAGCTTTGATGTTATTATTAATGTCAGGGAGTTCCCTAAACTTCCTCACAAAGTTGACTCTTTCATTTGCCATTAAAGCTGTTCATTAGCTGAAGAGCAGTGAATTAGTTTACGTAAGAAGTGAACACGCCCATGTGCAGTAACTGCTTCTATGCCAGCTTGCCGTTACCCCCTCACTCACCCTTCCCCAGCTGTTCCCAGAAATATGGCCAGGGTTATTGTCATTTTTCATTGTGGAGACAAACACACAGTTGTCACTGGACAGCAAGGATTAGACTTGAAGCTTAATTTAAACAATCACTGATTAATTTGTAGGTTCTTAAAATGTGTAACTCAGAGAAACAAAGGGTAATACTTGTGATATTCATTGCAAGGCGCGCTTGTGCGGACCCTGAGCACTGTGCACGGATTAGGCGTGTATTGAGGCGCACAACGCGATCAATGCTGCTTTCACTCTCTTATGCACTTTGGGGCTCATGCTGAGGTGGTCGTACACCCGTTTGCTCAGGATAAAATGCAAATTTGTAACGTTTCATGCCAACAAAAACAGCGTACACCCACATCCACATTTGGTGCTTATGCTCCTTATACTTGAAAACCTGGAACAGTGGACAGAAGGGTTGTGGTAACAAGCCCAGTATAGTGTGGGCATGTTTGCATGTTCCTGTAATTCAAACTTGCCTACTCTCCCGAAAGTTGAGGGAGGATGGGGAGATTTGTGGGAAATTTGCGGGTCTGTGAGGAGGGGGCGGGTTAAATTACACTAGTCGCATCACGTAGCCCCACCACCTCATTGCGGACTCGCGAATCGTGGGCTTTCCTCTGAAGGGGCAGGGCCTAATGATGGCTACAGTCTGGCCTTGCCCCCTGAAGATAAGAGCAGCAACTGCTCTCCAGCTACTCCCGCAGAGGATTTGTGGAAAGTATGCTGTAATTGTGAATTGAGGCAGACTTGAATGGAAAAGCATGTAGCACACCTCCCAACATGACCCTCTCCAGGAGGGACATAATGCTCTGGTCCTGGACTTCCCTGGTAATTTATGATTGGTGGAGGCTCCAGAGGTGGGGCTGTAGTACAGTCCAAAATTCAAATAGGGGAGTCACACCAACTGCCAGTGAGTCCCAGCCAGTGATGTTTGGCAGTGTGTGAAATGACAGTTGGTGTGGCTCCCCTATTTGACTTTTGAACTGCGCTGCAGCCCCACCTCTTACCAGGGAAGACCAGGAACAGAGCATTGTGTCCCTCCTGGAGAGGGTCATATTGGGAGGTATGATGTAGGTATGTCCAGGGCCGGATTAAAGGGGGGGCGACAGGGGCGATCGTCCCTGGGCCCCCACACATTAAGGGCCCCCACACCCATAGGGGTTAAAGTGGACCGGAGGAGACGGAATCAGTTCCGCCTCCTCCGGCCACCCTAACCCCGGCGCCGCAGGGAGGCTTCATTTACCAGGCGCCCGCTGTAACCAGCGGGCGCCTGGCTCCCTCACCACAGCGGCAGCCGGAGTGAGAGGCTTCAGCTCACGTGAGCTCCAGCTTCCGGCTCACGCAGAGCACTATGGCAGAGACGTCACAACGTCTCTGCATAGTGCAGAGGAGCAGCCGGGCAGACTGCAAGGGACGCGGGGCTTTGCTTAAGGTAAGTACGAGCTTTATTTATTTTATTTTTTTTAGTGCAAGCGGCCTACTGGGGGCATTACTGGTGGGGGGCATTACTACAGGGAACATTACTTGGGGGGGAGCATTACACCTGGGGCATTACTCAGGCAGGGGGGAGGCATTACTACTGGGGGCATTACTGGTGGAGGGGCATTACTACTGGGGGCATTACTCAGAGGGGAGCATTACACCTGGGGTATTACTCGGGGAGGGGGGGGAATTACTACTGGGAGCATTACTCGGGGGGGAGGCATTACTCGGAGGGGGAGGCATTACTACTGGGGGCATTAATCAGGGGGCATTACTATTGGGGGCTCTACTAGAGAGGGAGCATTAGTATTGGGGGCACTAATAGAAGGGCATTACTACTGGGGGCATTTCTACAGAGGGCTCTACTAAAGGGGGAATTACTACTGGGGACATTACTATTCAGGGCAAAACTACATGGGTATTACTACTGGGGGATTTATATAGGGGGCATTACTACTAGGGCATTACTATTGGGCACACGCCCAATTACTACTGGGGGGCATTACTATTTGGGGCACAACTATAGGGGTATTACTACTGGGGGCATTAATACAGAGGGCATTACTACAGGTGGCACTACTAATGGGAGTATTGCATAGGGGGCACTGCATAAGGGGCACTACTACTGGGTGCACTGCATACGGGGCACTACCACTGTGGGCACTGACACTACTGGGGGCTCTGCATAAGGTCCCCATTGCGCATACCCCCAGTTTGTCACATTTAATAGGGGCCCCCACGTTTGTTGCCTAGGGGCCCCCACAGACCTTAATCCGGCACTGGGTATGTCTGAAGCCATAGCAACTCGAAGTGTCTGAGGAAAACTGATGAGAATAACGGTCACTAGCATTAGCTACCTGCTTCTGATTGGCTGATTGTGGGTCCTCCTCTGAAGCTAATTGGTGCTTTGCTCATTAGTCATACCTATATCGTATTGTTTCGTGGGTGGATTTTAAAACCTATTTTTATGTATTTTATTTTTTTGCTACTTTCATTCATACATGAGAAAGAATATTATATCTAAGTGATAAAATAATTGATACAAAAAATTCTGTGCTTATGACTTTTGGCCTGATTCAGAGATGGACACTATTCCGCACAGGACACTGTTGCCGCAGTTGAGTGATGTTCTGCTAGTACGCATGCACGAAAAGTCCTATGCTGTTTGCAATTGTGTACGGAATCTCTGGCACATGAGAAGGGGTTTGCGATCCCTGAGCTTATCAGGGTGGAGGCTGGGAGATGATCTAAAGTGATCCCAGGAAGAGGCCAATTCACAGGTGTGTCAGGGAATGCTGCTGCGTTCTCAAACACAAAACCACATCCATGTGTAGTTGGCTTAGAGGAGAGTAGCTAGAGTAGACCCTAGGCTCCCGCGAATGATGATGATGCGACAGATACTGCGTTGATGTCGGTGTGTTTACTATCTCCATCGCAAATGCACAGACCACGGAGCCTGACACTGGGAGTCTCACCGCTCCTACACTTCATCACATCGTTAAGCACAATATGAAGGCTGAGATTAGTATTTTATATATTCCCGCAATGACCGCTATTACCAGAGCGGCTGCCACCGTGGCTGCATTACCACCAATCTCTGAATCCGGCCCTTATTTGGGTGTAATTGTATCTAGCTGTAATTACACGTGGTGTACATCCGGCACAAGGATGCGGTTACAATCCTGACAACCGGGATGGCATCTGCCGGAACCCCGGGCACCGGAATCCCGATCGCTGAGACAACACCGGCGCCGAAATCCCGACATGACTCGGGTTGCTGACGCAGGGATCCCGGCAGACGGCATCCCGATCGCAAGGACACCGGGGAAGGGTAAGTATCAGCCGCAGGGGGGAGAGAGTTAGATTCAGGCACCACCGGTAAAGGGGGGGGGGGTTAGGGTTAGGCACTAAGGGGGAGGGTTATGGTTAGGCACTAAGGGGGGAGCGTTATGTATAGGCACTTACCGGGAGGGTTAGGGTGCGGGGTAGGGAGGGTTAGTATAAGTGTGCAGTAAAGGAGTGTTAGGGGGTAAATAGGACAGGGGAACACTGCTTATCGTTTCCCTGTCGGAATTTGAACCATCGGGATGCCGCTGTCAGAGTACTGACAGCCGGCATCCCGTCCATCGGTATTTCATACCGATTCCCTGGCGCATATGCCCCTATTGCAGAGCTGGGCATGAAACTGCTCTTTTTACAGTGTGGCTTTTCAGAACTTATTTATGCAGCAAGGACCCTTCACGTTTGTGCTTCGTAAATCACCTCTATATACTTGTCTGATGCATTTTAATACTGAGTAACCTTTCATCACTATATGATGCCTGTTAGATGTGGTTGGTCACCTATTTGGGCCCAAAAATGGCCTGATTGCAGAAACTGCAATGTGTATTAGCACCTCTATTCCTTCAATAACCAGAAGTCCCATCATTCACTACTACCATATTTATCTTTAACTTTCACTCAACTGCACCAATTATCTGTCTTCATTAAAATAATGATCATTTATTTATAAACAGACATCAGCTCTTTAACACTTACAAAGCACGGTAATCAGGGGCGGATCTAGACTGTTCTTTAGGGGGGGCGATAGGCGCTGGACGCGAGCCAATAGGAGCTTGGGGACCAGCAGCCAATCATCAGCGGCTGCTGGTCCGCAAGCTCCCATTGGCTTGCGACTAGTGCTAGATTAGAATGAGAGCAGAGCTGTCATTCTCGAGGGCTGCTGCGGACGGTTGGGCGGCCGTGCGGCAACAAATTCAAAGCTCCTGCCACCCGGGCCCCCCTCCGCGAAAACCGGACCAGCCCATCTGGCATTTGTTAGGAGGGGTGTACAGAGATAAGGTTTAACAAGTCCTATATGAGAGCCTTCTGTATGTAATGTTTGTGTAGTGATATTATAGCTGTGCACCTGGGCACTTACACACACACATTTACACATACACACAAAGAGCAGAATGGGTACTGCGTAGTCGCACACAGACCCTTTAATGCCTCTGCCTGATTGACAGGCAGAGGCATTTAAGGGGCGGTGCGGGGGCGGGGTTGGCCGGCATTCCCGGAAACGGGAGCGTGTCCTCCCCATTTCCCGGGAGTGGCCAGTCCAAGATCTGCGTTGATCAATGCAGTGTCCTGTGCTCGCAAGCTGGCCGTCCTTGCTGCATTTGCATAATAGCAAGGATCGCAATTGCAAAGCTGCCTGCATGCAATTCCGATCCTGGCTGAATCTGGCCCTATATTGCAATAAGCTCATCTCTGTTACTTCTGGTGCTAGCCTGTGCAAAGGTCACCTTCACTAATAATGATCTAATACCCATTTTGCAAGGTTGTGATGCCTCACATGATATGGGTAAAAGGAACAGACTCTGGTGTGGCCCAGTGTGTAGTGTCAGGTCTGAGAACTAAGGCCCTCATTCAGAGCCGCTCGTTAGCGGCAGTACGCTCGTTCCGAGCGATGTTTGCACATCTGCGCATGCGTACGGTTTTTAGTACGCATGCGCGAACCAGTCAGTGCGGCCAAAAATCGTTTGTACGCTATATAGCGAGTGCCTGCTATTTTGAGTGACAGAATGAGGCGTATGTGGGTGGTAACAGGGGAAGGTGCTTGAAAATGGGGAGTGGAGATCCGAACGCAGGCGTGCTTAAAGGTCAAAACGGGCGTATTATGGGTGTGCATAATTAATACAGCAGCGTCATTGACCACGTCACTGGGTTATTTTATAGCCAGAACTGCTCGCAAATTTGTGGTAGCAAACACCAGCCACAAGAATAGCGAGCAGTTCATACGCTGGTCGATGTACTCGATTAATCTAATAAATAGTGGACATGACGTATGGTGCGAGCGGCCAGGGGGCGTTTTTAACAAATAAACGAGCGTATGTTTTGCTCGCTCGTTCAGACTTAGAGGTGTGAACAGACTGCAATTTGCGAACGGATCATTTGAATAGCCACCCCTTGTTTTTGAACGAACGACCGCAAATAGCGAACGGCTCTGAATCAGGCCCTAAATGTTTACCTTGGTGCCAGGCAGGGCCAGATTAAGGTCTGTGGGGGCCCCTGGGAAGCAAACTTGTGGGGGCCCCTATATACCACCGTCCCCTGTAGTAATGGCCCTTATGCAGTGCCCCCAGTAGTGGTCCCCCTATGCAGTGCCCTCACTAGTGCCCCTTATATAGTGCCTCCAGACCCAGTAGTGGTACCCCCCTATGCAGTGCCCCTTATATAATGCCCCAGTAGTGGTCCTACAGTGCCCCCAGTAGTGCCCCCAGACCCAATAGTGGTCTGCCCTATGCAGCGCCCCTTATATAACTCCCCAGTAGTAGTCCCCCTATGCAGTGCCCTCAGTAGTGCCCCTTATATAGTGCCCCCAGACCCAGTAGTGGTCCCCCCATGCAGTGCCCCTTATATAGTGCCCCCAGTAGTCCCACCTTATGCATTGCCCCCAGTAGTAGCCCACCCCTATTCAGTGCCACCAGTAGTTGTCCTATGCATTGCCCCCAGTGCCCCCATAAAGCAGCCCCCCCTATGCAGTGCCCCTTACACACACACAAAAAAAACACAACTTACCTGAAACCCCGCTCCTGACGCGACCGCCACTGTCCGCTCCGGCTCCTCTTCTCCTGCAGTATGGGAGAGACATTAGCGTCATGACGTCACTCCCATCATCACCTGGGTGGAGCCGGAAGACTGAGCTCATAAGTGAGCTCCAGCCGGCTCCCTCCGTTGAAGCAGCAGCCAATGAGAGTCTGTGTAGTGTGGCCGCGCTCACTGCTGTCTACACTACACTAGCAGCGGGGACACTAGCGGCGGGTGAAGCCATCGGCTGCACCGCTGCTAGTGGTGGCCCCTCTGTGTGTGTGGGCCCAGGGACGACTGGCCCTGTCGCCCCCCCCCCTTAATCCGGCCCTGGTGCCAGGGAAAACAACCCTGGCTTTCCAGACAAACTGTCACAAACTGTGCTAGAGACCTCCGTCCTAGACCACTGCATCTTCCCATATACCTGTGCCATCTCTGCCCGCTGAGCCGTTGGCCTGCTGTTCCGGTGGTCTACGATGCGGGGCCTCTGTTTGTGGATCATCTCCAGCACCCCGCTGTTGCCTGTGTCCCTCTGCCACAGATCCATGTGCGCACGGCGCGCCAGTATACAAGTTTCCCAGAACATGGGCGCAGCCATCTTGAGCCAGGTCAGGTGATACTCAGCAGCCGTCTCAAGTTGCTTCAGCCAATCCGCTTCAGCCTGATGGTATAAAAGACCTTCCTGTAACACATGCCGGTTGCCAGTGCAACAATGTCCATTGCTGCTGCATGACCTATGTTCCTGAGCTCCCGTTGTGATACCTATGCTTCCTAGCATAGCAAGGCTGATTCTCAGTTCTTACCTATGTTCCAGAGTTCCCTGTGTGTTACCAGTGTTACTCCAGTCCGGAGTCAAATTCCAAGTTCTACAAGTTCAATCCTCGTTACTCCAGTCCGGAGTCAAATTCCAAGTTGTACAAGTTCAATCCTCGTTACTCCAGTCCGGAGTCAAATTCCAAGTTCTAAAAGTTCAATCCTCGTTGCTCCAGTCCGGAATCAAATTCTAATTCTTCAAGTTCATTCAGTTCCAAGTCTACAGTCCCTTTTCCAAGTCCAGTGACTATTCAGAGACTTCTGTTCCACAGTTTTATTCAGCATCTTCTAGTTGCATTATCTCTGCACAGAGGACTATATTATAACATCTGATATCACAGTCTCCTCTATTACTGTATGAGCAGAAACTACATTAAACCATCCAGTTTCAAACTACCTATTGGTTCAGGTGTCTCTGTCTTACAACCCAGTTCGGGTACACGACTCCAAGTTCCCCAGTCCGTGACACAAACTTTGTGAATCAGCTACTTTTCAGCTACAGTGGAAATACCTTCAGGGTCAAACTATCCATGTGGTAACAAGGGAGTCTAAGTACTAAGGCACTTTACAGCGTTGGCAGTGTCACTATGTAGAGCGGTCACTTACCGTCAGCTGTCTTCCCCAGCTCCACTGCATCTACTCACTGTAGAAGCAGGAAGTGACCTCTCTGTCACTTTGTCCGCTTGTCAATAAAGTTTTTTGGGGAAAAAAGCCACTGCGGCAGATGGACGGGAGAGAGGGCGAATCCACATCTCTGCCGTATGCTGACACCGTAGAGGTGGGCAACTTGATGTTCACTCTCCTCGGCGGATTTGTTTAGTACACAGAGCATTAGATGGCTCCTGTTTCGCAACTATAGCAGGTGATGCAGCAGCGGCTTTTTCTCCACAGTAAGTGGAGTCTTAGCAAATGGACAATTCAAAGAGAATTTTGCGCTCCACTGAAGGAATGCACCACTTATTTGATAATGTATTAAAGAACAGGCATGATATTACCCTCTTTCTTCTGTATCATCAAAATGTTCCAACTTTCCAACTTTCCGAAAATCCTCTCTAAGGATAGAAAAACAAAGAAACAAAGGTCTTATAGTGTACTGTATTAAGTTAGATCAAATAGTCAAATCTAGAGGGGGCAGATCCAAAATCCAAAACTATACAGATTTCTACTGTGTGTATGATGACTCAGTCAGGGAACACCCAGTGTATATGATAGAGCCATTTATCTGCGATGCTCACATCAATGCTTACATCAATCCAAATTCTCCATACATATAACGGTAACCCTGTGGGGGAGTTAGGGTTAGGCACTAGGAAAAGGGTTAGTGGTAGGGATTAGGGCTAGGGATAGTGGAGAAATACTCATCTGAATACCGGAGGATCACAGCTCTGACCCAGAAGTCACAGTCACATGCCCGCCGGGACCTGGAAGCCTCACTGGATTCGCTGCAGCTGCTGGGAGCATAGTAAGCCATCGCTGAGCCACCAGCAGAGATATGTCGACATTTCCTCACTGTCTACATAATGAATGTCGACATTATGACTTCAACATATCCTAAGAAGAAAAAGACTGAGCAAAACTTGGATAGTGGGTATGAAGCCTGACAGTATGCACCTTCTCTAACCCACACATGGACAAGGGGCTGTAAAATGTACTCAGCACAGGTCCCCATTTTGAGAAACAGTGTCACCCCAAAGCAGGATTATTGGACTTATGACACAGGTGCATTGCTATACAGTCAGCCCAGTCTGAGCAAGCCGCATCCGTGTCACTGGGCCACAAGTATTAGCCTGCGAATTGCGGCAAGTGCCGAGATTTTGTCGAATTACAGCAGCCGGAATATTTAAAGCGGCAATTTTTTATTCTTTTTATTTTTTTTAATGGCAGAACCAAACTATTCTCCTTCTCAGCTGCTGCACTAGATGTTTTTCTATTAAGGAAGTTTGTTTAAAGGGGGCACGTTAAGATCGACCAGTTTCTTCGGACCCAGGAGAATGGAGGACGCTGGCTAGGCTTGGGCAGGTTCATTTATTTTGGTTGAAATAATTATTAACTGTATTAAATGAGTAAAATACTCTGTAGACACAGATCAGGGGCTTACATCATTTGTATCAAAGTTTCACTTCAGTGGAATTGCCTAATAATAATGAGCAACCGAGAGCTCTGTGTACAGCTTGTGTAAATATTTATCCATGACGATATATAAATGTTTATTACACAGAATGTGCATATTATTGTGGGGATGAGGATATTGCTGTCAGGAAAGTACTTTGTGTATATGTTTTATTTTTGGAACATGCTAGATTAAAATAATGAATTATTGCACAAATCTTTCAGCATGAATACAGTTGGAATATGCATCCCTCTTTGTATGCGAGTGATCACCTGTGCTTTCACGGGATAAATAACAGTAATTATCTAAATGTAAAGCACAACAGAATATATTGGTACTACATAAATAACAGTTAATAAATATAGTGGTGCTACATAAATAACAGATACTACATATACTGGTGCTATATAAATAACAGATAATACATATACTGGTGCTACATAAATAACAGGTAATAAATATACTGGTGCTACATAAATAACGGTTAATAAATATACTGGTGCTACATAAATAACGGTTAATAAATATACTGGTGCTACATAAATAACAGATAATACATATACTGGTGCTACATAAATAACAGTTAATAAATATACAGGTGCTACATAAATAACAGTTAATAAATATACTGGTGCTACATAAATAACAGTTAATAAATATACTGGTTCTACATAAATATCAGTTAATAAATATACTGGTGCTGCATAAATAACAGTTACTACATATACTGGTGCTACATAAATAACAGATAATACATATACTGGTGCTACATAAATAACAGGTAATACATATACTGGTGCTACATAAATAACAGGTAATACATATACTGGCGCTACATAAATAACAGTTAATAAATATATTGGTGCTACATAAATAACAGTTACTACATATACTGGTGCTACATAAATAACAGTTAATAAATATACTGGTGCTACATAAATAATGGATAATACATACACTGGTGCTACATAAATAACAGTTAATAAATATACTGGTTCTACATAAATAACAGTTAATACATATACTGGTGCTACATAAATAACAGTTAATAAATATACTGGTGCTACATAAATAACCGATAATAAATATACTGGTTCTACATAAATAACGGTTAATACATATACTGGTTCTACATAAATAACAGTTAATAAATATACTGGTTCTACATAAATAACAGTTAATACATATACTGGTGCTACATAAATAACAGTTAATAAATATACTGGTGCTACATAAATAACAGTTGATAAATATACTGGTGCTACATAAATAACAGTTAATAAATATACAGGTGCTACATAAATAACAGTTAATACATATACTGGTGCTACATAAATAACAGTTAATAAATCTACTGGTGCTACATAAATAACAGTTAATAAATATACTGGTGCTACATAAATAACAGTTAATAAATATACTGGTGCTACATAAATAACAGTTAATAAATAAATCCTAAAGGGTGAGGCTGTAGTTCATTTGTCGAATGGGAGGAGGGAGAGACACACCCTTTGCAAGGATGCAGGGCTGAAACAGGGCTCTATGCCATCCCCTAAACCCACACGCCATGATGTCATGGCTGGGGGGCGGGTCCACCGGCTCTAGGTAGTAGACTAATGCTCTGTGTTTAGTGGCTGGTCTGTACTACTAGAGCTTACTTACCTACTCTCCCAAAACATCTGGGAAACTCCAGAATATCAGGTGGCTTTCCTGGACACCTGGATATGTAGGTAATGCTCCTGCATGCCCCCTTATGGCCGCTCGCTGCTACCCACTTCCTGAGTTAAGTGGGAGGTCCGGACAGCTTGAAGATGCGTTTCATGCTGAATGCTGTTATTTGGCATAGTAGGGGGTGGAGCAGCAATGGCAGTGCCATGATAATGCAATCACAACACAACGCCTTCCGCATTGTCAAATAGCTGCACCAAGCCCTCCCCACACCGCAAAGCCGATGTTTTGATACTAAAAAGCCCTAGAAACTTGTACAGTATATATGTTACACAGTGTGTACACAATTGAGATTTATGGTATCTTGGAAAAGTACTGGGCAGTGACTGGGAGGTGGCTAAACAGATGCATGGTGATGGTCCATCTTATGGGCGTGTTATGGCGGTGTCGCGGGCTTGTCACTAGGGGTTGCATACACAGAATCTTCATCGTTCACATTGGAGGCCGTTCTCCGATGGAAAATCTGCATCTGCTGTAGAACTGGTGCAAGTTTCGATGGTGATGTCTATAGATGCACCAGGCGGCATTAAAGCATCTGAAGACACTCAAAATGTCTGTCTCAGTACTTGCACAGTCAGATACACGGATGTACACCAGGGGTGGGGTTTGCAGTGACATTTGTATAAAATCACAGATGGGTGACCGCCAAAAGAACAGTCGCAGCCATTTCTGTGTCCACCTCTAATTCAGTCTCACTGTGTTTTCCAGTATACAACCCCATCTTCAGGAGTTCACCAGGGGCCACGACCACAGACCAGCAGCATCTCTTGCCATCCGGGACATAACACTGCCCTGTAGCAGATCTGCCATGTCTCTGTGAGCATTCTGGTACGTCTTCATGCATATATGGTTATGTCAGTGTATGTAAGAAATGGGCCCATATCAGGTGTTGCTTCTAGAATCATCATCAATAAGAATCATTTTGCTTTTAGTAGACATTCTACTTTAATGACTCTTAATTATGTCTCAAATCATTGATGGAGAAATGACCCAAAACAGAGGATTACAATCAATAACAGTTATACAGATTATTACAATCAATAACAGCTATACAGAGGATTACAATCAATAACAGCTATACAGATTATTACAATCAATAACAGCTATACAGATGATTACAATCAATAACAGCTATACAGATGATTACAATCAATAATAGTTATACAAAGGATTACAATCAATAACAGCTATACACAGGATTACAATCAATAACAGCTATACAGATGATTACAATCAATAACAGCTATACAGATGATTACAATCAATAACAGCTATACAGATGATTACAATCAATAACAGTTATACACAGAATTACAATCAATAACAGCTATACAGATGATTACAATCAATAACAGCTATACAGATCATTACAATCAATAATAGTTATGCACAGGATTACAATCAATAACAGCTATACAGATGATTACAATCAATAACAGCTATACATAGGATTAATCCAGATAAATTATGTTTGTACTGCTGTGGGAATTGCCTTAATCTGACATGAACTAAACAGTGTTAATGTTACGGTCTCCTAGGACTCACGGTGTAAGACCTCTAGAATCACTCAGGTGAGGTCTTCACCAATAACAGCCACCCGCTATTCCCCTAGAACTGGACACGTTTGCCAGTTCACAGATGGCCGTCTGGACTTAACTCGAGATAGTAGAGGCTTACACGGTTATCCTAAGGCCACAGGATGTTATGCGACTGGTAGTGAATGGAGAAGGTTAGGTAACTTCAATGAAGTTTTCAAGGAAGAACTTAAAGAAGTAGAGGTGCAGCTTGGACAGCTGAGATGCGGCCACATAGTTGTAGCGTAGACAGGCTGAGATGCTGCCTAGAGAGCCGAGGTGTGGCTAATGAGCTGGCATGTATTCAGACTGAGCTGCGGCCTTCAAGGCTGAGATGTGGCCTTGAGGGCCGAGGAGCGGCTATGACAGCTGAGAAGCGGCTTTGAGAGCAGAGATGTTAACAGGCTGTAATGCGGCCTTGCGGGCTGAGGTGCGACTATATAGCCGGGATGGCTTTGCTGAGAGATGGTAACAGATGGCCAAATGAGCCACGAGGCCGCAAGGACAGCACGACCCAGATAACTCTGTATACAGTGGTATCTGAGAACTCTAAATGGTGGAATGAGAGTATTAGACAGAGTCCATGAGGCAATGACAGAACAGGCACAGACGTGCAGGATCACGACTGGCAGGAACCGGAAGGACACGTACAAACACACTAAGGGCCTCATTCAGAGGCGGTCGTAGGATGCAAGTGGTCGTTCTGAAACAGGGCGGCCGCCTCCATGACGCCCATTAACACCCACAGCTCTAACGACCGACAAGGGTGATGGTCGCGATGGTCAAGACCATCGGGGCTTACGACGAGACCCTAAGGTAGGGTCTCGTCAACCATAAGCCCCAGGGAGCTTCCTCTCTGATCGAGCAGGAAGCTCCCCACTGACATCACTGATGATGTCAGTTGGGCCGCCCCCAAACGGCAAGCGTTCCTACTGGAACGCCTCAGTTTGGCCAGGCACGCCCCTGGCCCGCCCAGAAAACGGGGCGAGCTGTGACTCAACATCGACAGCTCGCCCCGTCTACGACGAGACCCCTAACGACGGGTCTCGCGCATGCGCACGACGGAGCCGGCTCCGTCGTGCGCATGCGCTGTGGGGCAACATCGAGTCGGTCACGACCGACTCTGAATGAGCTCCTATATCCAGCAATGAACCAACAACCTTAAGAAAAGTGCTGAACCAATGGATACGAGAAAAGTGATTAATGGAATCTACAGGTGAGGAGAAAACGTCATCCAGTATCACGTGCAGTAGACCGACGTTCCATTCTCCTAGCAACTGGAGATGCCGTCCCAGTACGGCATGTACGTTGGTTAGGAGCAGAATTCCGGGAGTGTGACTGGTGACCTGGAGGAGAGACACCCGGAGCACGGGTATGTAACAAGGCGCGCTGGCGACTTGTAATAGTTACTACGCTGTGAGCATCACAATAGAAAAAGCCTCAATGAGCCAAAAATGGACGTTTATGTAGTTAAATTGTTTTACATACATAACAAGTCCCAGAGTCCCTAAGTGTTACTTATTCAGTCTTTAAGGTATGATCAGAGCTGCAGTAGGTACAGTATACAGCAAGATAAATTTACCATAGAGACTGGAGTTCTTGCTGCATCCACCATGTGTTTGATGCTGCTGCCTGGGCTGTAAGTAAAATGCCATAATTTACATTCTCATGGTCACCTTGTGTGCTTGAGATGTCGTCTATCAAATTTACAAACACAATCAATATTAGTTGCTTAATAAAATGTAAATATAATTGACATAACAAAAAATAATCCCATATCCATGATTGGTGGTGGAGTGCTACACTGCATCATATAACCACACGGGCTGATTCTGAGTCAGGCGTATCCATGAAAGTGGAGACACATCGGGTGACTTTCTGCTGACTGCGCTTGCATTGAAAACTGCAATCGGGCTCTGCACATGCAACACGTAGGGCAATGAGCATGAGAGGGGTGATTTAATATATGTAGAAAGCTTAACATACACGTGTACGTGTTAAGCTTTCTTTGGAAGCATGTGTACAAAGTGTCTGCCTCTACAAAGTGTCTGCCTCTACAAACTGCCTCTACAAAGTGTCTGCCTCCGCAAACTGTCTCTACAAAGTTTCTGCCTTCACAAACTACCTCTACAAAGTGTCTGCCTCCACAAACTGCCTCTACAAAGTGTCTGCCTCCACAAAACGCCTCTACAAAGTGTCTGCCTCCACAAAATGCCTCTACAAAGTGTCTGCCTTCACAAACCACCTCTACAAAGTGTCTGCCTCCACAAACTGCCTCTACAAAATGTCTGCCTCCACAAAACGCCTCTACAAAGTGTCTGCCTCCACAAAATGTCTGCCTCCACAAAACGCCTCCATAAAATGTCTGCCTCCACAAACCGCCTCCACAAAATGTCTGCCTCCACAAAATGTCTGCCTCCACAAAATGTCTGCCTCCAAAAAACCGCCTCTACAAAGTGTCTGACTGGTTTCTACTGAATTGTGATGGTTCATGCCCCACTATAAAACTGGTGCAATGATGAATGTCATATCTATGCAATTATTACATGATTATATAAACATGCTATATATAAGCTATTGTTACATGCTTTATAAAGCTGTATAAGAATTATGTTACAAGCATACTTGCATATTCTCCTAGAATTTCCGTGAAGCTTGGAAATTTGAATGAGGTAGCTCTGCTCCTGGAAATTGGGCAACCACCGGCTTCCAACTATTTCTCCGGGGACATGACAAAGCGATTCACTATGGATCATGTCACTGTGCCCCAGCATATCGCAACACTATTTTGTAAGAGAGGTGCCGCCGTGATATAATTTATAGTGCAGACCCACACCTGTCCCATCTAGACTTCTAAATCCTTGGATCTCTTCAATTCAGGAGTGTTCACAAGTATGGAATTCACATAGTACAGTCTCTCCACTGAATCATTCATAAAACCTATGGAATAATGACAATAAAAATGTTTGCTTGAAGCTTTACTTGTCTTAATATGTACCAGGAAGCTGGTCTAAGCAAATATAAGAAAATGTGTAACTCAGTGATGTCACTACTTCCAAGTGAATTGATAAGCTCAATCAGAGCAGGCTTCAGGGGATACCTGTGTATGGGGCTCAGACTGACAAGGAGCCCTTCGCCCATCCATGATCCAGAGTCTCCCGGCTGAAAGGAGGGGGTGGGGTGCAGCCACACCTCCAAGATGATGTGGGAACACCCCCTGCAGCATGTAAAGGGGATCGGTATGAAATAACGCCGGACAAATCCCGACGCCAGAAGACCGGCGCCAGTGAAGATCCAAACAGCTCTAAAAGTAAGTATTAACTAACCTAACCCCCCTAACCCTCCTTTAGGGGTGCCTAACCTCCCTCCCTAGTGCCTAACCCTAACCACCCTCTAAGTGCCTAAACCTAACCCCCCCTTCCCTGCAGCCTAAACCTACGTCTTTCGGACGGGTGCCTAACCCTAACCTCCCCCCGGGGGTGCCTAACCCTAACCCCCCCTTCCCCTAGCCTAAACCTAACCCTCCCGTGGGGGTGCCTAACCCTAAGACTCCCCGGGAGTCCTAAAACCTAACCATCCCCCCACCCAAGGCTGTTCACGCCCGGCGCCTGGTTTACCTTCGTTCAGTATGACGGGCATCGGGCTCCCGGCGTAAGTCTATTGACAGGCGTCGGGATTTCGACGCCTGTCATTAGTACCTTGCCGGGATTTGACAGTCGGGAAGCCGGCGGTAGGCATTTCGACCGTCGGCTTCCTGACTCCATCCCATGTAAAGACAGCTCTCGTAACAGGGCTAGGCCACAACCCCAGTACCATGCCCTGTCAGTTCTCCCAGTGGCCCTGGGCTCAATACTGATTCAGTTTATAAAAAGGGAGATGTATCAAGCTTTTGAGAGAGCTAAAGTTAATAAGTTGCACAAAATAACTAATCAGCTTCTAACTGCCATTTATTTAGCAGTTAGTGACAATTGGAAATATTTGGTTAATTTGGCCAACTTCTCCACTTTCTCTTCAAAGGCTTGATACATCTCTACTTAAGTTACTGCCGCCTCTGTACTCGATAGCAGTGCTTAAACAACAGCTCTACATAATACATAACAATCACCATAAGCAACATTGCTAGTGAAATACAAGAAATAGAAGGTGCCAAAACAAGCAACGGCAACAGCAGTGTTGACAGAATGATACATTGTGGTGATAATGATACATTTTAATAGTGATAAAATTAAATTTTGCATAAATGAAAAGTTAATAGTTTTTCCCTTTCCTATAAATCCAGCAGGAGCCATTATGGGAACTGGGGCATTGTCAGGACATGTTACTTCCACATGATGAGCCTAGGAGCCATGGTGAGGGGGCGGTGTATCAAACAGGATGGAGGTAAATGACGAGGCTGACTTCTGTTAATCTCTTAATTGCGGCATTTACCATATGTCACACGACATTCTGACAAGGAAAGTACTGTAATTATTACATACTGCAGAGCCGAATATCAGCTTACAGAGTGAAAGCAAAAGAGTGGTAAATATAATTACGCAATTTACGTCTAAGGGCCCTGATTCGGAGATGGACGGTAATGCAAACGCAACTGCATACTCTCACGGATCGCAGCTACTAGAATATGCTAATGCCTTCCGAAGCGTGAGATATGTCAGGCTCTACATATGAAGCGACTCTGGTGCAAATTTAATGCACATGTACAGTAAAACAGAGCGCAAATTACTAAAAAATATACCACCTATGGCCAAGTGTTCATCAAGCCATATATGAGGTTATACAAGGAATTATATGGAGTAATAAGAGTAATGGTAGGGAAAGCTTATCCTAAAGGTGCCCATACACAGTACAATTATTTACCCGATATGGACAGTTTTGACAGGTTGTACAGTCCAATTGTATGAAAATAGGTGTTTTTTTGTGTGTTCTGCAACCCCGATGCGCGTCCCCACCGTCCTCTAGTTGGATCGCAGATCAGATGGTTTTGCAGAGAGGTCTCAACCGATCATGGATGATGTGACACACATCGTATGTACTTTTGTTCATCTGCGATCCGGTGTAGGATCTGTGATGTCCCTGGCCACTCCTCGCCGCCAGTTTTGCTGCATATGATCTACCTTATACGATTTCAAATCATGTACGATAGATCAAATCGTATGGTTTTATGTGGAATCGTTGCATTTTAAACACAAATTATACAGAATCTGAGGGGAAGAATTTTCAAAGGAAATCGTATGCGACATCAGATGCAATTACAAATCGCACTGTGTATGGCCAACATTACTCTTGACATTAGTAAGATCCAAATTGGGAAACAGGGGGCGTGACTGCATCATAGTGGGCACGGCCTCATCACTCAGGGGGTGTGCTTAACACTTCTGATGTGGTGGCCTGCCCTCCCCTCTTACAAAAATACAATTTTATTGCCAAGCACATTGGAAGCACCTTTCTCAACTGTGCGCCGAAAAATGTCTCCCAACGTCCTGCAAATTCGGAGACAGTGGGACTGTCTCCTCAAATCGGAACTGTTCTAACAAAATTGGGATAATTGAGTGGTATTATGGGTTATATAGAGTAATTGAAGAAGTAGCGGGCAGGGGTTGTACAGTATTGCATAAATAAGGCTAAATACAGAATGTTAAATGGAACAGTAAAAGGCATTTTAAATACTGTACTAGTCTATATAAGAATTGTTTTCCTTCTAATGAGTTATAATATAGAAGTAGTGAGCACATGTAAAACAGTCATGAAAGAGTTACATTAATGTCATGCTATAGCCAAGGCCAGTCAGACACAAGAACAGAAAACCTTGATATCAGTTTGTCTTGTTTAGTACCTGTTAAAAATTAAGCCATACCTGCTGACTTTCAGCTCCCTCCTTCTGGGACGGAGCTGTCCGGGTTCCATGGCGGGGGGGCGTGTCGTGGCAGAAAGGGGACGTGGCACTGCAATGCTGCAGCATTGGGTGTAGAGCATGGGGTGTCATCGCATCATCGTGGCTCCGCTCTCTCTTCACAATACAAATATTAACGGCATTGTGAAGCAGGGGGCGGGCCATGATGACACGATTCAGCACCCGACTTTCAGGAGGCTCCCAGCCGAATCGGGAGGGTAGGCAAGTATGAATTAAGCTGCAGAATAAACTCTATTAATTTGTGTTACGGCTGTGATAAGCCAATTAATTGTGACCAGTTCCTCTGACCTCATACAGATACCAGCAAGTATAAAACTGCATCATAAATGGAGCCACAGCGCCGGACAGAGCACGCATAAAACTGTGTCACAAATGGCGCCACAGCGCTGGACAGAGCATGCATAAAACTGCGTCATAATTGGAGCCACAGCGCTGGACAGAGCACGCATAAAACTGCATCATAAATGGCGCCACAGCGCTGGACAGAGCACGCATAAGACAGCATCTTAAATGAAGCCACAGCACCGGACAGAGCACGCATAAAACAGCGTCATAAATGGCGCCACAGAACGGACAGATCATGCATAAAATAGTGTCATAAGTGGCGCCACAGCACCAGACAGAGCATGAATTAAACAGCGACATAAAAGGTATACAAAGAAATGCTGGAAAACTGTCTCTCCTGTTTATTTTGAGATGTTTAAACTTTATTTACAATTTTATTCTTTTGCGCAACAGGAAAATCCCCTGATTTTCCTACGCTGTCACACTGAGGAAAATAATTCTAAACTGTATGAAGTCAGCTGGTTTCCAATAGACATGCTAATTCGTAATCATATGTTATCATTCAATACTTCACGTACGTTAGGCCATTTTGTACTTACTGTAAAAGTCTAAAACTAGAGTTAAAAAACACTGGAACAGTTCAACTGTTTGTGACTTAGTTATACTGTACAGCATTCTCTAGAGGGGTTTGATCCAGGACTGCTCGCACCCACATTACATTATAGCTGGCAGCAATGACAATAGACTTCCTTTGTGCGATGGATGTAATGCTTCTATGAATGATCCCAGTTCCGCTGTTCCTCTTCATCTGGGAGAGATCAGGGCTGTGTTTATAGATTCTGATGCTCCAGGTCATTGCTAGAAATTATACCCTACAAACATTACTGTCACATGGGACTGTTCCTTCATACTCTGTCCTAGATTTTTTTTTTTTAAAGGGATCTTTTACTTCTCAGATATATATTTGTTTTTATGCCTTCCTACTGTATTGATTTAAATCTATGGCTTAACTATGTTTTTTTTTTTGTTCCAATGAGTCCTGTCTGTTATATTATACTCTATTATATGTTATATTATTATATTGGAAGCTGTGTATTTTTTGCCCTTGGATACAACATAAATTGGCTCTGTGATTAGGGCAGATCCAAGACATACCCAAGGGCCACATTAACAAACTTTGCTTTGATGATCTAAAAGCTTTGGTGAAGAAAAGAGATATAAGGCAGAACGGAGTAATTTGATGCTGCAGACGTGTGAGAACTAACCATTGGGTCAAAGGTCTCTGAAGACAAACAACCCCTATAATTGGGTAACAAACATCAGTTCGCAAAATAAGATGATAAATCTGAAGACAGTAAGTAAATGAGCTAGTGGCTCTAGGCAGGATGCTGTATAATCACTACTACAGGATTACAATGTATTATTCTATGATGTCCAGGCTCTACAACGTCCTTTGATGTCACTGAGACACTGTGGGCTGTCAACTCTCATTAGCAGCCATCGAAGTAAAATATGCAATCAAACAGTAACAATAACAGTGTGAAATGAAGCTGGTTATACACTATACAATACGTTGTACGATATATCGCTCCAATCGGAATGCTATATCATGCGGATCGTTCAGTGTGTATGCCCGATCTGTCGTTCACGGTGGTCATTCACTCACTGCATCGTCCCATCTGATGTCCTGCACAGCAGATGGGACAATGCAATGAACGAAGCTGGTACATGCAAGTAACGATACATCTCGCCGTCATACATCGGATTGTGCAGTGTGTACGGCACATGAAATGTATCGTCTCATTGCGTCGTTCCATGGCTGAGCACACCCATTGTATAGTGTGTACAAACATTATTATTCTTTATTTATAACTGCTTTGTGCAATGTAGTGGGGATAACTCCTTTCATGATCATGTTATTGCCAGGACATGTCCCTGCCACAGAGCACTGATCCCTCACCTCCCTAGACAAGTCGTTGTCAGCAGGTCCCCTTGTGGCTGAGCTAAACCTGACGCTGACTACATCTATGCGCCCTGCAAGTTTTCCTTCCCCAAACTAAACCTCAGGTCAGGAAAACTTGCTTACAACAGATCCCATAAAAAAAGAAGCAGTCTGCCCCTCCCCCCGTCATAGCAGCTGCGTTGAAATTGTAGTTTCCATAATTAGTTAGATAGCAAAGAATAGTGACTTGTGTCTACAAAGGGGAGGCAGCAGAGTCTGTAGGAGAAGGAGGTGGAGACAGAGAGGGGGAGTCATGGGCTGAGTTTTCTCTCTGTCCTCCTCCACTCTATGTCCAATGCTGCTGAGCACCAAAAAAGACACTTTTGTCATACCCAACGCCCGGTGTTGTTTTTTTTATTTCACTTTTTCCCACTATCCCCCTTTTTTTTTCTCCAAAGCCACTGCCCCTCCTTGGTCTCCCACAGAAGGTCCCAGAGCCAAAGGCAGAGGAAAACATCTGGATTTTGTTTTCCAAGAAGAGGGGGAAGGAGTGAGACAGCAAGAGAGAGAAAGAGAGAATTATGGGTGTAGTGAGCACACCCCAAAAATCCCCCTCTCTGGCAGGTTGGAAGTGGGAGAGGGAAGGCTGACAAGTCTCTAAGATGCTGGCTTGGAGCAAAGGATACAGAGTACAGCTCAGGAGAGGAGCAGACCTGTCTGGACCCCCTGTAGATACAGGTCTCTGGATCATGTGCTCGGGGTGAGGGAGCTCTTTGGAGGAGACTTTGCTGTGGGATTTGTAAGTGCTGACGTTTTTGGGTGCTGGGTGCGCACAGAGGAGAATAGCACCCCAAAACCATCGACATCATCTGCTGGATGTAGGCAGCAAGCGACTAAGGTAAGGAGAGGATTTCAGCAACTATATACATCTACCCCTATATATTGCAGATGTGTTTCTGTAGTTAAAGAAACATTAAAACAACTCAAAGTTCCGAAACTTAGGATATAAGAGGCGCATGTACTGCTCATTGTGTTACTGCACTCGGAGGGTTAACCTACTGCAACTCTAATTGTCGCTGAACCACAGGAACCAGCATGCCCTGTCTGCCATGCAGCGACTTGTAGCTGGAGAGCCACTGTTAGCCATATAAGCCTGGGGTGGGAGTGTGTGACTGCAACCCTGTGTGGTGCGCTGTTGGTTTGGAGCGTGTGGCTCATTTGGAAGAGGTGCGTAAACGGTGCCAGGTTGGTAGGTTCTGCCTGCAGGAAAGGATATATGCTGTGATATATAGATTAAACGATGGTTAGGGAAAGGTGGATAGAACTCACGGACCAGTGAGAAGTGTGGAAGCATACAGAGATATCCCCACAGCACCTGGGATTCCCCAGCTCTGGTGAGCAGACAGACCGGGGAGGGCAGGCAGACAGCAGGAATGAAGGTGTGTGTACAGGTGAGGACTGGAGAGAAGGGTGTACAGTACAACTGGTATTGGGATAGAGGTGTATATGTGGTGTGAGATGGAAGGCGATACCTATAGAGCAGGGATACATCTATTATTTTATTAGATCCTGGGACATATAAAACAACAACTGAAAAATGATTTAAATAGAAACTAAGCAGACAAGTGATAAAAGATGAAGTAAATGTATATGAACAGAACTAATAACATAAAAGATAAAAACATGTTCTAAATGTTATGTAATGAGAACTAAGACAAACACATTGTGCCTATTTCCAGGTGAGTGGAAGATGTTTGCCTGTTTTGTAACTTCTGATAATACTGTGCACAATACAAAACAAATATACAGGCTCATTTACTAACCACAGGAGTGTGATACTATACCACAAATCCTTCTTTGTGATGTCAGGCGCCTACTTATGAGCAGTTGCCCTGTGTTTTACCAATAGGCATCTGGATTTGCTGGCCAAGGTGGCCGTATCTACGGGTGTGCAAAAGTTTGCACTGTATAATGTGATTCTAGAGCTTTCTTTGGTGAAACAATGAAGGATAGAAGCCAATATTCATTTTGCAGGATTGGATTATTTGAGTAATCTATGAGTTTGGCGCATGACCGTTTCCTTACTGCTAAAGCACTTGGCCCCCATTTACGATGGTAAACACCAGCGCAGTTCTCCGTTTAGTATCACTGTGATACAAATGAAAAATTTACTGGTATTTACTAATACTTATCCCTCCGGCGAGGTCACGCGAAGTCCTTGGCGAGGTCCTACGCTGGGCTGCTGGCATCCTAACGCTGCCAGTGACAGGGCTCCGGTGTTATGCGCATGCGCGATGGTCCATCTGTGCATGACATAGGGACCCGGCAGTGCCTGGAAGACTTTGCTGAAGCCGGAAAGGCACCGCCGAGTCTCCATTGTCAGCAACGGGGACTGCATCGCTCTCGCCATCTAAAAGCTGGCAAGAGCAATGCTTGACAAACAGCGATAATCTTAGATTACCGCTGTTTGTTAAATCCAGAAAGAGTGGCATAACCCCTTTAGCGAGCGCTCAAGGGGTTATGCTTGGTTATTAAATGGGGGCCTTGATGTTGTCGCCACCTCTGTGATTGGGCCTCGTTTATCTACTTATAAATACATACTTTTCAAACCTACCCTCCAGGAGATCCTGAAAGGGGTGTCCAAATGGGAAGGGGCGATGTGCATCATTGCCGCGCTAACCTGGCTGCACAATGCTGTGATTCATACAATTGTGAAACGCGTTAAATGGCCTCCACCCCAGTCACTTCACTGGAGAAGTTGGCTGGATCCAGTAGGGTGGTCTGCTCTCCTGGGAATTCACGCCACAAAATTTGTGAGGTACGTATATACTTATATATAGAGGCAATTTGCACCTTTCAAGTTGCACCTCTATAAGGAAACGTGTTTCTAGACGTACTGAGAATAATGTAATAAAAAATTTCAAACACACAATATGTCTCCTCACTCAAAAATGAGGCGAAATAGAGCAGTATTTTAACAAAAAAATGAAACGTTTAAATGGACAAAGTGGGTGCTCCTAAAGTGCTATAAGGTTGGACAGGGACATTTTACTGATTTGCACATTTTCCCGAGGAGGAGATATAGGGAGAGGTTATATGGAATAATAGGAGATATAGGGATAGGTTATACGGAGTAATAGAAGGAGATATAAGGAGAGGTTATATGGAGTAATAGGAGGAGATATAGGGAGAGGTTATATGGAGTAATAGGAGGAGATATAGGGAGAGGTTATATGGAGTAATAGGAGGTGATATAGGGAGAGGTTATATGGAGTAATAGGAGGTGATATAGTGAGAGGTTATATGGAGTAATAGGAGGAGATATAGGGAGAGGTTATATGGAGTAATAGGAGGAGATATAGGGAGAGGTTATATGGAGTAATAGGGGAGATATAGGGAGAGATTATATGGAGTAATAGGAGGAGATATAGGGAGAGGTTATATGGAGTAATAGGAGGAGATATAGGGAGAGGTTATATGGGGTAATAGGAGGAGATATAGGGAGAGGTTATATGGAGTAATAGGAGGTGATATAGGGAGAGGTTATATGGAGTAATAGGAGGAGATATAGGGAGAGGTTATCTAGAGTAATAGGAGGAGATATAGGGAGAGGTTATATGGAGTAATAGGAGGAGATATAGGGAGAGGTTATATAGAGTAATAGGAGGAGATATAGGGAGACGTTACATGGAGTAATAGGAGGTGATATAGGGAGAGGTTATATGGAATAATAGAAGAAGTTATAAGGAGAGGTTTTATGCAGTAATAAGATGAATTATAGGGATAAATGGAGTAATAGGGAGAAGTTATATGGAGTAATACTGTAGGATGAATTATAGTGAGAGGGTATATTTGGTAAGAGGAGGAGTTACAGGGATTACACAGTGTAAAATGTTACATAAAGACTGTTCTGTTACTCCTGTAGTTAAGGTTTCTCCACAAGCCCAAATAATTTTGATTGGTTCATTCTAGCTAAAACTTGTTCCAATATAACAATATCTATGTGAAATTTCACATTGTGGTAGCTGGTTGATTTACCTAACATGAATCAGGGAGGAACCCTGTGACATTGGGATCAGAGACAAGAGTTCAGAACAATTAAGTTAAGCCAAGTTGTGATTAGTTCCATTTTAATTCAGGTCTTGTATTTTATTATCATAAATACAGAGCTCCACCATGTTACACAGTCGTTCACAAAGAATATGTAATCATTCATGTAATGGTAGATGGTCTGTCAGAGTGATAGTCTAGCTGGGAGACAGAGAAGCAGGGAGAGGCTGTGACACGGGAAGATGTACGTTAAACAGAAGCATGTTGCTATCAGTGTGATGCTATTCATGGTATCATCGGCTCCTGCACAGGGAGAGGCCTATATGGAAGTTTCCCACTAGTGTCAAAAGCTTTTTTTTACCAGTAGTGAAAGCAGCTATGGGGATGGCAACCATTGGGTTTAGTGACGCCATACTGACTTCCGCTTGCTTTTGGATACTGCTTGCTCAGTGTTAAAGTGTCTCACAGGATGAAATACATGGTCTACCACCTCCTGCACAGCAAGGAACGCTCCTAGAAACTTACATTTTCCTCCGTTTCACCTAATTTCAGTAATCTTCCTCCGCAAAGTCAATTTTCATTCCCGTGTTTCTCTGCATAACTAGGAACAAAGGGACAATGGCTCAACTGCCTCTCACTTGCACCTGGATAAACCATGCTGCAATGGAAGGGGTGCAAATACATTTTTCTTTTGCATGCAAGGTAAATACGGCCTGCAGGTAGCATTGTATTTTAGATTTTTGTTTTTGGAGACAGGACTCCGAAATATAAATCTCTTTGCACATTTTAAATATGCCCCTCCTGCAGTGCAGCATGGCTTTACCAAGGTGCAAAGTTACTTGCTTATTTTTGTACTTGGCTCCCAACTCAGAAACAGCCTCTGTGTGAACGTTTATCAATTTCCCTCCTACTCCAATTGGTTAGTCAAGATTTTCTCTGGAAACCAATGTGATTTGGTGGAAATGAAACCACCCTTGTGCATTTCCAGGTGCACTGTGAAACTAAAAAGAGTTTTTTGCACTGGCTCTGTTGCATGCCATATTTGAGGCCTAGAGGTATATTTACTAAAGTGTGGGTTTTTAGAAGTGAAGATGTTGCCCATAGCAACCAATCAGATTCTGTCTATTATCTTCTAGAACAGAGGTTCTCAAACTTGGTCCTCAGGACCCCACACAGTTCATCTTTTCCAGGTCACCCAGCAGGTGCACAGGTGTATTCATTACTCACTGACACATTTTAAAAGACCCACAGGTGGAGCTAATTATTTCACTTGCGATTGATTCTATGAGGAGACCTGGAAAACATGCACTGTTTGGGGTCCTGAGGACCGAGTTTGAGAACCTGTGTTCTAGAAGGTGCTAGATAAATGTTAAGTAGAATCCGATTGGTTGCTATGGGCAACATCTTCACTTCTAAAATCACACACTTTATTAAATATATCCCCTAGTATGTTTGTTCTATAAATCAGCCAACCATGGGCAGATGTCTATAGTGTCCTATAACCAAAACAAGAAGAAGCAGCACTTGAGAGGATGTTGTGTAACAAGTTGTGATTTATTAGTTACATACAAATTAAGTCCTGTGCAGTCACTATTCTGTTCTATCCTTCATACACAATAATACAGTAACAAATACAGAGTTTAAATATAAAATTGATAGAAAAATTAATTAAATATATGTTATTGTTCTCATGCAAGTTCCATTTTATCCAGACATAGTTGCCACCCTGTAACCATCTTCTGCCAAATCCCATCAGGCACAGTCTGTAACTTGTTCCATCATGACAATTCACAGCTCATTCCTCCCAGACAGTGTGCTGCCTGTTTTATAGAAATAGTTTGCTGCCTCTTTCATTTAGTCTGCTGCTTTATTGAATCTATTGCTGATAATATCTAAAGTCTGCTGACCATTCTATCAAAGCCTCTATCCAGACACTCTCTGCTGCCTGTTCTATCCAACATATAAATAAATGATAATAATGATAATAATTCTGCTTCCCATTCTATTCAGTTTGCTGCCAGACTGAATCCAGCACTGTCCCATACAAAATGTGTTGCTAATTTTATCTCAATACAGGCAGCTGCCCATTCTACACAAAATACTCTCCTGCCCATTCTGTCTCAATGCTTTCAGTCTGCTCTTCACTGTCAGTCTGCTCCCCACTCTTCCTCACTGTCAGTCTGCTGCCCGCTCTGCCTGAAAGCCTGCTCACCGCTCTGTCTCACTGTCAGTCTGCTCCCCGCTCTGCCTCACTATCAGTCTGTTCCCTGCTCTGCTGCACTGTCAGTCTGCTCCCCACTCTGTCTCACTGTCAGTCTGCTCACCGCTCTGCCTCACTGTCAGTTTGCTCACCGCTCTGTCTCACTGTCAGTCTGCTCACCGCTCTGCCTCACTGTCAGTCTGTTCCCTGCTCTGCTGCACAGTCAGTCTGCTCCCCACTCTGTCTCACTGCCAGTCTGCTCACCGCTCTGTCTAATGGTCAGTCTGCTCCCCGCTCTGCCTCACTGTCAGTCTGCTCCCCGCTCTGCCTCACTGTCAGTCTGTTCCCTGCTCTGCTGCACAGTCAGTCTGCTCCCCACTCTGTCTCACTGTCAGTCTGCTCACCTCTCTGTCTAATGGTCAGTCTGCTCCCCGCTCTGCCTCACTGTCAGTCTGCTCCCCACTCTGCCTAACTGTCAGTCTGCTCACCGCTCTGCCTCACTGTCAGTCTGTTCCCCGCTCTGTCTCACTGTCAGTCTGCTCCCCGCTCTGCCTCACTGTCAGTCTGTTCCCCGCTCTGCCTCACTGTCAGTCTGTTCCCTGCTCTGCCTCACTGTCAGTCTGTTCCCCGCTCTGCCTCACTGTCAGTCTGTTCCCTGCTCTGCCTCACTGTCAGTCTGTTCCCTGCTAGGCCTCACTGTCAGTCTGTTTCCTGCTCTGCCTCACTGTCAGTCTGTTCCCCGCTCTGCCTCACTGTCAGTCTGTTCCCTGCTCTGCCTCACTGTCAGTCTGTTCCCCGCTCTGCCTCACTGTCAGTCTGCTCCCCGGTCTGCCTCACTGTCAGTCTGCTCCCCTCTCTGTCTGGAAAGAATCCGCTCTATCCACACTCAGGGCCTGATTCAGACCCGCTCGCGAGCGCTGAGCGCTCGCAAACGGGTCGATGTTGCCCAAGTGCACATGCACACGACGGAGGTGGCTCCGTCGTGCGCATGTGCGAGACCCGAATAACGACGGCCAAGCCGTCGTTATGGGTCTCGCACCAAAGGGGGCGTGCTGTCGATGGTGATTGACAGCACGTCCCCTTTGGCGGACATGCCGGCGGCGTGGCTGCCCAGACGGAGGTGTTCCGATGGGAACGCCTACCGTCTGGGGCCAGCCCCACTGACATCACTAGTGATGTCAGTGGGAGTGCTTTTGGCTCTGATAGAGCCAAAAGCACTCCAGGGCTTTCGGCAGCGAGACCCTACCGCAGGGTCTCGTCGCAAGCCCGATGGTCACGATGGTCTTGACCTTCACGACCATCATTTTGGACGCTCGCTATGCGAGCAGCCAGGAGGCCACTCCAAAAAGGAGAAGGGACGGCCCTGATTCAGAGCGAGCTGTCAGAGCGTCCGGCTCTGAATCAGGGCCTCAGTCCACTCCACGCACTGCCCAGGCACAGTCTGCTCCCCATGCTGCTGCTTTTATTCCCTGCACATAAAATTGCCACCTACTCCCAAATTGTTTATCCTTATATCTCTTGATACAAATACTTCCTACCACCTGCCTTCTTGCCCTTTGACCCTTCCATTAACTTCCATTAACTGTCTTCTTATTCTTCCAGCCCCTGGCTACTTACCCATTCACCCCCTTGCTTCTAATCCTTCCACCCCCTGGCATTTTACTCTTCCACTCCTTGGCATCATACTCTCACCATCACTGGTTTCTTGTCCTTATTTTCCCAGCTTCTTAACCCTTACCCCTTGGCTTCTTAGTCTTCCACCCCCTGGCTTCTCACCCTTCCATACCCCTGGCTTTTTTACCCTTAACCCCCTGGCATTTTCCACTTCCGCCTCCTGGCTTCATACCTTTACCACCCCTGACCCTTTGTTTCCCTGACCTCCACCCACT
This sequence comes from Taudactylus pleione, assembly GCA_031769625.1. Classification (NCBI taxonomy): domain Eukaryota; kingdom Metazoa; phylum Chordata; class Amphibia; order Anura; family Myobatrachidae; genus Taudactylus; species Taudactylus pleione. Next base: position 2,945,267 of record JAUIMM010000247.1, read on the forward strand.
GGCTTCTTGGCCTTCAAACTCTGGCTTCTTATCCTTTTCCCCACTGGTTTCTTACACTGCCCCCCTCTGGCTTCATATAATTTCCCCTCTTGTCCTTCTTACCCCCCCATCCCCTCTCCCCCAGGTTTCTTACACTTTCTCCCCCTGGCTTCTCACTCTCTTAACCCTAATAGACACTGAAGGTCTTGTTAATAACTTAAGGGTTAAACTAAGATGCGACCTCTCACCCCCCATGTCTCATCTCCTGTGCCTGCATAACATTTCAGCACAGCTGTTCTCCATCAGAAGAGACACACACAAGGTTCTGGGGCTGTTCTCACACACCAGCTACTAAAGGCTTAACCCTCTCCAGGCTTTACGGAGTAATAGACCCAGCAGTGGCCCATGCACAGAACGCTGAGCCCAGGAGGACAGCCCGGTGCCAGTCCAGACTCTAGTAGTGAGAGAATACATCTTTGAAGTTTTTCAGTTTATTGTCCAGTTAATAATTCCACGATAATAATAAAGACGATCGATTTTCAGGTGCATCCATTCAGACATTTTCAAGAGATTTTATTAAGTGGGAAAACAAAAAGAAATGTTGCACCATCGCTGACCGATGCTGAGGTTACACGTCATGGCTGTGATGTCTGCGCCCCTCCGTAAGGTATATCGTGTATTGTGAGTGTATGTATATAGAGCTATAGATAGACAGAGCTAACACATGTAATATGTGATATAACTAGTGTTATGGATTAGTTTTATAGAGCTATATTTTACCCTTATCCCTCATGTGAAATTGTGCACGAATACGTTTTTGCATTGCCCCACGGAGGCGGAGTATACAACATTTCAGGAAAACAAATCAGTTTCATATACAATGTGCTGGAATCACCGCTCAGCATTTTTAGCCACTCAATAGTAAAGTCCCTAAATCAAAGTATCACATAAAAAAATATATGTACTGTATATTATTTTTTCAGCATCCTTTAACTACCATATCCAGCAGGCTTTACACTGACACACAGAGATGAATTAGAGTCAGTAACCTAATGTAGGTATTTATCTCTTTTTAATGCGATGAGTTGGGCTGACTATGCCACCTCCCTCCGCCATGCTTTTTGGGGTTTTGCTGGTTTTTCGCAACTACCCATGACTATGAGGTCTATGCACTAAGCCTTGGAGAGAGATAAAGTGGATGGAGATAAAGTACCAACCAATCAGTTTTATCATTCACAGCGAGTGATAAAACACATTGCATATGATAATGGTGCTCCAGCCAATCAGCTCCCAACTGTCATCTGTATGAAAAATGACAGTTGGGAGCTGATTGGCTGGAGCATCATTTATCATAGGCAAAAAGTTTTGAGTGATAAAACTCGTTGATAAATGAGGCCCTTAGACCCCTATGTCTATTACTGCGCACAAACATGATGTCCTCTGTTGGTGACATGTATTTGCTGCCAACGCCAGACTGGTTGGACTTTGGGCCTGATTCAGAGCCGTTCGCTATTTGCGGTCGTTCGTTTAAAAACAAGGGGTGGCTATTCAAATGATCCGTACGCACATTGCAGTCTGTTCACACCTCTAAGTCTGAACGAGCGAGCAAAACATACGCTCGTTTATTTGTTAAAAACGCCCCCTGGCCGCTCGCACCATACGTCATGTCCGCTATTTATTAGATTAATCGAGTACATCGACCAGCGTATGAACTGCTCGCTATTCTTGTGGTTGGTGTTTGCTACCACAAATTTGCGAGCAGTTCTGGCTCTAAAATAACCAAGTGACGTGGTCACTGACGCTGCTGTTTTAAATATACACACCCATAAAACGCCCGTTTTGACCTTTAAGCACGCCTGCGTTCGGATCTCCACTCCCCATTTTCAAGCACCTTCCCCTGTTACCACCCACATACGCCTCATTCTGTCACTCAAAATAGCAGGCACTCGCTATATAGCGTACAAACGATTTTCGGCCGCACTGACTGGTTCGCGCATGCGTACTAAAAACCGTACGCATGCGCAGATGTGCAAACATCGCTCGGAAAGAGCGTACTGCCGCTAACGAGCGGCTCTGAATGAGGGCCTTTGTCTTAATCTTCGGGTCTTCTTTACTACAACTTAGCTGCCGAGTTCAGTACATCAGTTCCAGATAGTAGAAGGGCCTATACATATATACATACATATGAATTAATAACATTATATTACATTCACACTTTTTCTTTTTTATGCTACTCCAGTTACTTCCTTTCCAAAATTACAGAAAAAAAGGAAAAAACAACGGCCCACACAGTCTTGTAAAACAAATGCTAAGTATACACTCTGATCCTGCTCCAGCCTATACATATATATATATACATATATACACAAGTCCACATTCTACACATTTGTAGAATTTGCCCATACTACAGCCCCCATCTGTGTACGGCCGTCCCACAGTCTGAAATGGTGGGGGGGAGTGTATCTATGCACATATAGGGGCACAATACCAGTTGGCGTAGTGTATCTTGTGTGAACTTGTCCTGCATATGTCTTGTGTATGCGACACAGGGCGATGTTTCTGCTGTTCTAGAGATTTTTGTAGTTTAATTGCTGCCTAATAGCAAACGCGCTTTGTTGCAATAAAATAAATACCTGGGTGAGTGAGTGACATGTAAGTGTCCGCAGTTTGTACCTGGCATAACCTGCCACGTATGTTATTGCTGTCCACCGGAACACATCTCAAGCTCCACATATGGGGGAGATTTATTAAACCTTAGAGAAAGATAACGTGGGTGGAGATAAAGTACCAACCAATCAGCTCCTACTGCCATGTTACAGGCTGAATTTGAAAAATGACAGTTAGGAGCTGATTGGTTGGTACTTTGGGGTCTATTCAGCAATAGTGACGATGTTGCCCAGAATATTATCGGCAACATCTTCACAAGTTTTTTATCAATTACAAATATTTATGGCTGCTATTCAGCATTATTTTGAGCAGGGACAGCGGTTGCGGTAACACGCTGTCCCTGCGTTGTTACAGAAGGCGTTGTTATCGGTTTCCAAAAACAATACCTTCTGTTACTGCTACTGCGCATGCTCAGTCATTCACTTCCGAAACAGTCTCCGTCCCTGCTTTGAGATGACCGCGGAGGGGTAAGAGCATCTCCAGCCTGTTCAAAGTGATTGACATGTGTATACAGGCTTTATATTAGCCTGTATACACATATATTTATGTCCTTTTATATTTATATATAAATATAAAGCCTGTGTACACATGTCAATCATTTTCGGCAGGTTTAGCAGGCTGTAGAGTGACTTACCTGTCCACGGTCACAGCAGAGCAGGGACGGAGACCGGGCAGAGTTACAGGATGCTGCATGGACTTATGGGAGATTTACCCTCTGTCCCTACAGTTTTCGGGGAATCTAATGTAATTTCTTCATATAACGCCATTCTGAGATGGCGTTATATAAATGAAGGATTTTTCGAGTAATTTAACGCTTTTTGCTTTGCTGAATAGCAAAAAGCGTTAAAGCACGTAGAGATCAATGGCTGATCCCCACAGTGCGGTATTCTATGAGATGGGAATTAATGGAGAAGATAATTGCGTTATCTTCTCCATTATCCCATTGCTGAGTAGGGGATTTACATAAAAAATGTGGAAATGATGATTTCCACATTTTATATGTAAAAAACTCATTGCTGAATATCTCCATCCACTTTATCTCTCTCCAAGGGGTAAATTTACTAAAGTGATAGTTTTTAGAAGAGAGTTTTAAAAGTGATGTTGCCCATAGCAATAGAATAGATTCTAGCTATTATCTTCTAGAAGGCGCTAGCTAAATGTTAAGTAGAATCTGATTGGTTGCTATGGGCAACATCACTTTTAAAACTCACTTCTAAAAACTCTCACTTTAGTAAATTTACCCCCAAGGCTTAGTACATCTACCCCATGGGCAGAGAAGCTCTGATTTTGTGTGCACTTTTTAAGTAATTAACAATTTTGTAAGTGGCTCTGTGGCATACCTGCCTACTCTCCCGGGACTGCCGGGAGCCTCCTGAAAATCGGGTGCCGCTCCCAGCACCCTGCATGAGTAGGCATGTCCCCCGGAATGGCCAACGGCCCCGTGCGACCACCCGCACTTAAAAGTGGGCGGTTCGGGGGTGATGGCGCGATTCGCGATGAATCGCGTCATCGTAGCCACGCCCCCTGCTTTATAATGCCGGTAATATTGACATTATAATGCGGGGAGTGGGGTCGCGGTCGCGTCAGCACGCCCCTGCTCCATCCACTGAAGCCGCCCCCACCTTCCCTTCTGCACTGACCTGGCAGCCCCCCCACCCGGAAGGGGCTGCCAGAATGACGGTAAGTGTGCTCTGTATCAGCCACGTTGTCACAATGGACACATGAATGGTGTTGGCTTATAAGAGGCATACAATACGCTGCACCAATTCAAACAAGTCTTGGCGCAGTATCCGCCCTTCGCTCCGTTGCATTATTGCAGGAGACTTCTGTCTTTTGAAACAGATAAGAGCAAATGCTGAGAGTGTTTCATACAGACAGTGGGAGAGTTACAGTACACGTGCCAGGCTACATTGCTTTTTTATATAGCCCTTAAGAAAGAGGAATAGGACATTTCCTATTTGTCAATGGCTCACAATATGTCAGCTTGAAATTGTTGCGGTTAGAAAGTTGACAGATGGCACCAGTTTATTCTGGTCTGACGGCGCCTGTTCCGCTCAGAAAGACACATCTCCTAAATGTAAAAGCTGCAGTGTCCAGTAATTGACCCAATAAAGCACAATGCTGTCCCCCAAAGGAAGCCTGATAGTAAGATGATTGAACTGTATCTGATCATTATCGGGCATGTTGGTAATAAGGACAGATAATGGCCACCGCTAGACTCTGTGTGTCGCTGTCTCCTGCCCGCACAATTGTGAGAGAAGCGGCAATGTTGGACACTGATGTCTTCATTGGGGCTTATTTAAACATAGGAAACCCCAGTATGAAGTGTCCCGGGCTCCAGAATCTCTTTCATTGAAGGTGCCCCCAAATTACCGATGTCGTTCCCTTTGACCTCCATGCCAGCATTACCTTAGTCACCTATAGCACAAATCTGGGCCTGTACTATACTGTAAATTTGGTACCAAGAGCTGAGTACAGAGTTGATGCTACACAGTCTGTGGAACTGAAGACCTGATTCAGACCCGGACGCTAAGAAGCGTTCGCTGGCAGCTGGCCGATGTTCGCATTCTGCGCATGCGTATAGACTGCCCAGCAGAGTGAGTGACAGGAGAAGCTTACACTCAAGTGATCGCAGTGCTTGAGGTAGGGTATAGTCAACCTCAAGCCATGGGTTCGCTTCCGATGGTACCGGATGTACCGATGGTTGCATAAACTTCCTAGAGATGACGAGCGTTAGTGGGCGTCTTAAGACAGGCTGCTGGGCATACACAAAGTGATCGCATGCCAAGACATAGTGGGCGTGCTTATGCCTTGCCATTCGGTTGCCTGCCGTGCCGTCACATAGCCTAATTTGCATACCTTGGGTGCGAAAGAACGCATCTAGCAAGCGGGTTTGAATGAGCTCCTGAGTGCCATGTAAACAGGGGCTTCAAGAGCCGTGCCCCGGGGGAAGGTTGCGTGGCTTAATCGCGGGAGGCGTGGCCATGTACCCTTAGGATAAAAAATTGGGGAGGGGGCTGCTGTAAGCCCCTCAGCTCAGCACAAAGCCAAGGGTGGGTGCAGTCAGTGTTATCACTCCCCCCCCACAGGCATAGGAGACTGCTGATGCTGATCAACAGCCGTGATCAGTCTCCCACTGCAGCCCAGCACACAGCAGGGTGTGCTGGGCTGCTGTAAAGTAAAAGGGAGGGGGGGGTGGCGCCAGACCAAGGACCCCACCGTGCCTCTCCAGCAAGCCCAGGCCCTGGTAATTAGTACCCGCTCCCCCCCCCCCCAGCACCCCTGCATGTAAATGATTGATTACCTCACATTGTCATCTTTACCCAACACCCACTACTGCACTATTATTACTATCAGAGTTGCCTTACTGTCCTCCCACATTGCCATCTTGCCCCCCCTCCAGTCTGTTCTCAATGCTGCTGCTAGACTTATCTTTCTCTTCCGCCGTTCCACTTCTGCTGCTCCCCTCTGCCAAAACCTGCACTGGCTCCCATTCCCCTACAGAATCCTCTTCAAACTCCTCACCTTCACATACAAGGCCCTCTCTGCTCCCTACATCTCCAACCTCATCTCCTTACATACTCCCTCCCGCCCACTCCGGTCTGCTCATGACTGTTACCTCTCCTCCACCCTGGTTACTTCATCTCATGCTCGTGTCCAAGATTTTGCCCGAGCAGCCCCCCTCCACTGGAATGAGCTTCCTCGCTCGATCAGGCTCTCCTGCACTCAGGTCCCCCTCTACACACTCATGGCTCATGTCATCTGTCTGTCTCCCCTTTCCCCTAGATTGTAAGCTCCTAGGAGCAGGGTCCTCCTCCCCACTGTCTCACAGCCTTCTTCTCTAGCACTTCTATGACAGCCTTCACCTTCAGAGCTGTACTATGTATGGAGAATTGTGTTGCTAATTGTTACTTGTGTTCTGTTTATATTTTGGTTACTGTATTGGAATGTTCTGTGTACCCTGTACTGTATGTACGGCGCTGCGGACCACTTGTGGCGCCCTATAAATAAAATGTAATAATAACAAAGAAACGACCAATTAACAAAAACAAAATAATAATAATAAAAAAAGTAAAATAAAACCTATAACACCATATAGGACATAATACAACAAACTGCCATTGCTCTAAAAATGTTGGTATCCGGATGACAGGTCGACAGTAAAAAGGTGGACAATGTACTGTATACGTCGACACCAAATGGTTGACATGCAATAGTTCGACAGGGACGAAAGGTGCAAAAGGTTGGCAGGTTCAAATGGTCTACACACCAATGGCCGACACAAGAAAGGTTGACACATGCTTTTTTTCCAGCATTTTTAACGTTAGGGTTAGGCACTTGAAGGAGGGTAATAATGGTGCATACACACGGTCAGATTTTTCTTTAGGTCTGAACGATAACGATTTAAAAAATCGTTCAATCGTTCATATCTGAAGGAAAATCTGACATATCTGACATGTCTGAACGATGAACGATGCGCGTTCCCGATGGTCAGATAACGATATCTGACATCTTATGTGTTTGCAGTCAGATTTGGATGATTCCATTTATTTTAATGCAGTCAAAAATCATTCATAGTTCAAATCGTTCAAATCATTCATCAAATCGTTCAGATCGTTCAAATCGTTCAATCGTTCATCTGACAAATCTGACCGTGTGAATGCTCCATTAGGGTTAGTCTGCTGGTGTGGGGGTTAGGGTTAGGCACTGGGGAGAGAGTTAGGGATAGGCTACGGTTAGGTTTAGGCACTTTGGGGAGGGTTAGGCACCGGGGGGAAGGGTTAGGGTTAGGCACTAGGGGGAAGGTTAGGATTAGGTTTGAAATAAAAAAAAGTGTCGACCATATGTTAACCATATGTGTGACGATCATTTGTCCCTGTCGACCTTTTGCACTGTCAACCTTTTGTAATTGTTGACCATTTGAACCTGTCGACCTATTGCCTGTTGACCATTTGGTGTCAACCTATACACTGTCGATCTCTTATAACCACAACGAAAAATTATTACATGTCAGCTTCTGCATCTGTTATTATAGTTATAACGATTCTGCACAGTTGCACAGTATAATGGAACGTGTTATGTAATGTTCTATGTCAGTCTCTGTTCTTTCCCAGCAGTGGAAGGGTTACATGAGGGTAGACAGCCCTGTACAGATAAGACAGCTGCATGACAGGAAGTAATAGTGCTGAGGGATGAGGGGGAAACACCACACATGCGGGTTATGTCTGTGTTCACACTGGCCTGCATCTAATCACGTATCAGGCAGCAGTACTTTAAGCTGGAACACATTGTACACATTGTACTATAAGACGTGTGAGCATTAGGGAAACGGTAAAGAAGAGTTTGTACCATGTGATGATACGGATCATATACAGTAGATATATAAAGGGACGGCTGTGGCATAGGGGGTAAGGCGTCACTGAGAGGACATACTGGCAATGCAAGTCCAGAGTCCGGGTAAGTGCCTCATGCCATTCTTGTGAGCCTGGTAGGGGTGTGGGTATAGCCTGGTCAGTGTGACTGCCTATATTGGGTAGCACGGAGGTTGCAGATATAAGGGCTAGATGTGTTTGGGACGGGTAACTACACAGTGTGGATGTATGACAGGACATTTACAATCACGGCTACGTTGACCACGCATGCTGCCATATCAGGTCATTGGCTCAGTGGTGCCCGCGGGCGAACTTTATGCTCACTAATAATCTAGATAATAATTACAGGGTCTTCTGCACTGTAATTACGCTCATGCGTTACCTCCTGTAGTGAATCACAAAACCCTGTGTAACTGTGGGGTCTATTTACTAATCCTCGGATGGAGATAAAGTGGACAGAGTTAAAGTACCAGCCAATCACTGGCTGTGTTTGAAAAATGACAGTTAGGAGCTGATTGGCTGGTACCTTATATCCGTTCACTTTATCTCCATCCAAGGCTTAGTAAATAGACCCCTGTAACATACAGCCTAGTAGCCCCCTGACTTGGTTGGTTTGTAATGGTAAAATGTAGAGAAGTCTGTGAGGTCTAGGGGTCTATTTACTAAGCAGTGTTAGGAGACAGAGTGAAAAGTGATAAGAAAGTGATAAGGTATCAGCCAATCAGCTCCCAACTGTCATCTCACATTTGAAAAATGACAGTTGGGAGCTGATTGGCTGGCACCATATCACTTCCTTATCACTTTTCACTCTGTCTCCTAACAGTGCTCAGTAAATAGACCCCTGTATATTTACACTGAGTGTCTGCGATGTGAGGAGTCCTGGTTGGTGCAGGAAGGAGGCTGAGCTGTGCATGTGGAGAATGAAGTAGATGTATAAAAACTATAATCATTATGCTGGGAATCCCCTATAGTTTGTGAGGCAGACTCTCCTCAGCTGTTTACCCTCCTCCAGGCAGTATGAAGCACATAACCGCAGCTTCACTGTTTCCAGATGGAATTAGTAGAATCTGCTTTTGCTTAAAGAAAAACTTAAATATTACTTCTACCGAAACTGGAGGCTAGGAGGAGATGGCTCTCTAGTCATCTGCAGCACAGATATATCTCATGTACTAATAGGGTAGGGAGGGGTAAAAAGCTACAATTTTATGTGCTCAACTTATAGATCAAATAGCTCTGTGGCTACCTCCATTTCTGGCATGTATTACAGGTACCCAGCCTTTAGGGTATATATATGTATATACTGTATGTAAATGCAGTATGGGTACAGCCTAGTCAAATCATGGTTTAAACTTCACGTACAGGTTGGGGAATCCTTTACAGCAGGCCTGAAATTAGGAGCCAGGACCAAAAGGTCGGAGCCAACAATTGTGTGAATTAAAATTTGGGAGATGCTCACTATTTTTAGGGATGGGGGTGTGAACATCTGCAGGTCACAGAGCCTACCGAACCTGTGCTCAATATGTTATAACATATACCACAGCTTGGGTTCCCATAGAGCAACGCCAGCAAAGGCTCCCACAGAGCACCACCAGTCTGGGCCCCTGCAGATCAATTTTAGTCTGGGCCCCCAAAGAGCAACGTTAGCATGGGCTCTCACGGACCAGGGCCAGCCTGCTCCCACAGGGCAGTGCCAGCATGGGCTCCCGCAGAGCAACACCAGCCTGGGCTCCCATGGAATAACAACAGCCTGGGTTCCCAAGGTGCAAGGCCTGCCAGGGCTCCCACAGAGTAAGGTCAGCCTGCGCTCTGCCAGAGACTGCCCCCCACGTAGCAACAAGCACCTCAGCCCCCACAAAACAAAAGATTGGCTCCAACAGAACAAAATCGGCCTCTGTCTCCTCAGAACAGTGCCAGCCTGTGCTCCATAGAGCATGTGCTTCACATCTTTACCATCGCACCTCTCCAGCCTTTTTTGCTTTGCCAGAGAGAAATGCTTGACAGGGAGAACAATGGTTCACTGTCTTCATTGAAGTATAAAAGATAACAATGGTGTCATAAATACCTAGCCCTGTTATAGGCAAAGCAATTGGCACAGTGGTCGCCTCAGGTGCTGCAGGAACCCACCTTGATCTGCTTATTACTTATTCAGTAACTACACCAAATGTTCTCAGGGTTCACACGCTTGTATTTGGCTGCAGGAGGTGGTGTGGCAGAAATAACTGGGTGCCAGACAATAGCTTTATTTCTTAGACGCTTTACTGAGGCTGGTTATGGAACTATATTCTTCAGGCATGTAACATACAGCGAGAGTCGCCATAGTATAGTGAGCTGTGGGACACGGCAGTCTCTCCCAGTTATGCATACACATAGGGGTAAATTTACTAAGATGGGAGTTCTATTAAGAAGAAATGTTGCCTATAGCAACCAATCAGATTCCAGGTATTATTTTCTAGAAGGTGCTAGATAAATGAGATGTAGAATCTGATTGGTTTCTATGGGCAACATCACTTCTTAAATAGAACTCCCATCTTGGTAAATTTACCCCATAAAGTTTACATTTGTGACCAAAAAGTATTTTAATAAAATGAGAAACATCGGTCATCTATGGGGTAAAAATCATGGTATATTTAAAAAAAACAAAAACAAAACATAAATGTGACCCATATACAGCAGGAATAATACTATGGATTGACCAAACTATCATAGAAATGAATAGACAAGGACTAGGAAGCATGGGGGATCTACTGTAGGTCACTGTTTCTCACACCTTTTATTTAAGTTGACAGAATCACAATAATTCATTGACACAACTCTAATCTGTCAAAGAGCAATCTTCCAAAATCATACAATTTGTAACAAATCTGATCTCTTTTTTTAAATGAGTCTTCGCCAGCGTTTTGAAAATGTTTCTGATTTTCCCATTAATTTTAATGGCATATTCATCGTAATGGTGTGTCCAGCATGTGCACTGCATGTTAATATCTGCATTGAAATTAAATGGAAAACTTAGGTGTAAGTTTACTAAAGGTCGATTTCAATCTGTTTTAATCTATTTTAATAGATATCAAATCCATCTAAATCGAGGTTGTGTTTCTGGGGCTAAATCACACATTTATTAACACATAAAAAACCAAATAAAAAGTTGTCACATCCGTAAGCTGGAGGGGGGGGGGGGGGGTGTCATTAGTTATTGATTTCTTTTATGTTGGCAAAAAAAAAACTGCTGACTGTCCGAAATGGGTTGTGTACGGCATCCCAACAGTCAGAATCCTGTTAGATTTCTGTAAGTATTATAACCTTTACGCTAACCTTCCCCCTAACCCTCCTGTCCTGCAGGTGGGGTAACTGAAATCATGTCCCCTTAACAGTAGACAGTTGAACCATTGATGTGTAAAGTTATGCAACGTACACACGCTCAGATAACCTGTCAGAGTTTAACGATAACGATCCTATAATTATCGTTAAAGTCTGACAGTTTCTGTCCCCTGCAAACGACCAAACGATGGTCAATGCGCGGGCACGAATGGTCGTTATCGACCATCATCCGTGCATGCAGGCCAACCTGGTCGATGTCCACCGGGTTAGCCTGTATACTGTAGGGACTCGTGATCATTGATCGCGGGTCGTTATAGTCATTAGGGGGGTTAATGCATGTGTTGGATGCTCGATAACGATCATCCAACACATGCAGGACGATCAGATAACGATCGTTATCTGATCATCGCTGCTTCTGACCGTGTGTATGCCCCTATACACAATCAGCCCTCTGCCACTTATGTATACCATCAGGCTTCCCATAGTGATGGTAAAACTATTGAACATTGCCAGAAGACCATTGATGGTTGCTACAGTAACCCTCAATAGCTGTGGGCCAGTACTCTGTGATGGCTTTGGGACTCCATATATATAATGCTGGGCATACACTATGCAATTATCTGTCAAATATCTGTCCAATCTGGCTGGTTGGAATGAAAATCTGGTAATGTATGGGAGAAAATGACAATAGAAATTTGCTCCCAAACACTAGAAAACAGACAAGATTTTCCTTCCCACCAGACAGATTTGACAGATATCTGACAGATAATTGTAGAGTGTATGCCCAGCATAAGTACATAGGCCTGATTTGTTCTAGCTATTTTCTCATTAGTTTGATAAATTAGGCAGGAAAGTACCAAGGCCAGATTTACAATGGGGTGGATGGAACTACAGCTCCAGGCTGCCACAATAGGCCATGAATCCTAAGCATTAAGATTGTATTTCATTTTTTTCCTCATAAAATGAAAGACATTGGTGCTGATAGAGTAGGGGGTGTACATGCCGGTATGGCACTGGCCACACCCACACAGCACTGGCCACACCTCCTCCGCTTCTCACAATAGGACCTTAATCATTTTTAGCCTCAGGCCCATGTGACCCTTAATCCGGCAGATGAAAAGGACAAGTACATTTATGAAATTAATGATAAACAATATATACATGTTATGACATTGAAGAAACACTATCAATACTAAAGCTGGCCACACACTAGACCAACTTACATCCAACCATCCAACTAGTTGATTGGTTGGAATGAAAATCTGGTAACGGATGAAAGCAAATGACAATCAGCAATTTGCTCCCAAATGCCGGAAAATGGACAAAAACTTTTGTATGAACAAATTGTTTAGATCAAACATTTAACAAATTTGTCTGAACGACCATTTTCATTTGTTTGCTACCATTTAGGAGCAAATTGCTGATCATCATTTACTCCCATACCTTACCAGATTTTCATTCCAACCAATCAACTAGTTGGATGGTTGGATGAAAGTTGGTCTAGTGTGTGGCCAGCTTTAGGGGTCTATTTACTAAGCAGTGTTAGGAGACAGAGTGAAAAGTGATAAGAAAGTGATAAGGTGCCAGCCAATCAGCTCCCAACTGTCATTTTTCAAACACAGCCTGTGAGATGACAGTTGGGAGCTGATTGGCTGGCACCTTATCACTTTCTTATTACTTTTCACTCTGTCTATTAACACTGCTTAGTAACTAGACCCCTTAGTCTATTGGACTACACTTACTACAAAGTGTCCCACCACACACACCCAGCCTGGCTGGGAGATATCCCTATTGATGCCCATGTATGCGCATGTTATCTTCCCTGGCTTCTTTAAAAATACCTTTGGCTCTTAGATTTTTCGGACTGGCTCCTGAATTCAGTGTTGTTTTGTCCACCCCTGCAGTAAGCATTAATAATGCTCTGTGTGAGAAGCAGTCTCTGTGTTTCAGACAACAATAGCTATTAGGGTCAGCTCTCTACAGGAGACCAAACCCTTCTCATCCACAGCAGTGTTTGTTATTGCTGTGCAGAACAATGCAGAGCCGTACTGAGCTCAGGAACTTGCACCCTCCGCTGGCGCCTCACACACACTCCTGCACTGACGCATTAGCCTGATAAGGAACATCTCTCATACCATCTATGATAATGGGCACACTGCACTGTCTGACCGTGCACTCAGTGCTCTTACACATGGCACCTGTAGGCTGAACGTCGGCCCTTCTCTTGCAATGTCAGAGTTGGCCAATTCATCCTGAACTGTTGGAAATAACTGTCGCTTGGCTCAGACTTCCTTCTTTCTTCACCGGCTCTTCCTCCTTTACTCTCACTGCCCCAGGTGAAAGGATTGCTGTGTTATATCACAGCACTGGGTGAGCCTGGGCTGACTTGTGTATTAATGCAGTAAGATAACTGAGAGCGGGAACACGCAGTAGGCAGAGAAAGGAAGGGTGGCATGGACAAGAGACAGATGATGTGGTGACTGGTGAGACAGCAGAGAGAGAGAGAGAGAGACAGCCAGTGAAAGATACAGTATACAGGGAGAGTGCTGAAATGGAGCAAAGAGCAGGGCTGATAGGTCACTGGAATACAATGTAAGTCTTGCCGAATAAGGGCCTCATTTATCAACGAGTTTTATCATTAAAACGAATGATAAAACTTGTCACATATGATAAACGGTGCTCCAGCCAATCAGCTCCCAACTGTAATTTTTCAAAAATTTCCGGTAGCAGCCCTGATGGGGGCGGGTCTGTTGAGGGGGCGGGGTCTGTGGAGGGGGGCCATGTGTGTGTGTGGGGGGCCATGTGTGTGTGTGTATGTATATGTATGTATATATATATGTATGTGCATATATATATATATATATATATAGCAAGTGGCTGGGCGGCACTGGACGTGTGTGTATTATTTTTTTAATATAGTAAATAATAGCTTAGCTGCTGTGGCAAGAAAAGTAGTATGTGTTTTATATATATATATATATATATATATATACATATATATACACACACTACTTTTCTTGCTACAGTAGCTGAGCTATTATCTACTATTTACAGATTGATACCCTATCATAAACAGGCAGGCAGATTTTCACACACATATATATATATATATATATATATATATATATATATATATTATATATATATATATATATATATATATATATATATATAAAATACAAAGTTTAGTTTACTTACTTATTGGCAGAATGGCGGCTCCTCCTGACCCTGTGCTCTGTGTGTGCTGTACTGTGCACTGTGCAGGGGAAAGCTGGCGCTGCTGCTGCTACTGTAGACGCCAGAGAGGGGGGCGGGCTGATGCAAATGCCGGAGAGGGGGGCGGGCTGATGCAAATGCCGGAGAGGGGGGTGGGCTGATGCAAATGCCGGAGAGGGGGGCGGGCTGATGCAAATGCCGGAGAGGGGGGCGGGCTGATGCAAATGCCGGAGAGGGGGGCGGGCTGATGCAAATGCCGGAGAGGGGGGCGGGCTGATGCAAATGCTGGAGAGGGGGGCGGGCTGATGTAGCCGCCAGAGAGAGGAGAGCGGCTGATGTATAAGCCGGAGAGAGGGCGGGCTGCAAGCGGAGCTGTCAGTGATTACTGACGGACTCCGCAATGGCATATGGGAGGAGCTGCTGCAGTTGGGCATGCGCAGCAGCTCCCCCGTCGGCCATTTATTTTGTTTACTTCAGTGAGATGCACGATCGGAGCTGAGCTCCGATCGCGGCAGCCCGGCCAGCGGTGCAGGGGTGAGCAAAGGGTAGCGGCCACAAAAGGGGAACAAAGGGACCGGCCCAGTGGGAAACGGCCTGGCGTCCCGGCGGCCCAATTCGCCCCTGCTTGTGGCGCCATATGAATAAAGTATAATAATAATAATAAAATGAGGCCCTAAATGAGGCATTCAAGCCATGACTGAGTGATGTTTTGGATGCTTGGTAAAGCTAAGCAAGCTGAGGGCCTGATTCAGAGCTGCTCGTAAGCGGCCGCTCGTTCGCTCCGAGCGATGTTCGCACATCTGCGCTTGCGTATGGGTTGTAATGTGCATGCACCAACCAGTCAGTGCGGTCGGAAATTGTGTGCTCGCAAAATAGCGAATGCCTGCTAATTTGAGTGACAGGATGAGGCGTTTGTGGGTGGTAAACAGGGGAAGGTGTTTGAAAACGGGGAGTGGAGATCCGAACGCAGGCGTGCCAAACGGTCAAAATGGGCGTTTTAGGGGTGTGCATAATTAACAAAGCAGCGTCATTGACCACGTCACTTGGTTGTCTTTTAGCCTGAACTGCTCGCATGATTGCAGTAGGAAAATGCTACCACAAGAATAGCGAGCAGTTCATACGCCTTTCGATGTACTCGATTAATCTAATACATAGCGGAGATGACGTATGATGCGAGCGGCCAGGGGGCGTCTTTACAAAATAGTGAGCGCATGTTTCGTTCGCTCGTTCAGACACAGAGGCGTCGACAGACCGCAAAGAGCGAGCGCTCTATTTAAATATCCGGCCCCTTTTTCTGAACAAGCGAGCGCAAATAGCGTCCGGCTCTGAATCAGGCCCAGAGTTCAATCTCATTTATATCCTGCCAGTGAGAACTCATCATTTGAATGTTTTTATTACATTGGATGAAATGCACTTTTATGTATAATGGGCCTGATTCAGAGATGGACGGAATTGCAGAGCCGCACACAAGCCGCTGTTCAATTCCGTCCATCTAAAATGCTAATACAGCAGGAGGTGTCTGTAGGAAATGTACACCTCCTTGCTGCATCTGCGATCCCAGCGCTGCGACCGATCTCGCAGCTTGGGATAACCATCGCGACCGGTTCATTTGTTCAGGCTGCGGAAGCTTACCACAGCCTCACCGAGTCCTAGTCACTTGCGAGGCAAGGAATTGTGCGTCCACCGATGAAGACTCTGGCCTGCATTCAGGAAACGGTGGTCAGCCATGCCCTCGCTCCAACCCCCAAACGTTACAGCATGTGCAGACCCTAAAACATCGGAGATGTGCACTAACCATCGGGTTAGCTTACATCTCTGAATCAGGCCACATTGCACCCAGAAGACATCAAGCCTTGTCCCCTGTGTGCCAGCTGTCGGGGACATCAAGAGAGGAGACAGCCCCTACAGAATATCGGGGCCTAAGGGACCCAGTATTTGTAGCCTGGGCTGCGTTAGAGCCGAGCGCTGCCGTTTACAGTGTGTGTCCTTGTCCCCTGGAGCACTTCAACAGGGCATTATTTATCTGAGCAGAATAATGTGGATATATCTTCACTTTTACATTTAAGCCATTGGATTTTGGATAGTTTAGTTCATTCCTCCCCCATTGTTCATAACGACATGACTTCAGCTTATATAGCTGGTCCAACATGACAGAGGCTAATGAGGTTCTCAGGTAAAGTGATTAACCCCCCAAAAATACATTGGGGGCCAGCACTGGGCCAGCAGGGTACCAGGCGGCCTGCTTTACATAACACGCATGTTCTCTAATGGAAGGCCGTTCTATTAGGACTAGAATTATTAGCCTGTAAATCCAATTTCTCTCTAAGTTTAGGAACTAAAGAAGTGTATAATGATAGTAATATAATCATATAAAGCCACATCATGACTGTTCAATATGTAACTGCTAAACTATTATTTAGAGTGAATTTGTTTAACTGTGTCAACTAACGTAGAACTAGTAATTAGATGGAATAACGAAGGCAGACGGAATAGAGATTAGTGTCCAGATTGTATTGATTTTGCCTAGAAGGGTAACGGTGAAACCCCCAGGCCTCCCCTCATGTCTGCTGAGCACACCCACTTAACAAGCTTTCTCCTCTTAGAATATCGCAGAGGTTTGTGGCTTCAGGAAACGCAGAGTACACGCGGTTTTCCCATACTAGAGACAAAGCTGAGAGAGCAGAAACTGTTGTATTAGTAGGGGATTTGGGACAATGTCAGCCTTTGTTCTCTGCTTTAAACCCTGTCCATCTCATCCTCTGTCAGATCTTCATTTTGTTTATTCATTTGAAGCAGATCTTTTAAGACTTTGTAAACCCTGTCAACCTCATGCAGAAGAAATGGCAGTCAGTGGTATACTTTTAACCTCCTTAGAGGACATTCTAAAGGGTTTCTTGGGACCACCCACAGTGTGGTAATACCACTGTCCCAGGTTTCCCATTAGGACTGCTGAGAAACGAGGAAACTGGAGACATATTGCTAACCTTGTTTTATGTAGGTAACCTATAGCCTCCAATCAACAATTAACTTTTATCCATGAGATGCAATTGACACAATGATAGCAAATGTCCAATTGGTTGTTTGGCTTTTGTGCACCTTTTGAGCAATGTTAGTAAATAACCTTTACTGTCACACAGTATTCATACGCTGGAACCTATATCAATTAGCTCCGTACTTACTACCAGGTAGTTGGGCTACGCACATCCAGCTGCTGATCCTGGCTGTCAGGTGGCCACGTCTCTGGCAGATTTGACCATACACGTACATAGGCGTGTGTGGTCCCTGTAACTGTGACCTCCATTAGCATGATAGGTCACATATGGCCGTCATCCATATGCATCCACCATCCGTCCTGTTCAATGGGTGGATCCCCTTTAGTTGCTGGTCGGTGGTCTTTGTGCACCCATACACATCTAACAACACAGGTTCTGCCAAACCTGTGTTTAGCTGCACTTAGATTACATCATATTTGTACTATTTGCACCATATTATTTAAAAGCAGTTATGTGATGCAACCTGTTGTACGTTATCAGAAGATAACAATAATTTACATAACTAGTGACTTACAGTATAAAAATCGGTTACTAGGCTGTAATATCCAACTGATAGAATGGAATGTAGACATCTCTTTGTGTATATCGGTGCTGGGCAGCAGAATCATCTTTAGGGCTTGGATAATCATCTCCTCGTATTAGGGCTACCATGGGGCTGCACATTAATAAATATTTATTTATTACCAGTTATTTATACAGTGCACACATATTCCACAGCGCTTTACAGAGAAAATCTAGCCATTCACAACAGTCCCTGTGGAGCATACAATCTATATTCCCTACCACATACACACTAGGGTTATTTTTTGTTGGCAGCCAATTAACCTACCAGTATATTTTTGGAGTGTGGGAGGAAACCGGAGTACCCGGTGGAAGCCCACGCAAGCACAGGGAGAATATACAAACTCCACACAGTTAGAGCCATATTGGGAATCAAACCCACAACCTCAGTGCTGTGAGGCAGTAATGCTAACCATTACACATCTGGAGTTTTTATCATGTACCCATTTCAGGGCTCACTTACTAAACTGCTATTTTGCCCAGGAGAATTTAAAACAGCACAAACCCCACAGTATCTTGTACTCAGTAATATTACTGTTTTAAATTCTGCGGGAAAAAAACGCTGAAGACCAAAGCTTCTGTTTAGTGAATAACCCCCAAAGCTTCTGACTCTTACCCCACAGATCCAGCTCTTTTGTCCCATTGGGACTCACAAGATAGAAGCTCAGTCATGTCTATGCAGTGCTGATGGAACTGAAATGTGTAGACTTTGCATGGCGCGCAGTTGAGTGCGTTTGTTTCCAATATACACCGCAAAGAGGAAGATCTTCAACTCTGCATTTCCCCCAGTGCATGCACACGGCTTAAAAGCAGCTTGGGTCTGCACCAGTAACGTATGTGCCAGGTTTATATTAGTCATATGTCATGGTCACTTACACCCATGTTTTTAACCATGTTTGTTTTTTTTCACACTCCGGGCGGGATGTACTAAGCTTTGCATACGTGATGCAGTACATCCTGCCTTTCATCGGGTAAATACCGTGGTTGATTACCGTGGTATATACTTAGACATGCAATGTACACCGCAAAGGACAGCTCTCCCGATAAGAGCTGTCCTTTGCGATACCCTCGGATAGAGGGATGTCCAGGTTTAACATCCAGATGTCCCTCTGACGTCCTTCTGCGCATGCTTCTATCTGAAGATGTGTTACCCACTGAGACTATGCATTCCAGTACTTAGTACATCTGAGAAATGTGGTAAAAGTGAAAACCCTTGAAAACTGCATTCCAGGGGTTTTACTGCATTTATCACTTTAGTACATCCAGCTGTCAAAAGCTTATGCATGAGCAACAATCATAGCACCTATCAGCATTAGCGGTGCATTTACTTCCAGCCAATCACAAACATTTGTCTATCTCTGGCAATCTTCAGCAGCAGCAGCAGCAGCAGCAATGCGTATTTGTATTTGCACCTGTTTTCAGTAGAGATGAGCGGTTCGGATTCTGTGGAATCCGAACCGCTCCGAACATTGGGGATCCGAGTCCACCCGAACCCTGTTCGGGTGTTCACTGCCTGACTCGGATCCCCGTTCGGGGCCGAACGGCAGCCGCCTGATGTCGGATTCTCACTAGAGAATCCGACATCAGGTCTCCTCGCGTGTAGGGCAGAGCGCAGTGATAGCGCTCTGCCCTACACAGACACAGACACACAGCCGCCAGCGGCAGCTGTGTGTTTGTTACAGCAGCCAATGAGAGTCACACAGACTCTCATTGGCTGCTGCACGGAGGGAGCCGGCTGGAGCTCACACATGAGCTCCGTCTTCCGGCTCCCTCCTCAGCGTGTGACAGAGCGGACGGCGCGGGAGCGGGGATGCAGGTAAGTTTTTTTTTTTTATTTGTGCAAGGGCCGGGGGCACTACTGGGGGGGTCTGCACTACTGGGGGGGGTCTGCTACTGGGGGGGGCTATACTACTGGGGGGGCCATACTACAGAGGGGCCTGCTACTGGGGGGGGCTATACTACTGGGGGGGGTCTGCTACTGGGGGGGCCATACTACTGAGGGGCCTGCTACTGGGGGGGGGCATACTACTGGGGGGGCTTACTACTACTGGGGGGGGGGCCTGCTACTGGGGCAGCCTACTACAGGGGGGGCCATACTACAGGGGGGGCCCATACTACAGGGGGGGGTACTACTGGGGCAGCCTACTACTGGGGGGGGCCTGCTACAGGGGCAGCCTACTACTGGGGGGGCCATACTACTGGGGGGACCATACTACTGGGGGGCATACTACTGGGTGGCATGCTAATGGGGGGCATACTACTGGGGGGGCCTGCTAATGGGGGGCATACTACTGGGTGGCATGCTAATGGGGGGCATACTACTGGGGGGACCTGCTAATGGGGGGCATACTACTGGGGGGCATTCTACTGGGGGCACTGCATAGTGGACCCTACTACTAAGGGGACTGCATAGGGGGCACCACTGCTGGGGGACATTGTGTAAGGGACACCGCTACTGTGGGCATTGTGTAAAAGGCTCACTACTGTGGGCATTGTGTAAAAGGGGCACTACTGTGTGTCGTAACATAAATAAGAGACACTACTTTATGGTGTAATGTGAATCAGGCCCTATGTGCGGTGTAATGCGAATAAGATTGTGCACTGTGACTCCTAGGGCCGTAGCTCACTTTGTAAACAAGTACTGTGACTCTGCTGGCCGTACCCCACTGGGTGGGTGCACTACTTTTCATTTCTGCCACTGCTGTGTGGCAATGTGTCATAGATGTGCTTTATACTGTGATGTCTGTGCCGCTGCTTTGTCGCTTAGTAACCAGTCAGCTCACTGCAACCTTTGGCCAATAATGTTGAAAACAATATTATAAGCTGTGATATGGTCTAAATTGACTGGAAATTAATGTTATTGAGGTTAATAATACTCTAGGAAGAAAAAAAAGACCAATTTATGTGATTTTAGCTTTTTTTGTAAATTTTTGTAAAAAAATCCAAATCCAAATCCAAAGCCAGTCACCGCAGTTTGGCAAATCCAAATCCAAAGCCGGACGACGAATTAGAACCAAATCCAAATCCGGCAAAAATGGTCCGGCGCACATCCCTAGTTTTCAGGCACCAGCAAATGAGCCTCCCAGTGCCGGGCTGCATCTGTTCACAATTACCTGAACGCGCCCTAATTGTACTCCACCTATGTTAGTTCTCGTCTTCCCTCCATAGTGCCCCCTCTCCATGTGCAAACTGGTATAAGTGTCGGGTTGGGATGTCAATCCCCACTCCCTGTGGTAATTCAAAGGGGTTGTTGGGGGATGGGAGATGGGGTGATTGCCAACCAAGCACGTTCGCTTTCCAGAGTAGACATGGCCTTGTACTGATTTAGGCTTTAAGTGTTGGGAAAAATGGGAATGATAATATCACCCAGCTCAGGGGAGGGCACTAGCATGCTACCACTCTTACCACCTTCTGCTTTTTCCATTTACTGTATTTTTTTGTTCTTGTTAAGTGCACAAGCCCCACTCACCTGCCTAATGTAAAAGTGCGTACACACGGTACGATATCTATGAACGATAACGATATCATTCAAAGATAAAATGTTCATGTTGTTCATATTTATGCAGCTAACGACCAACGAATGACCAACAATATGCGTTCCCGCATGGACGAAAACGATATCTATGGTCGTGGTACATGCAGGGCAACTTGGACGATTTCATCACGATTTATTGTACATGTTCAGAGATGTGGCAGGATGACTTCACTGAAAGATATCTATCATAGCTATCAGTGTGTACACCCAATATCATTTGTCCTGCACTACAGAAAGTTCAAGAGAAAACGTTCAGCGATATCGTTGGTTGTGCAGATCGTACCGTCTGTATGCAGCTTAAGTCGTTTTATAAATTATTTAAAGTGGAGACAACAACTCCTGTCAGTGAAATACCTGAGTGAGAAGATCAGCACATGCATTGCGTTATCTGTAATAACTGTCTAAAAAAGGCATAAATCAGATAATTCCACTCCGACTATGGTACTTTCCCGCATCTTGAATATTACTCTGGGGGACATATATACTGTTCCAGAACAAATCACTTAAATGAAAAAATAAATGTGCATATGGTATGGGTGTGATAAGCAGCACGGAGATGGAGGATTCTGGGTGTGATGAGGGTGATTGAATACTGGCCAAGGTCCAAGACTTCAGCGCTATGCTCCACAAAGGGTTTTGAGATTACATTGGCATCGTGGCTCGGATAGACTTACAACATGCCGAATGTAGTGCTTAGCACAGCACCTAACAAGACAGAAGGGTTAAGCGTGATACAGGGTAAGCATATCTTATTCCTGTTGTAAGAAGACTTGTAACCTCAACTCTGCAAAACTCCAAAAGGAGGATGTGCAGTGACAGCTACTGACAAGCCACATCACAGAGAGGAGCGGAGTGAGTCAGGGCTGCATGTTTATAAATACCATGATGATATGGAAATGTCACCCGGCAGGTTGTAAATGGCCCATTGAGGTCACACGGAAACAGAGAGTATTTTTCATAGCAGTAACAACTTTCCAGGCATGGGTAAATGTTAGTAGACCATCAAAGACTACAGTAAGCATGTGTGTTGGCATTAAAGAGAAAGCTATGTTTCTTTAAGAGAACCTCTTCGCAATGGGTAAGCATCGACTGGACAATTATGTTGGGTTTAGCTCAGAGGTTCCCAAACTCGGTCCTCAAGGCACTCTAAAGCTGGCCACACACTAGACCAACTTTCATCCAACCATCCAACTTGTTGATTGGTTGGAATGAAAATCTGGTAACGTATGAGAGTAAATGATGATCAGCAATTTGCTCCTAAATGCCAGAAAACAGATGAAAATGGTCATCAGACAAGTTTGTTAAATGTTTGATCTAAACAATATGTTCAAACAACAGTTTTTGTCCATTTTCTGGCATTTGGGAGCAAATTGCTGATTGTCATTTGCTTTCATACTTTACCAGATTTTCATTCCAACCAATTAACTAGTTGGATGGTTGGATGCAAGTTGGTCTAGTGTGTGGCCAGCTTTACAGTCCAAGTTTTAAGGATATTAATGACTGACCACAGGTGACTTCATTAGTACCTCAATCAATTTAATTTAACCACCTGTGCTCAACCATGGATATTTCTAAAACCTGAACTGTCGGGGTGTCTGGAGGACCGCGTTTGGGAACCTCTGGTTTAGCTGCATCTGCAAGAATCATTGACCATTCTGGACGTTCTTGCGTTGCCGGTTGGCTGAGTGGGCAGTTGATGCCTCTAATACTGTCACAGCAATCTGCAGAGGCCAAACCAGTGACCTGCTCCACTGGCTTTCAGGGATGGGAGAGCTGAAATGTATGATCTTTACTATTCAACCTCATAGAAATGACTAGATAGATTTATTATTATCTTCATGTATAGTTTTGTTACTATTACATCATTAATGATGTGTTCCCTTTTCATTCAATTTATGATGCATGCAATGGGTATGTAGTTATCACGGGCCGGATTTAGAGGTTGACACTATTTAATTTGTGACTGCATGCAGCGGTACTGCGAAATAATGCTAATGCCGCAGCCGATGAAATTTGTACAGAGACGGCCACTGTCTGCTTGCATACAAAGACGCACCAACGGTTGCACCATCAAACTTCTGAGCAACCCCTATGGTTGCTCAGGGTGTCGGTCGGAACTAAGCTGCCGAGGCCAGTGCAACTGCATACACAGTGCTGGTTGCGACATGTCCATGAAGTGCTTGGGACATACTCGCGTTTGTCTTGCTACCCCACTCCTTGTTACGCATACTGACTGTCACTCTGCATCCACTGACTGTCACTCTGCATACTCACTGCCATCGGTAATCAATCCTGATGCATGTGAGGTGCGACTCAGACACAGGCAGAGTATAAAAAACATTGCTCAAATAGACAAACATCGGCATAGCTGCCATCTCTAGATCAGGCTGTATGTCAACATTCAGAATGTTGATACCAGAATATCAACATAGTGTGACTAGTATAATAGGGCAGCACAGACGGTGTAATGGTTAGTGTTACTGCCTCACAGCACTAAGGTCATGGGTTCGATTCCAGCTACGGCCCTAACTGTGTGGAGTTTGTATATTCTCCCTGTGCCTGCGTGGGTTTCCTCCGGGTACTCCGGTTTCCTCCCACACTCCAAAAATATACTGGTAGGTTAATTGGCTCCCAACAAAAATTAACCCTAGTGTGTATGTGTGTGCGCATGTGTTAGGGAATATAGAGTGTAAGCTCCACTGGGGCAGGGACTGATGTGAATGGACAAATATTCTCTGTAAAGCGCTGCGGAATATGTGTGCGCTATATAAATAACTGATAATAATAATAATAATAATCAATATTGACATTCAACATGGCTAAAATGCATTCATCATGTCGACAGTACAGGTTTAGGGTTAGGGCTAGGCTGTGGTTAGGGGAGGGTTAGGGCTAAGCTGTGGTTAGGGGAGAGTTAGCACTAGGCTGTGGTTAGGGCTAGGCTGTAGTTAGGGGAGGGTTATGGCTAAGCTGTGGTTAGGGTAGGGTTAGGGCTAGGCTGTGGTTAGGGGAGGGTTAGGGCTAGGCTGTAGTTAAGGGAGGGTTAGGGCTAAGCTGCGGTTAGGGGAGGGTTAGGGCTATGCTGTGGTTAGGGAAGGGTTAGGGCTAAGCTGCGGTTAGGGGAGGGTTAGGGCTAGGCTGTAGTTAGGGGAGGGTTAGGGCTAAGGCTGTGGTTAGGGAGTGCTAGGGCTAGGCTGCGGTTAGGGGAGGGTTAGCACTAACTGTGGTTAGGGTAGGGTTAGGGCTAGGCTGTGGTTAGGGGAAGCTTAGGGCTAGGCTGTGGTTAGGAGAGTGTTAGGGCTAGGCTGCGGTTAGGGGAGGGTTAGCACTAGGCTGTGGTTAGGGGAGGGTTAGGGCTAGGTTGCGGTTAGGGGAGGGTTAGGGCTTGGCTGTTGTTAGGGGAGGGTTAGGGCTTTTCTGTTGTTAGAGTTAGGCTGCGGTTAGGGGAGGGTTAGTGCTAGGCTGTGGTTAGGGGAGGGTTAGAGCTAGGCTGCGGTTAGGGGAGGGTTAGAGGTAGGCTACGGTTAGGGGAGGGTTAGCACTAGGCTGTGGTTAGAGCTAGGCTGCAGTAGGTGAAGGGTTAGGGCTAGGCTGTGGTTAGGGTTAGGGGAGGGTTAAGGCTCTAACACTAGCAAAACACTCTGTCGACATGCCAAATTTTGACATGCACAATGAAGACATCATGGCCATGTCGATATATTGCATGTCGACATAACGTCCGCGTTGACATTTTGGTGTCAACATTCTGAATACCACATCCCATGCAATGTATTATGGTCTAATACAAAGCGCCTTCACCTACAAATGTTCCTGCTTAGATGTTGCCAAAAATATTACATGTTTACCAAAGTCTGTGCCAGCCACATAATCCAGCATAACATCTATTAGGAAATAAAGTAAACAAGTTTTTGTACATTTTATACCAAACTGTTTGGTCAAATATTTGTCATAAATTGTCTAATCTATTAGATGTCCTATGATAATCAGCAGCTTACGTCAGTGTTCCCCAGTGCGGAACGCCTTATGAGTGCGGACGTCATGAAGGGATAATGGCGCAATGCTTGTTCCTGGTGTATGCAATAGTTCCAGTTTTTAGACCCCATTTGTCCTCAATATGGGGACACGATTTGAGTGAGGTTTTCTGTGCAACTGTAGAGATGAGTCCATATATCCCTGTATGGGACACAACCATCCAACAGCTTTTTTCTTCATTGCCCCAATATGTCTGAAGTATATGACTGTATGGATATAACCTTCCTTGTTGGCTCCCAAAAGTGTCAGCGTGCACCCAACATTTAAAACGGCCTCTATCCCGCCATATTATTATATGGCGGGATTCATTTCTCCAAGGGTGTTGTGGATGATACAGGTTTGCTTATGGTCATAGGTACTGTCTGTACCACCATGAGAGTGCTGCATAGTAACTTACTTGGTGCAGGTAGGGGTTGGGTATGAAATGCCGACTGCCTAGAAGCCGTCTGACTAAACTTCGACGCCGCAAGCCCGAACGCTGAAGATCCCAACTGGGGCTGGTAAGTACATCAACTCTCTCCCCCCCCCCCCCCCTCTAAATCTAACCCTCTCTTAGTGGTGCCTAACCCTAATCCCCCCCCCCCCCGGTGGAGCCTAAACCTAACCTCCCCCCAGGTGTGTCTAAACTAGGGATGTGCGCCGGAACATTTTTCCCGGATTTGGATTTGGTTCTAATTCGTCGTCCGGCTTTGGACTTGGATTTGCCAAACTGCGGTGACTGGATTTGGATTTGGATTTGGATTTTTTTTACAAAAATTTACAAAAAAAGCTAAAATAACATAAATTGGTCTTTTTTTCTTCCTAGAGTATTATTAACCTCAATAATATTAATTTCCAGTCAATTTAGACCACCTCACAGCTTATAATATTGTTTTCAACATTATTGGGCAAAGGTTGCAGTGAGCTGACTGGTTACTAAGCGACAAAGCAGCGGCACAGCGGCACAGACACCACAATTTAAATCACATCTATGACATATTGCCACACAGCAGTGGCAGAAATGAAAAGTAGTGCACCCACCCAGTGGGGTACGGCCAGCAGAATCACAGTACTTGTTTACAAAGTGGGCTACGGCCCAAGGAGTCACAGTGCACAATCTTATTCACATTACACCACACATAGTGCCCCTGATTCACATTACACCATAAATTAGTGTCTCTTATTTATGTTACGACACACAGTAGTGCCCCTTTTACAGAATGCCCACAGTAGTGACCCTTTTACACAATGCCCACAGTAGTGACCCTTTTACAAAATGCACACAGTAGTACCCCTTTTACACAATGCCCACAGTAGTGACCCTTTTACAAAATGCCCACAGTAGTGACCCTTATACACAAAGCCCACAGTAGTAATGCCCCTTATACAATGTCCACAGTAGTAGTGCCACTTATACAATGCCCCCAGCAGTGGTGTCCCTTACACAATGCCCCCAGTAGTGGTGCCCCCTATGCAGTCCCCTTAGTAGTAGGACCCCCTATGCAGTTCCTCCAGTAGTAGTAAGCCCCCCAGTAGTATGCCCCCCATTAGCAGGCCCCCAGTAGTATGCCCCCCATTAGCAGGCCCGCAGTAGTATGCCCCCAGTATGCCCCCATAAGCAGGCCCCCAGTAGTATGCCCGCCAGTAGTATGACCCCATAAGCAGGCCGCCAGTAGTATGCCCCCCCAGTAATATGCCCCCCAATAGCTGGCCCCCAGTAGTATGCCCCCATAAGCATGCCCCCAGTAGTATGCCCCCCAGTAGTATGCCCCCATAAGCAGACCCCAGTAGTATGCCCCCCATTAGCTGGCCCCCAGTAGTATGCACCCCCAGTAGTATGCCCCCATAAGCAGGCCCCCCGTAGTATGCCCCCCAATAGTATGCCCCCAATTAGCAGGACCCCCATTAGCAGGCCCCCCCAGTAGTATGCCCCCCATTAGCAGGCCCCCAGTAGTATGCCCCCCCAGTAGCAGGCCCCCTGTAGTATGCCCCCCAGTAGCAGGCCCCCTGTAGTATCCCCTCCCAGTAGTAGGCCCCTCCCTTAGCAGACCCCCATACACAAAAAAAACAACTTACCTGTATCCCCGCTCCAGCCGCCGTCCGCTCTGCTGCAACGTGACGAGGAGGGATCCGAAAGACAGAGCTCATGAGTGAGCTCCAGCTGGCTCCATCCGTGCAACAGCCAATGAGAGTCTGTGTGACTCTCATTGGCTGCTGTAACAAACACACAGCTGCCGCTGGCGGCTGTGTGTTTGTTCTGTGTAGGGCAGACCGCTATCACAGCGGTCTGCCCTACACTCGAGGAGCCCTCAGGCGGCCTCCGTTCGGCCCCGAACGGGGATCCGAGTCAGGCGGGGAGCACCCGAACAGGGTTCGGGTGTTCTCGGATCCCCTATGTTCGGAGCGGTTCGGATTCCACAGAATCTGAACCGCTCATCTCTAGTCTAAACCTAACCCCCCTCCCCGAACCCTAAACCTAATCCTCCCAGGGTGGTGCCTAACCTTAAGTCCCCCAGGGGGTCCCTAAACCTAACCTGCCCCCCCGCAGCTAAGTGCTAACACTGCCCGGCTTACCTTCATTCGTGAAGCCGTCTGTCTAGATTCCATCGTCGGAATTTCAACACCTGTTTTTAGTCCCACGTCGGTATTTAGACGCCGGGAATTAGTCAGATGGCTTCCCGACCGTCGGCATTTTGAATTGTATCGCACAGGTAGAAATGAAGGATTATCCACACAGTGATGTTCTGGTGTAAATCATTATACATAGGAGGTGACATGCAGATGTACTAAGCTCTGGGAAGTGATAAATTGGAGAGTGATAAATTACCAGCCAATCAGCTCCTGTCATTTTTCAAACACAGCCTGTAACATGACAGTTAGGAGCTGAATGGCTGGTAGTTTATCACTCTCCAATTTATCACTTTCCAGAGCTTAGTACATCTCCCCCAGGTGGCGTTACCAGAAGACCTTTACAGGTAGTTTAAGGCTTAATTGCTTCCTGTGGCCACTACCGGGCTGTGTGGATAGGAGATGTGTTGTGTATGTAACTGGCTATCTGGATGCTTTAGGGTACTTGTGTACTTTACGGACTAATTGCAGAGAGAACCCAAGTGTCCTACACTCATTATTATTATCAATCATGGTAATGTCTAAATCCCCTTCACGGAGAGGACCCTGATGTCATCAGCCAGTGTCCAGCATAACATAGCCTTGTGGCGAGCGCAGCGAGCCCGCGAGGGGACAACTTTCGGTACTTGTGTACGTAAAGTACACAAGTACCATTTTAAACATTCATTGGGTTCTCTCTGCAATGTGTCCGTAAAGTAGACAAGTACCTGTTTTTGTTATAGCTTCTACATTTCTCTTTGTTGATATATTACTTTAACTTCTGAGTTTAAGGATACAGGGGCGTATTCATGATGTTAATTATTGGGGTTTGAACGGTCCCCGATAATTAACATTCTGACTCACCGCGGCTACCAGAGCAATTCATCATTGCTTCGGTGCGGTGACAGCTGATGTGATATCCCAGCGAGCTGCTTCACTGCTCATTTTCAGAGCAGTGAATCTTTTGACTGCTCCTGTTGGAGCAGTGACGGGACTGCGCATGCGTGACCTACAGGTTATGCATGCGCACAAGCGCCCCAACGTCTGGCAGAAGGAGCTGGACAGGGACAGAGCGGGTTGCGATGCCGGAGCATGACGAATGCTCCCGCAGTCAAGCTCCAAAAATATAGTTTCGGAGCTTGATGAATTCTGTCTCCAGACTAGTATATGGGGACAGCGCGTTATTCCGCAAAAGGAAGGTAAGTAGGAGATATCTGTGATACTAGTGTATGGGGACAGCTGGCCATTCCGGGAGAGGAAGGTAAATAGGAGATATCTGTGATACTAGTGTATGGGGACAGTGGGCCATTCCGCAAGGGAAAGGTAAGTAGGAGATATCTGTGATACTAGTGTATGGGGACAGTGGGCCATTCCGCAAGGGGAAGGTAAGTAGGAGATATCTGTGATACTAGTGTATGGGGACAGTGGGCCATTCCGCAAGGGGAAGGTAAGTAGGAGATATCTGTGATACGAGTGTATGGGGACAGTGGGCCATTCCGCAAGGGGAAGGTAAGTAAGAGATATCTGTGATACTAGTGTATGGGGACAGTGGGCCATTCCGCAAGGGGAAGGTAAGTAGGAGATATCTGTGATACTAGTGTATGGGGACAGCGCGTTGTTCCGCAAAAGGAAGGTAAGTAGCAGATATCTGTGATACTAGTGTATGGGGACAGCGGGCCATTCTGCAAGGGGAAGGTAAGTAAGAGATATCTGTGATACTAGTGTATGGGGACAGTGGGCCATTCCGCAAGGGGAAGGTAAGTAGGAGATATCTGTGATACTAGTGTATGGGGACAGCGCGTTGTTCCGCAAAAGGAAGGTAAGTAGCAGATATCTGTGATGTCTCCTGCTTTACCCTCTTGATGAATGAGCCGATAACTTAATTTTTACAATTGCAGGTGAAAATGTGCATTTACATCTGCTTTTGTGAAAATTAAGTGATGATGAATAGGCCCCACAGTGTGGTTCTTTTGGTTAGAGGACCATCCGTGTGGCCCCTGAGGTTACCTATCACTGCATTGCAGCAACATTGTCCTCTGTACTAGTTTCTATTATGGCTCCCCTTGTGTGTTAAGACATCGAGAGTCAGCCAGCAAGGACTGAATAATGTGCATCCATGTGCACAGTCTGTCTATTGCATTATAGTGATCAATATTATCTATGGAGTATCCATCTCTCCCCCAGCTGATAAAGCTGGCAATAAAATAATCCAGGGCCAAGTGAATAAAAAGTTGTTGCCAACCAAGAGGAGGATATGATTGATGATAGCTGCGGGTGAATGTGCTGGTCGGCCAGCCATGACACTATACCTAGCAACAGCACATAGACATCCAGCAAATGCCCCCATGGAGATCTGAGCAATCTCAAAAAGTAGACCCGTCCAGACAACACAATAACACAGATACCATAGGGGTGATATACAACAAGCGAAATGAAAATGCTCATCTCAATCCTTCCATGCCCCCAAACCTGGCTATAGCCCACATTCCAGTCAGCCATTAACTAACGTTATCCTGAAATATTTTTTTCACTATAAAAGTGGCTTTTGCAAAGAAAAGAAAATATAGCTAAATAAATGGCAAAGAGGGGAAGATAAGATAGTTATGTTAAATAGAGAATTTACTCCATTCAGATAATGGGGCTGAAGAAGAATACACCTGTTTGCGGATATTCGCACTGCGCATGTGTAAGTAATGGGCATATGTAAGTTTGGGCAACGCATTAACACTTGTGACCGAAAGGGCGGCACTGGGGTGTAACTGGGCGTGCTCACGTAGGCCAAGTTCAGTGGGGGTGTGGTTATCAAGTGTGTGCTATGCAGACTTGGATGAAAGCGAATATACCCCTTGTGCTCACCAGTGGCGGTTCTAGGGGCGGGCTAACAGGGCCCTCGCCCAGAGCGCTGGCCCCTAGAGGGTGCCACTGAGTCCCTAGGAGAAAAAAAAATTCCCCCCCCCCAAAAAAACCCCAGCACCAGTCCCCCGCCGCAGGGAGGCTCCATTTGCCTGGCGCCTGCTGAAATTTGTTACCAGCGGACACCCGGCTCCCTCCCTGCAGTGGCAGCCGAAAGCTGGAGCTCACTCCTGAGCTCCGGCTTCCTGCTTCCGCACTGAGAGCACTATGGGAGGGACGTTATGACGTCTCTCCCATAGATCCGTGGAGCCACTGTCGGACCGGGTGGCAGCGGACGCAGGGGCTTAAGGTAAGTATTGTGTTTGTATTTTAATTGTATTTTTCTTTTTCAGAAGCAACAGCACTGGGGCAGGACTATATAGGGGGCATTACTACTGGGGGGATTACTATAGGGGGCATTACTACTGGGGCACTACTAATGGGGGCATTACAACTGTGGGCACTACTAATGGGGGTATTACTAATGGGGGCACTACTATAGTGGGCATTACTACTGGGGGCATTACTACTGTGGTCAATGCAATTAGGGGCCTTACCAATGGGGGCACTACTCTAGGGGACATTACCAATGGGGGTACTACTACTGGGGGCATTACTATTGTGGGCATTACCAATGGTGGCATTACCACTGCAGGCACTACTAATGAGGGCACTGCATGGGGGACACCATTACCGGGGCCATTGTATAAAGGGCACCACTGCTGTGGGCATTGTATAAGGGGCACTACTACTGTGGGCCTTGTGTATAAACAGGGCACTCTTTTGGGCATTGTGTAAAAGGCGCACCACTGTGTGTCATAACATGAATAAGGGACTGCTGTGTGGCGTAATTGGAATTGGGGATAATGTATTATAAAGGGAATTACTGTGCATGGCATACTGTATTATACAGGGCAATATTGCGTATGGCATAATGTGTTTATACAGGGCATTACTGCGTATGGTATAATGGGTTATACAGGGCATTACTGCATGTGGCATAATGTGTTTTAAAGGGCATTACTGCGTGTGGCATAATGTGTTATATAGGCCATTACTGTGTGTGGCATAATGTGATATAAAGGGCATTACTGCGTGTGGCATAATTTGTTATACAGGGCATTACTGCATGTGGCATAATGTGTTATACAGGGCATTACTGCATGTGGCATAATGTGTTATACAGGGTATTACTGCAGGTGGCATAATGTGTTATAAAGGGCATTACTGTGTAAGACATACTGTGTAAGGCACATTACTGCACATGGCAATTGTTCGCCACGAGAGGAGAGCTTGGGGGAAGCTGTAAGTGCTGGGCACGCCCCACAGTGTGATGAATTGGGGGTGTTCGGTAAGGACACGCTCCCTTTCTTTCTTTTTTTTTTTTTGGGGGGGGGGTGCAACTGGGAACTTTCGCCCTGAGCTCCACAATGTCTAGAACCGGCCCTGGTGCTCACTATGCTACAGATGCGGCCACATCTTGGGGTGGGATGTAGTTATGAGACCAGCGGCCGCGGTGCCGCCGGTCTAAATCCCGACAGGGGAAGACCGACAAGGGATTTAAGATAGGCGTTGAAATACCGATGCTTATATTAATCCCGACGCCGGAATACAGAAGGACGGCTGCCCGGTAAGTCCAGGGTGCCCTTAGCGTTAGCCGCAGGGGGGGGGGGTTAAGTTTAGCATAGTGGGGTTAGCGTTAGGTTTTGGGGGGGGGGAGTTAGGGTTAGGCACCCTTAGGGGGGAGGGTTAGGGTTAAGCACCACTGGGGGGTTAGGGTTAGGTACTAAGGGTTGAGGGTTAGGTTTAGGAACGAAGGCACTAATGGGGAGGGTTAGGCTACAAGAAGGGAGGGTTAGGGGGAGAAGGGGGGAGGGTA
Source organism: Taudactylus pleione (assembly GCA_031769625.1). NCBI lineage: Eukaryota > Metazoa > Chordata > Amphibia > Anura > Myobatrachidae > Taudactylus > Taudactylus pleione. The sequence goes on from JAUIMM010000247.1 coordinate 2,978,354, forward strand.
AGTATACTTACCCGACCCCTGTCGGGATACCAACCATCGGGATGCTGCTGTTGGTATTTTGACAGTAGGCTTCCCGACAGCCGGCATCACATACCCAGTCCCTTGAGGTTACATACATCTCTGCATAGGGGGGAATATACACATTTCTGTGCACGCTGCGTTTGAGCAGTGTATGCCATATTTACTTCTCTGCATCTGGTTTGATCTCTGTAGCTTTCCCCGTTCTATAAGTAATTGTCCGATCACCCACCAGGTAGTAGAAGAATGGTAATAAAGTTGTTTCTCTGGGAGGGAAGCTACAAGGAAACGCTTTTGGAAAACAGAGGATATGGGAGTGAGACCGAAATAGATTATTCTCCCCTAAGCGGAAGATCGGAAGAGAAAAGCAGATGTGACCTAACGCCTCTGTCTCCCTGGTAGGGTCCCTTCCCGCTGGGGACGTGTCTGCTCTTTCACCCCCTTCCTTCATCCGGACAATTCACAGACACAAGCTAGGGATCTGGCCGGTGTATTACGCTGGCGGAAATGTCCCTCTGTGCCCTCTGTATCCGCACTGAATTGTTTTATTGTATTTTAATCACAGTGACAGCCCAGAGAGTGTAACGCCGCACAGGAAGAGTCCTATGTGATCACATAATACATGTGTGCGGTACTGGCAGAGGATATGTAATGTGCTGTATACCAGTAAGTGCTGCAGCATGATCCCACTCTGTAAGGGTGATACTGGTTCTCCAATACATCACACTGGGCATCAGAAGCGTTCTGTAACACAACAGCAGCCCCTCTGTACATGAGGGAGCCTTACTGCTCAGAGGTAGCGGGTCACATATTGCACAAGCTAACATGCACCATGGCGACCTGCTGGGCCGTAGCTAGGGTAGTGCGGGCGGTGCCATGACACAGGGCACTACAGGTCAGGGGGCGCTGTTTGGGTCTGTCAAATTTCTGTTTATTATCATTCTTGCTTGTAGCGTCCTCTTATTTCATCCCCAGCATCTCCTGGCCTCTCCTGTCTCTTCCCTGGCCCTTCCCCATGAAGCCATGGCCCTTTTTTGGGTGCATTATGTCCCTTTGAAAAATGAGGGGGGCGCCAATGCTCTTTCTGGCACAGGGCACCAAAAACTCTAGTTACGGCTCTGGCGACCTGTGTGTATCATATACATCCATCTCTGTGCTTGTTCATGAGTCTTATTGGTTTACATCAGAGGAATATTTATCACTTCATCATTTATGTACATTATAATGCAGGACAATTAACTGTAGTGAAATATATATTTGCTTTATGTGCAGAAACGACACCCCCGAACAGGCGTATATGTGTGTAACTCCAGGTAGGTACAGTATGAGCCACATTTATGTATACACTCCTTTAGTGCCGCAGCCTGCGTTGGTATGCCCCATTCCGCCTCCCCTTCAGTCGTATGGCGTTATAAAGGTCAGATACGTGCGCCTACAATCCTGTATACAGTATGTGTGCGTTATCTTTCTGAGAATGTGAACGGTAGTTTCATGCAGGGTACGCGGCACAACGTATCACACCCCATCACCTGACAGATCTATGAATTAACTATTTACAAGCAGCAATACATGGCGTGTTAGTCCTGGATCAGGAGTCTTGCAGGACACAGCGGTGAGCGCAAATAAAATAAACATGAAAACACGGCACTGGAATTACAATGCTCCCTCACATCTGACCAGAGTCCAGGGTTAGGTCTAGACTATACAGGGCTGATGGACCTGTGACGTCACACCCACGTGACCCGGCCTGAGAGGGGGAGGGGCGGGGATGCTAACGGGAGACCAAAAGTGTCCCCTCGCGGGCTCGCAGCGCCCGCCACGCTTCGGGCACGGTGGTTCGCTGCGCTCGTCACAAACATTTATTCCCCCTCTATGCCCTAGTGGATGGTAACGCAGGAGCTGTCCAGCCTCCTGCAGCGGTCACGTGGTGGATACGTCACAGAGGTCCTTTAGCCACATAGGAAATAGCAGCAACCCAGAGTCCAGGCTCTCAGCACATTCCTCTCTCTCTGCAAAACCACCAGCCTATGTTCAGGACTTTCTAGTGTGAAGTGAGATGTGGCGTGAGAACCGAAATATGTCACGGGATATAGGAAGGACACAATGTGGGTCCTTCACAAGTAACCTGCTCTTCGTTTTATTTGCATAAATGAGCCTATTTGTCTGTTGAACGCATTTGAAGGTGCTTTTCTGCATCCTATCTCTATCTGCAAAATGGGGACCTGTCTTTTGGGGGCGTACAGGGCCACCAGTGAAAGCATATCACGGAGACAGTGAAAACACCACTTCAAAGTCCAACTTATTTTTGGGGCCACTCCCTTTGTTATTTTAAAAAATTTTTTTAACTGTAAAACACTGCTTAGTTTAGCTTCATTCAAGTGTTGCCTTGTGAGGGGTGGCTCTAGGGGTGCAAGCCTGCTGCAGTGCAGGTGTAGTCGGGCACTTACCTCACTCCACTCGCTCTCACCTTCAGGCCGGGAGCGATGCATTCTGGTTGATGGTCCTGGAACACAGGTCGGATGCGGACAGTGTAGGTGGTGACTCTTCTCACAGATCCTCTGTAAAGGAAAGGAAACGCTACCACGAGATGACCTCCCCATGACTCAGAAAATGGCCATCATTGGCACTTTTGGCCTCAGACTGTGTTACACCTCAGTGCCAAGCTCCAGTGCGGAAACAATCAAATTCGCCCACAAGGGAGGGGGCTGCGGTGACACACAAAATACAGATAGTGCTCACGGGCTGCCCTCTGGTGCCCTGGGTGGTATGTACTACCCACAACAACCTGGCTGCTCATACCTACAATAGGGCCCTAACTCCAGCTGAGCCAGTGAACAGTAACAATCACAGGCTAAGTGTAGTGCGCTCCCTATCCGCACACTACTACTAACTCCCCACAATGCATTTACATAAACAATGCAGTACTAGTACACACAATGTACAATACAGTTCACAAAAAGGCAATAAACACCAGATTACCAAGGGCATTCTTATTAATGGGGCCTACACTCTAACCAAAGGCCAAGAACAGGTCTATACAGGGCCTGGTGCCAGTGGCATAAGTTCATCCCAGAATCCAGGAGGCCAGTTATAATTTGGTGCCCCCCACGTCATAGCCGCTGATAATGTAGTTTATCAATTCGCATGCAAACAGGCTATAGATAGATGAAGGGAGCAGCTGATGGTCTAACATGGAGCTCTCCTCTAGTGTATGGTGGCTTCTCAGGTGCCGGGAAGGGTGCCATGTATTGGGCGACCGTAACGGTACACTCCGGGTACATAGTTATAGCCCTAAGTGGGGTGAATATGTTGTGGACAATGGAGGAGGTGCCCCTTCAGAGCTGGAGCCTAGCAGCAGGCGCCTCCATTGTCTCCCATAGTTCTGCCCCTTCAGAGCTGGAGCCCAGCGGCAGGCGCCTCCATTGTCTCCCATAGTTCTGCCCCTGCCTGGTGCCCTGAGCAACTCAGGCCTGCTGTTTGCCTAACCTTGGCCAGTAATAATAAGACTACAGGGCCTAATGCCCTCCTGCTGCCTCGAGCCTGCCTAATAAGAGGGTTATGGTTGCTAGGTGGGCATAAAGCCCACAGTGCCTTGCCCTAGTGCCTCCTAAACAAGGGGTCTTAACAAAGTCTATCTAGGGCTCAATTCCCTCAGCACCTTGGCCTAGTGCCGCCTATACAATGGGCTGTTACTGGTATAATACACTACTTAATAACCTTGGTGGCTTGAACCTATTGCCCGCCTAACTAGGGGCCGTCCCTGATCATTTGGACCTACTGCCCACAGTGGCCATGAGCCTAGTGTCTAAAAACGAAAATACACCTTACTGTAAACAGAGTTCCCACTAGGGTCCTACCTGCTCCTGCATCTTTGGTCCAGTCACGACCACCACTGGGGGGTCTATGTACTAAGCCTTGAAGAGCGATAATGTTGACGGAGATAAAGTACCAACCAATCAGCTCCTAACTGACATTTTTCAAACAGCCTGTAAATGACAGGAGCTGATTGGTTGGTAGTTTATTTCCGTCCACTCTATCTCTCTCCAAGTCTTATGTACATAGACCCCTGGTTCTTCGTCTGAGGGCTTCCTGGAGTCTTCCCACCACCTCAGGGCTACCTGGAGTCTTCACCTGAGGCAGGTCAACTCCCACTGCCTAAGGGCTTACAGCAGTCTTCACCAAGGGAGCAGTGACCAGGGATAAATCTTTATTTCTGGCCTTTACCAATGTGGGACCCGGCTCTGTGGTCTTCACCTGGGTGGAGGTGGTGTGTTTATAACTCTTAATGGCCGTGATTCAATTCAATGCAATGTTGAATATCCCCGGGAGGGAGCTCCCAGAGTTATTCAATTCGGTGCGCTGTTCAGTCGGAGAATGCCGGTTCTCTCAACTTAACCTGGGTGTTTTGTCGCGAGAACCGGCATTCTCCGACATGGGGGGTTGTGAAAAGGAATCCTTTAGCCCGACCAAACATCGTGTTGAATTAAATAACTTCAGGAGCTCTCTCTCGGGGCTATTCAACATCGCATTGAATTGAATCGAGGCCAATGGCCGCTTTTAGTCCAGGACTCCCTGTGTCTATTGTGCTTCTGCCTTCTTTTCAGCTGCCTCTTCGGCACTGAACTTCCCGCTGCTGCTTCTTGCTGGCGGGATCTCTCGCTGTGCCAGTAGACAGGGCCTGAAATGTTCCGGATTCGGGCCCGCCATCCAACTTATGGTCCCTGTCAGCCTATTGTGTGTAATGTTTCGTGGTTTGAATGTTTATAACCATAGCAGAAAAGTGTGTTTCCATAAGGCGCACCTGAGAGACGGAGCATATTAGGTGAGGATGGGAGCCGTGCGCAATCTCCATCCGGACTTCATCCCTTCTAGCAAGTGGCACTAGTGAGTAGAGGCGCCAGAGGCTACTGAGCATGCTCAGGTCTCTGAGAAAATTGCTCGGTAGCCATTTTACCAGTTATTTTTCTGCTGCGCATACGCAGATCACCGGTGATAATGGCCAAGTGATTTGTGATGCGCTACTGCTGCCACTTTGGGACTACAGAGAGGTTACAATATGCAGGTGCAGGGTGTGCAGTGTGGGCCCCCCTGAACACAGGGGTCTGTGTACACCACACACTCTGCACCCATTATAGATACACCTCTGGATGAGATGTGTCACATTTTTTCCATTTAAAGTAGAAGATGAGGCTCTGCAACCTTGTCGTGGAGAGAGTCATTTGTGTGGTAGTTCATTTAGGGGGAAATGTCTCAAACCTTCTAAAGAGAACATTTAGAGACACCTAGTGGTGTCACTAGGGATCTGCGGACTGCATCGGGTGTCACCCTTTGTGGGGGTAACACCAAAATGCAGACCAGGAGCCCAGGTGCTGCACTATGATGTCAGGTGACTGAGGAAGAGCTGGCAGTGCAGGGAGTGTCTCTGGGGGCAGCTCCGGAAGTGCTGGGTGCGACCCCATAGTGACGAAGTCGGGTGTGCCACCAGGCCATGCTCCTACCAGCCAGACCACTCCTCCTTTTCGGGTGTGCGCAAAGGGCTTACTGGCTTACACAGCTTCTACTTATCATTTATCTAGTACATTAAACATTGATGTCTCAGGTCTCCAGGAGACATGTGCAGTACAGATAGGCGATGAGCTTTTCCCATTGGAATCCCTCCATGGAAGATAAAACCATCGGTGTTCGGGAGGAAAACGTTGATGCTCAATGGCCAACCTTAGCTACACTCTGATTGGTTGCTATAGACAACACCTCCAGTTGTCCTTTTTAGAAGGTTTGGTAAATCTCCCCCTTAGAGTGTAAGCTCCTCTGGGACATGGACTAAATATTTTCTGTAAAGCAATGCTTGACATCTTGATGCTACATAAAGAAATGGTCCTTAATGTATTTTTCCCAAAAATATGTTATTGTGTATCAATTACAAGAAAAGCATCTGAATAAAAGCTAAGGAATGGAGTTGGATAACAGTGTTAGAAAATGAGAATATGATGAGCAATATTTAAATATTATGGGTCTAATTTATCGACTTGGCAAAATGTTGGTGCAAAATCTGTAGGGGAAACCTGTTCTACAATTTTTTTAAATGTGCAGATTTTTTTTTTTTTATTACATTTTTAAAAAATTGTTTCCTGTTTTTCAACTTTTTTTGTATTATTTGAACAGAAAGCTTGACTATAAGTTTTGGTTATTTTGCAGTGATAAATTATTCTTTAGAACTGCGTGGTGGTGTCTATTTAACAAATATACTTATAATATACAAATAACAAATAGTTTATTTCATTATGTTTTATTTGTTAAACTTGGCTTTCAATTTAATTGCTAATGTGTGAGCCAGCAAGCTGGGTAAGTGGTAGTTAACCCTTGCCTCTCTGAGCCAGTGTCACAGAAGCAGCTGAGTAATCCCCAGCTGCCTCTGCAATTCTTTTTTGACAACTGTAGATGAAAATAATAATTAAGTGGAAAACATGCAATGCAGCTTATAAAGTTGTGGGAGGAGCTTCAGCTGTCTATAGCAGACTAGGGACGGGATGCATGAAGCTTCGCATTTTGGATGTGATACATCCCGCATGTACAATTGCTATTAAAATCGCAAAGGACAGCTCTACCGAAAAGTGCTGTGCTTTGCGTTGAGTGGACTTACGGGTTTATGAGCCAGGAGTCCTTCTGCGTGAGCCGCGGGGGACTCTGGGATTGGTCCTACTGAATCCCTTTCAGGGAATGCTCCAGCTCTTCATAGGCTTCTATTAGGCAACGCCATCTTTGCCAGCGGTGCCTATCAGGTACAAGCTCCGAAAGACTTTGCCTTCCAGAGCTTTGTACATGTGAAAATGGCAGTTTTCTGAATTTGGACCACATTTTAGCATCAGTACATCCCACCCTTGGGGATGTATCACCTAAGACAGCTGCAGTAGAATGACAGGGAGGATGGGTACGGGATGCCGGAGTTCGGGGTCCCGGTGGTCAGATTCCCGATGTCAGCATCCCGACACTTTGTTGGTCGGTATCCTAACCCTTCCCCTCTCCCTAACCCTATCCCAGGGAAGTGCTGTCAGGGGAGGCAGAGTCATACTCCTGAGATTTGATATAAAAATTATTAGAATAATACAAAGAAGATATTTATAACTTATAAACACCTTCTTTTTATATTGTAATAATTTTTATAGTTAATACAGACCAGCTTTGTGGAGCTCCCTGGGACTGCAGGGAGACGAGAGATGAGGCAGCAACAGCTCAGCCTCGTTTCTGTACAGTCAGACACTGCTTGCAGAGCTGGGGGTGGGGCCACACCACTGGCAGTAAGTTGCACAGAAAGAGAGCTAATGGGGGCATGCCTCTGAGTATGGGGGGGGTTCCTTGAGCACTGATTGACACCTTGGATGAGTCATGTGACCAGGAAGTGCAATGAAGTGTTTAGAAATTGGAGCTCAGTCAGCAGCAGCAAGTAAAGACAGCGATGCAGATAGGAGAATCAATGGACACTGAAGCTTAGTGTAGTGAGGGGAGAGTTACAGTGAGTAGGGGGTGAGACATGCTCCCAGCACAGACCCATCTCCATGTGCGCCTCCCCAGCCTTTGACCTCACCGCACGTCACTGCCCTAACCCCCCCTCCCCAGTGTTGAATCCTAACCCCCCCCCCCCCCCCCAGTGACTAAACCTAATTTCGCCCCTCCCCACAACCTAACCCTCCCCCTAATGCCTAACCCTCCCCCTAGCCCCGCTACTTACCTTTGGGATTCCAGCGGTCAGGATACCAGCACCGGCATCCTGACCGCCAGAATCCCCTTCATCGGTATTTTAACAGCATCCCTGTCAGGGTAACACTGCATTGTTCATACATGAAAAATTTTCACTTGGGTGTTTTAAAAGAAAAGTGAGTCAACCCAAACAATAATGTACTAAGTTATTAGCCCACATTGGAGCGTGTAGGTGAAAAACAGGACGCTTTCCAAACCACAAACACCACCCCCCTCGTTCCAGTAAACTTGCATCATAAACATACAAAGATGTATTATAGTCTATAAAGTATATACTGTTCATTTATAATTTACAGAACAAAGTGATCTCATGCGGAGTGTACCATAGAAATCCGTCTTACGGCGAATCTGTGACAGTACTGACGTGTGACATCTGATTCTACGTAAAATGAATCTGTAGAGCAAAGGGGAAGCTCGTGTAATAAATCCTCATTATATCAAATGTAGAGGCAGGAATTCCCCAAATGTCTGATGTCTCTCTGATACCCTGACTCTTTCCATTATTGCAGGTGGCGGATCCTGTCATCTCATACACCCACAAGCATAGTAAAGAAAGAAGCCCACACCAGACCGTTTTACTGTATATCACACATGTCTCAGAGGCAGACAGCTGATGGGTAAGTCACACTATTACCACACACTGGTATAGCTGATCGTGATGGAATAACATTTCTCTCTCTATAACACCTATTACTGTATGTAACCCCTCTGTACCCTTACTCCATATAACATCTCTCTCTATAACACCTATTACTGTATGTAACCTCTCTGTACTCTTACTCCATATAACATAACTCTCTATAACACCTATTACTGTATGTAACCCCTCTGTACTCTTACTCCATATAACATCTCTCTCTATAGCACCTATTACTGTATGTAACCCCTCTGTACTCTTACTCCATATAACATCTCTCTCTATTGCACCTATTACTGTATGTAACCCCTCTGTACTCTTACTCCATATAACATCTCTCTCTATAACACTTATTACTGTATGTAACCTCTCTGTACTCTTACTCCATATAACATCTCTCTCTATAACACTTATTACTGTATGTAACCTCTCTGTACCCCTACTCCATATAACATAACTCTCTATAATACCTATTACTGTATGTAACCCTGTACTCTTACTCCATACAACATCTCTCTCTATAACACCTATTACTGTATGTAACCCCTCTGTACTCTTACTCCATATAACATATCTCTCTATAACACCTATTACTGTATGTAACCTCTCTGTACTCTTACTCCATATAACATAACTCTCTATAACACCTATTACTGTATGTAACCCCTCTGTACTCTTACTCCATATAACATCTCTCTCTATAGCACCTATTACTGTATGTAACCCCTCTGTACTCTTACTCCATATAACATCTCTCTCTATAACACTTATTACTGTATGTAACCTCTCTGTACTCTTACTCCATATAACATCTCTCTCTATAACACTTATTACTGTATGTAACCTCTCTGTACCCCTACTCCATATAACATAACTCTCTATAACACTTATTACTGTATGTAACCTCTCTGTACCCCTACTCCATATAACATCTCTCTCTATAATACCTATTACTGTATGTAACCCTGTACTCTTACTCCATACAACATCTCTCTCTATAACACCTATTACTGTATGTAACCCCTCTGTACTCTTACTCCATATAACATATCTCTCTATAACACCTATTACTGTATGTAACCCCTCTGTACTCCTACTCCATATAACATCTCTCTCTATAATACCTATTACTGTATGTAACCTCTCTGTACTCTTACTCCATATAACATAACTCTCTATAATACCTATTACTGTATGTAACCCTGTACTCTTACTCCATATACCATCTCTCTCTATAACACCTATTACTGTATGTAACCCCTCTGTACTCTTACTCCATATAACATATCTCTCCTTATATAACACCTATGCCTATTCCAAGCATGTTTACATTGCTCTACTGTCTAAGCATCTACCACCTCTGATGGGAGGCTATTCCATTTATTCACTACCATTTCTGTGAAGTAATTTTTCCTCTGATTTCCCCTGTACCTTCTCTTCATTTGAAGAAAGTATCTCTCCTGCACCTTGTTAACACCGTTGATATATTTGGAAGTTTCTATCATGTCCCTTCTCTGCTCCAGACTATACATATTAGGATCTTTTAGTCTTTCCTGGTAAGTTCTGTGCTGTAGGCCTTCTTTGTACAGTCTGTAATGTATTTATATCCTTCTGGAGATATGGTATTTATATCCTTCTAGATGTGGCCGTACCAATGACCTATACAGTGGCGTTATTCTTTCTACATTTGTGTCCTCATACATATAGCCATGTGTAGCCCGGCTTGTAGCGCCTGGAGGATAGATGTATGTGGACACATCTGTAAGTCACCTGGTATAGTGACTGTAGTAGTATCCATTACAGTGTCGTTAATAGTATATTTAGCCTGTTGTGGGGTTGTTTTACACCCAAGTGCATGCTTTTGCATTGTTTTGTCATTGAACTGTAGTTGCCATGCTCTAGACCAGGCCTGGCCAACCTGTGGTTCAGCTGCTGTGAAATGAAAAGTCCCAGCATTCTTTACCTGCTGATCAGTGGGAGGGTATCAGGGGCGTATCTATATGGGTGCATACCCTGTACCCATTTATACAATACTTGCCTCTCCGTAAAATGGCAGGAGGCACTTTTTCCTGCATTTTGCACATGTGCAGTAGGGAATTCACCGACAAAATGTATGCCGCGCCATTTCCCTGTTGACCTGCGCATGGGCAGTAGACTCTGGCACAGACTAGAGAGGAGGGAGTCCCAGATGGAGCCTGCACACGGGCCCCCTCCTCTCTTAATACGCCCCTGGAAGGTATGCTGGGACTTGTAGTTTCACAACAGCTGGAGAGCCACAGAGTGGCCAGGCCTGCTCTAGACCATTCTTCTAATAGTCTACCTAGATTATCAATCATTTGTATTATCTCTCCTGGTGTGTCTACCCTGTTGCATACCTTTGTGTTATCTGCAAAAAGGCATACTTTCCCTTGAAACATATTAAAAAGCATTGGTCCAAGTACAGATCACTGAGGTACTCCACTTGTAACCTTTCTTTCATCAGGCTGCACTCCATTTACTACATTACTATAACTTCTCTGTTTTCCGTCCTGCAACCAGGTTCTTATCCGTCCAACCATTTTAGAATTCAATCCCAAGCTTTAGGGGTAAATTTACTAAAGTGAGTTTTCAGAAGAGAGTTTTAAAAGTGATGTTGCCTATAGTAACCAATCAGATTCTAGCTATTATTTTCTAGAAGTTGCTAGTTAAATGTTAAGTAGAATCTGATTGGTTGCTATGGGCAACATCACTTTTAAAACTCTCTTCTAAAAACTCTCACTTTAGTAAATTTACCCCTTAGAGTTTTTTTTATAGTGTGCGATGTGGGGCAGTGACTTACTAAAGTCTAGATAAGCTACATCTACACCCCCCTCTCTTGATCTATTACTTTAGTCACTCAGTCAAAAATGTCAGCAAGATTGTTTGGCATGATCTCCCCCTAGTAAATCCATGCTGTTTGGGACCCAAAGCTAGTGACTGGTTAAATAATTATGTTAATGGTGTTACCAGCACCTCTTTAAGCTTTTTTAGTATCCTTGGATGTATCCCATCTTTCCCCATTGACTTACTCACTTTCAGTTTTTATAGTTCTGTTAGGACCTTCTCCTCTGTAAATGCTCCTGTATCTACCTCATTATTATGTATGTCATTGCAGCTTAACTGTGGCCCCTTCCCATCTCCTTCTGTAATGAATGTAGTACAAAAAAATAATTTTTAGATTATCTACTATTACCTCATCTCCCTCCACCAGCCTCTCACTCTCTTTCTTTGGTCTTATTAATCTTCCTATATCTCCTCCTATTACTCCATATAATCTATCCCTATATCTCCTCCTATTACTCCATATAACCTCTCCCTATATCTCCTCCTATTACTCCATATAATCTCTCCCTATATCTCCTCCTATTACTCCATATAATCTCTCCCTATATCTCCTCCTATTACTCCATATAACCTCTCCCTATATCTCCTCCTATTAGTCCATATACCCTCTCCCTATATCTCCGCAAATTACACCATATAACCTCTCCCTATAACTCCTCCCATTACTCCATATAACTTCTACGTATATCTTCTCCTTATTCTCCATATAACCTCTCCCTATATCTCCTCCTATTACTCCATATAACCTCTCCCTATATCTCCTCCTATTACTCCATATAACCTCTCCCTATATCTCCTCCTATTACTCCATATAATCTCTCCCTATATCTCCTCCTATTACTCCATATAATCTCTCCCTATATCTCCTCCTATTACTCCATATAACCTCTCCCTATATCTCCTCCTATTACTCCATATAACCTCTCCCTATATCTCCTCCTATTACTCCATATAATCTCCCTATATCTCCTCCTATTACTCCTTATAACCTCTCCCTATATCTCCTCCTATTAGTCCATATACCCTCTCCCTATATCTCCGCAAATTACACCATATAACCTCTCCCTATAACTCCTCCCATTACTCCATATAACTTCTACGTATATCTTCTCCTTATTCTCCATATAACCTCTCCCTATATCTCCTCCTATTACTCCATATAACCTCTCCCTATATCTCCTCCTATTACTCCATATAACCTCTCCCTATATCTCCTCCTATTACTCCATATAATCTCTCCCTATATCTCCTCCTATTACTCCATATAATCTCTCCCTATATCTCCTCCTATTACTCCATATAACCTCTCCCTATATCTCCTCCTATTACTCCATATAACCTCTCCCTATATCTCCTCCTATTACTCCATATAATCTCTCCCTATATCTCTTCCTATTACTCCACATAACCTCTCCCTATATCTCTTCCTATTACTTCATGTAACCTCCCCCTATATCTCCTCCTGTTACTCCATATAACTTCAACCTATATCTCCTCTTATTAGTCCATATAACCTCTCCCTATATATCTCCTAATTGCCATAACTTACATAAACTCTAAATTGCAACTCAGTTTATACCTAATTGACTATTGGTTTGTTTTGTTTAGACATACATAAAAAAAATATTTTTCTTTTTTCAGGCCCTAAAAATATATCTAAGAAACAGGAAAGAATGGACTAAGAAGCGTCTCCTTGCTGGTCCAGCATTGACCCTTGTAGAGCAGCCCTGTACCTCCAGGTTGACAAAACAGCCAGAATGAGCATCTACAAGCAGTACCTGAATGTGTCCAAGATTTGTGAACACTATAACTATACTAAAGGGATTAAAAAGGAGAGCTCTTCCCGTGAAGTTATCTCTGTGATCTTCATCATTATCTGCTGTATTATTATACTGGAGAATATACTTGTCCTTATTTCAGTCTGGCGTAACAAGAAGTTCCACTCTGCCATGTTCTTTTTTATTGGAAATTTGGCATTTTCCGACCTCCTGACTGGATGTGCCTACATTGCCAACATCTTGTTGTCTGGCAAAGTTACATTCACATTGACTCCCGTGGCATGGTTTATCCGAGAGGGCACAGCCTTCACGACTCTTGCTGCTTCTGTCTTCAGCCTACTGGCCATAGCTCTCGAAAGATATGTGGCCATCACCAAAGTCAAAGTCTACAGCAGTGACAGAAACTGTAGGATGATCATACTCATTGGAGCTTGTTGGGTTATTTCGATGGTGATCGGCGGTCTACCGATCATCGGATGGAACTGCATCGACAACTTGGACGAGTGTTCCACCGTCTTTCCTCTCTATGCCAAAAAATACATTCTGTTCATAGTCACCATCTTCACTTTCATACTTTTCTCCATTGTTATTTTCTACGTCCGAATCTATTTTATTGTGAAATCCAGTCATGCCGAGATAGCTGCACCCCAGACCCTTGCCCTCCTAAAAACAGTTACAATAGTCCTTGGAGTCTTTATTATCTGTTGGCTGCCGGCTTTCACTATCCTGCTCATGGATGTATCCTGTAGAGTGAAATCCTGCTCCATTCTCTACAAAGCGGACTACTTTTTTGGGGTGGCCACCTTGAATTCGGCTTTGAACCCCATCATATATACTCTGAGGAGCAAAGACATGAGGAAGGAGTTCCTGAGGGTGCTCTGTTGCTGGAGCTTCTTGAGGAAGAGCAGGACTCCTGACCGCTTCATGCTCCATTTACGTAGTTCTAGTTCCCTGGAGCGGTGCACACAAAAACACTATTTTCCCACTTCGCCTATCATGAAGAACTGCAATACGTTTGTGTGAGTAAAGACATTTTATAGATGCTAATGCTTTATGGATTAAAAAGGCTCAGTACTTTGAAGGAAAGTTGGTGGTATTGAGATAATCCCAACCAGAGCGACGTCTGGGTTCAGGTACCCATTACAGAGCACTTGGTTGGAAAGGGGTGATGATGATGATGATGATGATGATGATGACGACGACAGTTCCTTACATTCTGGCCTGTAGATCTTTTTCCTCTCATAATTGGGAGCCCGATTCTCCACAAGGAAAACTGAGCACTCTGCTTTGCTTCTGAAGCGAAGCAATGAGGTGTGATAAAAGCCTAATGTGAAAAACACAATATGATATATATTGTGAAGTCGCCATCGGCATTTCCTCCAGGGAGAGGGATGGGGGTTTTTTTTATATGTGCAGTGGAGAGGAAGTGATTTTTTTTTTTTTTTTAATACTCCCCCATTTAATCTCTGTATAGAAAACTATGAAACAGTGGGCCTGATTCAGACCCGCTCTCAAGCGCTATGCGCTCGCGAGCGGGTCGATGTTTGGCCACTGCTCATGTGCACGCCGGATGCCGGCTCCGACGTGCTCATGCGCGAGACCCGACTAGCGACGGGCGCTCCGTCACTACGGGTCTCACACCAAAGCGGGGCAGCTGTCGATTTTGATTGACAGCTTGCCTCATTTTGGAGGTGGGCAGGGGGGATGGCTGGCCAAACAGAGGCGTTCCCGAAAGAACGCCTGTCGTTTGGGGGCGGCCCCACTGACATCACGAGTGATGTCATGAGTGATGTCAGTGGGTGAGCTTCCGGCTCTAATACACAAGGGTCTCGTCGCAAGCCCCGATGGTCGAGACCATCGCGACCATCACCTGGCCTCTCGCAATAGCTATGGGTGGTGACCCACAGCTAAGCGAGCGGCCAGGAGGCAGCACAAAAAAAAACAACAAAACCCTGATTCAGAGCGAGCGCTCTTTCAGAGCGTCCCGGTCTGAATCAGGCCCAGTGTTTCTAGGACATAAATAATAATATGTAATCTGTACTACCCTGTTTCTATTAGAGCTACCCTATACTGTTTCAGCATTTACAGCCCAATTAAGCTCTTACTGCCACCGCACTTAGAAGACAATTTATTAATGAACAATAGGCAATACCGCAAGAGATAGCATACCAACCAATATGACCAAGTTATACTTCAAACTGACACCACAAATAATGCCTAAAATAAGAAATGAAGGTGATTCGCTCAAGAATATTGCAGAAACCTGCTATACGTTAATGGCAGTGAAATAAAGTAAGGAGATGTTATGAAGGGGACCAGCTAAAACAAAAAGTATATAATTATTTCCCCTAAGTAACAATGATACCGGTAATGTTGTCATAGGTTGTATTTCCATTGACTTTACCGCACTCTTAATGAATTGGCTCCATATTTAAGTAAATACATTTTAGATTGACAAATCATATGTACAAGTTAGCATTCAGATGGAAAAACCTAAGGGACAGTTGGACCTTTTAAAGGTGATAGGAAAGAGATGCTACAATGACATTACTTAAAAGTCTAGGTTGCCATGATGCTAATCCAGCCTTGGTACATCTTGAGATCCTTAATTCTGGCCACAAACACAGCAATATCTGCTATAATAATGGGCAGTTGACCTAATAACACAGCGTGCTTGGTCCCCACATGACCCCATGCCTAATAATAGTCCTATAAAATAAATGTTGGGCCTGTCGGTGAGTGCTGTCGGTAGAGCTGTGTGTTCTGACCGCAATTGAAGGTGATGCTGGAAGACGTTATCTTGCTCGGCCTGAACTCCAAACCGATGGACCTAGTCTGGGTTCGTACCATGTAGGACTGGCCAGAAGTGTCCTTGCGGCCCAGCAGTCCTGGCTCAGTGGCTTAATGAATGAATAGGTCTCGTAACATAGAGTTACAAATATGGAGCCCCCCAAGACGTTTCCCTTAGTTCCGTGATTGAGAAAAATGTGGGTTGGTTGTTGTGGACAGACATAAAACAGAGCTGCTACACTCTCTGTGACTTCCTGTGGGAACTTTCTCATCACAGCAGGATGTGGATTTGGAAGCGTAAAGTAACAGGAATAATCACAAATCCTTCTTTATATGGTTTGATTGCCTCGTTTCAGAAGGAATAGACACCTCTGACCCTTATGGAGTTAACAAACTTCTATAAATCTTATCAATTATTCAACAGGATGATTCACTCCCTACATTGATATCCAACAAATTCAAGAGCTTACTGTAACGGGACTGGCTGGAGCTCTTAGTCATATGTTTGTCAGTATATAGAATGCTATTGTGATAAATGCTGTGACCCTCATATTCAAGGGGTTGATGCCTCAAGCAGTGAAAAGAGTGAAGAAGTGGACCAGTGGGGAAGTGCCGAAGCAACCAATCAGCTCATTTATCAAATACATTCTAAAAAAAGGTAGAAGCGGATTGGTTGCTATGGGCAACTCCACTGATTCACTTCTACACTCTTTTCACTGCCAACTCCCTAGTTTGTTAACGTGAAGATGTAGAAGCCCATCTAGTCCAAAGAAAGACGTAAACCCAATTTGCCAATCCACACGACGCCCATATGAGACCGCTATCCCAATTATTTATTTTATTTATACAGTATTACATACAACTAGTCGAAACTATTGTTTGGGCTGCTTTGAAGCGTGTCTTGCATAGCATCTGCTGAGATTATATTACACATGAGGCTTTCCTTCAGGGTGAGGAGATTGTCTTATTGTTCTGATTTGAGTAGGGTTGCTATGCCAAAATGATATATTATTTGAGGCATAATAAGCAACTTAATGACGGCAAGCGGCTAGGTACAATCCTGGCAGCTGTTGGGTGTCTATGTGTCCGGGACTACAAATGACATATATTTTTCATTGCGTAAACATTAATATTGTGGCCAGATTTAGGATTTGTCACTTTAGTGTTTATGGTATAAAAGGTCACTCTAATATTTGTGCAATAAAAACTAATTATATACTATGTATATTGCTTATATAACATTTTACCAAGTAGCATAGATCTAAAAAGAAAGGGTAGATACAAGTAACGAGCCCCACCCCCCCAAAAAAAAAAATTAAATAAAGATAAAACATGATTTTAATCCAAGAATGTGGTATCACATAACTGCAAATAGGGCACCAGATCCTTATCATTCAGAACAGTCTTTGATCTGATAATACTTATGTGGTAATTGCGTTAAAGGAAAACTCATCCTAGAAGCTCTGTTTTCACATAAAATGTCCCTCCTTCCCACTAAAAGGACTGCCAGCATCATATGCCACTGACTACCAAGAGTCAAGAGGTACCTAAAGCTGGGAAACGCTTTCAAGTAAACCCCAAGCATTGAGGTTTACTTTTGCTGATTGGACAAGCAGCCATCCAATCAGCTCCGTGGACATCTACACAATACCTGCCATTTGCTCACAAACTTCCAGTAGTCAGTCGGGAAGGGAAGTTACCATCTATGGATTCTGGACTTGGACACTTGAGGTTCTACAGTGAGAAATTGGAAGTGAGGGGGGTTCAAAAATATAGCTTTATACTGTATATGGCACCTACAATGCCAAAAGCTACCTGACAATTAGTTTCTAAGCTGCTTATATCTTATATTTAACAGCGTCATTCTGTTTTCTCTCACATTTGTCCCTGCGTGTGTGTGTGCGTATACGGTACAAACATTTCCACTTTTTCATAGCTTCTTTCATTAACGGTACTAAAACTTATAGCCATTTTTCAGGTACATTTACTGCTGACAGCAAGTCTCCCTTTGTGATTTCACAGTGTTACATGTTACAGTGACTGCAGCGTGTCGAAACACATGAAAACCCTTCTAGACAGCATTGCTCATCAGTGCAACGTGATTGTGTTACATGTTTTTGCAAAGTGATCAAAAACTTTTTGCATCTTCTTTAGAAAAAAATTTATTTTTCTTCCTTTAAGTACACTACAAGTTTATGTTGTATATAAACATAATATCGTTTTTTCATGGTGCAATTTTGCTGAAATGTGTTTGTTACAACATTTCACATGAATATTAAAAGATTGGAAAATGTATATTAAAACATTCTGCTTTTTCTAAAATGGTTGTGCAGCATTTGTGTCATTTTCTTTAATAATCTTAATAGGGCATCTGCTTAAAGCTCAATCTGAAATCAAAAGATTGGAAAGTTGTTAGAGAGAGAGAGAGAGACTAAGGGGTAAATTTACTAAGATGGAAGTTCTATTAAGAAGTGATGTTGCCAATAGCAACCAATCAGATTCCAGGTATTATCTTCTAGAAGGTGCTAGATAAATGAGAAGTAGAATCTGATTGGTTGCTATGGGCAACATCGCTTTTTAAAAAGAACTCCCATCTTAGTAAATTTACCCCTAATGCTGAGTACACACTGAGATGACTGACAATCGTGATGATGTTCAGGGTGATTTGCCTTCACCCTGGACAACGCATTATTGCCGGTACACACTGTGATTAATGAACGACGGAACGATCACTCATTCCGTCCTTCATTAACATGCATGGCGCCGCATGCAATATCGTCAGGTTTGATATGCAGCACATCAAACCTGACGACGTCGCATGTGACCGTGGTAACGTGCATATCATGCATACACTATGTATGATTTGACATTCTGATTTGGCCCAATCGGAACAACATCGCTCCAGTGTGTACCCAGCTTAAAAATGCAATGACAATTGCAGATTAGGCTGGCTTACTGCATGGGGGGAATGATACATTGTAATGTACACTAACCAATCAGATATTAGCCTATAGCAGTCTAGGGTGCATCTGACTGATAGAGGCTCTACTCCATTGGTCATTAGCACACTTTATACTAATGCTCTAAACTAGAGCTATGGCTTTTAGGTATCCAGCTGATCCAAGCTGGTGTCTCTTTATTCTCTTGTCGATAACCTTAATATCGCTTGTGCTTCTAACTACAGTCAGATGCATAAATATTGGGACATTGACAGAATTTTCATATTTTGGCCTCTATTCACCACCACAATGGCTTTGAAATGAAACAAACAAGATGTGCTTTAAATGCAGACTTTCAGATTTAATTTGAGGGTAATTACATCCAAATCAGGTGAACGGTGTAGGAATTACAACGGTTTCTATATGTGCCTCCCACTTTTTAAGGGGCCAAAAGTAATGGGACTATCAACTCAAAAGCTATTTCATGGACAGGTGTGGGCTATTCCCTCGTTATTTCATTATCAATTAATCAGGTAAAAGGTCTGGAGTTGATTCTAGATGTGACATTTGCATTTGGAATCAGTTGCTGTCGACTCTCAATATGAGATCCAAAGAGCTGTCACTATCAGTGAAGCAAGCCATCATTAGGCTGGAAAATCAAAACAAACCCATCAGAGAGATAGCAAAAACATTAGGTGTGGCCAAATCAACTGTTTGGAACATTCTTAAAAAGAAAGAACGCACCGGAGAGCTCAGCAATACCAAAAGACCCGGAAGACAATGGAAAACAACTGTGGCGGATGACAGAAGAATTATTTCCCTGGTGAAGAAAAACCCCTTCACAACAGTTGGCCAAATCAAGAACACTCTCCAGGAGGTAGGTGTGTATGTGTCAAAGTCAACAATCAAGAGAAGACTTCACAAGAGTGAATATAGAGGGTTCCCCACAAGATGTAAACCATTGGTGAGCCACAAAAACAGGAAGACCAGATTAGAGTTTGCCAAACAACATCTAAAAAAGCCATTACAGTTCTGGAACAACATCCTATGGACAGATGAGACAAAGATCAACTTGCACCAGAGTGATGGGAAGAGAAGAGTATGGAGAAGGAAAGGAACTGCTCATGATCCAAATCATACCACCTCATCAGTGAAGCATGGTGGTGGTAGTGTCATGGCGTGGGCATGTATGGCTGCCAATGGAACTGGTTCCCTTGTATTTATTGATGATGTGACTGCTGACAAAAGCATTCTGAAGTGTTTCGGGCAATATTATATGCTCATATTCAGTCAAATGCTTCAGAACTCATTGGACGGCGCTTCACAGTGCAGATGGACAATGACCCGATGCATACTGCAAAAGCAACCAAAGAGGTTTTTAAGGCTAAAAAGTGGAATGTTATGCAATGGCCAAGTCAATCCCCTGACCTGAATCCGATTGAGCATGCATTACACTTGATGAAGACAAAACTGAAGGGAAAATGCCCCAAGAACAAGCAGGAACTGAAGATGTTTGCAGTAGAGGCCTGGCAGAGCATCATCAGGTATGAAACCCAGTGTCTGGTGATGTATATGCATTCCAGACTTCAGGCTGTAATTGCATGAAAAGGATTTGCAACAAAGTATTAAAAAGTGAAAGTTAGATTTAGGATTGTTTAGTTTGTCCCATTATTTTTGGCCCCTTAAAAAGTGGGAGGCACATATAGAAACCGTTGTAATTCCTACACCGTTCACCTGATTTGGATGTAATTACCCTCAAATTAAATCTGAAAGTCTGCAATTAAAGCACATCTTGTTTGTTTCATTTCAAAGCCATTGTGGTGGTGAATAGAGGCCAAAATATGAACATTCTGTCATAGTCCCAATATTTATGCACCTGACTGTATGACTGTAACTTATGGAAATGTTTTGGTGTGAAGGTCCTGCTGGATTTCCTAACTATGGGTGGCATTACTAACTCCAAGACCCTGAAGATTTAATTTGATCATCCTGAGTATGCACTATTTTATTATGTAGAGGTGAAACATTCTTCCTGCACAATTTCCTATTGGTTTATTGTGATCCCCCACTCATGAAGCCTTGCCTACAGTGGTATGCCTATAATGGGTGCAGGGTGTGCAGTGTACATTGGCCCACAGCACACATCCTGCACCCATAAATAACACCAACCTCTCCTCTGCGCAGTGAACTCTCTTAAGTTGCCCCGGCTTGCCTTGCTCTATGTTTTTACTGTCTCCAGCTCTATTATGGCCTCTGGTTGGTGATTCTGAGAGGACTAGGCTGGATCTCCAGGAAACTCAAGAGGAAATTCTAAGATAGGTCCCTGTCATCACCATTGATGCTGATGTTATCCACAATGAGCATGGTCTTCACCGATCTTCTTGAGTGTTCAGCACTCTGTAATCCTAAAATCACAGTCGCAGCCGCTTAACTGCATTTGCATTTATGGGTGTGTCTTAGATGCATTGGACAAATCAGACGCAGTCATCATCAGTTCGCACCAGGGTTTGAGTACACACAATTCATGTCCCTTCAAACAGGTAGATTTGCATCTTTTCAATGCCCATGTCAGGCACAGCTCGGGTTAACGCTCCCTTACCGTACTCTGGCCAAGTCTACACACCTCTACCAATCCCCGTCCCTGACGCCTTGGCACACAGGGCCATTAGTTCAAGTTGCCTGGTGCAAACAACTATGTGCATTGTGAAAAGACGCTCCTGTGCACTAAAGGGAATAAAACAATTTACGGACAAAACAGGAAAAATTTGCGTTTATGCCCCACTGTGACTGAGATCCATAGTGTGTACTGTATAGGGAAATGGTGCCTTGCTCCTATGTACATTCCAGATCTCAGGCACATAAAATAGATGTGATGATGGCCTCGGATAAGATACTTCTGCCTGTAAAACACAATTATAAGCATATGTATTCCTGCATGGCTCTAATGTCATTCCTCAGATAAAGCCAGCTCACCTTCATACAGTGATAGGAATACAGTGATCGTTATGTTTCTCAGTGATCCCAATTGTAAAGCGCAATGGATGATGCTGGTGTTATATAAGTAACTGTCAGCACTATTTAATAAGCCTTGGATGGATATAAAATGAACGGAGATAAAGTCCCAACCAACCAGCTCCTAACTCATTTTCAAACACAGCATGTGACATTGCAGTTAGGAGCTAATTGGCTGGTACTTTATCTCCGTTCACTTTATCTCCATCCAAGGCTTAGTACATAGATCCCTGTATAAGTGATGAGGCTCCGCTGCCGTATTCTTTGGTTGCCAGATTCCATAATAATAAGAGGGATATTATCTATTTTATAGCCTGAAAAGGTCACATGGAAGGTAACATACATACATACATACATACATAGCAATAAAGTACAATTTACCCTTTCTTCTCCCAGTACATCTGTGCCAAGGAGATCTTCTCTCCACTAATGTATTCTAACAGGCAGCTGCACACCCCTCTCACAGGCTAGGGGGTCGTTTTACTAAGCAGTGTTAGGAGACAGAGTGATAAGAAAGTGATAAGGTGCCAGACAATCAGCTCCCAACTGTCATCTCACAGGCTGTGTTTGAAAAATGACAGTTGGGAGCTGATTGTCTGGGACCTTATCACTTTCTTATCACTTTTCACTCTGTCTCCTAACACTGCTTAGTAAATAGACCCCCTAGTGGTATATTTACTAAAGTGAGAGTTTTTAGAAGTGGAGATGTTGCCCATAGCAACCAGTTAGATACTACTTAACATTTGTCTAGCACCTTCTAGAAGATAATAGCTAGAATCTGATTGGTTGCTATGGGCAACATCTCCACTTCTAAAAACTCACTTTAGTAAATTACGGTGCAGAGGTGCAGGTCTCATCTTCTACACTCTCTGCCATTGTAGATCTGCCCAGTCACTGATACATTTGGTCTGCTCCCTGTTATCTTTTCTGAGTAGACAACCAATGTATCTACTCTCCCACTTGTGTTTGTTAAGCTGAATAGGAAAACTCTTTAAGTAAACACTACTGGCTCCTTATCTTTTATTCACTTTATCTAGATAGATGGGTATTTATTTTGTGTTGGATGCTGGTTATTATTACTCACTCGTGTACTCACTGCATGCGATGAGGTTAACAATTTCGGAGTAAGGTCAGAGCTTGTGCAAGAGTGCGTGAGGCTGCGATGGTACCGATGGTTTTGCAGTCTTGCTAAGGATTACGGATGTGTGTAAGGTAAAGTGAGCGTCCTTATGTAGTGCTGCGATGGAATAGCGATCGCAGTGGACTAGCATACTATCGCAGTGAGACTGCATGCGTAATCGCAGTTGCGATCCATAATGAACCAGGCCCATAATCCTTTTAAAAAAAAAAAAAAATGTTGATGTAGATCAATTGAATCTTCACGTCAGGGGGAGGAACATTGACACCCACTTGACTTACTTTAGACATGGCGGACATAAAGTGAAGGGTGGAGGCCCCAATCGGGAACAACGGAGAACGCAGCATGGAGGGTAAATAAGTATTTATTTTCTATTTAATCTTTCTGAACACCACCCAAAGCTACGTTTTTAGTGTAGCTGGAATATCCTTTAAAGATCTACAGGAAAATTATGACAAACTTTGCAATTGCAAAATGTAAATTACTGGTGGCACTTCCAGTTAGTTATCATCATTTCCAATACATTCATTGCCCAATACACCGTAGAATCATGAAAACGCAGGCAATCATACCCTGGCAAACAGGAGCTCATGAGATTTGGCCGAGAAAGACGTGTGTCAGTAACTAGCAGTTGAATTGGTGGGTGGAATTGCTTAAGTGGAATTGTCCAAAGATAATAATCTTACATGGAGACTTTCACAAAGAATGATCCTGGGTTGTTGTAATATAGGAGTAGAATCTGTACATGACAGAAGGAATGTGCGTATAATTATAGTTACTTATATTGAGAGAATGTCTCCCACTTACATGGCACTTTCCTCCTATATAAACGTATTCTGTGTTTTCTGCTTGCATGTGATGTCTATCATTAATCATCACACACTGCCCATAACATGTTGGATATTTATAAATATTGTACTTTAATTATACTTGTACCCTTGGACATTACTCTGTGGGGGCATATTTACTAAAGTGCGAGTTTTTGGAAGTGGAGATGTTGCCCATAGCAACCAATCAGATTCTACTTAACATTTAGCACCTTCTATAATACCTATAATCTGATTGGTTACTATGGGCAACATCTCCACTTCTTAACAACATTCGCCGCACTTTAGTAAATATACCTTTGAGAGTGAATGTGTGCGGTGTCTCCCCGTCAAAGCAAAATTATTATAAAATTACAGTTTAAAGTCAGGAAGCTAGCTTATCTGTGTATTGTACCTATGGTGAAAGGGATCGCACCCCAGCCTGGTATTAGCAGGCTGTCATTATATTCCACACTGATGGGGCAAGACACACTTGGAATAAGGGGCCTATTTTTTCATTCAATATTTGCGATATATGCCCTGAAAACACCCATTTTGAAGGGATACCTGGATCACCCTAATGTATGAAGGAGGGACTGCAGCATAGGTCTCTATTTTTGATGTGGTCCCTCCATTTCCAACAGCAATCGCAGCCCCCATAGTTTTCTACGGGGGCTCGGAAGCTGTAAGATTGACCAAGCTTCGATTTTTGCCTCTGTAGCCTATAAGCTATATTCTGCAAAAATTACAGGGAAAGGGTTTTTCCGGAACGCTCCACAGCAATAGACCCCGTATAACCGCACATGTGCAGTGGTACTACAGTAACACAAAACAGAAGTGAAGTGACTGCAAATGCGATCACTTCCCGCCGGGCTTTACACTGACTGCAGGTGCCGTTTTAAACCTTAACTGCAACCTGCCGGGCAGCAGCGGCTTACAAAAAACGCTCCTTCGTAAATAAAGCCCAAAACCTCCACGTACCTGTCCCACATCACTTATACCTCTACGTATCCGTCCCACATCACTTACACCTCTACGTACCCGTCCTACATCACTTACACCTCTACGTACCCGTCCTACATCACTTACACCTCTACGTACCCGTCCCACATCACTTACTCCTCCACACTCCTGTCTCACATCATTTACACCTCCACATACGCGTCCCACATCACTTACTCCACCACCTACCTGTCCTACATCATTTACACCTCCACGTACCTGTCCCACATCATTTACACCTCTATTCCTGTCCTACATCCTTTGCACATCCACATACCTGTCCTACATCACTTCCACCTCCACATACCTGTCTTACATCACTTACACCTCCCCATACCTGTCCCACATCATTTACACTTCCACACACCTGTCCCACATTATTTACACCTCCATGTACCAGTCCCACATAATTTACACCTCCATGTACCAGTCCCACATCACTTACACCTCCACATACCTGTCCCACATCATTTACATCTTCCCATACCTGTCCTACATCATTTACACCTCCACATACCTGTCCTACATCATTTACACTTCCCCATACCTGTCCTACATCATTTACACTCCACATACCTGCCCCACATCATTTACACCTCCACATACCTGTCCTACATCATTTACACTTCCCTATACCTGTCCTACATCATTTACACCTCCACATACCTGTCCCACATAATTTCCACCCCCACATACCTGTCCCACATAATTTCCACCTCCATGTACCAGTCCCGTATCATTTACACCTCCACACACCTGTCCCACATCATTTACACCTTCACACATCTGTCCCACATCATTTGCACCTCCCCATACCTGTCCCTCATCACTTAACCCATTATTGAGATCTTTAGAGAAATTCACTGACATGTCTTTATTGGTCAAATTATGCTATTTAATCCCCACCAAGTGTCTGTCCCACATCATTTACACCTCCACATACCTGTCCCACATCATTTACACCTCCACACACCTGTCCCATATATGTTACACCTCCACAAACCTGTCCTACATAATTAATATCTCCACATACCTGTCCTACATCATTTACACCTCCATACACCTGTCCCACATAATTTACACCTCCACACACCTGTCCCACAACATTTACACCTCCACATACCTGTCCCACATCATTTACACCTCCACATACCTGTCCCACATCATTTACACCTCCACATACCTGTCCTACATCATTTACACTCCACATACCTGTCCCACATCATTTACACCTCCACATACCTGTCCCACATCATTTATACCTCCCCATAGCTGTCCCACATCATTTACACCTCCACATACCTGTCCCACATCATTTACACCTCCCCATACTTGTCCCACATCATTTACACCTCCACATACCTGTCCCACATCATTTACACCTCCACATACCTGTCCTACATCATTTACACCTCCATACACCTGGCCCACATCATGTACACCTCCACATACCTGTCCCACATCATTTACACCTTCCCGTACCTGTCCTACATCATTTACACCTCCATACACCTGGCCCACATCATGTACACCTCCACATACCTGTCCCACATCATTTACACCTCCCCATACTTGTCCCACATCATTTACACCTCCACACACCTGTCCTACATAATTTACACCTCCACATACCTGTCCCACATCATTTACACCTCCACAAACCTGTCCCATATATTTTACACCTCCACATACCTGTCCTACATAATTTACACCTCCACATACTTGTCCTACATCATTTACACCTCCACATACTTGTCCTACATCATTTACACCTCCATACATCTGCCCCACAACATTTACACCTCCACATACCTGTCCTACATCATTTACACTTCCACATACCTGTCCCACATCATTTACACCTCCACATACCTGTCCCACATTTACACCTCCCCGTAACTGTCCTACATCATTTACACCTCCACATACCTGTCCCACATCATTTACACCTCCCCTTACCTGTCCCACATCATTTACACCTCCACATACCTGTCCCACATCACTTCACCTCCCCATACCTGTCCTACATCATTTACACCTCCACATACCTGCCCCACATCATTTACACCTCCCCATACCTGTCCCACATCATTTACACCTCCACATACCTGTCCTACATCATTTCACCTCCCCATACCTGTCCTACATCATTTACACCTCCACATACCTGTCCCACATCATTTACACCTCCCCATACCTGTTATACATCATTGACATCTCCCCATATCTGTCCCACATCATGTACACCTCCCAGTACCAGTCCTACATCATTTACACCTCCACATACCTGTCCTACATCATTTACACCTCCACATACCTATCCCACATCATTTACACCTCCACATACCTGTCCTACATCATTTACACCTCCCCATACCTGTCCTACATCATTTACACCTCCACATACCTGTCCCACATAATTTACACATCCCCATACCTGTCCTACATAATTTAACCCATTATTGAGATTTTTAGAGAAATTCACCTGAAAACTGACATGTCTTTATTGGCCAAATTATGCTATTTAAACCCCTCAAAGTGTGTGATTATTCATTGGGAGGGGTTACCAGAGGTTTTGCACTGTATCCTGAATTTTTATTACCTTAAAATTAAAATGTTTTCTATGCCTTTTCATCTGCTCAGAGGGTGCGCACAAAAAAATGCAAATTTCCGCTGAAATACCAATGAGAGTTTGAAATTGAATTGCAGCACGAGCTCGCACCTAATTGAATTGACCCCTAAATGTATGAAAAACAAATTAGTTCAATGGCTTTTTAGGGCCAGATCGAATTAAACTCCAGATGCTGCCGGAACGGCTTTGCAACATGCGTCTCTCGCTGATTTCTACTTGCAGACCATGGTGGTCCAAACAGAAGTGAACATACAACTCCTTACCCTTATTCCTGTTATATGTATAGTGCACATGTCACAAAGCTCCTCGCGTGTTACTGAATCGGCCCCTGAATGTTTATATCTTGGGGGAAAGGCTACTCCACAGAAGTGATCATAGTGTCTTTATAATGCGCACTTGTACCTGATGTGTTGATGATCAATGCGATGAGAACAGGATGTAAAATGGAATTTGAAATCTATTGTGCATGTTTATTACAGAAGTACGGTTGCTTTAAACAGTATAAGGCCAGAGGATGTTTCCCTTTTATAGGATTGTTAAACCGTGTTCCCTGGAATGTTCTGTCCTCCTGCCATCTACAACCAGTGCTGTGTACATATTTTCTCATCTATATGTGGAACTAGAGTGCAGCAATGGCCTTGTCTGGTTTAGAAACACTCAAAACTGGTAACCAGTTATGTAATAAAGGAGTCTGAAAACAGGAAACAGTCGGGATGACGGAATCCCGACAGCCGGCTTCTCGACTGTATAATCCCGGCAAGGGTTAAATGATAGGCGTCGAAATCCTGATGCCTGTCATTTTCCCTACGCCAGGAGCCCGACACCCGGCTTACCGATCGAAGGTAAGCCGGGCGACGGGCGCGGACAGCCGCGCTGGGTCGGAGGGTTAGGTTTAGGGTTCCCGGGGGGACTTAGGGTTAGGCACCCCCCGGGAGGTAAGTTTAGTCTAGGGGAAGGGGGGTTAGGGTTAGGCACCCCCCTGGGAGACTTAGGTTTAGGTGGCGGGGAAGGGGGGGTTAGGTTTAGGCACTTAGAGGGGGGAGGTTAGGGTTAGGCACCCCTAAGGGAGGGTTAGGGGGTAGAATAGGTTAGAGAATACTTACCTGGGGATGATCGGGATTTTCACTGCTGCCAGGATGCCGCTGTCGGGATTTGAACCGCCGGCCATGCGGCCAGCGGTAAATCATACTGAAACCGTTTATTTTCCCAGCTCTCCGCATCGCGTTCCCCAATTACCAGAGGCTGAGGCACTGCGAAGTCCGCTCACCAGAGAAGTGGTTGTAGCCTGTAGTTTATATAGTGAGTGACTGGCCGGGTGCGGTCCCCAATAAAGCACACTGGCAGCAGGCGGAAAATGAAGTTAATCATTTTAGAAGAGGAGGATGTTGCAATGTTTTGTTTAAGACATTAAATAACCTTCTGTCCTTTTGCCCCTTGTCACTGGACTGAAACTCGACTGCTCTGGCTTTTAGACTGCTGGGAATAACGTGGCAATGATTCATTCAATCAATGGTCAAAGCTCTCTGGGTTAGGACTGAAAATGTTGCTAATGTCACCATAATAAAGTGGTTGTTTTCCTGAGATAAACCGATTTGTAATTAACTGACATCATAGAGGGGAAGACAGAGATAGGACACAGGGTCGGAACACACAGGGATAACTGGCGATGGGATGACTGCAGTGGCGTAAGTTCACCCCAGATGCCCGGAGGCAAGTTATAATGTGGTGCCCCCCACCCCATGTCAGCAATTCGCATGCAGACAGGCTATAGATAGACAAAGGCAGCAGCTGATGGTCTGACATGGAGCTCTCCATTAGTGTACGGTGGCTTCTAAGGTGCCAGGAAGGGGTGCCATGTATTGAGCGGCCATGACGGTACACTCCGGGTACATAGTTACAACCCTAAGAGGGGTAAATATATTGTGGACAATGGAGGAGGTGCCCCTTCAGAGCTGAAGCCCGGCGGCAGGTGCCTCCATTGTCTCCCATAGTTCTGCCCCTGGATGACTGCATTCTGTTGAAACATTAGTGTCTATTCAGTTGTGGGGGCGATGTTCGTGATGTTGCAATGGCGTAGACACGACAGCAACAGCACCCAAATTGCCTCCATTGCCCCGAAATGTTACAGTTCTATAGAGGGGTGTGCAAACATGCTAAGCTCTGGGCTACCTTAAATGTGGCATATGCACGCTGTAGGTCGCAGGCCTTGCTGGCATCACCCGCAGCTGAATTGATCCTATTATGTGATTCTACCTTTGGCTTCTTATTACTGCAAAATGTGAAATCTAAAAGTGAAATATTCAGTTATTCACTGGAGCACTATTGAAAAAAATTGCCGCCTCACTCCATTATAGGCAGCTGCAGCTCCGCCCACTTCATTAGGCCAGTGTCCTCATGGGAGCTCGTACTGGTCAAATAGCTGAGACTGTGACATCACTGGTCCTGCCCTGGTGTATAAATTAAACAGTCTGTCACGCCCGGATGTATATTGGCTACAACTGCTGGAACTTGGGCTGGTGGGCTAAGGATAGCAGGTGAGTGGAAACGGGAAGGCAATATATACGTCCTCTTCATACGTCTCTCCCAGGTGTTGGTGAGACCTACCCCAGGGCGCGGAGTGTAGTAAACTCGATGGTATTCACCATTGACCCCTCCAAGCGGGATGTGGGTTTCGCTGCACCAAGTGAACAGGTCATGTCCCCTGAGGCGGGTACCTGGAGAAAACTTAGAGAAAGATATGGGAGAACTATATAAGCACTGATGAGCAAGGACGATGCTCCAAACACTGATATATGAGTTGCACTGGTAATCAGCACCTGGTATGGGATGCTGAATAGCGATGGTAATCAGAACTTGGTATGAGATGCTGAATAGCGATGGTAATCAGAACTTGGTATGAGATGCTGAATAGCGATGGTAATCAGAACTTGGTATGAGACGCTGAGTGACAATGGTAGTCTGCACTTGAGACATTGAGAATCGATGGTAGTCAGCACTTGAGACATTGAGAATCGATGGTAGTCAGCACTTGGAATGACTACATATGATATGCTGAGTGGCGAGAGTAATCTATAGTTGGTATAAGATGCTGAGTGGCAATGGTAGCCAGCACTTGGTATAAGACACTGAGAATCGATGGTAGTCAGCACGTGGAATGAGACACTGAGAACTGATAGGGATCCTAATCGCAGAGTTGTACTGAGAAATGTAGGGACAAGTAAACACAGGGATGCAGCTTGACAGCTAAATTAGTAATCAGCTTGAAGACTGACACATGTAACACAGAGAGCCAGCTTGTGAGCTAAGCAGCACACTAAAAGGCAACACAGAAACGGTTACATGAAACACTTGGGCATACTCGCCTACCCTCCCGATTTGGTCGGGAGCCTCCCGAAAATCGGGTGCCGCTCCCGACCTCCCGGGATGGCAGGCAAGTCTCCCGGCTGCCGCCGACACCTCCTGTCCCACCGCAAGTCTCCCAGCAGCTAAGGGGGCGGTGACGCGACTCGCGTCATTTTGGCACCGGCCCCCGCTTCACACTGCCTGTAATATCGGCAGTGTGTAGCGGGGGCATGGCCAAAATGACGCGCTCGCGTGGCTCCACCCCCGCCCGTAAAAACTTCTCATCTTGTCGGCCACGCCCCCTTCTGTTGGCCACGCCCCCCAGTAATGCCGATCTGACTGCTCCCTCCCGGAAGGTGCAGCCAGATAGTCGGCATGTATGCACTGGGGTTCTGTGAGAGAGCTAAAGTACCACGCTGAGAATTAACATGGGAGCTAAGTAACCCTGGAGGTCAGTGTGAGGGCTGAAACAACACACTGGAGATACTTTGCGGAAAACACCGGAGAGCATAACTATCACTGGAACAGCAAAGTTGAACAGCAGTTTCCTGTTCCTGGAGTCAGACTAAAATACCCTTAAGGGGCACATCCACTAGACGATCTACTCCCTGTCCAATCTCTAAACGATTTTCCCTTGAATTTTTCCCTTGAAATTTTATCTTTCAGTCTGAACGATTTGCAAACTATCTTTAATAGATCAAGTGAAATTGGCCTGCATGTTCAGTCGACTGACGAGATGATCTAACGACCAGCTGGAGCGCGCATCGTTGATCGTTAACGACCAAACACCGCACGATTTATAAACGATTTTTAAACGATTGAACGATAATGTCGTTATCGTTCAAACGCATGCTAAAATCATGTAGTGGATGCCCCCCTTTAGGTAGCTGGTCATTTGATCAGAGGATCAACTGATTGACCACAGAACTACCTTTGGGGAATACTAGTCAGGTGATATGGACCAACATGGCTGTGCCCATGCCCGGCCACCCGGGAACCAGGACGCAAACAAGTAAGGCCTAGCAGACCCCAGGGAAAATACTAAGTCACCACTCACCTCCACTCCCAGCAACTGAACACTGAAGCTCAAGGACGCCAGCACGGAGGTGAGTAGCAGCCGATCCCAGGCCGCATCCTGACACAGGCCCTGATTTAGAGCCGGACGCTCTTTCAGAGCGCTCGCTCTGAAACAGGGCGGCATTTGTTTTTATTTGAGCCAACCTCCTGGCCGCTTGCTAAGCTGTGGGTGACCACCGACAGCTTTGCGAGTGGCCAGGTGATGGTCGCGACCATCGGGGCTTGCGACAAGACCCTTGTGGTAGGGTCTCATCCGCCGCAAGCCCCAGAGAGCTTCCTGCTCTAACAGAACAGGAAGCTCTCCACTGACATCACTGGTGATGTCAGTGGTGCCTCCCACAAACGGCAGGCATTCCTTCGGGAACGCCTGTTTGTGTAGCCACCCCTCCTCCCCGCCTACAAGACGGGGCTAGCTGTCGATCAACATAGACAGCTGCCCCTTTTGTAGTGAGCCCCGGAGCGAGAGAAATTCTCTCTCGCTCCGGGGCTTACGCATGCTTACGCATGCGTAGGACCCCACCATCGACCAGCTTGTGAGCGATGTGCGCTCGCAAGCGGGTCTGAATTAGGCACACAGTGTATTACCACAGAGGAACAATGCCAGGCAGTTAGTCACTCTGTGTCTGCTCTGCTAGAGAAGCATCTCCCAGCTAACATGGACATCTGCAGTGGAGGAGTGAAAGAGATCATTTACTTTATACTTGCTGATTTTCCATTTCTTTTCTCTAGGAGAAGCCCAGAGCAGGCTTGCCTACCCTCCCGATGTGGTCGGGAGCCTCCCGAATATCGGGTGCCGCTCCCAACCCCCCGGAAAGGCAAGCAGGCCTACTGGCTGCCGCCTGACCCCCCCCAACTACTACAAGAAACCCCCGCAGCGGGGGGCCCGATGACGCGATTCGAGCTGAATCGCGTCATCATGGCTCCGCCCCTTGCTGCACAATGCCAATATTTTCGGCATTGTGAAGATGGGGCGGAGCCACGATGACACGATCACGTGGCCCCACCCCTAAAACTGTGTCATCGCCGGCCACGCCCCCCACTGTGCACAGACATTCAGCTCCCTCCCGGAAGGAGGGAACTGAATGTCGGCATGTATGGCCCAGAGAGGAGAAGCAGATGATCACTCCGGCAACGGAGCTGGGCTCTTCACGTCATTAAGTGCTAAAATGACAACATTCTTGTACAATAGTCATATCATACAGACCCGTAATTACTGGTATTACCTTCCCATTCAGCCCACTTCACTAGGAAGTGGGCAAGATGCTGAAGATCCACGCATCTTCCAGGGGTCTGGGGGACTACCCGAAAAAACAGGAGTCTCCAGGACCTTCCAAGAGAGAATGATTTAGTTAAATATAGAAATCCATGAGGACTCTCCGGCGCCGGGAGGGTGCAAACATAAAACATGCGTCTATGACACAGAGCAGTAACTACCCATCTAGGGAGAGCACATATGTATGTATCTGGTAGGAGCCTCAAGGATGTCACAGATTAGTAAAGTAGAACTGGTAACCTCAGAACAAATAACCAGATGTTTATAGCATAGGAATGACCCAAACAGGTTTAAAAAATAATGATTTATTTATAAATGCCATTTTTATAATACATTACTGTTCTGTCCTATACAAATGTGTTAATATTATAAAAACAGTTTTCACTATAACAGACAGTCATTATGAAGTTAAGTATTAAATTTAGAAAAATCATACAACATCAAAAAAAATTACATATAGGCATAAAATCATATAGATCAAAAAAATTAAAAATAAAAGTAAAACCTAAGAATAAGATAAAATATTTTTTTACTGATAGGTAAAACTGGATCCATTTCACGGCTCCCTCTTTTTTCTGCTTGAGGAAGCGGCCAGGAGCCGTGAAATACTTTCAGTTTTACCTATCAGTAAAAAATCTTTTATTATATATTTTGGTCTTATGAAAGAGGGACTGTAATAATAACAGCAACCCGATACCAACAACTATACAACCTAGACACAGAACAGACACAGAAGAGTGTTGTGTGATGACGGTGATCAAGCCAATATATGGATCTGTGACATAGCCGATTAGACTGCCTGGAGTACCATAATGTCCAGAAACTCCTTGAAGGGACATGAACATCCCAGAGAGGCCGGCATGTAAGCAAACCAGTTGTCCTTTCCTAAAGTCAGCATCTAGAGTTGAGGCACCACCATCATTTGTGCATACTGTTGTGTGTGGTCCAATGGAAGAGAAATTGAAAAGTGGAAAGAGATGTTCACAGACCCCATGTAAATTATTGTAATTTTTTGCTTTTGGCAAAACCACACTCAAGTGTTTTGGTTTAGTTTTGCTTTTGTATTTCTTTAAAAATTTATAAAAACAGCTAAAATCATGTAACTTGTAATTTTTTTTGTCCATATGGTATTATTAACATCAATAACTTCATTTCCAGTCAATTTTGACCACCTCACAGTAAGTAAAATGATGAGGGCGGAGTTTAAATGCAATCCAAAATACGCTATATCCTGTTTTGAGATCCGAGTTCTGAACTTGGCGTAAAGACCCTAGCCTGGATGTACTAAATGGAAAATGCGATAAAAACTCTGCATCACATTTTCCATACGTGTTATTGGCTGTCCGCCGATGCTCGGATGCAAAGGGTTACTCCAGCTTTTGCTGGCATTACCCTAAAGAAGCCTATGGGCTTCTACCGCATCGCGCTGGTATGAGGAATCCCTCCCAACATGCGCCGCGGCCGCCGAGTCAATCTGCGCATGCGCAGATGGACTCCCAGGGCATATATCCGGAAGTCCAGGGCGCAGCGTTGATCGCTTATCGGAAGAGCTGTTCTATGCTGTACTGATCGCATATGTTAGCACATATGTGATCAGTAACAATGCGATGTTTGGTGTGATGTACTGCGCAATGTTAGTACATCCTGCCCCCTGCCATGCTCCAGCCATTAAAATACCACTTTCTTACCTCTACAGTGCCTGTCCAGGCTAGCACTGAGGTCCGCCTGCACTGTGCATCACTCCCGGATAGCACATAGGTCCGCTCACGCTGCACATCGTTCACGGCTGGTACCGAGGTCTGTCTGTGCTGCTCTTGCCCATTCCGCTCAGTGTCACTGAGCATGGAGATGGCTCTCCGCAGCTCCTTGCTCACAGCATGTCTTTTTAGCATGATGGCACACAAGCTGCACACCAGAGTTCCCTCCTAAACTACAGTATGGACGCAGCCATGTTGGACTCTGACGCTCTTCTTCCATTCAGAGCGCTGCTATCAGACCAGCTGATCGCAGCATCCAATCCCTGGGGATCCTCCCCCATAAATTCCAATGTAGCCATCTTCTGAAGAAATATGGCATTGAGCACCAGCTAACCATTGCATAAACGGCAGAACAGAATGGTGTTAGCAAACAGGCCAACCACACGATTGTGGAAAGAGCACCAACTATATTGAGTGATATAGGCCTAGATCACAGGTTCTCAAACTCGGTCCTCAGGACCCCAAACAGTGCATGTTTTGCAGGTCTCCTCACATAATTACAAGTGAAATAGTTATCTGCACCTGTTGATCTTTTAAAACGTGTTAATGAGTGACAAATACACTTGTGCACCTGCTAGGCGACCTGGAAAAAGTGAACTGTGTGGGGTCCTGAGGACAGAGTTTGAGAACCACTGGCCTAGATAAATGTTTTTGGGCAGGAGCAGTGTCTACCGCAGTTTATCTGAAGAAGCATGTGCCTACCAGAGCTGTAAAAGCTATGTGCGCAAATTTAGTAGTTTAAAGAAATGAAAAAAGTGGAATAATTGCAGCCATTGGCTAGGTTCCTCTCCTAGTTATAGAAATATAAAATAGAATAAATTCTTGGTGCTTAACTCTTTGAAAAAATAGAAATAAAAACAGAAATTAAGATTTGACAGTAAGAAATGTAAGAGGGGTGTACATGAGATGTGATCCTGCTGCCGTAGTCTGTTGCATATATTACGTCACACCCTCTCACCTTCAGGCCCAGGGGCGCATCTATAAAGGGTGCATGGTGGACGGGGCACACTGGCCTCTGGACACTCTGCACCCATATTTTTAATACTCACCACTCCGCCGCCGGGGTCCCACGTCGGTGCCGCTATCAGCGCTGTCAAAATTGCGCATGCGCAGTAGGGAAAACACAGGAAGAATGATGCAGCAGCCATTTTCCCAGTGTTTTCCCTACTGTGCATGTGCTATAGAGAGGAGGGGGCCCCGGAGAGAGACTGCCAACGGGCCCCCTCCTCTCTAGAAATGCCCCTGTTCAGGCCTTACATGTAGTAGACACAAAGGAGGAAATCCTGGAGGAAGGACAATGGATGAGTGCCGTCCCACCTCAGAGTCAACCATCACGCCCTACCGATCCATCTGCTTCCAAAAAATATTGGGATTTCAGGTTTAAATGGAAATCATCACTGGCACTTTTGACCTCAGGGTCTCATTCAGACCCGCTCGCGAGCGCAGGACGCTCGCAAGCGGGTCGATGGTACCCAAATGCGCATGTGCACGACAGAGGCTGCTCCGTCGTGCGCATGCGCGAGACCCGGCGAGCAACGGGGAAGCCGTCGCTCGGGGTCTCGCACCAAAGGGGGCGTGCTGTCGATGGTGAGTGACAGCACGCCCCCTTTGGTGGGTGGGCCGGGGCGTGGCTGCCCAGACAGAGGCGTTCCCATGGGAACGCCTACCGTCTGGGTCCGGCCCCACTGACATCACTAGTGATGTCAGTGGGAGTGATTTTGGCTCTGATAGAGCCAAAATCACTCCAGGGCTTGCGGCAGCGAAACCCTACCGCAGGGTCTCGTCGCAAGCCCGATGGTCGCGATGGTCTTGACCATCGCGACCATTATCATGGACGCTCGCATAAGCTGTGGGTGGTAACCTGCGCAGAGATACAACGTAGCCTACCTATAATAATACTATGCTAACACCTATCTAATAAACTACCACACAAAAAGGTCTCTAAAGTAACACACAGCTATAAACTACAAAACAAACTACCTGGTGTAATATGATATACAAAATTGTGCACAAATCTCTTACTAACTACAGCACTCTCTCTTTGAACAAAGGCCCTCATTCAGAGCCGGACGCTCTGAGTAGAGCGCTCGCTCTGAATGAGGGCCGTCCTCCATAAAAATGGAGCGTCCTCCTGGACGCTCGTATAGCTGTGGGTCACCACCCACAGCACATACGAGCGTGCAGGATGATGGTCGCGATGGTCTTGACCATCGCGACCATCGCCAGTGCGACCAGAAGCCTGTGGTCGGGGTTTTCGACCACAAGTCCTGGAGTGATTTTGGCTCTATCAGAGCCAAAATCACTCCCACTGACATCACTAGTGATGTCAGTGGGGCCGGCTTCTGACGGTAGGTGTTCCCTTGGGAACGCCTCCGTCTGGCAGGCACGCCCCCGGCACGCCCACCAAAGGGGGCGTGCTGTCAATCAACATCGACAGCACGCCCCCTTTGATCAGACACAACGAGCGAAGGAAAGTCCTTCGCTCGACGCGTCTGGCGCATGCGCACGACGGAGCTCCCTCCGTCATGCGCATACGCAGTGCACACCATCGACCCACTTGCGAGCGGACAGCCGCTTGCGAGTGGGTCTGAATGAGGGCCAAAGCTAGCAGGTGAAAACAGCACAATAAACAAGAAAATACAAGCAGTGTAACCAGACTTATTTAGATTTGGCGGGAAAACAGGCTTCTTTCAAGTGGGATTAATAAAGCAGAAAAATTAGGCATCCTGAGAACATGAAATCGGGTTAGCCTGATTGAACACCTGCTGCCGTTAGCAAAAAGGGGAAATGCCAATTGCCTAAAAGTAGAGCAAATACCAGTAATAGCCAGGTGCTGGTGTAACACACAGGGAACCACCTGAAAAAATGTAAATGTAGACATTTTAATAAAAATAATAACACATGAACATAAGAACATATGCATATATAAAATTAAAAACAAGAAATAAAAAGAAATATAAATAAGAATAATAATTCCCAGGAGTAGTAAAGAATTGAATATCTATTCAGGCTGCCAGTAGGATGTTTTAAATTGTTGAGAGTACAAGTAACATTGTACCACCTAATAATTGATTCTTTGAACACAATGTAATGGCTTAAATTGTGTACACACTTGAAACACAGGGTAATAAAGTGTTACACCTTAAAAAAAAGTTAAAAATAGAAATCAACATGAAAATAAAATAGTGAAGGGAGTATAATTGTGGTTCAATCGACCGGTAAATAGCGGCTTACTCTCTGTACACCTGGACCAATCTAGCCGCAGTCTAGTGTGTCATATATCAATGTCAAAAGCCCATTTAGCTGATAGGTAAACTACAA
Organism: Taudactylus pleione; assembly: GCA_031769625.1. NCBI lineage: Eukaryota > Metazoa > Chordata > Amphibia > Anura > Myobatrachidae > Taudactylus > Taudactylus pleione. The sequence goes on from JAUIMM010000247.1 coordinate 3,016,493, forward strand.
CGTCCATACACCAAAATCCCAGACGTTTCGCTGTCACAAAAGGATGGCTTTTTCAAAAGGTGAGTATAACTAAAAGTAGTACAGGGAAATCCTTATATCCTTGTTGGTTTGTTAATTAGCTAGTCAAGGAAATACACCTGTACTAATACCTTGCTAAGTAGCATGTTTGCTAAACAGGAATACTGCAATCAGTACAAAATACAAATGAAATCTAATCATCATTATATCCAAATGTCCAAAGAATAAGAAATAATAATCCTAATATATAAACATAGAAAAATAAAAATAGAAATAATTAAAAAGGTGGATTTTCCATCCTATATAAAAAAAACTCCCATGTTTAATGCATTATATATTAATAGGAATAAAGAATACTTATATATAAATATATTATTTAAAGAAGGTTGATTCTAGAAAAAGAAACAAGAACAAAGTAAAAGTGATAGAAAACCGATAGATGAAAAATATTTTTATTCTTAATAGAATATTAAAATATAAATATATATGAAATATATAAGCCTAATGGACCTATGAGAATACTGACCTAGAGTTAATTTAATGTACCCATTCTCCACTTTCTTTACTGATATTTCACTTGTATTTTGTATATATTTATATCTTTCATATATGTTTATATTTTCATATTCTATTAAGAATAAATATATTGTTCATCTGTCAGTTCTTTTACTTTTTCTTTGTTCTTGGTTCTTTTTTTTAGGATGAACCTTTTTTAAATTATATACTTATATATGTCTCCTAAATAAATAAATATTCTTAATATATAATGCATTGAATGGGGGAGTTTTAACCACTTCACTGGCTAATATTTTTTTAAATAAAAAGTGCCCAGAATAGTTTTTATTAGCAAATTATGTAAATAAAAGCAATTTAAACCTGATTCAATATAATTTTTTTTTAAAAAGATGTAAATTCACTTTCAAATTGCTTAATGTAATTGATTCAGCTTTCTTAAATGGCGAGTTACTTAAAGAAATTTATATGAAACCTCCTAAACATAATGATGAGGACATATTTCAAGAGAGAAAGGACTGTTTGTTGAAAAAGGCAATCATCTGTTACAAGAAAAACACAAGTTAAAAGACCGAGGGCCTGCACATCACCTGTTATGCGTAAGGATCTTGCAAAACTTGAGTGGAGAAATTGTCACAATTGACCAACAGGGATAAATTCAATCAATACTTTAACATATGCATTCATTGGAACTCATCCAGACATCACACATGTAGTGAGCCAATTTGCCATTAACCCTGGAACACAACACTGGACTGCAGTTAAGATAATCATAAAACACTCAAAGGTTTCAACTTTCCTGAAGTTACAGTTTTCAAAGTAAATTCTGCTTTAAAATCTTTCTGTGATGCTGACTGGGGAACAGATGAGGATGACAGTTGTTCATACACAGGACACCTTTTTGTACTGGCAGGTGCAGCAGTTGGGCAAGCAGAAAGCAACCCACTATAGCCCTATCCACCACTGAGGCAGAATACATGGCACTTACAGAGACTGCCAAGGGAGCTTTATGCTTAAAAGGGACTTTATATAAATTAAGTCTTCTGAGCCAGGATAAGACTAACAACATTGAATGTGTTACCTTTGTAGCAAGTGAGGATAATGTAGCTGATCTGCTAACAAAGGGACTGATGTCATAGTTGTTGAATGTGTTCCTAAAGAAGTGTGGACTGGAACATACTTGATATGTGCTGGTATGTTTCAATGTTTATTTTGTTGGATAACCGCATGTCTTTTGATTACCGGTGGACTATGCCAACATTTATTTGAGTGAAGTGTAATATGTTTTATGTGATCAGAGACAGCTCTGAGCGAGTGGGAACATTGGAGGGGAGTGCGCTCCTGTGCTGTCACTCTTCTGCCATAAACTCTGGGCACTAGGACCTGTAGCCAGCCTCCAGATGTAACTCCACATGCATGGCCAGGTGCACCCCAGTGGGTACAGCGCCATAGTACTGGACACACTGCAGTACTTAGCTCCTCAGGTGAGACCACTAATAACCTGCCATTAGCATTACTGTGACCACCGCTGTCTATACTGCTTACCGCTGAGTATATTGCTGTTATGACTGTTACCAATAAACCTGCAAGTCTGGTTAAGGACCTCCATTTCACATTCCACCGTCATCCTATTGCAACCACCCGGTCATAACCATAGGTTATAACAAGATCTTTACATTTCTACACATGTCCTATCTTTCTTCTTTTGGAGGTAACAAGCCAGAAGGGAAGGATTTTGGATAATTTGTATACATTGACAGCCACCCCTGTCAGACTGCACAGTTTTTACTATAAAAATGTTAGAATAATACAAAGAAGATATTTATAACATAAATATCTTCTTTGTAGTTTCTGACTGTTTTTATCGGCAAAACTCACCAAAATTGCAGCACTCCTTAGAAATAGAGGGAGATACAAGAGATGAGGCAGTAAGAGCTCAGCCTCACCTCTGATAGCTCAGACACTGCCTGGAGCTGGGAGCTGGGCCACAAAACAGCCAATAAAACACACAGAAAAGGAGCTAATGGAGGAGCCATGAGCTCTGATGGACACCCCTGACAATCAGATGACCAGACCAGGAAGCACCATTTTGTGTATTTTAAGCTATGCAAACTGGCAGAAGTCCAGCTCTGCATCTGTCCCAACGTGTAAAATACCATGGTGTTGTTTTCTACAGAATGCTGGTACAGCATAAACAATTTGCTGTAGATTAGCATTGTATGCATGATAATCTGTGTATCTGGAAGCCATGTTCTCCTCCCACACTCAGAAGCCCTGGAGGAACCTGTTTCTACTCAATATAGGGGACTCCAGCTGAGAAACATGACTCACAATCAAGTCTAAACTGCACAAGCCGTGGTTACCAGACACGTTGTCTTTTCATCTCACTCTATAAAGATACTATCGATTTAGCTTAGAGAATGAGTCTGACGACGAGATGCGTGTTACATGCTTTCTATCAGTAAATGTGTTACTCAGTGGATTTCCCATGTACATTTTATTTACTGCACATTCTAATTAATAACTGAAATAAGCAGACTCATTGTTTTCAGAATCTGTCATTGACCTTTGAAAATGACAGTAATTACTATAATGTTTTCTTTAATCTTGACATAGGGGGAACAAAGACTGCACGCAAACATCTGAAATTAGGGGATGTAGTCAAAACGTTAACATTTACAATGTTCACAGTCGTTATGTCAATAGTTATGATATTTACACTGTGAAAATGTTGACATTGAACATATTGGCGTGTGCAGAATGTTCACATGTTCACAATGTCGACATGTAAAAAGGTGACATTCTGCACTTACCACCAGTGGAGGGACAGGGTTAGGCTGTGGGAGGAAGGTTAGGGTTAGGCAGCAGGGAAGGAGGTCAGTGTTAGGCACTAGAGGGAGGGGGAGGGGTTAGGCAGCAGGGAAGGAGGCCAGTGTTAAGTACTAGAGGGAGGGGGAGGGGTTAAGCAGCAGGGAAGGAGGTCAGTGTTAGGCATTAGAGGGAGTGGGAGGGGTTAGGCAGCAGGGAAGGAGGTCAGTGTTAGGCACTAGAGGGAGGGGGGGTTAGGCAGCAGGGAAGGAGGTCAGTGTTAGGTATTAGAGGGAGGGGGAGGGGTTAGGCAGCAGGGAAGGAGGTTAGTAGTAGGCACTAGAGGGAGGGGTAGTGGTTAGGCAGCAGGGAAGGAGGTCAGTGTTAAGCACTAGAGGGAGGGGGAGGGGTTAGGCAGCAGGGAAGGAGGTCAGTGTTAGGCACTAGAGGGAGGGGGGGTTAGGCAGCAGGGAAGGAGGTCAGTGTTAGGTATTAGAGGGAGGGGGAGGGGTTAGGCAGCGGGGAAGGAGGTCAGTGTTAGGCACTAGAGGGAGGGGGGGTTAGGCAGCAGGGAAGGAGGTCAGTGTTAGGTATTAGAGGGAGAGGGAGGGGTTAGGCAGCAGGGAAGGAGGTCAGTGTTAGGCACTAGAGGGAGGGGGAGGGGTTAGGCAGCAGGGAAGGAGGTTAGTGTTAGGCACTAGAGGGAGGGGGGGTTAGGCAGCAGGGAAGGAGGTCAGTGTTAGGTATTAGAGGGAGGGGGAGGGGTTAGGCAGCAGGGAAGGAGGTTAGTGTTAGGCACTAGAGGGAGTGGTTAGGCAGCAGGGAAGGAGGTCAGTGTTAAGCACTAGAGGGAGGGGGAGGGGTTAGGCAGCAGGGAAGGAGGTCAGTGTTAGGCACTAGAGGGAGGGGGGGTTAGGCAGCAGGGAAGGAGGTCAGTGTTAGGTATTAGAGGGAGGGGGAGGGGTTAGGCAGCGGGGAAGGAGGTCAGTGTTAGGCACTAGAGGGAGGGGGGGGTTAGGCAGCAGGGAAGGAGGTCAGTGTTAGGTATTAGAGGGAGGGGGAGGGGTTAGGCAGCAGGGAAGGAGGTCAGTGTTAGGCACTAGAGGGAGGGGGAGGGGTTAGGCAGCAGGGAAGGAGGTCAGTGTTAGGCATTAGAGGGAGGGGGAGGGGTTAGGCAGCAGGGAAGGAGGTCAGTGTTAGGTATTAGAGGGAGGGGGAGGGGTTAGGCAGCGGGGAAGGAGGTCAGTGTTAGGCACTAGAGGGAGGGGGGGGTTAGGCAGCAGGGAAGGAGGTCAGTGTTAGGTATTAGAGGGAGGGGGAGGGGTTAGGCAGCAGGGAAGGAGGTCAGTGTTAGGCACTAGAGGGAGGGGGAGGGGTTAGGCAGCAGGGAAGGAGGTCAGTGTTAGGCATTAGAGGGAGGGGGAGGGGTTAGGCAGCAGGGAAGGAGGTTAGTGTTAGGCACTAGAGGGAGGGGGAGGGGTTAGGCAGCAGGGAAGGAGGTCAGTGTTAGGCACTAGAGGGAGGGGGGGTTAGGCAGCAGGGAAGGAGGTCAGTGTTAGGTATTAGAGGGAGGGGGAGGGGTTAGGCAGCAGGGAAGGAGGTTAGTAGTAGGCACTAGAGGGAGGGGGAGTGGTTAGGCAGCAGGGAAGGAGGTCAGTGTTAAGCACTAGAGGGAGGGGGAGGGGTTAGGCAGCAGGGAAGGAGGTCAGTGTTAGGCACTAGAGGGAGGGGTTAGGCAGCAGGGAAGGAGTTCAGTGTTAGGCATTAGAGGGAGGGGGAGAGGTTAGGCAGCAGGGAAGGAGGTTAGTGTTAGGCACAAGAGGGAGGGGGGGTTAGGCAGCAGGGAAGGAGGTCAGTGTAAGGTATTAGAGGGAGGGGGAGGGGTTAGGCAGCAGGGAAGGAGGTTAGTAGTAGGCACTAGAGGGAGGGGGAGTGGTTAGGCAGCAGGGAAGGAGGTCAGTGTTAAGCACTAGAGGGAGGGGGAGGGGTTAGGCAGCAGGGAAGGAGGTCAGTGTTAGGCACTAGAGGGAGGGGGGGTAGGCAGCAGGGAAGGAGGTCAGTGTTAGGTATTAGAGGGAGGGGGAGGGGTTAGGCAGCGGGGAAAGAGGTCAGTGTTAGGCACTAGAGGGAGGGTGGGGTTAGGCAGCAGGGAAGGAGGTCAGTGTTAGGTATTAGAGGGAGGGGGAGGGGTTAGACAGCAGGGAAGGAGGTCAGTGTTAGGCACTAGAGGGAGGGGGAGGGGTTAGGCAGCAGGGAAGGAGGTCAGTGTTAGGCATTAGAGGGAGGGGGAGGGGTTAGGCAGCAGGGAAGGAGGTTAGTGTTAGGCACTAGAGGGAGGGGGAGGGGTTAGGCAGCAGGGAAGGAGGTCAGTGTTAGGCACTAGAGAGAGGGGGAGGGGTTAGGCAGCAGGGAAGGAGGTCAGTGTTAGGCACTAGAGAGAGGGGGAGGGGTTAGGCAGCAGGGAAGGAGGTCAGTGTTAGGTATTAGAGGGAGGGGGAGGGGTTAGGCAGCAGGGAAGGAGGTTAGTAGTAGGCACTAGAGGGAGGGGGAGTGGTTAGGCAGCAGGGAAGGAGGTCAGTGTTAAGCACTAGAGGGAGGGGGAGGGGTTAGGCAGCAGGGAAGGAGGTCAGTGTTAGGCACTAGAGGGAGGGGGGTTAGGCAGCAGGGAAGGAGGTCAGAAGTAGGTATTAGAGGGAGGGGGAGGGGTTAGGCAGCGGGGAAGGAGGTCAGTGTTAGGCACTAGAGGGAGGGGGAGAGGTTAGGCAGCAGGGAAGGAAGTCAGTGTTAGGCACTAGAGGGAGGGGGGTTAGGCAGCAGGGATGGAGGTCAGTGTTAGGTATTAGAGGGAGGGGGAGGGGTTAGGCAGCAGGGAAGGAGGTCAGTGTTAGGTATTAGAGGGAGGGGGCGGGGTTAGGCAGCGGGGAAGGAGGTCAGTGTTAGGCACTAGAGGGAGGGGGGGTTAGGCAGCAGGGAAGGAGGTCAGTGTTAGGTATTAGAGGGAGCGGGAGGGGTTAGGCAGCAGGGAAGGAGATCAGTGTTAGGCACTAGAGGGAGGGGGAGGGGTTAGGCAGCAGGGAAGGAGGTCAGTGTTAGGTATTAGAGGGAGGGGGAGGGGTTAGGCAGCAGGGAAGGAGGTTAGTGTTAGGCACTAGAGGGAGGGGGGGTTAGGCAGCAGGGAAGGAGGTCAGTGTTAGGTATTAGAGGGAGGGGGAGGGGTTAGGCAGCAGCAAAGGAGGTTAATAGTAGGCATTAGAGGGAGGGGTAGTGGTTAGGCAGCAGGGAAGGAGGTCAGTGTTAAGCACTAGAGGGAGGGGGAGGGGTTAGGCAGCAGGGAAGGAGGTCAGTGTTAGGCACTAGAGGGAGGGGGGGTTAGGCAGCAGGGAAGGAGTTCAGTGTTAGGCATTAGAGGGAGGGGGAGGGGTTAGGCAGCAGGGAAGGAGGTTAGTGTTAGGCACTAGAGGGAGGGGGAGGGGTTAGGCAGCAGGGAAGGAGGTCAGTGTTAGGCACTAGAGAGAGGGGGAGGGGTTAGGCAGCAGAGAAGGAGATCAGTGTTAGGTATTAGAGGGAGGGGGAGGGGTTAGGCAGCAGGGAAGGAGGTTAGTAGTAGGCACTAGAGGGAGGGGGAGTGGTTAGGCAGCAGGGAAGGAGGTCAGTGTTAAGCACTAGAGGGAGGGGGAGGGGTTAGGCAGCAGGGAAGGAGGTCAGTGTTAGGTATTAGAGGGAGGGGGAGGGGTTAGGCAGCGGGGAAGGAGGTCAGTGTTAGGCACTAGAGGGAGGGGGGGTTAGGCAGCAGGGAAGGAGGTCAGTGTTAGGTATTAGAGGGAGGGGGAGGGGTTAGGCAGCAGGGAAGGAGGTTAGTGTTAGGCACTAGAGGGATGGGGAGGGGTTAGGCAGCAGGGAAGGAGGTCAGTGTTAGGCATTAGAGGGAGGGGGAGGGGTTAGGCAGCAGGGAAGGAGGTTAGTGTTAGGCACTAGAGGGAGGAGGGGTTAGGCAGCAGAGAAGGAGGTCAGTGTTAGGTATTATAGGGAGGGGGAGGGGTTAGGCAGCAGGGAAGGAGGTTAGTAGTAGGCACTAGAGGGAGGGGGAGGGGTTAGGCAGCAGGGAAGGAGTTTAGTGTTAGGCACTAGAGGGAGTGGTTAGGCAGCAGGGAAGGAGGTCAGTGTTAAGCACTAGAGGGAGGGGGAGGGGTTAGGCAGCAGGGAAGGAGGTCAGTGTTAGGCACTAGAGGGAGGGGGGGTTAGGCAGCAGGGAAGGAGGTCAGTGTTAGGTATTAGAGGGAGGGGGAGGGGTTAGGCAGCGGGGAAGGAGGTCAGTGTTAGGCACTAGAGGGAGGGGGGGCTTAGGCAGCAGGGAAGGAGGTCAGTGTTAGGTATTAGAGGGAGGGGGAGGGGTTAGTTAGCAGGGAAGGAGGTCAGTGTTAGGCACTAGAGGGAGGGGGAGGTGTTAGGCAGCAGGGAAGGAGGTCAGTGTTAGGCATTAGAGGGAGGGGGAGGGGTTAGGCAGCAGGGAAGGAGGTCAGTGTTAGGTATTAGAGGGAGGGGGAGGAGTTAGGCAGCGGGGAAGGAGGTCAGTGTTAGGCACTAGAGGGAGGGGGGGGTTAGGCAGCAGGGAAGGAGGTCAGTGTTAGGTATTAGAGGGAGGGGGAGGGGTTAGGCAGCAGGGAAGGAGGTCAGTGTTAGGCACTAGAGGGAGTTGGAGGGGTTAGGCAGCAGGGAAGGAGGTCAGTGTTAGGCATTAGAGGGAGGGGGAGGGGTTAGGCAGCAGGGAAGGAGGTTAGTGTTAGGCACTAGAGGGAGGGGGAGGGGTTAGGCAGCAGGGAAGGAGGTCAGTGTTAGGCACTAGAAGGAGGGGGGGTTAGGCAGCTGGGAAGGAGGTCAGTGTTAGGTATTAGAGGGAGGGGGAGGGGTTAGGCAGCAGGGAAAGAGGTTAGTAGTAGGCACTAGAGGGAGGGGGAGTGGTTAGGCAGTAGGGGAGGAGGTCAGTGTTAAGCACTAGAGGGAGGGGGAGGGGTTAGGCAGCAGGGAAGGAGGTCAGTGTTAGGCACTAGAGGGAGAGGGAGGGGTTAGGCAGTGGGGAAGGAGGTCAGTGTTAGACACTAGAGGGAGGGGGGGGTTAGGCAGCAGGGAAGGAGGTCAGTGTTAGGTATTAGAGAGAGGGGGAGGGGTTAGGCAGTGGGGAAGGAGGTCAGTGTTAGGCACTAGAGGGAGGGGGGGTTAGGCAGCAGGGAAGGAGGTCAGTGTTAGGTATTAGAGGGAGGGGGAGGGGTTAGGCAGCACGGAAGGAGGTCAGTGTTAGGCACTAGAGGGAGGGGGAGGGGTTAGGCAGCAGGGAAGGAGTTCAGTGTTAGGTATTAGAGGGAGGGGGAGGGGTTAGGCAGCAGGGAAGGAGGTTAGTAGTAGGCACTAGAGGGAGGGGGAGTGGTTAGGCAGCAGGGAAGGAGGTCAGTGTTAAGCACTAGAGGGAGGGGGAGGGGTTAGGCAGCAGGGAAGGAGGTCAGTGTTAGGCACTAGAGGGAGGGGGGGTTAGGCAGCAGGGAAGGAGGTCAGTGTTAGGTATTAGAGGGAGGGGGAGGGGTTAGGCAGCGGGGAAAGAGGTCAGTGTTAGGCACTAGAGGGAGGGTGGGGTTAGGCAGCAGGGAAGGAGGTCAGTGTTAGGTATTAGAAGGAGGGGGAGGGGTTAGAAAGCAGGGAAGGAGGTCAGTGTTAGGCACTAGAGGGAGGGGGAGGGGTTAGGCAGCAGGGAAGGAGGTCAGTGTTAGGCATTAGAGGGAGGGGGAGGGGTTAGGCAGCAGGGAAGGAGGTTAGTGTTAGGCACTAGAGTGAGGGGGAGGGGTTAGGCTGCAGGGAAGGAGGTCAGTGTTAGGCACTAGAGAGAGGGGGAGGGGTTAGGCAGCAGGGAAGGAGGTCAGTGTTAGGTATTAGAGGGAGGGGGAGGGGTTAGGCAGCAGGGAAGGAGGTTAGTAGTAGGCACTAGAGGGAGGGGGAGTGGTTAGGCAGCAGGGAAGGAGGTCAGTGTTAAGCACTAGAGGGAGGGGGAGGGGTTAGGCAGCAGCGAAGGAGGTCAGTGTTAGGCACTAGAGGGAGGGGGGTTAGGCAGCAGGGAAGGAGGTCAGTGTTAGGTATTAGAGGGAGGGGGAGGGGTTAGACAGCGGGGAAGGAGGTCAGTGTTAGGCACTAGAGGGAGGGGGAGAGGTTAGGCAGCAGGGAAGGAGGTCAGTGTTAGGCACTAGAGGGAGGGGGGTTAGGCAGCAGGGATGGAGGTCAGTGTTAGGTATTAGAGGGAGGGGGAGGGGTTAGGCAGCAGGGAAGGAGGTCAGTGTTAGGTATTAGAGGGAGGGGGAGGGGTTAGGCAGCGGGGAAGGAGGTCAGTGTTAGGCACTAGAGGGAGGGGGGGTTAGGCAGCAGGGAAGGAGGTCAGTGTTAGGTATTAGAGGGAGGGGAGGGGTTAGGCAGCAGGGAAGGAGATCAGTGTTAGGCATTAGTGGGAGGGGGAGGGGTTAGGCAGCAGGGAAGGAGGTCAGTGTTAGGCATTAGAGGGAGGGGGAGGGGTTAGGCAGCAGGGAAGGAGGTTAGTGTTAGGCACTAGAGGGAGGGGGGGTTAGGCAGCAGGTAAGGAGGTCAGTGTTAGGTGTTAGAGGGAGGGGGAGGGGTTAGGCAGCAGGGAAGGAGGTTAATAGTAGGCACTAGAGGGAGGGGGAGTGGTTAGGCAGCAGGGAAGGAGGTCAGTGTTAAGCACTAGAGGGAGGGGGAGGGGTTAGGCAGCAGGGAATGAGGTCAGTGCTAGGCACTAGAGGGAGGGGGGGTTAGGCAGCAGGGAAGGAGGTCAGTGTTAAGCCCTAGAGGGAGGGGGAGGGGTTAGGCAGCAGGGAAGGAGGTCAGTGTTAGGCACTAGAGAGAGGGGGAGGGGTTAGGCAGCAGGGAAGGAGGTCAGTGTTAGGTATTAGTTGGATGGGGAGGGGTTAGGCAGCAAGGAAGGAGGTTAGTAGTAGGCACTAGAGGGAGGGGGAGTGGTTAGGCAGCAGGGAAGGAGGTCAGTGTTAAGCACTAGAGGGAGGGGGAGGGGTTAGGCAGCAGGGAAGGAGGTCAGTGTTAGGTATTAGAGGGAGGGGGAGGGGTTAGGCAGCGGGGAAAGAGGTCAGTGTTAGGCACTAGAGGGAGGGGGGGTTAGGCAGCAGGGAAGGAGGTCAGTGTTAGGTATTAGAGGGAGGGGGATGGGTTAGGCAGCAGGGAAGGAGGTTAGTGTTAGGCACTAGAGGGAGGGGGAGGGGTTAGGCAGCAGGGAAGGAGGTCAGTGTTAGGCATTAGAGGGAGGGGGAGGGGTTAGGCAGCAGGGAAGGAGGTTAGTGTTAGGCACTAGAGGGAGGAGGGGTTAGGCAGCAGGGAAGGAGGTCAGTATTAGGCACTAGAGGGAGGGGGGTTAGGCAGCAGGGAAGGAGGTCAGAAGTAGGTATTAGAGGGAGGGGGAGGGGTTAGGCAGCGGGGAAGGAGGTCAGTGTTAGGCACTAGAGGGAGGGGGAGAGGTTAGGCAGCAGGGAAGGAAGTCAGTGTTAGGCACTAGAGGGAGGGGGGTTAGGCAGCAGGGATGGAGGTCAGTGTTAGGTATTAGAGGGAGGGGGAGGGGTTAGGCAGCAGGGAAGGAGGTCAGTGTTAGGTATTAGAGGGAGGGGGAGGGGTTAGGCAGCGGGGAAGGAGGTCAGTGTTAGGCACTAGAGGGAGAGGGGGGTTAGGCAGCAGGGAAGGAGGTCAGTGTTAGGTATTAGAGGGAACGGGAGGGGTAGGCAGCAGGGAAGGAGATCAGTGTTAGGCACTAGAGGGAGGGGGAGGGGTTAGGCAGCAGGGAAGGAGGTCAGTGTTAGGCATTAGAGGGAGGGGGAGGGGTTAGGCAGCAGGGAAGGAGGTTAGTGTTAGGCACTAGAGGGAGGGGGGGTTAGGCAGCAGGGAAGGAGGTCAGTGTTAGGTATTAGAGGGAGGGGGAGGGGTTAGGCAGCAGCAAAGGAGGTTAATAGTAGGCACTAGAGGGAGGGGGAGTGGTAAGGCAGCAGGGAAGGAGGTCAGTGTTAAGCACTAGAGGGAGGGGGAGGGGTTAGGCAGCAGGGAAGGAGGTCAGTGTTAGGCACTAGAGGGAGGGGGGGTTAGGCAGCAGGGAAGGAGTTCAGTGTTAGGCATTAGAGGGAGGGGGAGGGGTTAGGCATCAGGGAAGGAGGTTAGTGTTAGGCACTAGAGGGAGGGGGAGGGGTTAGGCAGCAGGGAAGGAGGTCAGTGTTAGGCACTAGAGAGAGGGGGAGGGGTTAGGCAGCAGAGAAGGAGATCAGTGTTAGGTATTAGAGGGAGGGGGAGGGGTTAGGCAGCAGGGAAGGAGGTTAGTAGTAGGCACTAGCGGGAGGGGGAGTGGTTAGGCAGCAGGGAAGGAGGTCAGTGTTAAGCACTAGAGGGAGGGGGAGGGGTTAGGCAGCTGGGAAGGAGGTCAGTGTTAGGTATTAGAGGGAGGGGGAGGGGTTAGGCAGCGGGGAAGGAGGTCAGTGTTAGGCACTAGAGGGAGGGGGGGTTAGGCAGCAGGGAAGGAGGTCAGTGTTAGGTATTAGAGGGAGGGGGAGGGGTTAGGCAGCAGGGAAGGAGGTTAGTGTTAGGCACTAGAGGGATGGGGAGGGGGTTTAGGCAGCAGGGATGGAGGTCAGTGTTAGGCATTAGAGGGAGGGGGAGGGGTTAGGCAGCAGGGAAGGAGGTTAGTGTTAGGCACTAGAGGGAGGAGGGGTTAGGCAGCAGGGAAGGAGGTCAGTGTTAGGTATTATAGGGAGGTGGAGTGGTTAGGCAGCAGGGAAGGAGGTTAGTAGTAGGCACTAGAGGGAGGGGGAGGGGTTAGGCAGCAGGGAAGGAGGTTAGTGTTAGGCACTAGAGGGAGTGGTTAGGCAGCAGGGAAGGAGGTCAGTGTTAAGCACTAGAGGGAGGGGGAGGGGTTAGGCAGCAGGGAAGGAGGTCAGTGTTAGGCACTAGAGGGAGGGGGGGTTAGGCAGCAGGAAAGGAGGTCAGTGTTAGGTATTAGAGGAAGGGGGAGGGGTTAGGCAGCGGGGAAGGAGGTCAGTGTTAGGCACTAGAGGGAGGGGGGCTTAGGCAGCAGGGAAGGAGGTCAGTGTTAGGTATTAGAGGGAGGGGGAGGGGTTAGGCAGCAGGGAAGGAGGTCAGTGTTAGGCACTAGAGGGAGGGGGAGGGGTTAGGCAGCCGGGAAGGAGGTCAGTGTTATGCATTAGAGGGAGGGGGAGGGGTTAGGCAGCAGGGAAGGACGTCAGTGTTAGGTATTAGAGGGAGGGGGAGGGGTTAGGCAGCGGGGAAGGAGGTCAGTGTTAGGCACTAGAGGGAGGGGGGGGTTAGGCAGCAGGGAAGGAGGTCAGTGTTAGGTATTAGAGGGAGGGGGAGGGGTTAGGCAGCAGGGAAGGAGGTCAGTGTTAGGCACTAGAGGGAGGGGGAGGGGTTAGGCAGCAGGGAAGGAGGTCAGTGTTAGGCATTAGAGGGAGGGGGAGGGGTTAGGCAGCAGGGAAGGAGGTTAGTGTTAGGCACTAGAGGGAGGGGGAGGGGTTAGGCAGCAGGGAAGGAGGTCAGTGTTAGGCACTAGAGGGAGGGGGGGTTAGGCAGCTGGGAAGGAGGTCAGTGTTAGGTATTAGAGGGAGGGGGAGGGGTTAGGCAGCAGGGAAGGAGGTTAGTAGTAGGCACTAGAGGGAGGGGGAGTGGTTATGCAGTAGGGAAGGAGGTCAGTGTTAAGCACTAGAGGGAGGGGGAGGGGTTAGGCAGCAGGGAAGGAGGTCAGTGTTAGGCACTAGAGGGAGGGGGAGGGGTTAGGCAGTGGGGAAGGAGGTCAGTGTTAGGCACTAGAGGGAGGGGGGGGTTAGGCAGCAGGGAAGGAGGTCAGTGTTAGGTATTAGAGGGAGGGGGAGGGGTTAGGCAGTGGGGAAGGAGGTCAGTGTTAGGCACTAGAGGGAGGGGGGGTTAGGCAGCAGGGAAGGAGGTCAGTGTTAGGTATTAGAGGGAGGGGGAGGGGTTAGGCAGCAGGGAAGGAGGTCAGTGTTAGGCACTAGAGGGAGGGGGAGGGGTTAGGCAGCAGGGAAGGAGTTCAGTGTTAGGCATTAGAGGGAGGGGGAGAGGTTAGGCAGCAGGGAAGGAGGTTAGTGTTAGGCACTAGAGGGAGGGGGGGTTAGGCAGCAGGGAAGGAGGTCAGTGTTAGGTATTAGAGGGAGGGGGAGGGGTTAGGCAGCAGGGAAGGAGGTTAGTAGTAGGCACTAGAGGGAGGGGGAGGGGTTAGGCAGCAGGGAAGGAGGTCAGTGTTAAGCACTAGAGGGAGGGGGAGGGGTTAGGCAGCAGGGAAGGAGGTCAGTGTTAGGCACTAGAGGGAGGGGGGGTTAGGCAGCAGGGAAGGAGGTCAGTGTTAGGTATTAGAGGGAGGGGGAGAAGTTAGGCAGCGGGGAAAGAGGTCAGTGTTAGGCACTAGAGGGAGGGTGGGGTTAGGCAGCAGGGAAGGAGGTCAATGTTAGGTATTAGAAGGAGGGGGAGGGGTTAAAAAGCAGGGAAGGAGGTCAGTGTTAGGCACTAGAGGGAGGGGGAGGGGTTAGGCAGCAGGGAAGGAGGTCAGTGTTAGGCATTAGAGGGAGGGGGAGGGGTTAGGCAGCAGGGAAGGAGGTTAGTGTTAGGCACTAGAGTGAGGGGGAGGGGTTAGGCTGCAGGGAAGGAGGTCAGTGTTAGGCACTAGAGAGAGGGGGAGGGGTTAGGCAGCAGGGAAGGAGGTCAGTGTTAGGTATTAGAGGGAGGGGGAGGGGTTAGGCAGCAGGGAAGGAGGTTAGTAGTAGGCACTAGAGGGAGGGGGAGTGGTTAGGCAGCAGGGAAGGAGGTCAGTGTTAAGCACTTGTGGGAGGGGGAGGGGTTAGGCAGCAGCGAAGGAGGTCAGTGTTAGGCACTAGAGGGAGGGGGGTTAGGCAGCAGGGAAGGAGGTCAGTGTTAGGTATTAGAGGGAGGGGGAGGGGTTAGACAGCGGGGAAGGAGGTCAGTGTTAGGCACTAGAGGGAGGGGGAGAGGTTAGGCAGCAGGGAAGGAGGTCAGTGTTAGGCACTAGAGGGAGGGGGGTTAGGCAGCAGGGATGGAGGTCAGTGTTAGGTATTAGAGGGAGGGGGAGGGGTTAGGCAGCAGGGAAGGAGGTCAGTGTTAGGTATTAGAGGGAGGGGGAGAGGTTAGGCAGCGGGGAAGGAGGTCAGTGTTAGGCACTAGAGGGAGGGGGGGTTAGGCAGCAGGGAAGGAGGTCAGTGTTAGGTATTACAGGGAGGGGGAGGGGTTAGGCAGCAGGGAAGGAGATCAGTGTTAGGCATTAGAGGGAGGGGGAGGGGTTAGGCAGCAGGGAAGGAGGTCAGTGTTAGGCATTAGAGGGAGGGGGAGGGGTTAGGCAGCAGGGAAGGAGGTTAGTGTTAGGCACTAGAGGGAGGGGGGGTTAGGCAGCAGGGAAGGAGGTCAGTGTTAGGTATTAGAGGGAGGGGGAGGGGTTAGGCAGCAGGGAAGGAGGTTAATAGTAGGCACTAGAGGGAGGGGGAGTGGTTAGGCAGCAGGGAAGGAGGTCAGTGTTAAGCACTAGAGGGAGTGGGAGGGGTTAGGCAGCAGGGAATGAGGTCAGTGTTAGGCACTAGAGGGAGGGGGGGTTAGGCAGCAGGGAAGGAGGTCAGTGTTAAGCCCTAGAGGGAGGGGGAGGGGTTAGGCAGCAGGGAAGGAGGTCAGTGTTAGGCACTAGAGAGAGGGGGAGGGGTTAGGCAGCAGGGAAGGAGGTCAGTGTTAGGTATTAGAGGGATGGGGAGGGGTTAGGCAGCAAGGAAGGAGGTTAGTAGTAGGCACTAGAGGGAGGGGGAGTGGTTAGGCAGCAGGGAAGGAGGTCAGTGTTAAGCACTAGAGGGAGGGGGAGGGGTTAGGTAGCAGGGAAGGAGGTCAGTGTTAGGTATTAGAGGGAGGGGGAGGGGTTAGGCAGCGGGGAAGGAGGTCAGTGTTAGGCACTAGAGGGAGGGGGGGTTAGGCAGCAGGGAAGGAGGTCAGTGTTAGGTATTAGAGGGAGGGGGAGGGGTTAGGCAGCAGGGAAGGAGGTTAGTGTTAGGCACTAGAGGGAGGGGGAAGGGTTAGGCAGCAGGGAAGGAGTTCAGTGTTAGGCATTAGAGGGAGGGGGAGAGGTTAGGCAGCAGGGAAGGAGGTTAGTGTTAGGCACTAGAGGGAGGGGGGGTTAGGCAGCAGGGATGGAGGTCAGTGTTAGGTATTAGAGGGAGGGGGAGGGGTTAGACAGCAGGGAAGGAGGTTAGTAGTAGGCACTAGAGGGAGGGGGAGTGGTTAGGCAGCAGGGAAGGAGGTCAGTGTTAAGCACTAGAGGGAGGGGGTGGGGTTAGGCAGCAGGGAAGGAGGTCAGTGTTAGGCACTAGAGGGAGGGGGAGGGGTTAGGCAGTGGGGAAGGAGGTCAGTGTTAGGCACTAGAGGGAGGGGGGGGTTAGGCAGCAGGGAAGGAGGTCAGTGTTAGGTATTAGAGGGAGGGGGAGGGGTTAGGCAGTGGGGAAGGAGGTCAGTGTTAGGCACTAGAGGGAGGGGGGGTTAGGCAGCAGGGAAGGAGGTCAGTGTTAGGTATTAGAGGGAGGGGGAGGGGTTAGGCAGCAGGGAAGGAGGTCAGTGTTAGGCACTAGAGGGAGGGGGAGGGGTTAGGCAGCAGGGAAGGAGTTCAGTGTTAGGCATTAGAGGGAGGGGGAGAGGTTAGGCAGCAGGGAAGGAGGTTAGTGTTAGGCACTAGAGGGAGGGGGGGTTAGGCAGCAGGGAAGGAGGTCAGTGTTAGGTATTAGAGGGAGGGGGAGGGGTTAGGCAGCAGGGAAGGAGGTTAGTAGTAGGCACTAGAGGGAGGGGGAGTGGTTAAGCAGCAGGGAAGGAGGTCAGTGTTAAGCACTAGTGGGAGGGGGAGGGGTTAGGCAGCAGGGAAGGAGGTCAGTGTTAGGCACTAGAGGGAGGGGGGGTTAGGCAGCAGGGAAGGAGGTCAGTGTTAGGTATTAGAGGGAGGGGGAGGGGTTAGGCAGCGGGGAAAGAGGTCAGTGTTAGGCACTAGAGGGAGGGTGGGGTTAGGCAGCAGGGAAGGAGGTCAGTGTTAGGTATTAGAAGGAGGGGGAGGGGTTAGAAAGCAGGGAAGGAGGTCAGTGTTAGGCACTAGAGGGAAGGGGAGGGGTTAGGCAGCAGGGAAGGAGGTCAGTGTTAGGCATTAGAGGGAGGAGGAGGGGTTAGGCAGCAGGGAAGGAGGTTAGTGTTAGGCACTAGAGTGAGGGGGAGGGGTTAGGCTGCAGGGAAGGAGGTCAGTGTTAGGCACTAGAGAGAGGGGGAGGGGTTAGGCAGCAGGGAAGGAGGTCAGTGTTAGGTATTAGAGGGAGGGGGAGGGGTTAGGCAGCAGGGAAGGAGGTTAGTAGTAGGCACTAGAGGGAAGGGGAGAGGTTAGGCAGCAGGGAAGGAGGTCAGTGTTAGGCACTAGAGGGAGGGGGTTTAGGCAGCAGGGATGGAGGTCAGTGTTAGGTATTAGAGGGAGGGGGAGGGGTTAGGCAGCAGGGAAGGAGGTCAGTGTTAAGCACTAGAGGGAGGGGGAGGGGTTAGGCAGCAGCGAAGGAGGTCAGTGTTAGGCACTAGAGGGAGGGGGGTTAGGCAGCAGGGAAGGAGGTCAGTGTTAGGTATTAGAGGGAGGGGGAGGGGTTAGACAGCGGGGAAGGAGGTCAGTGTTAGGCACTAGAGGGAAGGGGAGAGGTTAGGCAGCAGGGAAGGAGGTCAGTGTTAGGCACTAGAGGGAGGGGGTTTAGGCAGCAGGGATGGAGGTCAGTGTTAGGTATTAGAGGGAGGGGGAGGGGTTAGGCAGCAGGGAAGGAGGTCAGTGTTAGGCACTAGAGGGAGGGGGGGGTTAGGCAGCAGGGAAGGAGGTCAGTGTTAGGTATTAGAGGGAGGGGGAGGGGTTAGGCAGCGGGGAAGGAGGTCAGTGTTAGGCACTAGAGGGAGGGGGGGTTAGGCAGCAGGAAAGGAGGTCAGTGTTAGGTATTAGAGGGAGGGGGAGGGGTTAGGCAGCAGGGAAGGAGGTTAGTGTTAGGCAGTAGAGGGAGGGGGAAGGGTTAGGCAGCAGGGAAGGAGGTCAGTGTTAGGCATTAGAGGGAGGGGGAGGGGTTAGGCAGCAGGGAAGGAGGTTAGTGTTAGGCACTAGAGGGAGGAGGGGTTAGGCAGCAGGGAAGGAGGTCAGTGTTAGGTATTATAGGGAGGGGAAGGGGTTAGGCAGCAGGGAAGGAGGTTAGTAGTAGGCACTAGAGGGAGGGGGAGTGGTTAGGCAGCAGGGAAGGAGGTCAGTGTTAAGCACTAGAGGGAGGGGGAGGGGTTAGGCAGCAGGGAAGGAGGTCAGTGTTAGGCACTAGAGGGAGGGGGGGTTAGGCAGCAGGGAAGGAGGTCAGTGTTAGGTATTAGAGGGAGGGGGAGGGGTTAGGCAGCGGGGAAGGAGGTCAGTGTTAGGCACTAGAGGGAGGGTGGGGTTAGGCAGCAGGGAAGGAGGTCAGTGTTAGGTATTAGAGGGAGGGGGAGGGGTTAGGCAGCAGAGAAGGAGGTCACTGTTAGGCACTAGAGGGAGGGGGAGGGGTTAGGCAGCAGGGAAGGAGGTCAGTGTTAGGTATTAGAGGGAGGGGGAGGGGTTAGGCAGCAGGGAAGGAGGTTAGTGTTAGGCACTAGAGGGAGGGGGAGGGGTTAGGCAGCAGGGAAGGAGGTTAGTGTTAGGCACTAGAGGGAGGGGGAGGGGTTAGGCAGCAGGGAAGGAGGTCAGTGATAGGCATTAGAGGGAGGGGGAGGGGTTCTGCAGCAGGGAAGGAGGTTAGTGTTAGGCACTAGAGGGAGGGGGAGGGGTTAGGCAGCAGGGAAGGAGGTCAGTGTTAGGCACTAGAGAGAGGGGGAGGGGTTAGGCAGCAGGGAAGGAGGTCAGTGTTAGGTATTAGAGGGAGGGGAGGGGTTAGGCAGCAGGGAAGGAGGTTAGTAGTAGGCACTAGAGGGAGGGGGAGTGGTTAGGCAGCCGGGAAGGAGGTCAGTGTTGAGCACTAGAGGGAGGGGGAGGGGTTAGGCAGCAGGTAAGGAGGTCAGTGTTAGGCATTAGAGGGAGGGGGAGGGGTTAGGCAGCAGGGAAGGAGGTTAGTGTTAGGCACTAGAGGGAGGGGGAGTGGTTAGGCAGCAGGGAAGGAGGTCAGTGTTAGGCACTAGAGAGAGGGGGAGGGGTTAGGCAGCAGGGAAGGAGGTCAGTGTTAGGTATTAGATGGAGGGGAGGGGTTAGGCAGCAGGGAAGGAGGTTAGTAGTAGGCACTAGATGGAGGGGGAGTGGTTAGGCAGCCGGGAAGGAGGTCAGTGTTGAGCACTAGAGGGAGGGGGAGGGGTTAGGCAGCAGGGAAGGAGGTCAGTGTTAGGCACTAGAGGGAGGGGGGTTAGGCAGCAGGGAAGGAGGTCAGTGTTAGGTATTAGAGGGAGGGGGAGGGGTTAGGCAGCGGGGAAGGAGGTCAGTGTTGGGCACTAGAGGGAGGGGGGGGTTAGGCAGCAGGGAAGGAGGTCAGTGTTAGGTATTAGAGGGAGGGGGAGGCGTTAGGCAGCAGGGAAGGAGATCAGTGTTAGGCACTAGAGGGAGGGGGAGGGGTTAGGCAGCAGGGAAGGAGGTCAGTGTTAGGCATTAGAGGGAGGGGGAGGGGTTAGGCAGCAGGGAAGGAGGTTATTGTTAGGCACTAGAGGGAGGGGGGGTTAGGCAGCAGGGAAGGAGGTCAGTGTTAGGTATTAGAGGGAGGGGGAGGGGTTAGGCAGCAGGGAAGGAGGTTAGTAGTAGGCACTAGAGGGAGGGGGAGTGGTTAGGCAGCAGGGAAGGAGGTCAGTGTTAAGCACTAGAGGGAGGGGGAGGGGTTAGGCAGCAGGGAAGGAGGTCAGTGTTAGGCACTAGAGGGAGGGGGGGTTAGGCAGCAGGGAAGGAGGTCAGTGTTAGGTATTAGAGGGAGGGGGAGGGGTTAGGCAGCGGGGAAGGAGGTCAGTGTTAGGTACTAGAGGGAGGGTGGGGTTAGGCAGCAGGGAAGGAGGTCAGTGTTAGGTATTAGAGGGAGGGGGAGGGGTTAGGCAGCAGGGAAGGAGGTCAGTGTTAGGCACTAGAGGGAGGGGGAGGGGTTAGGCAGCAGCGAAGGAGGTCAGTGTTAGGTATTAGAGGGAGGGGGAGGGGTTAGGCAGCAGGGAAGGAGGTTAGTGTTAGGCACTAGAGGGAGGGGGAGGGGTTAGGCAGCAGGGAAGGAGGTCAGTGTTAGGCACTAGAGGGAGGGGGAGAGGTTAGGCAGCAGGGAAGGAGGTCAGTGTTAGGCACTAGAGGGAGGGGGGTTAGGCAGCAGGGAAGGAGGTCAGTGTTAGGTATTAGAGAGAGGGGGAGGGGTTAGGCAGCAGGGAAGGAGGTCAGTGTTAGGTATTAGAGGGAGGGGGAGGGGTTAGGCAGTGGGGAAGGAGGTCAGTGTTAGGCACTAGAGGGAGGGGGGGTTAGGCAGCAGGGAAGGAGGTCAGTGTTAGGTATTAGAGGGAGGGGGAGGGGTTAGGCAGCAGGGAAGCAGATCAGTGTTAGGCACTAGAGGGAGTGGGAGGGGTTAGGCAGCAGGGAAGGAGGTCAGTGTTAGGCATTAGAGGGAGGGGGAGGGGTTAGGCAGCAGGGAAGGAGGTTAGTGTTAGGCACTAGAGGGAGGGGGGGTTAGGCAGCAGGGAAGGAGGTCAGTGTTAGGTATTAGAGGGAGGGGGAGGGGTTAGGCAGCAGGGAAGGAGGTTAGTAGTAGGCACTAGAGGGAGGGGGAGTGGTTAGGCAGCAGGGAAAGAGGTCAGTGTTAAGCACTAGAGGGAGGGGGAGGGGTTAGGCAGCAGGGAAGGAGGTCAGTGTTAGGCACTAGAGGGAGGGGGGGTTAGGCAGCGGGGAAGGAGGTCAGTGTTAGGCACTAGAGGGAGGGGGGGTTAGGCAGCAGGGAAGGAGGTCAGTGTTAGGTATTAGAGGGAGGGGGAGGGGTTAGGCAGCAGGGAAGGAGATCAGTGTTATGCACTAGAGGGAGGGGGAGGGGTTAGGCAGCAGGGAAAGAGGTCAGTGTTAGGCATTAGAGGGAGGGGGAGGGGTTAGGCAGCAGGGAAGGAGGTTAGTGTTAGGCACTAGAGGGAGGGGGGGTTAGGCAGCAGGGAAGGAGGTCAGTGTTAGGTATTAGAGGGAGGGGGAGGGGTTAGGCAGCAGGGAAGGAGGTTAGTAGTAGGCACTAGAGGGAGGGGGAGTGGTTAGGCAGCAGGGAAGGAGGTCAGTGTTAAGCACTAGAGGGAGGGGGAGGGGTTAGGCAGCAGGGAAGGAGGTCAGTGTTAGGCACTAGAGGGAGGGGGGGTTAGGCAGCAGGTAAGGAGGTCAGTGTTAGGTATTAGAGGGAGGGGGAGGGGTTAGGCAGCGGGGAAGGAGGTCAGTGTTAGGTACTAGAGGGAGGGTGGGGTTAGACAGCAGGGAAGGAGGTCAGTGTTAGGTATTAGAGGGAGGGGGAGGGGTTAGGCAGCAGGGAAGGAGGTCAGTGTTAGGCACTAGAGGGAGGGGGAGGGGTTAGGCAGCAGGGAAGGAGGTCAGTGTTAGGTATTAGATGGAGGGGGAGGGGTTAGGCAGCAGGGAAGGAGGTTAGTGTTAGGCACTAGAGGGAGGGGGAGGGGTTAGGCAGCAGGGAAGGAGGTCAGTGTTAGGCACTAGAGGGAGGGGGAGAGGTTAGGCAGCAGGGAAGGAGGTCAGTGTTAGGCATTAGAGGGAGGGGTTAGGCTGCCATGCACTACCAATTACACATGGGGGACGATTCAGTTGCATGCAATGTCCACAATGTACCATTGCAGCGGCATTGGAACACCAGCAAAATCACTCCACACATCAAATCGTCCCCAGTTCTTCCTGATTTTGCATCGATATTGCATATTTGTGTTCACGGCACAAAGGCATGCATACAGTATTATGTGATCTAATAGTATAGTGTAATAACGGCATATTAGCGCTCTAGGCATCACTGGCATAAACAGCATTGCCCACAATTAAATCGACTCCTAGCTCTCTCTATTGCTATGGAATAACAGTGTTACCAAACAGGGATAATCATTGAATCCCTGCTCATTAGTTGCTGAGAGAAGGAAGAAGCTATCTCTGCTTGTATCAGTATCGGAGGTGCTGTCCCAGCAGGGTATTATTGATGGATATGAGAAATATGCTAAGCAGTGCTGTCATGATTAGCCATGAAGATAGACTGAAATTATCACATGACATGTTTTAATCAGAAAACATCGTGCAGAATGTTATCCAGTATCCACACATAATATTGCAGAGCCCATATCCTGGTGGCTACAGTATAAAGCAGAGCCCATATCCTGGTGGCTACAATATAATGCAGAGCCCATATCCTGGTGGCTACAATATAATGCAGAGCCCATATCCTGGTGGCTACAATATAATGCAGAGCCCATATTCTGGTGACTACAATAATGCAGAGCCCATATCCTGGTGACTACAATATAATGCAGAGCCCATATCCTAGTGACTACAGTATAAAGCAGAGCCCATATCCTAGTGACTACAATATAATGCAGAGCCCATATTCTGGTGACTACAATAATGCAGAGCCCATATCCTGGTGGCTACGATATAATGCAGAGACCATATCCTGGTGGCTACAATAATGCAGAGCCCATATCCTGGTGACTACAATATAATGCAGAGCCCATATCCTGGTGACTACAATAATGCAGAGCCCATATCCTAGTGACTACAATATAATGCAGAGCCCATATCCTAGTGGCTACAATATAATGCAGAGCCCATATCCTGGTGACTACAATAATGCAGAGCCCATATCCTGGTGGCTACGATATAATGCAGAGACCATATCCTGGTGGCTACAATAATGCAGAGCCCATATCCTGGTGACTACAATATAATGCAGAGCCCATATCCTAGTGACTACAGTATAAAGCAGAGCCCATATTCTGGTGACTACAGTATAAAGCAGAGCCCATATTCTGGTGACTACAGTATAAAGCAGAGCCCATATCCTGGTGACTACAATAATGCAGAGCCCATATCCTGGTGGCTACGATATAATGCAGAGACCATATCCTGGTGGCTACAATAATGCAGAGCCCATATCCTGGTGACTACAATATAATGCAGAGCCCATATCCTAGTGACTACAGTATAAAGCAGAGCCCATATTCTGGTGACTACAGTATAAAGCAGAGCCCATATCCTGGTGGCTACAATATCATGCAGAGACCATATTCTGATGACTACAATAATGCAGAGCCCATAACCTGGTGACTACGATATAAAGCAGAGCCCATATCCTGGTGGCTACAATATCATGCAGAGACCATATTCTGATGACTACAATAATGCAGAGCCCATATCCTGGTGGCTACGATATAATGCAGAGACCATATCCTGGTGGCTACAATATCATGCAGAGGCAGAGCCCATGTTTGTTAAGATATGGAGTGCGCTGCTGCACAGTCTCCATTCTGCTCCTGTAGTGAGGCAGCAAATCCTTTACCAAGGTGGCCACTGTTAGGCCTTCTGCGCATGTGCAGCGCCATCTTGTCACTGTGTTAAAGCGCCACAGTGGGACACAGACGTGTTCCACTTAAATCCCGAAGTCCCTGCGATATCCTGAGATACCTGCTACCAGAATAGAGGCTCTGCTTTATATTGCAGTCACCAGAAAAATTCTCTGTACAGTATTTGTTTGCCATATTCAGAAAAAAAATGCTCTACAAAGTATACTGTAGGGGTGACTGAGAATGGCCTTTATGGGCTGTGGGAATTTATGCTTTAGACAGTATTGTATTACACATGCCTGCAGAGACGTCTTACCCCAGCAGCAGGTGATAAAGTGACACTTCTAGTGTTTGCATGGAAATGACAGCAGCATGAGATATGTGTCTCAGGTCAGACAAGTTTTACTGCATTCTATACATATTGAGGAGTCAGACAGCGATATTCAGTCTTCTAATACTGCCACGAGGGCATAACTGTACAGGAACATATATTACACTAACTGTCTCTCTATATGACTGCCAGTGTCATGTCCTTAGGGCTCCTCTAACTGACCCATATAGGTTTCTCTTTACAAAACAGCAATAATCATTTCTTCTTAATGAGCCACCATAAAGAACAGGCACAATAGCAGCTACTCCGTTCCTTTGACTTTATATGATCAGTAAGTGGCGAAGCCATTCAGTATTAACAAACAGGGACAGCTCAATGACTATACAGAACTAGATACAGTCAGGTCCATAAATATTGGGACATTGACAGAATTTTCAGATTTTGGCCTCTATTCACCACCACAATGGTTTTGAAATGAAACAAACAAGATGTGCTTTAACTGCAGACTTTCGGATTTAATTTTAGGGTAATTACATCCAAATCGGGTGAACGGTGTAGGAATTACAACTGTTTCTATATGTGCCTCCCACTTTTTAAGGGGCCAAAAGTAATGGGACTATCAACTCAAAAGCTATTTCATGGACAGGTGTGGGCTATTCCCTCGTTATTTCATTATCAATTAAGCAGGTAAAAGGTCTGGAGTTGATTCTAGGTGTGGCATTTGCATTTGGAATCAGTTGCTGTCAACTCTCAATATGAGATCCAAAGAGCTGTCACTATCAGTGAAGCAAGCCATCATTAGGCTGAAAAATCAAAACAAACCCATCAGAGAGATAGCAAAAACATTAGGTGTGGCCAAATGAACCGTTTGGAACATTCTTAAAAAGAAAGAATGCACCGGAGAGCTCAGCAACACCAAAAGACATGGCAGACCACGGAAAACAACTGTGGTGGATGACAAAAGAATTATTTCCCTGGTGAAGAAAAACCCCTTCACAACAGTTGGCCAAATCAAGAACACTCTCCAGGAGGTAGATGTATATGTGTCAAA
Source organism: Taudactylus pleione (assembly GCA_031769625.1). Lineage (NCBI taxonomy): Eukaryota > Metazoa > Chordata > Amphibia > Anura > Myobatrachidae > Taudactylus > Taudactylus pleione. The sequence goes on from JAUIMM010000247.1 coordinate 3,040,813, forward strand.
GTCAACAATCAAGAGAAGACTTCACAAGAGTGAATATAGAGGGTTCACCACAAGATGTAAACCATTGGTGAGCCACAAAAACAGGAAGACCAGATTAGAGTTTGCCAAACAACATCTAAAAAAGCCATTACAGTTCTGGAACAACATCCTATGGACAGATGAGACAAAGATCAACTTGTACCAGAGTGATGGGAAGAGAAGAGAAGGAAAGGAACTGCTCATGATCCAAAACATACCACCTCATCAGTGAAGCATGGTGGTGGTAGTGTCATGGCGTGGGCATGTATGGCTGCCAATGGCACTGGTTCCCTTGTATTTATTGATGATGTGACTGCTGACAAAAGCAGCAGAATGAATACTGAAGTGTTTCGGGCAATATTATATGCTCATATTCAGTCAAGTGCTTCAGAACTCATTGGACGGCGCTTCACAGTGCAGATGGACAATGACCCGAAGCATACTGCAAAAGCAACCAAAGAGTTTTTTAAGGCTAAAAAGTGGAATGTTATGCAATGGCCGAGTCAATCCCCTGACCTGAATCTGATTGAGCATGCATTTCACTTGATGAAGACAAAATTGAAGGGAAAATGCCCCAAGAACAAGCAGGAACTGAAGACATTTGCAGTAGAGGCCTGGCAGAGCATCACCAGGGATGAAACCTAGCGTCTGGTGATGTCTATGCGTTCCAGACTTCAGGCTGTAATTGCCTGCAAAGGATTTGCAACAAAGTATTAAAAAGTGAAAGTTAGATTTAGGATTGTTTAGTTTGTCCCATTACTTTTGGCCCCTTAAAAAGTGGGAGGCACATATAGAAACCGTTGTAATTCCTACACCGTTCACCTGATTTGGATGTAATTACCCTCAAATTAAATCTGAAAGTCTTAAATCACATCTTGTTTGTATCATTTCATAATCATTGTGGTGGTGAATAGAGGCCAAAATATGACAATTTTGTCAATGTCCCAATATTTATGGACCTGACTGTATATCCTACATTACCCGACACAGACAGTGCGAGTCACCTCGGTGCCCCATGAGGTGCAGATAGACACTGGGGTCTGTGTATCCTAATCCTAACAGAATTATTATTATTATTTTAACTTTAACAAGGTAAAAACTAAATATAGATCATGTATGTGACTGCTACCAACATCTGTTTGCTGAATACCATGATATGGTGAGAGATTCACCGAAGAAATTAGGCTATTCCCCAATGGCGGTTAAAAAAAAATAGAGTTGTGTTTTAAATTGTGATTGACATGTGGTGTGTTACCAGACTGCATAACTGTGGTATGGGGTGGGGTCTCGGAGGACCAATGGAAGACACTTATGTGAATGTCAGTAAATGGAGCACGCAGAATCCGGTACGCGCTGCCCTGCTTCCACTGCTCATCACCACACATACAGATGGCAGAGGGTATGGCATCATAAGAACCTTTAGGTTCCATCCATGTACCTGCTGGCATGCTCTTACTGATAAGTGTGTGACCAGCAGTGGTGGTTGCTCAGTGGGAGCTGCAGTGCGGGGGGAGGAGGTTGAATAAAACATAACCCTCACTGTACCTACAAACGTTTTTAGTATTGCCGGGTGTCTGCTGGGAAGGTAAACTCCCCAGGCAGCAGCGCCATGTATCACAGCCGCAGCAGCCGGGACACAGCAATCAGCTTCTCCCTCCTGTATCTGGTCGCCACTCAGATTCACATTGGCTAGTTACACTAGTTATAATAGAAAATAGACACATTACACTTACCTGCACCCAGGGACTGGTGATTAGTGATCCGGTGAGCTCCTCTGTGACCCCGGTCATCTGATCTGTCCTATGAACTGAGATGCTGCAAAAATGTTGGGCGGCATCTCAGTTTATTGCATAAATCAAATGACTGGGGTCACAGAGCAGGAGCCAAGTGATCAGATGACTGGATCACCGTGGAGATCACTGGATCACACCACAACTGCATTTTAAATGCAGATTGTGGTAAACAGGCCCCTAAATGCTGATTGCAATAGGTTCCCCAAACCATAACTTACTTTATTTTAGATTTTAATAAACAGAACCTCCATTTACCTGACGAAAGCTGTGCATCCACCAGTGGCAGATGTAGACTTTTCATTTAGGGAAGGCGGTTTAATGATAATAACCCTGACTCCTCCTCTTTTCTACCCTGGCACCACCCCTTTCCAGTCCTAAACTCCTCCCCTTTAAAGCTGTTTTATTTAATTTTTTTTAGTTGTTTACATTGTGATATATTTATATATATATATATATATATATATATATATATTTATATATATATATATATATATATATATATATATATATATATACACACACACACACAGGGATTGTTGGTTCCAAAATATTGCAATCATTTGTTAAGCTGACCACCACTTCACGGTCATTCCCATCTGGCCAGTCCATACACTGATTCTCAGATAAATGATCTTGGTCTGCCACCTTTGACTCAAGCTTGCATACATTTTAAAAATGAATATTAACTGATAGCCCTGGGTGTGGTCCTGTCTCTTTAAGCCAGGACCCATAGTCATGTTTAAAATGTATGCAAGCTTGAGCCAAAGGTGGCAGACCAAGATCATGTATCTGAGAATCAGTGTATGGACTGGTCAGATGGGAATGACCGTGAAGTGGTGGTCAGCTTAACAAATTATTATAATATTTTGTAACCAACAATCCCTGTATTCAAAGGAGTTGCAGTTTGAAAACCAAGTGAGTGCCGGGTTTGTATGATATTTTTTATGTAGATGGTGTGGTCACATGCCAAGGGCACCCCAGATGGTTGAGTGCCGTGGATTAAGCCTGTCGTATATATATATATATATATATATATATATACATACAGTCAGGTGCATAAATATTGGGACATTGACAGAATTGTCATATTTTGGCCTCTATTCACCAGCACAGTGGCTTTGAAATGAAACAAACAAGATGTGCTTTAACTGCAGACTTTCAGATTTAATTTGAGGGTAATTACATCCAAATCAGATGAACGATGCAGGAATTACAACGGTTTCTATATGTGCCTCCCACTTTTTAAGGGGCCAAAAGTAATGGGACAAACTAAACAATCCTAAATCTAACTTTCACTTTTTAATACTTTGTTGCAAATCCTTTGCAGGCAATTACAGCCTGAAGTCTGGAACGCATAGACATCACCAGACGCTGGGTTTCATCCCTGGTGATGCTCTGCCAGGCCTCTACTGCAAATGTCTTCAGTTCCTGCTTGTTCTTGTGGTATTTTCCCTTCAGTTTTGTCTTCAAGTGAAATGCATGCTCAATCGGATTCAGGTCAGGGGATTGACTTCGCCATTGCATAACATCCGACTTTTTAGCCTTAAAAAACTCTTTGGTTGCTTTTGCAGTATGCTTCGGGTCATTGTCCATCTGCACTGTGAAGTGCCGTCCAATGAGTTCTGAAGCATTTGACTGAATATGAGCATAAAATATTGGCCGAAACACTGCAGAATTCATTCTGCTGCTTTTGTCAGCAGTCACATCATCAATAAATACAAGGGAACCAGTGCCATTGGCAGTCGTACATGCCCACGCCATGACACTACCATCACCATGCTTCACTGATGAGGTGGTATGTTTTGGATTATGAGCAGTTCCTTTCCTTCTCCATACTCTTCTCTTCCCATCACTCTGGTACAAGTTGATCTTTGTCTCATCTGTCCATAGGATGTTGTTCCAGAACTGTAATGGCTTTTTTAGATGTTGTTTCGCAAACTCTAACCTGTTTTTGTGGCTCACCAATGGTTTACATCTTGCGGTGAACCCTCTATATCCACTCTTGTGAGGTCTTCTCTTGATTGTTGACTTTGATACATATACACCTACCTCCTGGAGAGTGTTCTTGATTTGGCCAACTGTTGTGAAGGGGTTTTTCTTCACCAGGGAAATAATTCTTCTGTCATCCACCACAGTTGTTTTCCGTGGTCTTCCGGGTCTTTTGGTGTTGCTGAGCTCTCCGGTGCGTTCTTTCTTTTTAAGAATGTTCCAAACAGTTGATTTGGCCACACCTAATGTTTTTGCTATCTCTCTGATGGGTTTGTTTTGATTTTTCAGCCTAATGATGGCTTGCTTCACTGATAGTGACAGCTCTTTGGATCTCATATTGAGAGTCGACAGCAACTGATTCCAAATGCAAATGTCACACCTAGAATCAACTCCAGACCTTTTACCTTCTTAATTGATAATGAAATAACGAGGGAATAACCCACACCTGTCCAGTGGGAGGCACATATAGAAACAGTTGTAATTCCTACACCGTTCACCTGATTTGGATGTAATTACCCTTAAATTAAATCTGAAAGTCTGCAGTTAAAGCACATCTTGTTTGTTTCATTTCAAAGCCATTGTGGTGGTGAATGGAGGCCAAAATATGAAAATTCTGTCAATGTCCCAATATTTATGCACCTGACTGTATATATAATATATATATATATATATATATATATATATATAAAATAGCACACGCATATATTACACAGGGACATACCTACACACCCACACTTACATCGGGACATCCCTACACAGCCACACTTACATAGGGACATCCCTACACACCCACACTTACATAGGGACATACCTACACACCACTCTTACATAGGGACGTCCCTACACAGCCACACTTACATAGGGACATACCTACACACCCACACTTACACAGGGAAATACCTACATACCCTCACATACATAGGGACATCCCTACACACCCACACTTACATAGGGACGTCCCTACACAGCCACACTTACATAGGGACATACCTACACACCCACACTTACACAGGGACATACCTACACACCCACACTTACATAGGGACATCCCTATACAGCCAAACTTACATAGGGACGTCCCTACACAGCCACACTTACATAGGGACATACCTACACACTCACACTTATATAAATTTAATTATAAGACGCACTTTTGGAGTCTATCCTTACATGCTGCTGCTGATTGTTGATTGTGGCGGGGTCGAGCAGTTTCCATCATTAGACTCCGCCCCCCAAGGCATAATCTCGCAATTCGCGGGTCTGTGGGAGTGGATGATACCTCTGACCCTTCGACGGTGACCTAGTCAGGTGGAGTGCATTGTCCCTGGGGAGGAGCAGAGCGGGAGGTGGGCCCATCAGCCAGCACTCAGTCCCCTGACACAGGAGGAGGGGGAGGAGCAGAACGGGAGGCGGGCCCATCAGCCAGCAGCAGCACTAGTCCCCGGTCACAGGAGGAGGGGGAGGAGCAGAGCAGGAGGCGGGCCCATCAGCCAGCAGCAGCACTAGTCCCCGGTCACAGGAGGAGGGGGAGGAGCAGAGCGGGAGGCGGGCCCATCAGCCAGCAGCAGCACTAGTCCCCGGTCACAGGAGGAGGGGGAGGAGCAGAGCGGGAGGCGGGCCCATCAGCCAGCAGCACTCACCTGGATGAAGACGCTGCGCTCCCGTTCTGAGTCCCAGAGCCAGAGAGGCAAGTACGCTAGGGGGGCGATCGCTCCAATCGCCCCCCCTGGATACGCCACTGGCCATCCACTATACAATTTTCTGTCAGATAGCTGTCCAATCTGGCTGGTTGGAATGAAAACCTGGTAATGTATATAGGAGTAAATGACAATCGTCCATATGCTCACAAACACTGGAAAATAGCCAAAAATGGTTGTTCAGACAAATTGGTTAAAACACACAAATTTAACCAATGTGAACAATTTTTTTGTCCTTTTTTCAGTGTTTAAAACCATATGATCGACTGACATTTGCTCCCATACATTAGCAGGTTTTCATTCCAACCAGCCAGATTGGACAGATATCTGACAGAAAACTGTATAGTGGATGCCCAGCTTTAGTTTTCCCGTTACAGCTGACTTGTGTAGCTACAGGACTGGAGATGGCTTTCTGTTGGTTGCTATACAAAATCCTCTTGGCTGTAGTCAGTCAGTAAATAATGACCCATATCCCCCCCAAAAACCTGAACATCATCTGCAGCCCTTCCCATGCTTCATTCACCCAATATTCAAAGTCCAAGCACAACAGCTTCTATCGATTGATTAACAGCTGAACCCAGACACTCACATATAAATCAATCATCAGATCACCAAGTCCTGCACTGCTACCCAACAAATCGGTGGACTGGAATGAAATAAATATGAAAAACCATTATAGGCAGACCACAGGATCAGAACTGGGCCAGAGGGTTTCCACTGACATGTCTATCCTAAAATAAGCTAAATCTATTTTCTGTAGAGAAAAGGATACTACTGGTAATGATGGCACAGGGATGAAGAGGTTCTGTTAGTAAAGGTTGTATATTGTTCTGCTGTGATAGGATCACATTTAGGGCCATATTCAATATGGGAGCGAAAAGTCCATGCTGGACTTTTCGCTCCACATCGGAGGTTAGAGTGGGGATAAAGTATCGGGCGCGCGCCCGCTTATCTCTGTATTCAATTTAAAAGGAGAGAAAACGGGACCGGAAAAACTGGGATCTGCGATAAAAACCTGAAATTTTCGGGAAATGTGCCTGGGGCCCCCCTAAAGATGTCCAGACATGGGGGATCTCTATTTGTACCCCCATTTTTGCCTGCTGAAGGAAGTCGAGGTTTGTAATAGCCGCGGCAGGCGCAGATTTTTTTTTTTTTAAATAACTATTCCTATCAAATTTGGGGTACATGAAAATGGGGGTAAGCATATTTTTAAGTCCCTAAAGTGCATTTTGAAAATTCACCTGCCGCTACCACCCGCATTCTTTTGAACACCTGCCGCATACTTGGGAACCCCCCCTGAATTAATTTAGTTATTTAAAAACGTGTTCCCCATATATATATATTTTTTTAACCCCAAAATTAAATTCATTAAAGTCCCTATTTTTTAAAAAACTTTTTTTTGACATATTTCATCTTTAGGGGCTATTCCCAGGGGTGCAGGCTATTTTTTTTAAGCCTGCACCCCTAAACCCCAAATCTGCATTTTTTTTCGCCATGTAAAACATGGTGAAAACGTATCCCTGTTTTTTTTCAAAGACTTTTCGCACCAGTGAAAAGTCTTTGAAAGTGAATACGGGGATAATTCAAACATGCGAAAATGACATCATGGGAGATACTTTATATATTTCGCTCCGGACTGAATATGGCCCTAAATGGTAAAAGCGTCTATGTCAGAGCTCTAGAAGATGCCGGGTAAGAGACGGCTGTAGCTTTAGCAGAACAGCTGCTCATGTAATGAAGTGAGAGCCACGATCAGCTGTGATACAGTTCTCCAGGCAGCCAGGTCCTATATCTGTCCAGCTCTAACCAGGGTATATTTAGTTAATGATAGTGTATGGTGCCGAGACGAGAGACAAGCACATCGGGGGAGATTTACTATTGGGCACACACATCGGATGCGCTTTTCAGATCCAAACCACAGAGTTTATTATCCTGCGGTTCAGAGCCTGAAAACTAAAACTGCATCCGACGTGTTGTGGTTTAGAAACCCCCTAAAAGGCAGAAACGGATGTATTGTACAGTAAAACATCTGGTGTTACCCCTTACATCTTCTACAAGCCCAGTGCTCTCATCATTACGCCTGGTCCTTTAGGGAGTGGGGCCTGACACAATGATCTGACCCCCGCACCTAGAGTATCAGCCCAATGTTGGATAGCACTGGATACTTCCTGACACTTCTGGCAGGTGTGTATCAGGATAATACTCTCAAGATATAGTGCACGCTCCTGTGACACTAGTTAAGCAATTATACACGGCAATAAATGTGCTGGCATTTGCAGTACCATAAGAGATTGCACTCTATTGATAGTTTTGTCCAGATACCGACCGATCAGGGATACTAAGATGGGCTAGGGAAAGGGGGGGTTAGGGTTAGGAACCCCTGGGGGGAGGTTAGGGTTAGGCACCCCTCCGGGGGACTTAGGTTTAGGCAGCGGGGAAGGGGGGGGTTAGGGTTAGACACTTGGGGGGAGGTTAGAGTTAGGCACCCCTAAGGAGGGTTAGAGTTAGGGGGTTAGATTAGGTTAGTTTATACTTACCTTAGGGACGATCGGGATTCCCAGCGCTGTCGGGCTTCCGCTGCCGGGCTGTGCTGATCTGTCGGGCTGTCGCTGCTGGGAATCAGGCTTGCCTACCCTCCCGATTTGGCCGGGAGCCTCCCAATTTTCGGGTGCCGCTCCCGGCCCCCCAGGAAGGCAGGCAAGCCTCCCGCAAGCCGCCATCTCTCCCTACCCCCCTGCAGAGTTACTAGGGAAACCCCCGCAGCAGGGAGGCCCGGTGACGCGATTCGCGTCATCGTGGCCCCGTCCCCCGCTTTACAATGCCGTTTACTCCGGCATTGTGATGAGGGGGCGGAGCCGCGATGACGCGATCTCGCAGCCACACCCCCGGGCCCGCACTGGCCATGCCCCCGCAACGGCGTTATAGTGCGGCCACGCCCCCCGCTGTAAGCTGACATTCAGTCCCCTCCCGGAAGGAGGGAGCTGAATGTCGGCAAGTATGCTGGGAATCGAATATGCGGCAGCTGGGATTCCATACCGATTCCCACCAGAGGACATATTTAGCAAAATTAATTTGCTGGATATCCCCCGAAAACACCTGCAAATTTCAAGAATCCCCTGGATGTATCTAGGGCAGAGGTTTCCAAATGCGGTCCTCAAGATTCCCCTCAGATTTGAGAGATACTGTATCCATAGCTGATCACAGGTGACTTAATTAGTACCTGAGTCAATTTGATTTAACCATCTGTGCTCAACCATGGATATCTCTAAAACCTGAGCTGTTGGGGAGCCTTGGGAACCTCTGATCTAGGGGGAGAACAGCAGCAGATATTGGTTGCACAAGCAGCCACAATAGATTTTTATGGGGACTGTTATTTGTGAGCTTGATCCCAGTAGCTAACACCCCCTATGGGCTATTTTAATGCAATATTTACTCAAGAAAGATCCTTTGGATCCCTCCCCACCTACATCCAGTGATGTATAAGCAGCCCGGCAGCTGCTACATGTGCATTAGACTGGTCGGATCAAAGTGATCCCGTAGCGTAATCTATCACTCTGCTTCCAGCTCTTTGCCAGGACAGGATCCAGAATGGTTTCAGCAGAAATGTAATCACTTGTGTGACAGGAGAAGGAAAACTAATCGATTTATAGCTAGCACTATTTTTGGCGCAGCTGCTTTTCACCAGGAGCTGAACGCTGCCTACTGTCTGAGATGGAAATCTGCTGTGTGTAACACTTTCTAAACACAACTCATTCATTTCAATAGGACAGCATGTTATTTGGAAATAAAAAAAAGCATAGGTGGTAAAAATGGAGCATAAAAAGCACCTTACTGAGTCTATTTATACTATGTGGACAGTTAGTGGCAGTAATACTCATCATTTACCACCACTATTTATCATGCCAGGGCTTTTGTGGGAGCTCCAGCAGAGAACACCCTTTACATAGATTATTGCTTCCCTTTTACGACAGTCAGCTCTGCTGCTAAAAGGAGGAAGTGATATGCGTAGGCTCATGCCGGCCTGCTCTTACACTACTGCACAGACAGCCTGCTCTTATATATCTGCACAGGTGGCCTGCACTTACACTATTGCACAGGTGTCCAGCTCTTACACTATTGCACGGGCGGCCTGCACTTACACTACTGCACCGGCATCCAGCACTTACACTATTGCACGGGCGGCCAGCACTTACACTATTGCACAGGCGTCCTGCACTTACACTATTGCACAGGTGTCCAGCTCTTACACTATTGCACAGGCGGCCTGCACTTACACTACTGCACCGGCATCCAGCACTTACACTATTGCACAGGCATCTAGCTCTTATACTACTGCACAGGCGGCCTGCACTTACACTACTGCACAGGCGGCCTGCACTTACACTACTGCACCAGCGTCCAGCTCTTACACTACTGCACAGACAGCCTGCTCTTATATATCTGCACAGGTGGCCTGCACTTACACTATTGCACAGGTGTCCAGCTCTTACACTATTGCACGGGCGGCCTGCACTTACACTACTGCACCGGCATCCAGCACTTACACTATTGCACGGGCGGCCAGCACTTACACTATTGCACAGGCGTCCTGCACTTACACTATTGCACAGGTGTCCAGCTCTTACACTATTGCACAGGCGGCCTGCACTTACACTACTGCACCGGCATCCAGCACTTACACTATTGCACAGGCATCCAGCTCTTATACTACTGCACAGGCGGCCTGCACTTACACTACTGCACAGGCGGCCTGCACTTACACTACTGCACCGGCGTCCAGCACTTACACTATTGCACAGGTGGCCTGCACTTACACTACTGCACAGGTGGCCTGCACTTACACTACTGCACAGGCGGCCTGCACTTACACTGCTGCATAGGTGGCCTGCACTTACATTACTGCACAGGCGGCCTGCACTTACACTACTGCCAGAGCCGGTTCTATATATATGCTGGTTATGCAGCCGAGTACGGCACCATATAGAGGAGGGCGCCCTAACCCGGCCACAGCCAGCAATAGGCGGGTGGCAGTCAGACTGTGTCACTTACACAGCTGCCTGCACCGCGCCATTGTGTTAGGAGCGGGCCAAGGCCCGGTTCCTTTGCGTTGTATGGGAGCAAGCTGGCCTAGCGACATGACGTCATGATGCAATGTGTTGTAGCCGGGGTTTTACAGAGGAGCCTGGACCTAAGGAGTAGGTAGTGGATAGATCCCCTTCCGTTTCTGTACCATGATGTCATCGGTTACTGTCCAGCGTCATTCCCTACCATCCACGTGGGCATAGAGGGGGAATATAATCTTGTGGCGATCTTAGGAGCCGGAAGAGACTGCTGCATCTGCTAGCCGTCGGGCGGCGAATGGAGCTCCTCGGCAGGCCAGGCTCTCTGTACCGGTTTAAACTGTGTCCAGAAGAGATGCGTCTTCTGTATACACAGCGGCCACATGAACCCCCCCAGGGCGGCCCCATCTCCCTCCTACTAGCTGAGCTGTCCGCATGCTGAATGTAGATCTTTTTCTATCCATGCAACATGCTCTGCATACTTTGGGCTACAAGGTAACCCCAGGGTTGCCTACCCTCCCGATTCGGGCGGGAGCCTCCCGATAAACGAGTGCAGCTCCTGCCCCCCGGAAAGGCAGGCAAGCCTCCTGCCTGCCGCCGATCCACCGCCCCCGCCAATACCTGTTAAACCCCCACAGCGGGGGGGACGCTGACGCGATTCACGGTGAATCGTGTCATTTTGGCCCCGCCCCATGCTTCACAATGCCTGTTTTTCGGCATTGTGTAGTGGGGGCGGGGCCAAAATGATGCGATCGAGTGGCCCCGCCCCACGTCACGCCCGCAAAACTACCTCAGATCGTCCGGACACGCCCCCTTTTGCCGGCCATGCCCCCTGTTCTGCCGATCTGGCTGCTCCCTCCCGGAAGGAGCAGCCAGATAGTCGGCTAATATGGGTAACCCATAGGTTGTGCCTTGTCTGGAACTATTAGGAAAGTTACTGTACAGGTCAGGGTTCAGTGGCTGACAGTTAAGGGTGTAAATATTAAAAACAGTCCATACTGCAAGGGATATTTTAATTTTGAATGAAAATATTCCGCTATGTACTAAAATTAACAAGCAGGGACAGTATTTTCTGCAGAATTTTATGTTAAACCGCCTTGATGATTAGGCCCGATAGGGGGCGATTGAATTTAGCTCCTGGAGCTATTCAATTCACTGCAATGTTTACTCCGACGGGAAGCAGATAAGTCAGAGAATGCCGGTTCCGTGACTTAATCTGCTTGTTTAATTGGAAGAACCGGCATTCTGACTAAACTGCCGGCCGCGAGGTTGTTAGCACCGCGCTAAGACGGAAAACAACCTCGTGGACGGCACATTAGTCGGATTTCTCTTTGCACCCTCAGGATGGTGCTAGAAGATATCTTTAGTCAGACTAAACAGTGCGCTGAATTAAATATTTCCGGGATTACGCTCCCTGCGTTATTCATCTCCCACCTCCATAGTGCTTTACTTTATGTGTATAATATTGTTTATTGCAGTAAGGGGCACCGAAATCTATATTCGCTTACCAAAAAAATTAGGCTTGGGCCAGCCCTGACTACTGCACAGGCGGCTGAACTTCCGACTATTGCATTTCAACAGCCGGAATCCCTGATGCCTCTACACAGGTGCCTCGGTGCTGTGTAGAGGCATCAGAACGTGAAAGCAGGATCCGGGAACAGCAGCCTTGTTAGTGGTGAACAGACCTCTGATGCTGACAGGACTCTCAAAAAGAAATCTTATTGCTAGAGAACAGGGGCATCACAACGTTTTTACGTTGGGGGGGCAAGATATAATTTATTTTTGGGGCTTCCCCCCCTTTCCAACTTACCTGTTGCTGGGTGGAGGCAGAGGCTGTACCACGGTGGAGGAGGAGGCCGCCACCATGGATTAAGAGTAGGGCCAAACCAACAGGGAGGAGTAGGCGCCACCACAATGGGGCAGGAGGTAGGGGCTGTGCATTATAGCAATAGGCTGCACAGCCCCCGCACTGCATGGAGAAGGAGGTGTAACATTTAACTTAAAAGACACATTACACCTCCTCCATGCAGCGCAGGGGATGTGCATCCTATTACTATAATGCACAGCTCCTCACCAGCCACGGTCGCCGGTCCACTAGTGCCTGTCAAATGTCAGACTGGCGCCTCTGAAATGTTTTGGGGGGGCTAGACCCCCCTTGCCCCCCATTCTGGCACCTATGCTAGTGAAGAGCAGCATCTTAGCTTTCATTGATAAGTATTTATGTACAGTCATACGTACAGCTCATATTCAGTCAAATGCTTCAGAACTCATTGGACGGCGCTTCACAGTGCAGATGGACAATGACCCGAAGCATACTGCAAAAGCAACCAAAGAGTTTTTTAAGGCTAAAAAGTGGAATGTTATGCAATGGCCAAGTCAATCCCCTGACCTGAATCCGATTGAGCATGCATTTCACTTGATGAAGACAAAACTGAAGGGAAAATGCCCCAAGAACAAGCAGGAACAAAAGACATTTGCAGTAGAGGCCTGGCAGAGCATCACCAGGGATGAAACCCAGCGTCTGGTGATGTCTATGCGTTCCAGACTTCAGGCTGTAATTGCCTGCAAAGGATTTGCAACAAAGTATTAAAAAGTGAAAGTTAGATTTAGGATTGTTTAGTTTGTCCCATTACTTTTGGCCCCTTAAAAAGTGGGAGGCACATATAGAAACCGTTGTAATTCCTACACCGTTCACCTGATTTGGATGTAATTACCCTCAAATTAAATATGAAAGTCTGCAGTTAAAGCACATCTTGTTTGTTTCATTTCAAAGCCATTGTGGTGGTGAATAGAGGCCAAAATATGACAATTCTGTCAATGTCCCAATATTTATGCACCTGACTGTATGTTTACAGATGTCTCCTCATACACTGTGGCGCTGTTTCCTGCTCAAAATGACAGGAGCTGATTTGGTTTGATACTTTATCTCCATTCACTTTATCTCTCTCCAAGTCCAAGGCTTAGTACATCATACCTCCCAACTGTCCCACTTCTGGCGGGACAGCCCCGCTATACAGGTTCTATCCCGCTGTTCCACCCGCGGGCTGCATTGTCCCGCGGTGGGGGGAAACTGGGAGAAAACAATCTAATCGCTGCTCCACGCACACGGCATCTCTTCACTGTGCAGGGAGGGCCTGGGGGCAGCCCAGCATCTCCGGGGATGCTGAACTTGCCCCTGGAATGATGAAAAGGGGAATGTTCTGCAAGGCCATGCCCATTCACAACGAGGCAATGTAGCCTTAGGTGTGCGGGAGTCCCGATCATCATCAATACAAAGTTGGGAGGTATGAGTACATAGATCCCTATTTGCTAAGTCACAGCCCAGCGCCTGTAGTACACTTAGTGGTGTTTCGCTGCGTCTGCGATGCGAACAAGACATCCAAAATGTAAAGAAAGGCGTCACGCTACACCTCCCGGAGCGAGTAAGTCATGCCGGATGTCTTGCGCCTTATGGCGTATAGGCGCTAGGTCTATGAGGACACATCTGTATGTCTGCTTATTTATATGGCACAGTACAAAGCTTTAAATACATCAATACATAGACTCCTGGAAGAAACAAGCAGGATTAAAGCTTACAATGGGGTACAGGATACAGACAGGAACATAACAAGGTAACAAGTGCTACATTCATGGAATCATCATCGTTTATTTATAAACGTTTGTCACGTGCCGGACGATCCTCGGACAGATAGGGGCTACATGGGTACAACAAGAATAAAAAGAGCCTTGGATACAATTAAGCAAAGTCGCTAATATAGGACTGCAATGATGTGTGATAGCCGCCATGAATTCTGTAGCACTGACACACAACACAGCAAGGGACATATGAGGAAGATGAACAGTGGACAGACATGAGCCTAAAGGGAATAAGGACTCTCCCCATGAGCGCTTGCTTACATTCTAGAGGAATATAGATAACAAGCGCTACCATATGTAACAGTCGCAGATAAAGGGGGAGATGTATCAAGCCTTGGAGCGAAATGCATCAAAGCTAAAAATGCGGCCAAACCCCTGAAAATGCAGCTTTCGGGGGTTTGACCACATTTCTCATATGTGCTAAGCTTTGGAAAGATGGCGTTGCCCAATAGAAGCCAATCGAATCCCTCCCATATGTCACATGTGCAGAGAGACTTCTGGGTCATAAACAAAGGACAGCATAGGAGAGGATTAATGACGATTGGGGTTGCTCTTGTCACCAATATTCCCCATATAACTGTAAAATGCCATACGCTAAACTGGGTAGTGGCAGCACAAATACTTAGGGGTATATTTACTAAAGGTTGATTATAATTGATTAAAATCGATCGACATCGATGTTTCTTGGGCTAAATCACACCGTACTTACCTACTTTACTTATCTGCTCCCCGGGAGATGCCTGGGAGCAAACACTGGTGACCGCTTATGGGGGCGGCGCCGGCTTACGACCTTATTAGGCCCCATCAGTGCCACGGCAAATTGCTGTGAATCGCGGGAGCGTGATGAGGGGACGGGGCTAAATGATGCGCTTTTGTATAATTTAGCTCCACCCCCAACACACCAAGATTCCCGGCATTTATCTCCCCATCCTGCCAACTCCACTAGGAAGCAAGTGGGATGAGGGAGATGTGGAAACTCTTCCAGGGGTGCGGGGGTCTCCCCGACAGTTCGGAAACCTCCCTACACTTCCGGGAGGGTAGGTAAGTATGAATCACACATTTACTAATCCTTAAAAAACAAATTAAAAATTGTCTGTTAGTAAATGTGTGTTTTAGCCCCAGAAACACAACATCGATGTTGATTTATTTTCAGCAATTTAAAATCGCGTCCTTCGGTCTATTATCTACATCCCCTAAGAAGTGCTCAAATACACACAGTGCTGTCCTCAGCACATCAATAGTACACAAATCACACTACAGAGTCTTATACAACAGCACTATCTGGTGGAAGAATGGATAAACAGCAAGCTGCAGTTTGCTGTATGAATGTCTAAAACGTTTGGCTACAGGTGTGTAATCAGGGCCGGTCTAAATCAAGTGTAGCCCAGGGCGAAAATTTATTTTTGCACCCCACCCCACACCTACCAACATCAGAAATAAAACTTCAATAGTCCCAATGTTTCATAATTTGGTTCCCATCTCTACTCATAAGAGGTCGACGCAGTGTGGATGTTTGCGCAGTTGAGCGATTATTTGCCACTGCGCATGCACACAGCGTCAGAGAAACCCCTACGGCGCATGCGTACCACTGAGTGTACACAGAGATCTCTGTTGCCAATGGAGTCACATGTAATAGAGCTGGCAGTGGACAGCCAATGGGCGTTCCTGGGAAGTGACTGGGAGGCAGCTTGAAGTGAATGCAAAAAAGGCGTCTGTTGGGAGTGTTATGGGAGTGTTATGGCAGTGTTATGGGAGGGTGAGTCAGTGAGCACAGACCCGCAGCCACAGAGGCCATGATTAGAGAACGCTCAGAAGGAGACACTGCTCCAGCCATGGGGAGTCGTAGGTGGTGGAGTATTTGAGCACAGCGGCGGATTGCCACTGACCACGGCGGTAGCAATTACAGAAGCAGAAGGCTGAGACTTAGCATTTGTATATTTCCTTAGCACTGAATCCGAAAGTAACGGCAGGCGAGCATTCAGCATTAGCGTCCACCTCTGCATCAGGCACTGTGTCCTTTGTACTCTCTACCTCCATATAACTCTCTGTGCCCCTTATATTCTCCTTCTCATAGCTGTGCCCCCCCCCAAAAAAATACCTCAATACCGACAGTTAAAGAATACACTCATTAATTAATTTGCTCTTATCACACTTAAGCTGGCCACACACTAGAACAACTTACATCCAACCAGCCAACTTGTTGATTGGTTGGAATGAAAATCTGGTAAGGAATGGGAGTAAATGATGATCAGAAATTTGCTCCTAAATGCCAGAAAACAGATGAAAATGGACGTCAGACAAGTTTGTTAAATGTTTGATTTAAACTATTTGTTTATACAACAGTTTTTGGTCAATTTTTCAGCGTCTGGGAGCAAGTTGCTGATTGTATTCCTTACCAGATTTTCATTCCAACCAATCTACTAGTTGGCTGGTTGGACAGATAATCTTTAGATGTGTGGCCAGCTTTAGCACCCCACCTCCGTTACTGGACATACATTGCACCCCCCCCCTCCCCTTCTGGAAACATTTACCACCACCCCTTTACTAGGCACACTTAGCACCTCTTCACCTCTTGCTGGGCACACTTAGCACCTCTTCACCTCCTGCTGGGCACACTTACCACCCCCCATACTGTGCAAATTTAGCACCCTACCCCCTTACTGGGCACACCTTGCACCCCCCCTTCCTTGCCAGGCACATTAACAACCCCTCCCCTTATTGGGTACCCTTGGCACCAACAACCCACCACAGACACTTACAACTGTGCTGTTCCTCTGTGCACAGTAATAACCCTTTCAGACAGAAAAGCAAATTACCATGTAAAGCACTTTTACCTGGTCATTTGCTGATCAACACGGGTCCTTTTTCTGTGTGAATAGGTCAACCTGGGTCGAAACTCCCGGAACTTCGACCCTGGTTTTTACCAGAGTCGGTGACCCGGCAATTTCAACCCAGGTTGAGCCTTTCAGATAGAAAAAATACCTGTGTTGCTCAGCAAATTACCGGGTGGAAATGCTTTAGCCAGTAATTTGTTTTTCTGTCTGAAAGGTTGGGGCCGGCAAAACGACCCGGCACTCTAATGCCGGGTTTTTTGGGAAAATTCGGTCTAAAAAGGGTATGTCAGCCAAAAGGTGTGGCCGCATCTCTCCTGGGGTCCTGGGGTCCCACTGCTACCCGCCAGCCCCACTGAGCCTTCTCACAGCACAGATGCTCCAGAGCACCTTGGATTCTGTTCTCCACTCCAACTCCCGCTGCTGCCTGTGTCCCCGCCTAGCACCTGATGTCTAGGTTCCTTCGGTGAAGGGGATTTAGCGACGACCCTGCGGGCTGCGCCCTTCCCGGTTACAGCTCTCCAGGCAATGGCCCTGTCAGCACTCCCCTGTGTGCAATGTTAAGATCTTGCAGATAATTGTAGAAAGTAGAATAATGCAAGACAGAAAAAACAGTGTAGGGACTGTGGCAACGTTTCTCTATACAAGAGACAGGAATTAATGAATACGCATTTATTTCTGCATCTATCTGACAAACCACAATAGCTAATTTAGGCTAAGGGGAAATCACACCTAACAAAAGGGAAAAAATTATAAGCATCGTCTTTTCTGTATTAAATCTTTTTGGCAAACAGGGATGGCACTACCATTAGGCAGCTGCCTAGGCACCAGCACCTGAGGGGGTCGCTGGGGGCTGCTACCACAATAAGGATATCTCTGCTCAATACTGGTGGCGGCCATGGTTTGCATAAGCTGCGGCCACCATCCCCATGCTCTCTAGCTGCTGTCTGACTGAGACTGCAGACCATAGTTGCCGACCTTCAAGCTGCTTCCTCCAAGAGGGGATAGGCAGGTCGGTACTGCGGAGGGTGCAGCGCAACAAAGGTGAGCGGTCTGAGGTAATTAACTGCATTATGACGCTGCAGGTGGAGCTGTACCTGTACCACCTGCTTCACTTGGCAAGTATATATAGGTGGTTCCAGCCTCTGGGAGACTTGCCCACCTTTCCGATAAGCCAGCAGTGCCATCTGTGCCTTATGGTGAGCGCAGAGCCTCTGTATATATATGTATATATATATATATATATATATATGTATACACACAGTGGTGTATCTGTAATGGGTGCAGGGTGTGCCCATCTGCACCGCACCTCCTGCATCCTTTATAGATATGCCAGTGGCAGAGATGGGTGCTGTCATGTCGACGTGTATCAGGTTGAAATGAGAATGTCGACATTGTGGAAAGGTAGAACTGCAGCATGTTGGCAAACTTATGTTGTCAGTGATCATGTGAACATTCATCATGTCTACACAGATGATACATCCCTGGTCACGATGGCTGCAGCGGCTTCCAGGTCCTGGCGGTGATTTAGGTATTTTAACCCTATCCCTCCCCCTAGTCCCTAACCACTCCCACCCCCGCAGCCTAACCCTAAAGCTCCCGGCGGCGCCTGACCCTAACTGGCAGCACTCTCTCATGTCAACATCTTACATGGTGGCATTTCAGATGTCGACATTCTGAGGATGTTGACATGGCACCTGTCATTGTGCTGAACCATGTTGACATTCTAGTGTCAACATTGTAACTGTCAACCATGTGACTGGATCCCGGTACAGATTACACTCATATAACAGGAGATTCGTACTGAACACATTGCCAGGGAAGAAGCCTTTGATGCCTTTACCATTATATACAGTAGTAAGTTTTAGGTGCAACAGAAAAGAAACAAGTGACATAATTTAGTAGCTTGGTAGATGGAGCAGATGGCCTGATTCAGACTCGCTCGCTAGGCTACGTTTGCACGCAGACAGACGATGTTTGCAATCTGCGCATGCGTACGCATCGCAGTGCGTGAACTAGTCCATGCGATTGGGAAGCGTTCGCTCGCTGCGCATATACAGCTCGCTAGAATGAGTGACAGGAGAAGCCGTTTGTGGGTGGTGACAGGGGATGGTCAATGTAAATGGGGGTGTGGTGGTGCGAAAGCAGTCGTATCTGAGCATCTCAAAACCGTTTCAGAGGCGTGCATAATTAATACGCAGCGTCATAGAACACGTCACCTGGCTGAATTTTATACTGAAGCGCTCGCAGTGTAGGGTATGGTCAGCCACAAGTGCTGCGTATGCATCCGATCGTACTCGATGTTACCGATGGTTGCATACACTTCCTGGAGATGACGTGCGTTAGTGGGCGTCTTACGACAGGCTGGTGGGCGTCTAGTTATCACCACGATCGCACGCTAAGACATAGTGGGCATACTAATGCCTTGCCGTGCAATTGCAGGATTAGCATACGCTGGCCGCATGAAACGCATTTAGCAAGCTGGTCTGAATCCATCCCAGAGTTACTAAAGGCTACAGAACATCAGTAAATGATTTTGTGTAGAAGTTTCTCAAGATCAAACTTAATGACAGTGAGAACAGAGAATTGCCAATATCAGACAACCTCAGTTTACCCTCAGCAGCTATCTCATGGAACAAACCTAAATATAAATGTCTGATGTATTAGCTGGAAGAGAAAGCGATTGCAACAAAACTTGTGGGAACTGTCATCTGGTGTAACAAGAGATAGTGATTTATTTACAGGCGTGATATAAAGAAGGATATATTTGTACACTGAGACCCTGATTCAGAGCCGGACGCTCTGACAGAGCGCTCGCTCTGAATCAGGGCCGTCCTTAATTTTAGAGCGGCCTCCTGGCCGCTCGTATAGCTGTGGGCCGCAAGCCCTATAGTGCTTTCGGCTCTATCAGAGCCGAGAGCACTCCCACTGACATCACTTGTGATATCGGTGGGGCCGGCCCCAGACGGTAGGAGTTCCCATGGGAACGCCTCCGTCTGGGCAGCCACGCCCCAGGCACGCCCACCAAAGGGGGCGTGCTGTCACTCACCATCGACAGCACGCCCCCTTTGTAGCGAGACCCATAGCGACGGCTTGCCCATTGCTACCCTACCCCAAGGGCCCGATTCAGAGCTGATCGCTATTTCGATGTTCACGCAGTTGAGCGATTTTCGGTGGCCTGAGCTTGCGTCCCAGCCACATTGCCCATGCGCTGCAAATAAATTGCAATCACACCCACCGTGAGGATTCACTCGCAATTGATTGACAGGAAGAGATCGTTATGGGGAGTTCCGGACAAAGAGCAGGCATGTCGTGGCCGTTTCCTGGGTGTGTACTATCCAGCGTCTGCGATCGCGCACGTACAGAACGAACCTCCAGCATCTCAATTACCGCAGCCATTCTGAGTGACCATAGACTTACTCGCATTGTCGATGTTTTGAAGATCTGCGTACATTGCTGTGTTTGTAGATGCAGTTGCAGGCAGTTCTGAAGTCTCCGGTGGGCGTCTCCATACAAAATCTGCCGCCTGTTACATTAGCACGTTTTAGCTACTGCGATCCATGAGAGTATACAGTTACGTAGGCATTACCGTGCACCTCTGAATCAGGCCCTCAAACCATTAGCAGAAGAAGCTAAATACATCATGTGCCTGTGGTGACTGAGGCTGTAGACTGTGATGTTGTTATAGGTGTAAGAGGTCTATAGACTACTAATGTTATAGGCCACAGATTTGTCCTTGTCTCTATTTATTATAACGGTGTGGTAAGTAACATTCTGTCTGTGTTGCCGCTTATCACAGCGATACACAATGTTCTGTGGCTGCTATTTATCATGCCAGGGCTGCACTGTGGTGAGGTTTTACCATTCTCTGGCAGACTAAAAGCACTTGCGCAAAGTTAAAGCCTTTTGATTTGGCCCAGAAGGGATCCAGCGAAGCCGCATTGGTTTCCTGTTGCCAGGTATAGCTAACTTCATCCTGAGATGCTCTAATCGCCTGTTACATTTACTGAGTTCGCCGTCCCCATAGAGGTCTATGGGGATGGTGCTGAGTGGTGGAGAGGAGATCTGCAGGAAAAATATTGATTTCATCTATGTTAATCGTGAGAACCTCCTGGGAGGTGTATCAAACCTTGGAGAGAGATAAGTGGATGGAGATAAAGTACCAACCAATCAGCTCCTGTAATTTTTCAACCACAGCCTGTAACATAGCAGTTATGAGTCGATTGATTGGTAATTTATCTCTCTACAAGGTTTGATACATTTCCCCTATTAGCTTTCTCCGGCAATAATATCAGAAAAAGGGCTCATCTAGGCCTCATAAATAGACAGACATAACTCTTACAGATACCTTGCCTTTTTGCCACATGAACACCATAGAGCGAGACTGCACCGGGATGTAGTTAGGAAGCCGGCGGTCGAAATGCCAACCGCCGGCTTCCCGACTGTGAAATCCCGGCATGGGACTGATGATAGACGTCTAAGTACCGACGCTTATCAATCATCAGCCCCACACTGAAATCCTGACGCCCGACAAACCGATCATAGGTAAGCAAAGCGTCGGGAGCGCTTTGCCACGGGGGGGGGAGGGTTAGGATTAGGGACTCTCGGGAGGATTTAGAGTTAGGCGCCCCCCCAGGGAGGGTTAGGTTTAGGCTAGGGGAAGGGGGGTTAGGATCAGGCACCACCAGGGGGAGGTTAGGTTCAGGCGCCCCCCCCACGGGAGGGTTAGGTTTAATGTGCGGGGAGGGGGGGTCAGCTTTAGGCACCCCTGGGGGGAGGTTAGGGTTAGACACTAGAGGGGAGGGTTAGGCACCCCTAAAGGAGGGTAAGGGTTAAGGGGGGAGAGGGAGGGATAGGGGTGTTACTTACCTCAGTCGGTCTCTTCAGCTGCCGGCCTTCCGGTGTTGGTATTTCATCCACCGGGCTTAGGTCCGGCAGTGATTCATACCGATTCCACTTCACCGTGGAAAATCCAGAGGTCCTGATGAAGGTGACATGGAACAAGTGATAGCTCAATAGCAGGGCCGGCTCTTGGGGTGTTCGACAAGAGCAGTCGAACAGGGTCGCCACCCCATCGAGGGCGTATCCCTCCCAATATCCCGATTTCAGCGGGACAGCACTGTTCCATCCATGGGACGAAGTGTCACGCGGGTGGTCATATCGGGAGGTTGGGAACCGCCACAGTGGTGCCGGAGCCCGGAGTAGCTGATTGGATGCTGCGCGCGGCATACGTTCAGTGCCGTGAGAGGGCTGGGGGAAGCCCAGCTAGCGACGGAGTGCTGGGCTCTCCCCCATCCGGACGTTACACGGGATGCAAGTACCGTCACTTAGGGGGCGTGACCTAAGGCAATTATTCCATGCCCCCATTTTCGGACGCGTGCTGCGCGCGACTGCAGGCGCATGCCACCGGGCCGACACAGGGAGCGGCTACCCCTGGAGCCGGCCCTGCTCAATAGGGAGATGGGAGCAGAGGTGCTGGGGAACAAAACAGACCCCAACTGACTGACAGGGCAGCAAATCTTATATATATAATTCATTGGTCTGTTTGTTTGTTTGTTTGTTTCCAGTTATGCATTCGGACACCCCTGTACTGATTGGGATGAAACCAATGCGAGGTGTTCCAGAAGGATCCCGATCGTACCTTCCAGTGATGTATGCTGGGCAGTACTTTGACCCGGGGAGCCTATTCTGGGCCTTCCACTGGATGGATTGAACAACATCACATAATAAAACATAATAACTATGATAAGATTTAAACTCGGGCAACGTCGGGTACTTCAGCTAATATATATATATTAGGGGTGAGCGGGTTCGGATTTCTGAAATCCGAACCCCCCCGAGCCCCCCCGATCCGAGGCCGATCCGAGTCAGGCTCGACTTTTCCCGCCTGACTCGGATCTGAAATCGAGGCAAAACGTCATCATCCCGCCTTCCGGGTCTCGCGGGTTTTGGATCCTATATAAGGTACCCGCGTCAGCGCCATTTTCTCACTCGGCTGTGGACAGTGAAGAGGGAGGGTGGGAGTTAGGGCTGGCTGGCTGGGCTGTGTAGTGTAGTGTAGTGCAGAGTAGTGTTGTGTTGTGCTGTGCTGTGCTGTGCTGCTGTTGTCCACTACTTCAAAGTCCATAGGGGCTGGCTGTGTTGTGCTGTGCTGCTGTTGTTAATAGCTGCTGTGTCCACTACTTCAAAGTCCATAGGGGCTGGGTGGACTGTGTTGTGCAGTCAGTTCTCCATAGGGGCTGTGTCCACTCCAAAGTCCTGTGCAGTGTCCCAGTCCTAAAGGGGTGCTGTAGTGTTGTCCAGGGGGTGCTCTATCCATCAGGGGTGCTCCCCCCAAGTGCTAAAACAATAATATTTTTTCTGTGTTTGTGAATTGTGTGCGCAGTAGCCGCACGTGCATCAACAAAGTAGTGCCAAGCGTGCGCCTGTGTCATAAGTAAAGGGCCGGCTGGCTTGACCGTTAAAGGGTGCTGTAACCCCCAAAGTACACTCCAGTCCAAACCCCCCAAAAAAATATTTTCTGTGTTTGTGAATTGTGTGCGCAGTAGCCGCACGTGCATCAACAAAGTAGTGCCAAGCGTGCGCCTGTGTCATAAGTAAAGGGCCGGCTGGCTTGACCGTTAAAGGGTGCTGTAACCCCCAAAGTACACTCCAGTCCAAACCCCCAAAAAAATATTTTCTGTGTTTGTGAATTGTGTGCGCAGTAGCCGCACGTGCATCAACAAAGTAGTGCCAAGCGTGCGCCTGTGTCATAAGTAAAGGGCCGGCTGGCTTGACCGTTAAAGGGTGCTGTAACCCCCAAAGTACACTCCAAACCAAATAACAAAATATTTTTTCTGTGTTTGTGAATTGTGTGCACAGTAGCCGCACGTGCATCAACAAAGTAGTGCCAAGCGTGCGCCTGTGTCATAAGTAAAGGGCCGGCTGGCTTGACCGTTAAAGGGTGCTGTAACCCCCAAAGTACACTCCAAACCAAATAAAAAAATATTTTCTGTGTTTGTGAATTGTGTGCGCAGTAGCCGCACGTGCATCAACAAAGTAGTGCCAAGCGTGCGCCTGTGTCATAAGTAAAGGGCCGGCTGGCTTGACCGTTAAAGGGTGCTGTAACCCCCAAAGTACACTCCAGTCCAAACCAAAAAAATATATATTTTCTGTGTTTGTGACTTGTGTGCACTGTGGCTGCACGTGCATCAACAAAGGAGCAGCGCCAAGCGTGCGCCTGTGTCCCATAAGTAAAGAGCCGGCTGGCTCATTTCTTAAAGGGTGGTGTAACCCACAAAGTGCACTACTCTCCAGCAAAAATAAAAAAATATTTTCTGTGTTTGTGTGCGCTTTAGCCGCACGTATATATCAATATAACATAAATGGAGGACAAAACTTTCTCTGATAAAAATAAAATAGGGAAAGATCAAGAACCACTTCCTCCTAGTGCTGTTGCTGCTGCTGGGAGTTGTTCATCATCCCAGAGAGGAAGTAGGAACACCACCACTTTTACTAAACAATTGACCCTCCAACAGTCCCTAGCGATGAGGATGAAGTACGACAGCAGTCATCCTGAAGCAAAACGTATAACTGAGGCCTTGACTGCTATGTTGGTGTTAGACGTGGGTCCGGTATCTGCCATTAGTGCAGTGGGATTTAGACAATTGATGGAGGTAGTGCGTCCCCGGTTCCAAATCCCGTCTAGATTCCACCTGCATCCTCAAAGCAGCAGCGACAAGCGTGGGTCTGTCTGTTAAAGGGTGTTGTAACCCTCAAAGTGCGCTCCACAAACAATAAAAAAATTCTTTTTTTTTTTTCTGTCTTTGTGAAATGTGTTGGCTGTAGCCGCACCTGCATCCTTAAAGCAGCAGCGACAAGCGTGCGTCTGTCTGTTAAAGGGTGGTGTAACCCTCAAAGTGCGCTCCACAAACAATAAAAATATTCTTCTTTTTTTTTCTGTCTTTGCGAATTGTGTGGGCTGTAGCCGCCCTTGCATCCTCAAAGCAGCAGCGACAAGCGTGCGTCTGTCTGTTAAAGGGTGGTGTAACCCTCAAAGTGTGCTCCACAAACTATAAAAATATTCTTTTTTTTCTGTCTTTGTGAAATGTGTGGGCTGTAGCCGCACCTGCATCCTTAAAGCAGCAGCGACAAGCGTGCGTCTGTTTGTTAAAGGGTGGTGTAACCCTCAAAGTGCGCTCCACAAACAATAAAAATATTCTTCTTTTTTTTTCTGTATTTGTGAATTGTGTGGGCTGTAGCCGCACTTGCATCCTCAAAGCAGCAGCGACAAGCGTGCGTCTGTCTGTTAAAGGGTGGTGTAACCCTCAAAGTGCTCCAAAAAAGAAAAAATATTTTTTTTATGTGTTTGTGACTTGAGTGCGATGTAGCCGCACGTGCAGCAACACAGTAGCAGCGCCAAGCGTGCGCTTGTGTCATAAGTCAAGGGCCGTTTGGACATCTGGTCCGGACTGAAGGACGTGCCAACAATTTCTGACAAGTCTACTGTCACTGCATATGATACTGTCCTCAAAGCAGCAGCGACAAGCGTGCGTCTGTCTGTTAAAGGGTGGTGTAACCCTCAAAGTGCGCTCCACAAACAATTAAAAAATTCTTATTTTTTTTTCTGTCTTTGTGAAATGTGTGGGCTGTAGCCGCACCTGCATCCTTAAAGCAGCAGCGACAAGCGTGCGTCTGTCTGTTAAAGGGTGGTGTAACCCTCAAAGTGCGCTCCACAAACAATTAAAAAATTCTTATTTTTTTTTCTGTCTTTGTGAAATGTGTGGGCTGTAGCCGCACCTGCATCCTTAAAGCAGCAGCGACAAGCGTGCGTCTGTCTGTTAAAGGGTGGTGTAACCCTCAAAGTGCGCTCCACAAACAATAAAAAAATTCTTATTTTTTTTTCTGTCTTTGTGAAATGTGTGGGCTGTAGCCGCACCTGCATCATTAAAGCAGCAGCGACAAGCGTGCGTCTGTCTGTTAAAGGGTGGTGACACCCTCAAAGTGCGCTCCACAAACAATAAAAATATTCTTCTTTTTTTTCTGTCTTTGTGAAATGTGTGGGCTGTAGCCGCACCTGCATCCTTAAAGCAGTAGCGACAAGCGTGCGTCTGTCTGTTAAAGGATTACATCGGTGACAGCATCCAAGTAGGCATGTCAGACAGTCCGTACCTGTACTGGCAGGAAAAAGAAGCAATTTGGAGGTCCCTGTACAAACTGGCTCTATTTTACCTGAGTTGCCCCCCCTCCAGTGTGTACTCCGAAAGAGTGTTTAGTGCAGCCGGGAACCTTGTCAGCAAAAGGCGTAGGAGGTTGCTTCCACAAAATGTGGAGAAGATGATGTTCATAAAATGAATTATCAACTCTTCCAGGGAGACCAGCCTCCAGAACGTACAGAGGGACCTGTGGTTGTGGATTCCAGCGGGGACGAATTAATACTCTGTGAGGATGAGGATGTACACAACACTGAAGAGGGTGAGGAATCGGAGGATGAGGACGACATCTTGCCTCCGTAGAGCCAGTTTGTGCAGGGACAGATTAATTGCTAGCTTGTTTTGTGGGGGCCCAAACGAACCAATCATTTCAGCCACAGTCGTGTGGCAGACCCTGGCGCTGAAATGTTTGGTTTGTTAAAGTGTGCATGTCCTGTTTATACAACATAAGGGTGGGTGGGAGGACAATTCCATCTTGCACCTCTTTTTTTTCTTTGAATTATGTACTGTTTGGGGCCTAGTTTTTCAAACTGCCATCCTGTCTGCCACTGCAGTGTCACTCCTAGATGGACCACGTGTTTGTGCCGCCCACTCGTATCTCTTAGCATAGTCATCCAGCTACCTCGGTGCAACCTTTTGGATATAAAAACACTATTGTGAGGTGTGAGGTGTTCAGAATAGACTGGAAATGAGTGGAAATTAAGGTTATTGAGGTTAATAATAGCATAGGAGCAGAAAAACACACAAATTCTGTGATTTTAGCTGTTTTTATGTTTTTTTTAAAAAAAATACAGATCCAAAACACAAAACCCAGAACCCAAAACACGGAAGGGTGGTTTTGGCAAAACCAATCCAGATCCAAAACATGAAGAAAGATCCAGATCCAAAGCCAAAACACGAAAAGTGGCCGGTGCACACCCCTAATATATATATATATATATATATATATATATATATATATATATATATATATATATATATATAGAAAGCAAAAGACACACATTCGTTTTTAAACTCTTTCAAGGCAGGGACTTGTATGAATGATTAAATATTCTCTATAAAAGTATTGTGTAATATTGTAGCACTGAATAAATAAAGGATAATAATAATATTAATAATTAAAAGGTTATTAGAACATCCCTAATGGGACAACAAAAAAAGCGTAATACTTTTCCGAGACCAATTAAGTATTACATAAGCACGAGGCAGACAATAGGCACATTTCCAAAGTACGGCACGCCCACATATTGTGCACTTTTTAAAATTAATTTTACAGCCATTTATGTGGAATGGTTCAGGGCCACAATGCATATTATAATAAATAAGCCTCTTATAGGATAAGACAGATATTTGTGGGAATTTATTTAATTTGTATTTCATTTCTTTTTATATGGGAAATCCGCGTTAATAAACATTTATTCATAATTACTGTCAAGATATTATGCTCTGTTTTGTATATGATACATCATATTATTATACCATGTAGAAATAAAGTAAAGCAAAGGTCGGATTTACTACTACAAACTAGAGATGTGGGGTTCGGTTTTCCGGAAATACAAACACACCTGAACATAGAGGTTCAATGTTGAACTGAGTCCTAGTTCAGAATCACTTTGGGGTTCCAAGTCAAACAGAGGCCCTGATTCAGAGCTGGACACACTGACAGAGCACTCGCTCTGAATCAGGGCGTCTTTTTTTTTTTATGGAGCAGCCTCCTGGCCGCTCGCATTACTATGGGTTGCCACCCACAGCTAATGCGAGCGGCCAGGATGATGGTCGCGATGGTCAAGACCATCGCGACCATCGGGCTTGCGACGAGACCTTTGTGGTAGGGTCTCGTGGCCACAAGCCCGAGAGAGCTTTCGGCTCAAACAGACATCACTTGTGATGTCAGTGGGGCCGCCCCCAAACGGTAGGCGTTCCCATGGGAACGCCTCCGTCTGGGCAGCTACCCCCCCGACCCGACCCCCACCAAAGGGGGGGTGCTGTCACTCAAGATCGACAGCACGTCCCCTTTGGTGCGAGACCCGGAGCAACGGATTGCTCGTCGCTATCCGGGTCTCGCGCATGCGCACGACGGAGCCGGCTCAGTCATGCGCATGCGCTCTGGGCCACCATCGACCCAGTTACGAGCGCTCAGCGCTTGCGACCGGGTCTGAATCAGGCCCAGAGTCCCAGCTCGGTTCTGCAGTCTGTTCAGAACTCGGATTTAAAAACCGGACTCGGGTTTTGGATTGCATGTAAACAGGTCCAATAAAGCTGTTTTATCAATTTTTAAGGACTCCAAAACCGGATCTGAACCAAAACACTTGAGGGTGGTTTTACCAAACCAAAACACAATGATCAATTAGAACCAAAACCAAAACACAGTGGTCCGCGCACATCTCTAATACTAACTTTGTCACGTCACACACTTGTTATCCGTAACGTAAACCTTGCGCAAATTGTAGTGACGTACAGCTGCATGCATCTTGGGATGTATCAGACTGAACATATGCAGGTGAATGCACTTTATAAAACATGTATATTTCCATAAGTACGGTTGGCACACAAATGCATCCAAGTCTACATGAGAGCTAGGGTGTTTACTGAATTGTTTTCATTGGCTTCTATTTTTCAATGAACAAAATTCTGGTTCCCCAAATCTGGGAGCAGTCGAGCTTAGTGGGAACCAGACACCAACGACCACAAGTGCGCAAGCTGATGTTAATGTGTCAAGGACAATGCTTAGGATTCAGCTGAGGGAGTACAATGTGGGCCACAGGTCATCATTATTAGCCTTGTTTCTTGTAACTGTTTTGGAAGAAAATCAAATTGCAGGGGGTCAAGTAGAGAGGGCGGAAAGATGATGGAATCAAGTGCAATAGACAAGTATTACAAGTTACTCAACTAGTTTTAAAGAGAACCCATCATCCGGATATTGATGTCTTTAAAACATCACATAAGGATAATCACATAATGTGCATTTCCACTTTTATACCACTCCCACTCAATTACCATCTGGTATGTCCTCTTAATCAGTATAAAAGTGTATAGTTTTCCTTGTATATCACCATACAGTATATATAACATGATCCCTGCTGGAACATACAGTCTAAGGCCGGGGAGCCACTGGAGTTGTCCTAGGGTTCGTTTTCAAAAAAGTTAAAACCAGTGTCACACTATAGCCATTTGGAACTCACTTGGAGAGAGCTGCGGGCTCCCACAATGAATTAAATGGCATACAGATTAAATAAGATGCATCCCAAACATCGAACAGTCATTTACAACAATGCTGGTAACAGCGGTTGTGTGCATGGCAACACTAGTAACAGGTTATACCCATGGATGTGCAATATACTAGTGGTTAAACACTAGTCACACAGGTTATACCCATGGACGTGCAATATACTAGTGGTTAAACACTAGTCACACAGTTTATACCCATGGACGTGCAATATACTAGGGGTTAAACACTAGTCACACATGTTATACCCATGGACATGCAATATACTAGTGGTTAAACACTAGTAACACAGGTTATACCCATGGATGTGCAATATACTAGTGGTTAAACACTAGTAACACAGGTTATACCCATGGACGTGCAATATACTAGTGGTTAAACACTAGTAACACAGGTTATACCCATGGACGTGCAATATACTAGTGGTAAAACACTAGTAACACAGGTTATACCCATGGACGTGCAATATACTAGTGGTTAAACACTAGTCACACAGTTTATACCCATGAACGTGCAATATACTAGAGGTTAAACACTAGTCACACATGTTATACCCATGGACGTGCAATATACTAGTGGTTAAACACTAGTCACACAGGTTATACCCATGGATGTGCAATATACTAGTGGTTAAACACTAGTAACACAGGTTATACCCATGGACGTGCAATATACTAGTGGTTAAACACTAGTAACACAGGTTATACCCATGGACGTGCAATATACTAGTGGTAAAACACTAGTAACACAGGTTATACCCATGGACTTGCAATATACTAGTGGTTAAACACTAGTAACACAGGTTATACCCATGGATGTGCAATATACTAGTGGTTAAACACTAGTGACACAGGTTATACCCATGGACGTGCAATATACTACTGGTTAAACACTAGTAACACAGGTTATACCCATGGATGTGCAATATACTAGTGGTAAAACAATAGTAACACAGGTTATACCCATGGACTTGCAATATACTAGTGGTTAAACACTAGTAACACAGGTTATACCCATGGACGTGCAATATACTAGGGGTTAAACACTAGTCACAGATGTTATACCCATGGACGTGCAATATACTAGTGGTTAAACACTAGTAACACAGGTTATACCCATGGACGTGCAATATGCTAGTGGTTAAACACTAGTAACACAGGTTATACCCATGGACGTGCAATATGCTAGTGGTAAAACACTAGTAACACAGGTTATACCCATGGACGTGCAATATGCTAGTGGTTAAACACTAGTAACACAGGTTATACCCAAGGACGTGCAATATACTAGTGGTAAAACACTAGTAACACAGGTTATACCCATGGACTTGCAATATACTAGTGGTTAAACACTAGTAACACAGGTTATACCCATGGACGTGCAATATACTAGTGGTTAAACACTAGTAACACAGGTTATACCCATGGACGTGCAATATACTAGTGGTTAAACACTAGTAACACAGGTTATACCCATGGACGTGCAATATACTAGTGGTTAAACACTAGTAACACAGGTTATACCCATGGACGTGCAATATACTAGGGGTTAAACACTAGTCACACATGTTATACCCATGGACGTGCGATATACTAGTGGTTAAACACTAGTCACACAAGTTATACCCATGGATGTGCGATATACTAGTGGTTAAACACTAGTAACACAGGTTATACCCATGGATGTGCGATATACTAGTGGTTAAACACTAGTAACACAGGTTATACCCATGGACGTGCAATATACTAGTGGTTAAACACTAGTAACACAAGTTATACCCATGGACGTGCAATATACTAGTGGTTAAACACTAGTAACACAGGTTATACCCATGGACGTGCAATATACTAGGGGTTAAACACTAGTCACACATGTTATACCCACGGATGTGCAATATACTAGTGGTTAAACACTAGTAACACAGGTTATACCCATGGACGTGCAATATACTAGTGGTTAAACACTAGTAACACAGGTTATACCCATGGACTTGCAATATACTAGTGGTTAAACACTAGTAACACAGGTTATACCCATGGACATGCAATATACTATTGGTAAAATACTAGTAACACAGGTTATACCCATGGACGTGCAATATACTAGTTGTTAAACACTAGTAACACAGGTTATACCCATGGACATGCAATATACTAGTGGTAAAACACTAGTAACACAGGTTATACCCATGGACGTGCAATATACTAGTGGTTAAACACTAGTAACACAGGTTATACCCATGGACGTGCATTCTATATATAATCTGTACCCCCGATCCATCGCTCATTGAATTGTCCCATCTGCTGTGCTGCACATCAGATTGGACAATTCAATTGTGTAGTTGTACATCGGATTGTGCAATGTGTACAGCGCCCACAATGTATTGGTACAACGCTCACCGCATTGCTGTATAGTCGCACCATACATTGTAAGGTTAGCATTCATGATTCCACCATAAGATAGAGACTGGGCAAAAATGGTATCCATGGGAGAGTTGCAAGGTGAAAACCAAATGCTAACAAAGAGGAACATAAAGGTTTGTCTCACATTTGCCAAAAAACACATTTCTAACCCTCAAGCATTTTGGACTAATGTTCTGTGAACCGATGAGTGAAAAATTTTACTTTTTGGAAGACATGGGTCTCTTTAGATCTTGCATAAAGCTAACATAGCATTCCATAATAAGTACATTATGCTAACAGTCACACGTGGTGATGTTAGTGTGATGGTGCCGGAATGCTTTGCTGCTTCTTCAGGACCTGGACGACTTGCCGTAACTGACGGAATCATGAGTTCTGCTCTCTACCAGAAAATGCTGAGGGAGAATGTCTGATTATCAGTCCGTGATCTGAAGCTCAAGCACAATTGGGTTATGCAGCAACAAGGCAACGATCCAAAGCACAAGAGCAAGTTCATCCTCTAGGTGGCTAAAATCAAACAAAAGTAAGGTTTTGGAGATCCCTAGTCAAAGTCCTGAGTAGAATCCTATTGAGATTCTGTGGCAGGACCTTAAACAGGAAGTTCATGCTCAAAAATGGTCCACTGTGGCTGAATTAAAGCAATAAGAGATACATTGGTTTACCGCTTCCAACCTTATACAACCTTCTTAACTTAACTTAACTAATAAATAACGACACAGACACAAAGCAGCTTGGCTAAAAAAGGTCACAGCTTTTATTAATAATTCATTAATTAACCTAACCAAGGTGGCAAGAGATGCTGCAAGCTCAGTACTAGCTTTAGAAATATGAGAGACTCAAGGGATGACTAAAACGACCCTCCTATAGACGCACTTACGATGTGGGGGTCTCGCTTCCCTCCTGGGCCAATCCAAATGCTTCCGTACAAAAGTGTTCGGGTCCCCTCGTACAGAGAAGGACAAATTCGCCACGCATCTTGAGGGCAAGCGCCCCACAACGTTTTCTTGTGCCACATGAAGCCACTGAGCTGCAGCGAACTCCCGCCAAGCCAGACAACAAAGGAAGACTGGCCCGCCACCAAAGAAAAACTAATCTAGAAAGGAAAGCAGATCCTTGATAAAAGCCGTGACTCACAACCACACCACCCAAGGAAAGTGCATGCCGATCCACCGCCACAATCACCTTCTTTCTCGTTCTGTCCACAGCCGTGTGTTTTCGAGCACCCCTCCAAGTCAAACGAGGAACCATTTCTGACCAAACTATCCGTACTTTCAGCCAACGTATTCGCACCTCCTCCAACAGGCCTCGCAGACGAACAATCAATTCAACACCTTTCAGATGACCCACATCGTTAACACCAACATGCAACACCAACCACTCCGGCACCCCCCAAGAAGCAACTGATGAGATCAGCAAATCAAGAACAGCCTCCACACGCAAACCCCTCACTCCAATCCACCAAACACTCCGTCCTCCAAGCAACAAACTAGCACGCTTAGCCAGCCCATGTTTCTCCGCCCAAAACACATAGGTATGACCCACAAACCAGACCTGTCCATCTTCCCTTGCAGGTGCTGAAAAGGAAAAAGAATCCTAACCATGAGAAACTGTAGAAAACCACCACCACAACACAACTTAAATGAAGAGAACATGGCAACTAACTAGCAGGGATGCATAAAAAGGGGGGAAACAAAGAACCCGAGTGAAGAAGAAAAACTAAAAAACCCAACCCGTGTACTAAAGTGGTCAAATCATGGCTCCCGGGGGGAAAAACAAAAAATCCCTTCACACCCCCAATTGGTGAACGCTAGCCGTTCAACAATTGGCAGGTAAACAACGTTTTCGGGCTAGCAAGGTGTGCACTATAACTTATTGCAGCATACTAAAGCTGCGCAAGTAGCTGCGCCTATGCGAAAAGAATGAGTCCCAAATGCTGAGAACTCTAAACCCAACTCGCCTAAGGCGCGCCTAAAAATAGCAGCGAATTGAAAACTTAGTGAGGGGTGTGCGATAAACGTGCAACAGCCACTGCGATCCCCAAAGATGGGCGCACACCCATGTAGGAGGATGCCAACTTAACGGAGCACACCAAATTGCCTTCCTGACGATGCAAGGTGACCCATCTACCTCTCCCCGTCAGATCTGTCTTTGAGAATCTCAATTTACATAACACAGCAGAATCCCTGAACACAAACTCCGATAACAGAAGGCCGGAGGAAACAGACTTTTTACTAGTTGCCACTAATTCTCCAACTCGGAACGCACCGGAAAATGCGGCCGCAAATGCCAAGCTAAAAAGCGCCACTTCAAATGAATCCGTAGCTACCTTTTCCAGGACCAACAGCAAAGAATGCAGAAGCTGTTGGTTCACCGGCCGACGTGAGTCGGCGCGAGCGGGGAACTCCTTCGCCCAACCTTTTGAGGGCTTTCGTTAGCATGAATGATTTAGTGGGGTCATAAAGATCCTTAAATTTGCAAAAGAATGATATCCGCGTGAGCGCCGCAACCATGGAGGCCCTGGACTTACCCTGTTGGTGTTTAAACCAAACAAAAGACAAAATCAAATCCTGAGCAGACTTACCCTCCATGGCAGGCTGGGCGCAATAAGCCCGCCAATCCTGCCAGGCCACCGTGTATGTGAGGGTTGACGGGGCAAGTCAATGCCGCGCTAAGCCCTCTAAGCCGGCCTGATAATCTGCCATACAAACGAGGGGCAAATTAAACCTTCAGGGGAAGCACAAGAAGCTAGGGAGCGAAAATGCGCAAACTGAAAACGGGACAATGCGTCAGCAATATCGTTGACTGCGCCAGGGACATGACACACCGTGAAACTAATATTCGACTCCAAGCAACGCAACAGCAATGACGCAATAGGCGTAAGGCAAAAGGGGAAGCCGCTCTCTGATTGTTAATGGCGTGTACTACACCTAAATTATCACACCAAAATTTAACATGACGGTTGCTCAAACGCGCATGCCGTAGTTCAACAGCAACCACAATTGGAAAAAGTTCCAAAAGTAATAAGTTGCTGGTGAGACCCTTGTTGCGCCATTCTGGAGGCCACGGGGCGGCGCACCAATCTCCATCAAAATAAGCCCCGAAGCCAGATGACCCGGCAGCATCAGAAAAGAGCTGCAGCGCCTTGCTGGCCATGGGAGGCGAAGGCCAAATGAGTTCAGACAGTTACACGCAATTGATCCAGACACAATTTAGGCACAAAAGGAATTATACAGACCCAAGTACAGTATACATACGCAGCGCTTCCGGTACCAGGTGTTAGGCATCAGCAAGAAACCCCTCGTCTATCAGCATGCAGCACGAAGACTAAAAACCCAGTGTCTGAGCACACATATTTATACCCCCCAGGAATAGACAAAACAATAGAGACGTTTGTTGCTGATGCTATTGGTTCCCAAGGGAGATCCATCTGTTACAGAGCATTTAACAGGCTGGTTCAAATAGACTCTCCCTGCCTCTAACAGCTGGGGGTCTCTCCCTTCCCGCCCCCTGTAACATCCTAACAGTTAATATCCTAACAGTTTGTTGCTTGAAGTCTCTGCGATCCATAACTCAAGAATAAATGATGCGATCTACCCACCGGTAACACTGGAATACTGTGGAAAGAGTACGCTTCAGTATGAAACCAAACACGGCTTGTTTAGCATGTATAAAACCTTAGTTATCAAATATCTATATTTCACAGTGTTTATATTAACTGAACCAACTTAAATCGTATATCTTAAGGCTAAAGGAACCTTGTAAGTGAATATGTAATGTGTGAGTGTACGGGGTTTGATATGAAGACGCTAGTTAACTTGGTGCGGATGCATGCGCATTTAGCTACTAAACTGTGTTTTCATTCAGGGTCTTGTGCATTCGCTAATATGCAACTAATTAACAGCGCAATTATGTGTATTATTGTGTATATGAGAAATGATGGGAGATGCAATCGCATGGTGCTAATAGTATTATCGCCACATGTACTAAAAAGTGAGTTTATTTAAAATGGTGCTTAGGCGGCCATTCGCAAAATGGCGTCTTGCGATCTCATTTTCAAGATGGCGTCTTGTGGCGTCGCAAGATGGCGTCGCCGTGATTCAATTTTAAACTGAACTTGTCTCAGCCAATTACTCAGCTTCGACAGTCCACCCTTTGATAGCAAACAACATGCTATCACAATCTGCTATTAGAATTTAATTTAGGCTTACATTTACATATTATTTAATGTTATTGTGGGTTCTTAATCCATCAATAATGTGTCTCTGGATGGGGACATAAAACTACTATTATACGCACACCACGGATCTTGGAAGATCATGTGAAAGGTGTGGGAATGCACCAGTCTTATAAAAGCAGTCTTGAAGGGGAATTGGGACTTTACATTATCTGAG
Organism: Taudactylus pleione; assembly: GCA_031769625.1. Classification (NCBI taxonomy): domain Eukaryota; kingdom Metazoa; phylum Chordata; class Amphibia; order Anura; family Myobatrachidae; genus Taudactylus; species Taudactylus pleione. The sequence continues at coordinate 3,077,065 of JAUIMM010000247.1, forward strand.
GTGTTCTATAAATAACATTTCAATAATACATTCTATGCATGTCTAAATATAATACATCAAACGATAGTATTTCCTAGTTCAGGGTTGTAATGCAGTTCTATATTTACCTTGGTATACATATTGTCATTACTGACCACCATCATAGTTTCGTTCTTACGTTTTACTCTGTTTTTACATTTTCCACACTTCAACACAATAGGAACACACCGGACGCATATGCCAATTATTATGATGACAATTAGTATAAGGATCAAGAAGGGCAATCACTTCCTGGACCCATTCCCCTAGACCTGAGAACCATTTCACTGGGTTCAGCCATGAAACCCATCCTTCTATCTTCTCCCCTACTTCAGCAGAATTTCATCCATCTTCCGGTCTATCACCTCCTTATGGTCGCTTGTATCATTGGTGACATAGGTGCAACATTTTACTCTGAACAGGGTGGCCAATGTTACGCAATACCCTCCAGTAACAGCAGTTAAATAATTCAGCACTAGCCTGTGTTGCACCAGTTCTTTCTTGTACGCTTGCAATTCTCTCCCTGTATACCTGAATGTGTCATCATATATCTCGGTGATATTATCTATCAATTTAGCAAGTTCCTGAATATATCTAAAATTTAATGTACCCCGAGCGATCCTGGTGGGATCCAATACGACTAAACCTTGAAAGCCAGTTGTCTCACTGATTAACTGAGTGGCTTTATGTACATCACCAGGTATCATTTCTTTTGCCTCTGTGTTCATATGGTGTGTGAAGATATGGTGACGGTGTGTTTTTATGTATACCCAGCATTTCAACATGTATGAGGGTCATAACTTCTGGGACTATTCTTCCCAGGTAACACAAACCTTCGGAACTCAGGGAGAGCCATTTATACGCTTTTCTTCCACATATGAAATATACATTATCAGGGAGAACATAAGGAATGGTATGCATCATTATCATTAAGCACATTTCCCTTGCAAACAATCCTATTTCTGGGTCTTCCATCTGGTACATGCAAGTTTCTGGTTGTATTATCTTAGCACAATAACCATTTGGCACCTTACCAATAATTTCTTTGGTGGAACTCAATGTATACCGATAGCTAAAATGTTTCCAACCAGACTTAATGGAACGTAACAGATCATGGTTTATGAACTCATTATCAGCTCTTTGTGAGAAGGTCATCGTCTGATTATTCCCCATCACTTCCCAACTCCCGGGTCTATTGGGGTTGGTTATGTTTAAGCACAAAAGTGATCTATCTACTTGGAATTGATGGAGTTTGAAATGAGGTGGTTTGAATGAGAGAAATTTTCCATCCAAGGTTTTCCCTTTTTGCAAATCTAAAATTTCCATGGTATTCAGCGGAAATGGCACCAACCCTACATTAATCTGTCCCTGTGGCACATGTGAACACACCCAGCAATCAGTTTGATTGAACACTTTGCCTACCATGCTATGATAATCCTCTAAAGGATACCCACCCCAGTACGGGCTATATTTAGGTTGGCACCGTTGGATACAGTTATCATCAACTAGGGACCCACAAAGCTCACAAATACAGGAATCTTCAGACGATAAACCTCCACACCTTCCCCAAGTTTCCGGGATGATAGCTCTCTTATCAATAACAGTACTAAGGTTGGTCAGACACTCCCCTGATTGGCATTGCACTCCTCTTGACTCCACTCCATCAGCACTGCCATCAGCTCCCATTTCCTCGATCGGTCTCCCATCACAGAAACTGGATACTCCCGAACCGACCAAGATGGTGAACACTCTAAAAGAGAATATAAAAATGAACACAGCAGGCCCGTTCATTGTCACAACAAGACCTGCAGCTTTCTTTCTGTTCAGGTATCTCACTACAACCTATTCAATCCTCCTGGAACAAGCTCACGAGCGACAGGTCCATACTATCAGCCTTGTCTCCGACTTGTTTCTCCACTGGTTGATTGACCTTTTTGCAGTGAGTGGAATGGACCCAGGTATCTCTCTCGGCCACCTTCAAAGATGTAGTACTTGTCAGCAGCACCTGATACGGACCTTTCCACCTATCAGTCAAACAACCTGAACGCAAGAAATTTCTGATCATTACATATTCTACTGGTTCAACATCATGACAGTTAGTTTCAGGCATATCATTAGACAACAATTTCTGGCCATCCTAGTCCAGTCTCTGCCATGATTTTACTTAGCTTATTTTTAATAGTCCCGTTCATCCTCTCTACCTTGGCACTGGCTTGCGGTCGGTAGAGGGTATGAAGTTGGCTATTAATACCCATCAGCTTACACATATTTTGAAAAACATCACCTGTGAAATGGGTACCCCTATCACTCTCGATGATTTTAGGGATACTGTACCTGCATACAAATTCCTGAACTATTTTCTTGGCAGTAAACGCAGCAGTATTAGTGGCCGCTGGGTAGGCCTCAACCCAGTTAGAAAATACGTCTGTGCACACTAATACATACTTAAGGTTCCTGCAGGGTGGTAATTGGATGAAATCAATTTGTATCACCTGGAAAGGTCCATCAGTCGGTGGAATGTGGGACGGTTCGGTAGGGATCGCTTTCCCTATGTTCTTTCTCAAGCAGGTCAGACGGGACATTGCTATCTTTTCTGCTTTTGAAGAAACACCTGGTGCGCATCAGTATGCCATCACCAACTTGCACATACCCTGTTTACCCAGATGAGTCAGGCCGTGTGCTGCCTCAGCCAGGCTGGGGTAATATGCCTTGGGGGCTACTGGCTTACCATGTCCGTCCCTCCAGAGCCCAGAGGACTCTTGCCCACATCCCTTGGACTTCCAAATAGATTTTTCCTGAATTGAACACAAATTTTGCTTCTCAATTAATTTCAGCATATCAATCGTTGGAAATGACATAATTGTTTCAGTTGGAGAAAACATTTCTGACCCTGCTGTCCATTTTGCAGCTTCATCAGCTCTGTTGTTGCCCAGTGACACCGGGTCATCCTCACATGTATGGGTTTTGCATTTAATTACTGCCACCGCTTTGGGCAGTTGGATTGCTTCTAAAAGATGTTTTATGTGTCGGGAATGTGCAACTGGTGTGCCTGCTGCTGTCATAAAATTTCTCAGACGCCATAGAGCCCCAAAATCGTGCACCACCCCGAACGCGTACCTCGAGTCAGTGTAAATGTTAGCAGATTTGCCTGCTGCCAGTTCACATGCTCTAGTCAGTGCTACTAACTCTGCCACCTGGGCTGAGTGAGGAGGACCAAGAGGTTTAGCTTCTATGATGTCTGTGTCATTTACAACAGCATAACCTGTACATAATTCACCTGTGTCTGTTCTTCTATGACAACTCCCATCCGTATAAAAAGTTACATCCACATTCTCTAAAGGTGTGTCATGTATGTCAGGTCTAGCAGTAAAGGTCTGATGCAGATATGTCATACAGTCGTGCGTATCATTATGTCTGCTGAACTCACCTCCCGCCAGCAACTCCTCTCCTTCCACCCTTTGTACATCATGTTGTACATATGGTAGGTATGCTGCTGGATTCAGCGTACTGCAACGTTTAACAGTAATATCTGCAGGAGCGATTAGAGCTAGTTACCATTTGGTGAACCTAGCCGAGGAGACGTGTCTGGTTTGAGCTGAGTTCAACAGAGCAGATACAGCATGGGGAGTGTAGACAATCATATCATGGCCCAATACTACGTCCTCACTTTTACTCACCAATAGAGCGGTAGCTGCTACACTTCTCAAACAGGTGGGAAGTGATCTTGCCACAGTGTCCAATTGGGCACTGTAGTATGCTACGGGCCTACTGGCATCACCATGTTTTTGTGTAAGGACACCTGCAGCACAACCATCGGCTTCCATACAATACAAATCAAAAGGTTTTTCATAATCAGGTATTCCCAATGCAGGAGTTCTTGTCAGACTATCCTTAAGATTAAGGAAAGCCTGTTCTGATTCCTCTGTGTGTACGACAGGATCAGGCTTTGAGGAAGAGATAAATTCCTGTAAAGGTAAGGCCAAAATAGAAAAACCTGGAATCCACATTCTACAGTATCCACACATTCCCAAGAAAGTACGCATTTGCTGTTGATTCTGCGGCAGTGTCATGTTTTGTATGGCCTGGATTCTATCTGTAGTAAGATGTCGTAACCCCTGGGTCAGGCAGTGTCCCAAATATTTTACTCTGGATTGGCATGGTTGTAGTTTGTCCTTAGCCACCTTGTGTCCTGTTTGCGAGACATGAAGTAACAAAAGTTTAGTATCATTCAAACATGACATAAACGAGTCAGAACATAGCAATAAATCGTCCACATATTGAATTAGAACAGATCCATTGGCAGGTTGAAAAGATTGTAAACAGTCGTGTAATGCCTGGGAGAAGATACTGGGGCTGTCTATGAAACCTTGGGGAAACCGTGTCCATGTGTATTGTAAACCTCTGTATGTAAATGCGAATAGATACTGACAGTCAGGATGGAGAGGCACAGAGAAGAAAGCAGAACAGAGGTCAATGACAGTGAAATGGGTTGCATTTGGTGGGATCTGCATCAGAATGACAGCTGGATTTGGCACTACCAGGAATTGGCTCTCTACTACCTTATTAACACCTCTAAGGTCTTGTACCAGCCTATAACCCCTCCCTCCACTCTTCTTCACTGGAAAGATGGGACTGTTGGCTACACTAGCTGTACACTAAAATTCTCTGTTGCAATAATCGCTCAATTATTGGGAAAACCCCTAATTCTACCTCCTGTTTTAGTGGGTACTGGGGAATTTTTGGAGCTTGCCTACCGCTTTTTAAATTTACCATTACGGGGCTTACGTTTGCCATTAATCAGGTGTCCTGTCCAAAGGGAATTTGGAATTAGGAACAAAATTTCATTTACCTGTGATGGAGTTTCATTTAAAACTATAGAGTGATACATTATCCTTTGAGGAGTGTTTAACATATCCCGCACCTCGTATACAATTCTCTCTGGGATATCTAAAAATACACCATCAGGGGTGCAATATATAACACATCCCATCTTACATAACAAGTCTCTGCACAGTAGGTTAGTAGGAGCCGCAGCAGCCAGGAGAAAAGAATGCCTGGTATGCAACGGCCCAATTGTAACCTCTGTGGACTTTGTTAAAGGATAACGTTCCACTTTACCTGTTACACCCATTGTTGGTACTGTCTTATTGGTCACCTGTGAATTAACGGGAGATTTTATCACTGACCTGGTCGCCCCTGTGTCTACAAGAAAAGGATATTCAGTACCAGCTACATCAACCATCATGACCGGTTCTTCCCTAGTACTTCCCGTTAACCTGTCTATCTGTAGACTACAGGTATGACCTGACCCCTAGCATTGGCTACCATTCTCCAATAAAGCATTTACGGTCACAATTGGAGCTGGTGCCTGCTGGACACTTGCTGGCCTCTGTGCATATCTGTTATGGGGATATCCAGGTCTCCCCTGATTTGGGGTTCCTACTCTTTTTACTGTACAGTTTCTACTTAAGTGTCCTGGTTGTTTACAATTAAAACATGTTCGTGTATCGGGTGAAGACGTGCTGTTGTGAGGTTTGCGCAGAGGGTAAAGGTGGTGGATATGGGTAAGGACAGAGAGGGTAAGGGTATTGTGGGGGATAAGAAGTTGGCGGGTAGTATGGGACCTGTGGTTGTGTCGGGTTAGTGGGATAGAGTTGTGCTTGTTGATGTGTGGGATTAGTGAGGGCACATACTTGTTCAGATGTGAGTGTGTGTGCAATTGTGTCTGCTGGCTGTGATGTTACCGTCATTCCCTCCAGAGCTTGTATCCTGACAGCCATTAGTTTTTCGCTCTGGGCTTCTGTCTTCTTGGAGATGTTTTTATCATGTTCGATGGCGGTTTCTATGAGGGTGTCTATTGTGAGTCCCCGCCAACCAGGCTGTGAGGTCTGAACCCAGGTTTTTAAACTCTCCTTAAGACCGTCCATGAGTATCGTGACTATCATTCCCCTGTGGTGAGTGCTATCTTTAATATCCTCTATCCCAGTGTACTGGGTGATAGCCTGCAGAGCCCGGTCGCAATAATCTTCTGCAGATTCACTCTCCTTCTGCTTAATGGTGAAAATTTTGTTCCAGTTAACTACTACTTGAAAATATATACCTAATTGAGTTACAATGCGGGAAATGTTACCTTGGTCTACTTGGTCTGTTAAGGGAACGTCACCATCCAATACACAATCCGTGATAAATTTTGTCACGTCGGTATTGCGTGGTAGACAGGCCCTTAACACCACATGCCAATCTTTATTAGTGGGTTCATGTGAACTACCCAAATTTCTCAAAAATCTTTGACATTTGGCTAATTCCTTTTTGGGATCGGGGAAATCATTTATGATGGAATTTAGTTCTGCTCTTGTCCAAGGACAATGCATTACTACTTCCCTCGTGGGCACTATACCATTCGCATCTGCATTTCCATTTGGAACAGTTATTGTCCGAATGGGATGCAGACCGGTAGCGCTGCTACCTTCGACCTGGTTACCTGGCTGGGGGTTTAGTCGGCTGCTGCTGCGTATGGTATGAACAACTTCCTCTACGGGTGCAGAGGGCATTAACACTTCCCTTGCTGTTACCGATGGAGATGGCGGCACTACTCGTGATTGTGGTGATGCCACATCAATCATTTGTACAGCATGGGAAATGGCAGACATTACAATAGGCTCATCATCCACATCATGAACATGTTCTTTATAGTTGCATAAGAGAGGGTACAAGTTGCTTGTTACATTTTTATGGGTATTTTTGGTAAATGTACTTGCACCTCCATCCACATAAGGTGGGGGAGGTGAGCGTGAACTCCTGGCAATACTGTCCACAACGTTACCTTTCCACACGGGCACGCCATTTTGCGGCTCGCCCGTATTGCAATTTAGCGCCGCGGATGTATTTTCTGGCAATGTGCTCACGACGCTAGTTTGCGTCGTTTGCACATTGTTAAGCCACACATCCCCTTCATGCTGCCACAGTTTTAAACATTCAAAATATTTAACCTTTTTCTCTCGGGAGCGCATCAGACCGATGTGATCCTGGACATTATCTTATACATCTTTATCAATACTACCAATTCTGGGAAAGGTCTAACACTCTTCATCGTCATTTTAAACCATACATCACAATACCTTATTGCATAAGTCCCGTACTTAGTATGCATAATACGACAAGCCGATCCGATCGGCGCCTCCATTAGCAGCACATCATTGTCTAACATCTCTACTGTTTGCGCGACTCCCATTCTGAGACAAAATCCTACGCTTTTCAATAAAGATTTAAACTGGTGAAAGACAAACAAGATACTTTCACTTACCTGTGGACGACTTTCACTTACCTGCGCCCACACACCTGGATAAGATTTGAAAAAGGCAACTCCCACACCTGGATAAGATTTAGTAAGGCAACTTCCACACCTATGGGAGTTTAAATGTCGGCCACTCCCACGCACCTCTCTACAACAAAGACAACATGTACACCTGCTACTGTGTATAGAACGGTAAAGCTGCTTACCGAGCGACTAGCACTTAGCCCTTAAAGGTCATACTGTACCTTTAACTGTAGGGAACAAGTTACCCCTACCAACAAAAACACTCACTGTTACACACTTTTTCCAGCGCAGAAAAATACATGTTAACCCAGATATTGGTAATAATTAAATTAAAAAAATGTAAACCTCAACGGCTTTGTTCAAACACGTGGCAGCACAACCGGAAGTACGTATACGCTATTGTGCGACCAGTTGCATACACAATAATGCAACTACCACACAACCGTATGACAACCTTTAGCTGCATACACAAAAGTGCGTCTTTGCTATGCGCAAACCTGCGACTTAGCCGCGTACTCAGTACTGCGGCACCCCTTTAAACGCAAGGTTCTATCAACAGAGGAAAACAAACTTTTTCCTCTCTTGTCCCTGGATTCCATTCAGCTTCCTTGATTCACACGGAGACGGATAGCGATCTTTCAGCACAAAGCGGTTGCAGGCAAACCCTGCATGTGACCACTCCACCCTTTGCTGAAATATCGATAGCCGTATGTACCGTGTGAGCAGGTAAGTGACTTCACTACGAGCCCCCAACTAACGATACTGGATCAGAACCTCTATAAACACCTTCCTATACCTTTTAATAACCTGCCTATACCTTCTCAGGATGACACTAATTTGCGTACGCAGTCATACAGTAAATAAAGACTTAGACCTGGAATCTGTGGTTCCAAAGCACAAGTATTATTCAAGTAACAGTTCAGACAGTTACACGCAATTGATCCAGACACAATTTAGGCACAAAAGGAATTATACAGACCCAAGTACAGTATACATACGCAGCGCTTCCGGTACCAGGTGTTAGGCATCAGCAAGAAACCCCTCGTCTATCAGCATGCAGCACAAAGACTAAAAACCCAGTGTCTGAGCAAACATTTATACCCCCCAGGAATAGACAAAACAATAGAGACGTTTGTTGCTGATGCTATTGGTTCCCAAGGGAGATCCATCTGTTATGGAGCATTTAACAGGCTGGTTCAAATAGACTCTCCCTGCCTCTAACAGCTGGGGGTCTCTCCCTTCCCGCCCCCTGTAAAATCCTAACAGTTAATACATTTTGTTGCTTGAAGTCTCTGCGATCCATAACTCGAGAATGCATGATGCGATCTCCCCACCGATAACACCGGAATACTGTGGAAAGAGTACGCATCAGTACGAAACCAAACACGGCTTGTTTAGCATGTATAAAACCTTAGTTATCAAATATCTTTATTTCACAGCGTTTATATTAACTGAACCAACTTAAATCGTATATCTTAAAGCTAATGGAACCTTGTAAGTGAATATGTAATGTGTGAGTGTACTGAGGCCCTCATTCAGAGCCGATCGTAAGTGGTTGTACGCTCGTAGTCATCCGATGTTGTTAAACCACGCATGCGTCGGTGTAACATTGCGCATGTGCGTACGGCTGATTGCAATAATTTTTTAGTCGTTCGTCGAATAGCGAACAGGAAGTGACATGTCAAATGTGATTGACAGAACTGTCCGTTTTGGGGCGGTGACGGGGGTGGAGATGGGAAAACGCGGGCGTGTCGAGGCGTTTTTTTGGGCGTACATAAATTATCTGATGTGAACAGCCAAGGTGAACGGAACAAGTGTTACGTCACTGTCTGATCCACTTTCCATTAAAACTGCTCGCTCAGCTTGTGGTCTGGTATTCTCTACCGCAATGACGATGGTCTCTTCGTTCTTCCCGAGGCTCATCGATGGTTTTCCGATTTATCAATTGAGGCCTCAAAAACAATCAGTTTTGAATTGCAAAAATGCTTGTAAGGTGTTTAGCCAATAGCCATTTTTTAGTAGCAAAATACCGTGCGCAGGTGAACTACTCAGCTGCTAATTTCTGGGTTGGACAATCAATTAGCTTACAAATTTATTTTACATTTGCGTGTTTTTGCCAAATTTGTTTTCTTTTTTTTAGGGCAACAATATTGTACGCATGTTTGTTGTTTTTCTTCATTTTTTAGGGGCCAAGAAAACAATCGTCCTTTTGTTTTTTGCTAAGTGTTAATTAAAACTCATAAATTGTTTTTAACCCTTGGTTTTTTTATTCAAAAATAATGTTTAGATTTCCGTTGTATTGTTTGTAATGTTGTTTGAGGGATTACCTTTTACCAGTTTTTGAATAAATTAACAATAGAATTGTGCAGATTTTCAACTTTATTTTATTTATTTATTTATTTTAATTTTTGGGGAAAAAATAAAAACTTGATAACGTAAAAACAAATAACAAATGATTTTAGAAACACACAAACAAAATAAGTGGCATTTGAAATCCACAAACAAACACAATTAATAAAAAATTCACAAGAAAGGAGAGGGAGGTTTGGGGCATTAAGGAATATGGGGCAAACACTGAGAAGGATTGTGGGAAAATTAGCAAGTGCTGTCATCGCCTTTTGGCCCGTTTGGCCGGGGTAGGGAGGGAGCCTGAATGGGTCCAGGATGTCCTTCTGCTGGCATGGCCAGAGGCAGATGTTGTGGCCTCTGGACTAGGCATAGGGCTAGGCACATTTGGAGGGATGGCTGTTGTTGTTCCAGAGGTGGAGGGTCCTGATGTTCCGGCAGGAAGGGAGGCCGGCTCCAACATGTGCTGGCGAACGAGCTGCTCCAGGGCATTTGCTATTCGCTTGTTGGCCCCAGTATTTTCCGCCAGGGCCTTAGCAATGGTCACGTTGACAGCAGCACTTTGCTCCAGGGCGTCCGCCACCCGTAGCAGATTGGCGTCCATCCTCAGCAGAATCTCGGTCTGCTGATCCATTTTAATATTGAGATCAGTGAGGAGGCCCACTGCCTGCGAGGGGGAATGCCCTGGACTGTCTGCCACAGGGTCCCCAGCCGGATCTACTGCTTCCTCCCCTGCAGAGCCAGCAGAAATTCTGTGGCCAAAGCTCCCCTCTGGAGCAGACTCATCCGCCTGTGTCTCTGTGAGAAAAAAGAGAAAAGAGTAACATTATAATCTAGATATTGTCCCAAACACATTTCTGAGTTGTTAACATTACAACATTTACCTGGGGCAACATGAGGAGCCGCAAAGTCCGGCATGTCGGTATCCATGTTCGACACGCCAAACACCTCCTCATCCTGCACACACTCCTGGGCCATCTCCTACAAATCTGTGAGCTCCAGTGACACAGGGGTGAGACCCCCACCTGTCCCCCCTGCATGCCTAGCCCTATCAGCCAGTTTTTGCTTAAGACGATATTTGAAGTCGCTCCATCTGTGGGGTAAAAAGTTGGCATTATTCCAGCAGTATTTGGACCTGTAAACACTAAAATGTAGTTTTTACGTACCGGCGTTTGACCTCCTGGGTTGAACGTTCAAAATCACACACCCTATTGACACCACTGGCTATGTCATCCCACATTTTCCATTTCTGGCTTGCACCCATATTCCTTGCTGCCTGTGGCAGGTTGTCATTGCACATTTGCACCAAAACCTCCATCTCCTTTCTTGTGAATTGTGGCTGCCTTTTTTTTTTTGTTTAGTTGGCCTACTAGACCCAGCAGCCTCTTCCATGGCATCCTCAACACCTTTTTTGAAAATGGGATTAAAATTTATAATGTAAAATGTTCCCAAAATTATTGTTAAACAGAATCCTTTTGCCCAAAAAAGAGAAATACTTACCTGGCGCCTCTTGGCCACTGGTTTGCTGCTCTGTAGTCATTTTGGACTTTCAGGTCTCACTACAGCAGACCGATTTGGCTTTTCAGTGACGTTTTTATACATGCGTCAGCATTATTCGGCCGCATCATTGACTGTGCGCTCCTATTGTCCGTCCTTAATTTGAGCGGGAAAATAAAGACTATTTATGGCTTGGTGTGACTGGAGTTGATGTGGCATGTTGTTTGTTGGAGGTTTGGCGTTGGAGTGGTTTTGAGGCTTAGTGAGTAGGAGGACATTTTCGGAGCAATATTTTGTTTTTTTTCTAGCTTCTTTCTTTTCCGTTGGTTATTTTTTTTATTGTTTGGCTTTTTTTGTGTTTTTTTGAGTATTTTAAAAAACCACCGTAAAATATAATAGTAAATAGTTTACAAATGTTTTTAATATTTTTTTTTTTTGGTTTAGTTAGTTTGGCATTGCACCAGTGAAGTTTTTGAACTTTGGGATATTTGTCTGTTTTTGTTTTCATGATTTTACAAATTGTTCTTAGCATATGTTTTTGCAAAGTAATGTTGTTTATTTTCTGGGAACAATCATGTCTTGCCACTAAATGTAGCGTACTATTTAGCAAAATAATGTTTCAGTGGTTTTAATTGTAAAAGTAGCGTACTATTTTGCGAACTAATGTGTCTTGATTTAACTGTAAAAGTAGCGTACTATTTTGCAAACTAATTTGTCTTGATTTAACTGTAAAAGTAGCGTACTATTTAGCGAACTAATTTGTCTTGATTTAACTGTAAAAGTAGCGTACTATTTAGCGAACTAATTTGTCTTGATTTAACTGTAAAAGTAGTGTACTATTTAGCAAACTAATGTCTTGATTTAACTGTAAAAGTAGCGTACTCTTTAGCGAACTAATGTTTTTTTACATTTTCAGTGTAAAATCATGTCTTAACACTAAATGTAGCGTACTATTTTCTGAACTAATGTGTGCTCCCTTCTTTATTTTTTCACGAAAACAATTTGTTTACAATCATATTTTATTTAATGAATCTTAAACATATTTTCTACTTTTGAAATGTAGGGTGTTCTGCACATGACACGTCCCAGGCCTGTAAGCATCTTTGGATTTCTGAGAAAAGATAAGTATATTTTTCTTTACACATTTGTCTAAAACAATAACTACCTGGCTTACCATTTCAGGTTGATGTTGGTCGTATTATATTGGCAATGGTTCCAGAACCCGACCAACCTCAACTTCGTCCCAGGCGTAGGCCTCGTAGGCATGCAAGGCCCCAGATATGTAGAACACGTGTCACCCTTTTTGGAATGCCAGATGATGAGGTGTTACGGCGATACCGTCTGCCGCCCCAAATCATCATAGACACTCTCTCATTATTAGAGAGTGATCTTGAACGGCAAATTGACAGTCCTACAGCAATACCACCACTTACTCAATTAATGTCGGTGTTACATTTTTGTGCCTCAGGATCCTTTCAAACCACTGTGGGAATAGTTGCGGGAATATCCCAATCCTCCTTTTCAAGGATCCTGAGGGCAGTGATGGAGGCCCTTTTTAAACACCTCCATCATTTTATTAAAATGCCATTGGATATGGGTACCCTTAATGTGGCGAAGGCAAATTTTTACCAAATAGCTGGCTTCCCACACATCATAGGGGTTGTGGATGGCACTCACATGCCACTTCAGCCTCCAGCAAGGCTGGAGGCTATTTTTAGGAACCACAAGCACTTTCATTCACTGAATGTAATGGTGGTATGTGATGCCTCCCTCCAGATCCTGTCCCTGAATGCCAAATTCCCTGGCAGTGCACATGATTCCTTCGTCATCCGGCAATCAGGGATTTGGCACAAATTAAACAACCTACAAGCTGGTAATGCGTGGCTTCTGGATAAGTTGACACCTTCTGTTGAAACCAATGCAAAGCTTGTTACACAATGGTCCTGATGTTTGTTTTCGTTTTTTCACAGGAGACAGTGGTTACCCTTGCACGCCCTGGCTGCTCACTCCTTATTTGGTTCCCACACCAGGGCCACAAAGTGAGTATAATTCTGCACTTATAGCCACCAGGCAGGTGGTAGAGCTCTATATCGGCCTTTTAAAAGGCCGATTCAGATGCCTCCACCGCTCTGGTGGCGACCTCATGTATTTGCCGGCTATGGTTTCGAAAATTGTGGTCCTGTGTGGGATATTTCACAACATCGCCATAAGGAGTGGTGTCCCAATGTAGCCAGAGGATGCCTTGCCTGAGGACGGCCCCCCCGAGGTTGGTCGGAGGTCAGTATGTGGGGGGGCCAAACGCGATGAAGTTGTGGCCAGATATTTTAGGTAATTATTTCCTCATAATGTTTAAAAATGCCACAATGTAGACATGTAATATTTTAAAGTTCACTTTTAAGAGTTTTTTTTCTTTCTTTTTAATCCCTAAAATGACCATAAAAAACCATGCCTACTACCTGATCAACACAAATGACTTTATGTGGACACATTGGATATAACTTCGGGAACAATGATTTCTTCTCCTCATTTGTGGATTCATGTTGGCATGCTACTTCTTCAAACAGTTCCTGATTGTGGTTTTTGGGGGTTTTGGGTGTGATTTTTAACTTGTGTGTGTGGTTTGGTTTTTTGAAATTATTGTGTGTATTCACTTGGTGTTATTTGTGTGCATTAAAATTTTATTTGACGTTCACCAACCATTTCCATCGTAAATTACAACCAAGTGTAACCTGTTTCTAAAAATGCAAAGTTGCTTAATGCCTAATACTGTCATTTCTTATTTGGAAAAGTTTAGTACCCTGCTTTGTTGCTAAAAACAAACACCAAAGGTATTATGGTGAATCCGTATGTTTGCAATTGTAGGCCTAGGCAGGTAGCTTTAAATGTAACATTACCCACACCAAACAATCTTCACATTTTGAGGTTACTTCTCCAAACCTATTGGTATTGTTATGTGTTTAATGTGCAAGCTTACATACTTACTTGAGCTTTCGACAAACACATTTACATTTCTTTAAAAAACATGGACAAATTGTAGACTTATGTAAGGTTCACCAATCTAAAATTGACACACAAGGAATGGGACTTAAATAAATCAAAATATTATTTATTTTTTTCAACATTTTTGGAGGTGTAAAAAAAAAAATTAGTGGCGCAGGCACGCCAAAATGTGATCCAACGCCACTCCTGCATAAATGTCTTCATAACGCCTCTGGTCCTCTGTGGGTCAAAAAAATGTGCGGATTACTAAAATGACACCTTAATTTATATGTGAGAAAACAACTAAAAAAACAGACTATACAAAAAAAAGGTGACACAAAAAAACAACCAAACAAAATGAATGCCAAACGAAAAGATTGCGGAAAAACAAAGACAAAAATTATTTGGACAAAATAACATAAAAGAGAGTTACAACTACGCAAAAATACTACATTTGTTGTTACCGTAAACAAGAAAGACACAAGTATGAGTGTTTGGACATGTGTCATATGTGTAAGGGGAAAACATGCTAGACATTGTTTCACCAAGATATATATCCAAAACATTAGAACTACTTTACAATTTTGAACTGCACAGGCAAAAGGACAACATCACCCGAAAACCAAAAAATGCAAAAGCAACCATAGTTTAAAAGGGAAACATACCGGGCCTAATGCTGCCTGGGCCAGGTGCCCCGAAATCGTCCTCCTCAGAGGTGGGCCAGTGCTGCACAGAGGGAGGAGGGGTGATTTGGGAAGATGTTGAGGGTGAGGAAAAGAGAGGGGGGGTGGAGGGGAGGGTGAAGTTGGAGGGATGGGAATGTGAGGAGAGGGAGGGGCCTCACGGTCTGCAAGGTCTGGGGTGGAGGGGGAATTTGGGGAAGAGTGGGGAGAGGATGTTTGGGTGGGAGTAGGGGAGAGAGGACGAGCCCGACGTAGTCTGCGCTCAGCCCCTAAATAATGTTGAAAAATTTATATTATTACATATTTTACATTTTGAATCCAAAATTTACACACAAAAACCCCCCCAAAAAAACAGGGCTATACGGGAAACATGCACACGCAGGTATGTCCAAAATAAAGAAACAGGGCTATACGGGAAACATGCACACACAGGTATGTCCAAAATAAAGAAACAGGGCTATACAGGAAACATGCACACGCAGGTATGCTTACATTTTAAATATTATAAAAAAAAAACTTACTTTCCATGATTTGCTGACGCAAATTGTCCAACAGGCGTGGGGATCGGCACCGGAGATCGGACCACCGCCTTTCCAACTGTCCGATATTTCGGCGGAATCCGATCCTACGCAGGCGGCGCCGCACCTCCGCGTAGGCAAGCCACTTGCGGAGGTTAGTGATGGGGCCCGTGGAGTTCGTTAATCTCCGGTCCATCACATCAGTGAGGACCAGGAGTTCTCTGCGGCAAAAAGCTGCGGCTCTCATGATGGCAATGATTTTTTTTACACCAAACAGTTTTAATAAAGGTCCTAGAAAAATTTTGATTGGCTAATGTACTTTGTAAATTAACAGAAAGCATTCTATTGGTTATTGTATGAGTCATGTGACCTACACCCTCACAAATATAATGTGAGTTATGATAGGCTTGATGCAGTGACATGCGTAAGCTAATTTAAATATTAATAAAAAAGATGAAAAATATGCATATAAAAAAACGCAAAACAACAGTAGCATTCAAACAAACTTTTAATTTTGAACAACCATCCCCTTGGTCCAACCGTACGTATTCTGCGGAATCAATGACACAAACTAACAATAATAAAGTTTGACATTGAAAAAAAAAAAAAGATTGCAAACATGTGAATACCAATTAAGGTAATTAATATAGTGATTGCCATTAATCGATTCAAGTATGTTTGCTGAATGAAATAGCAGGCAATCGAAAACTGACAGGGCCACATCTGGAATTGACTTGTGCGAGCGTTCACTGCAACCAAAGAGGAGACGGACGGTCGCTATTTAGAATGTTTGCTAGCTAGAGGAGGGGTCGGGAGACTATGGGGCGGAAGATTAGCTGCGAGCGAACATATGAGCGAGCGCTTGATTTTACATTTTTACGCTCGTACGCCGAACGAGTGAACGGCCACTTGCGTCCGGGTCTGAATCAGGCCCTGAGTTTGATATGAAGACGCTAGTTAACTTGGTGCGGATGCATGCGCATTTAGCTACTAAACGGTGTTTTCATTCGGGGTCTTGTGCATTCGCTAATATGCGACTAGTTAACAGCACTATTATGCGTATTATTGTGTATATGAGAAATGATGGGAGATGCAATCGCATGGTGCTAATAGTATTATCGCCACATGTACTAAAAAGTGAGTTTATCTAAAATGGCGCTTAGGCGGCCATTCGCAAAATGGCGTCTTGCGATCTCATTTTCAAGATGGCGTCTTGCGGCCAGTCGCAGTGTGGGGGACCCCATCGCCGATCGCACCGCTGGGGAGGAAGGGGCGCCCAAATAAGCAGAGTGACCAGCGGGAGACGCGCACGGCTGCGCTCCTGCCGGAGCAGCAGAAGGGGGGGGCGGTGTAAGTGGCCGTGACTCGCAACCAGCGGGAGTCGCGAAAGCTGACACTCCCGCTGGCGCGGCCAAAGCCGACGGAGCAGAGGGCATATGCCGGGAGCCGCCCACCGGAGCCGCCTGCGACAGCTGGAGCAAGGCTGAAGAGCCCCACGGGATCCATGACCGGAGGAGGACCAGACGGGAGCGCTGAAGTAAGGGATGGAGCAGTAGTGGCCGTAGATGTGGGGCATGCGTACGCTGGTGGAGGGGGAGAGGGGGTGTCTACCCGACTGTATGCCACGGCGGAGTGCAGCGGGCGAACAAAGTCCACCAGCCGGCGGGGAGGGGGGGGCAGAACGACGTGGATGGGGCATAATGACAAATAGAAAGAATTAGCACAGTATGGATACTCAGTCTGCTTTCATAAAACGATCACAGAAGAGGCTGAACCTAGGCAAAGCCTAACCTATATACCCTAAACCTAACCACTCCTACAAGAACCCCCATAGGATGAACTGACCCCCTGACATCACTAAGTCACATGAGCCAACAAGCCTGTCAATCAAAGCCATCAGCAAAAAAACAGTTCTCTTATCTCCACTCACACTTAGGCAGTTTTCGCTTATTATTCTGCAAAGAAGAGTGGGCCAACATTAATCCACAGCAATGTGAAAGACTGATCTCCTTTTATCGGAAGCTATTGGCCAGAGTATTTTTTGCTAATGGTGGAACAATTGTGCTACCTCAGAAACTGGAAGTACCACTTATGCTAGTATGTCCTAGTGTCTAAATATAATGTAATGTATATGCATGCGGCTCTGCACTGTTTGGCATTAGTGACAGTGGACATTGAGGACAACTGCAGAGGCGGGTGTGCGGGCAGAACGGACAGTTGATTGAAAATGACACTTGGCTGCTCCAGCTCACGGTCCCAGCAGAAAGCGTCCAGGACACGGATAGAGACTCACCGGCCACTGTACAGTGCGGAGGCAGCGTTTGGCCTGGTGAGGGCTGCGCTGGGTGACTTAGTGGAACAACGATGGTCGGCTCTGAGTTGCTGGTAACAGAGCTGGGAGAGGCTGCCCAGTGAGACCTGCTGCCTTCTGGACAACAGTGACGGGAGGCAGTTTTAAGGACCTGTACGCGGGGCTACTGCGCAGTGCCGGAGGCGAGCTTTACAGGGAGAGAGGCGCGTCACCCTGCTGTTACCTGAAAGAAGGTCCAAAAAGCCGTGGACAGTCGGGAGCTAGTAGAAAGCTGACACAAACCGAACTAAGCCACAGTGACAGTCACCGGCAGCGGAATTTGGCTTAAACTTATGGGACGTTACTAGTTAGTGAACAAATACAGAAAGGAGTAAGAGTAAGTGATCACCAACATATACCAGCCCGACCTTTCCGGTAACTAATTGTGCACCAACAGTAAAGCGCTAGACTTTTATTGGGGGGACTTTACTTACCTGACTGTTATTAGTGCAGTGTAAAACTAAGTTGGAGTACAACGTTAATGGTTAAGTCAGAATATAGAATAGTAATATTACATTGAGTAAATGTTATGTTTGAAGTGATTGGAGAAATTGATAAATATACTAACCTTTGGGATTCCACAGGGATCCAGGTCCAGCCAGTGATTCCACGAGCTGCTGAGTTCCTGTAAAATAAAAATACAAATGTTATTGTAATGTGATTTGATGTTATGTGTATTGTGAAAGTAAATGTAAAGGATCTTTGCAATAACCTTAAATAAACCTATCAACACAGCTCACCAAAGTGCAGTGTGCGTACCTCCTTACCTCTCTGTAAAGAAGCAAGAACTAGGAATTACTACACCTATCATTAGTTTTGCCCCATAAATTTGGGGTGTTACACAATCAATTAATAAATTTAGTGGGGGGGGGGGGGGGCAATGCATTTCTCACATGGGTGATTTAGGTGTTGGATAACTTGTTTCCTTCAATAAATGAAGTGATCATTTAAAAACTATTTTGTAAGATACATCGTGCAGCTCTGTGACATTGTGCAGGATTTTACTGTGTGCGCCCCAAGAGATTGGTTATTCTCTTTTAACTGCAAAAACTATTTTGTGTTTACTCTTTGTCTTTGTCTTGTATTCATAGTTGTTTGAATAGCTGATATAATTAAGTGCAACAAATGTGTAAAAATAGCAGAATTCAGGAAGGGGGCAAAAACTTTTTCACGACACTGTGTGTAACTGATGCCAGCAACTACAAGGCCAAAAGAGGAAGCTTTGCATGTCTTATATTATATCATACAATAAAGCTTCTCTGATAGTATATCAGTGGAATGTCTAGCTGGCAGGGCTGGATTGGGCCGCCAGGACGCCGGGCTGGTTCCCGCTGAGCCGGTCTCTTTTTATACCTTTTACGGGCCGGCAGCTAATCTTCCCTTACACACCACAGTTCAGCTCCGACCGGCCAGCCAGGGCTGGATTACCTCGGGGCCCCCACACCCTTTCCCCGAGGCTTACTATACAAACCCGGAGGACAGCGGGTTGCCAGCTCCAGAGGACGAGCTGTGTCAGCTCCGGTCCCTGGTCTCCTCCTCGGCAGCTCAGCTGTTATTACCTGTCACCGTGCCCTGTCACAGTACCAGTCTCGCGAGGAGTTAAATCTCCTCGGCAGCCGCAGTAACAGGTAAAAACAGCTGAGCCGCCGAGGAGGAGACCAGGGACCGGAGCTGACACAACCAAACGCTGTCCTCTGGATTTCTTTTATAGTAAGCATCGGGGCAAGGTGGGGGGGCTTCTATAGCTATACATATGTATATATACTGCGTGTGAGTATATATATATATATATATATATATATATATACAGCAATGGAGGCTGCAGTGCTGATGATAGTGCTTAAATAAAGGAGCACTGAAATGTTGTTTTAAATTGTATACCGCAGTTGTGTCGTTTATAAAGAACCAGGAGTGCTGCACCCCCCACTGCTGTCTGTAAGTTACTTTGTGCGGGCACCTGGCTGAGTATTGCTCAATATGCTGAACCTCATTGACTTTTTATATATATATATATATATATAAAAGCAAATATATATATATATATAGGGGCCCCCACAAGTTTATTGCCCACAGACCGTAATTCGGCCCTGCGGGCAGCATTACCGCTTCTGCTGCACACGCCAGCAGCCACCCTTCCCTCAGTCACCCCGCTTCCGACCCAGCTGCCGCGATCAGAGCTCAGCGTTAAGCCTACAGACCTAAATAAAAATGACCGATGGGGGAGCTGCTGCGCACGCCCAGCTCCTGCAGCTCCCCTATAGGCCTTTGCGGAGCCTGTCAGTCACTACTGACGGCTCAGCCTCCATGCTGTCTGCGGTCCACCTCAGTGCCTCCAGGATCATCTCTGTACCATGCACGGCACACTGGCACTGTCTGCAACAACAAGCAGCTGGCATACAGAGTACACAGACGGCACAGCAGCAACCTGCACACCAACAGCCTGTGACTATGACAGTCAGTAAGTAAACAATTTTATTTATACCTAACATATGTCTGCCTGTCTGAATATATATATATATGTATATATATATATATATATATATATATATATATATATACATATACAGTCAGGTGCATAGATATTGGGACATTGACAGAATTTTCATATTTTGGCCTCTATTCACCACCACAATGGCTTTGAAATGAAACAAACAAGATGTGCTTTAACTGCAGACTTTCAGATTTAATTTGAGGGTAATTACATCCAAATCAGGTGAACGGTGTAGGAATTACAACGGTTTCTATATGTGCCTCCCACTTTTAAGGGGCCAAAAATATTGGAACTATCAACTCAAAAGCTATTTCATGGACAGGTGTGGGCTATTCCCTCGTTATTTCATTAACAATTAAGCAGGTAAAAGGTTTGGAGGTGATTCTAGGTGTGACATTTGCATTTGGAATCAGTTGCTGTCGACTCTCAATATGAGATCCAAAGAGCTGTCACTATCAGTGAAGCAAGCCATCATTAGGATGAAAAATCAAAACAAACCCATCAGAGCGATAGCAAAAACATTAGGTGTGGCCAAATCAACTGTTTGGAACATTCTTAAAAAGAAAGAACGCACCGGAGAGCTCAGCAACACCAAAAGACCCGGAAGACCACGGAAAACAACTGTGGTGGATGACAGAAGAATTATTTCCCTGGTGAAGAAAAACCCCTTCACAACAGTTGGCCAAATCAAGATCACTCTCCAGGAGGTAGATGTATATGTGTCAAAATCAACAATCAAGAGAAGACTTCACAAGAGTGAATATAGAGGGTTCACCACAAGATGCAAACCATTGGTGAGCCACAAAAGCAGGAAGACCAGATTAGAGTTTTACCAAACAACATCTAAAAAAGCCATTACAGTTCTGGAACAACATCTCATGGACAGATGAGACAAAGATCAATTTGTACCAGAGTGATGGGAAGAGAAGAGTATGGAGAAGGAAAGGAACTGCTCATGATCCAAAACATACCACCTCATCAGTGAAGCATGGTTTTTGTAGTGTCATGGCGTGGGCATGTATGGCTGCCAATGGAGCTGGTTCCCTTGTATTTATTGATGATGTGACTGCTGACAAAAGCAGCAGAATGAATTCTGAAGTGTTTCGGGCAATATTATATGCTCATATTCAGCCAAATGCTTCAGAACTCATTGGACGGCGCTTCACAGTGCAGATGGATTATGACCCGAAGCATACTGCAAAAGCAACCAAAGAGTTTTTAAGGCTAAAAAGTGGAATGTTATGCAATGGCCAAGTCAATCCCACTTGATGAAGACAAAACTGAAGGTAAAAAATGCCCCAAGAAGAAGCAGGAACTGAAGACATTTGCAGTAGAGGCCTGGCAGAGCATCACCAGGGATGAAACCCAGCGTCTGGTGATGTCTATGCGTTCCAGACTTCAGGCTGTAATTGCCTGCAAAGGATTTGCAACAAAGTATTAAAAAGTGAAAGTTAGATTTAGGATTGTTTAGTTTGTCCCATTACTTTTGGCCCCTTAAAAAGTGGGAGGCACATATAGAAACCGTTGTAATTCCTACACCGTTCACCTTATTTGGATGTAATTACCCTCAAATTAAATCTGAAAGTCTGCAGTTAAAGCACATCTTGCTTGTTTCATTTCAAAGCCATTGTGGTGGTGAATAGAGGCCAAAATATGAAAATTCTGTCAATGTCCCAATATTTATGCACTTGACTGTATATATATATATATATATATATATATATACATATATACACACACACACCTAAAGTGCCGCCCATTCACTTGCTATATACTATGTGTGTATATATATATATATATATATATTAGGGGTGTGCACCGGCCACTTTTCGTGTTTTGTGTTTTGGTTTTGGATCTGGATCTTTCTTCGTGTTTTGGATCTGGATTGGTTTTGCCAAAACCACCCTTCCGTGTTTTGGGTTCTGGGTTTTGTGTTTTGGATCTGTATTTTTTTGAAAAAAAGCATAAAAACAGCTAAAATCACAGAATTTGTAGGTTTTTCTGCTCCTATGCTATTATTAACCTCAATAACCTTAATTTCCACTCATTTCCAGTCTATTCTGAACACCTCACACCTCACAATAGTGTTTTTATGTCCAAAAGGTTGCACCGAGGTAGCTGGATGACTATGCTAAGCGACACGAGTGGGCGGCACAAACACGTGACCCATCTAGGAGTGACACTGCAGTGGCAGACAGGATGGCAGTTAGAAAAACTAGGCCCCAAACTGTACATAATGCAAAGAAAAAAAGAGGTGCAAGATGGAATTGTCCTTGGGCCCTCCCACCCACCCTTATGTTGTATAAACAGGACATGCACACTTTAACAAATCAATCATTTCAGCGCCAGGGTCTGCCACACAACTGTGGCTGAAATGATTGGTTCGTTTGGGCCCCCACAAAACAAGCTGGCAATTAATGTGTCCCTGCACAAACTGGCTCTACGGAGGCAAGATGTCATCCTCATCCTCCTCATCCACCGATTCCTCACCCTCTTCAGTGTGTACATCCTCATCCTCACAAAGTATTAACTTGTCCCCACTTGAATCCACCACCACAGGTCCCTCTGTACGTTCTGGAGGCTGGTCTCCCTGGAAGAGCTGATAATTCATTTTGATGAACATCATCTTCTCCACATTCTGTGGAAGCAACCTCCTACGCCTTTCGCTGACAAGGTTCCCGGCTGCACTAAACACTCTTTCGGAGTACACACTGGAGGGGGGGCAACTCAGGTAAAATAGAGCCAGTTTGTACAGGGGCCTCCAAATTGCCTCTTTTTCCTGCCAGTACAGGTATGGACTGTCTGACATGCCTACTTGGATGCTGTCACCGATGTAATCCTCCACCATTCTGTCAATGGTGACAGTATCATATGCAGTGACAGTAGACATGTCAGAAATTGTTGCCAGGTCCTTCAGTCCGGACCAGATGTCCAAACTTGGTCCTGCCTGCCCTGCATCACCGCCAGCGGGTTGCTTAGGATACCTAAGTTTTTTCCTGGCAGCCCCAGTTGCGGGAGAAAATGAAGAAGGAGCCGTTGACGTGTCACGTTCCGCTTCAGCTGACAGTGTGTTCACCAGCAGGTCTTTGCACCTCTGCAGGCTTGTGTCGGCCGGAAAGAGAGACACCACATAGGCTTTAAACCTAGGATCGAGCACGGTGGCCAAAATGTAGTGGTCTGATTTCAACAGATTGACCACCCTGGAATCCTGGCAAAGCGAATGAAGGGCTTCATCCACAAGTCCCACATGCCGAGCGGAATCGCTCCGTCTTAGCTCCTCCTTCACTTTCTCCAGCTGCTTCTGCAAAAGCCTGATGAGGGGAATGACCTGACTCAAGCTGGCAGTGTCTGAACTGACTTCACGTGTGGCAAGTTCGAAGGGCTGAAGAACCTTGCACAACACGGAAATCATTCTCCACTGCGCTTGAGTCAGATGCATACCCCCTCCTTTGCCTATGTCATAGGTGGATGTATAGGCTTGTATGGCCTTTTGCTGCTCCTCCATCCTCTGAAGCATATAGAGGGTTGAGTTCCACCGCGTCACAACCTCTTGCTTCAGGTGATGGCGGGGCAGGTTCAAGAGTGTTTGCTGGCGCTCCAGTCTTCGGCACGCAGTCGCTGAATGGCGAAAGTGGCCAGAAATTTTTCGGGCCACCCAAAGCGTCTCCTGCACGCCCCTGTCGCTTTTCAGAAAATTCTGCACCACCAAGTTTATTGTGTGAGCAAAACATGGGACGTGCTGGAATTTGCCCAGATGTAATGCCCACACAATATTGGTGGCGTTGTCAGATATCACAAATCCCCAGGAGAGTCTAAGTGGGGTAAGCCACTGGGCGATGATTTCCCTCAGTTTCTCTAAGAGGTTGTCGGCGGTGTGCCTCTTACTGAAACCGGTGATACACAGCGTAGCCTGCCTTGTAACGAGCTGGCGTTTCTGAGATGCTGCTACTGGTGACGCTGCTGCTGTTGCTGCGTAAGGTGATACATCTACCCAGTGGGCTGTCACAGTCATATAGTCCTTAGTCTGCCCTGTTCCACTTGTCCACATGTCCGTGGTTAAGTGGACATTGTGTACAACGGCATTTTTCAGGACACTGAGGACACTTTTTCTGACGTTTCTGTACAGTCTCGGTATCGCCTGCCTAGTGAAGTGGAATCTAGACGGGATTTGGAACCGGGGACACACTACCTCCATCAATTGTCTAAATCCCACTGCACTAATGGCGGATACCGGACGCACGTCTAACACCAACATAGCAGTCAAGGCCTCAGTTATACGTTTTGCTTCAGGATGACTGCTGTCGTACTTCATCCTCCTCGCTAAGGACTGTTGGAGGGTCAATTGTTTAGTAAAAGTAGTGGTGTTCCTACTTCCTCTCTGGGATGATGAACGACTCCCAGCAGCAGCAGCAACAGCAGCAGCGGCAGCAGTAGGCGTAGCAATGCAGGATCCTCCGGAGGAATCCCGGATAGGAGAGTCAGTCATGCCAGTGATATGGCCTGCAGGACTACTTCCGATCCTGACTAAGGAGGAAATTGACGAGGAGGGAGTTGACGGTGTGGTTTGCAGGCGCTTGGATACAACAGGACAACGGGATTTAGGTGTCCCTGGACTGCTTACGGTCTGAGCCAAAGTTTCTGAACTTGACAGTAACTTTTTATGAACGCGCTGCAGGTGCCGTATAAGGGAGGATGTTCCTAGGTGGTTGACGTCCCTACCCCTACTTATTTCACCTTTACATATGGTACATATGGCAAGACAGTTGTTGTCCGGATTTGGATAGAAATATTGCCAGACCAAAGAGGTGGAATGTTTGGTCTTCTGCCCAGGCATGACCGTGATGGGCTTTTTCATCCCACGGACAACAACTGTCTCCCCCGGAGCCTGATTTAAACAAACCACATCACCATCAGAATCCTCCTCGCCAACTTCCTCCTCAGCGCCAGCTACACCAGTATCCTCATCCTGTTGTACTTCAACAGTGACATCTTCAATTTGCATATCAGCAAGTGGACTGTGGGTGCTCCTTTCAGCACTTGCAGGGGGCGTGCAAATGGTGGAAAGAGCCACCTCTTCCCGTCCAGTGCTGGGAAGGTCAGGCATCGCAACCACCACCACACTTGGACTCTCCTTGGGGATTTGTGATATCTTCTTAGAAAGCACAGTTCTTCGCTGTGCTTTTGCCAGCTTAACTCTTTTGATTTTTTTAGTGGGAGGAGTGCTTCCATCGTCATGTGAAGCTGAACCACTAGTCATGAACATACTAGGGATCGACCTTAGCCGTTCCTTGCCACTCCGTGTCGTAAATGGCATATTGGCAAGTTTACGTTTCTCTTCAGCTGATTTAAATGTCTTTTTCAAGGTCATTTTCCTGAACTTTGCCATTTGGGATTGTATGTGCCCTCTACTATGACATTGGGCATCGGCCTTGGCAGACGACGTTGATGGCATGTTATCGTCTATGTCATGACTAGTGGCAGCAGCTTCAGCACTAGGAGGAAGTGGTTCTTGATCTTTCTCTATTTTATTTTTATCGGAGAAAGTTTGGTCCTCCATTTATGTTATATCGATTTGATATATACGTGCGGCTAAACACAGAAAATAATTTTTTTTTTGGTTTGGACTGGAGTGTACTTTGTGGGTTACAGCACCCTTTAACGGTCAAGCCAGCCGGCCCTTTACTTATGACACAGGCGCACTCTTGGCACTACTTTGTTGATGCACGTGCGGCTACTGCGCACACAATTCACAAACACAGAAAATAATTTTTTTTTGGTTTGGACTGGAGTGTACTTTGGGGGTTACAGCACCCTTTAACGGTCAAGCCAGCCGGCCCTTTACTTATGACACAGGCGCACGCTTGGCACTACTTTGTTGATGCACGTGCGGCTACTGCGCACACAATTCACAAACACAGAAAATAATTTTTTTTTAGGTTTGGACTGGAGTGTACTTTCGGGGGTTACAGCACCCTTAACGGTCAAGCCAGCCGGCCCTTTACTTATGACACAGGCGCACGCTTGGCACTACTTTGTTGATGCACGTGCGGCTACTGCGCACACAATTCACAAACACAGAAAATAATTTTTTTTTTGGTTTGGACTGGAGTGTACTTTCGGGGGTTACAGCACCCTTAACGGTCAAGCCAGCCGGCCCTTTACTTATGACACAGGCGCACGCTTGGCACTACTTTGTTGATGCACGTGCGGCTACTGCGCACACAATTCACAAACACAGAAAATAATTTTTTTTTGGTTTGGACTGGAGTGTACTTTCAGGGGTTACAGCACCCTTTAACGGTCAAGCCAGCCGGCCCTTTACTTATGACACAGGCGCACGCTTGGCACTACTTTGTTGATGCACGTGCGGCTACTGCGCACACAATTCACAAACACAGAAAATAATTTTTTTTTGGTTTGGACTGGAGTGTACTTTCGGGGGTTACAGCACCCTTTAACGGTCAAGCCAGCCGGCCCTTTACTTATGACACAGGCGCACTCTTGGCACTACTTTGTTGATGCACGTGCGGCTACTGCGCACACAATTCACAAACACAGAAAATAATTTTTTTTTAGGTTTGGACTGGAGTGTACTTTCGGGGGTTACAGCACCCTTAACGGTCAAGCCAGCCGGCCCTTTACTTATGACACAGGCGCACGCTTGGCACTACTTTGTTGATGCACGTGCGGCTACTGCGCACACAATTCACAAACACAGAAAATTATTTTTTTTTAGGTTTGGACTGGAGTGTACTTTCGGGGGTTACAGCACCCTTAACGGTCAAGCCAGCCGGCCCTTTACTTATGACACAGGCGCACGCTTGGCACTACTTTGTTGATGCACGTGCGGCTACTGCGCACACAATTCACAAACACAGAAAATAATTTTTTTTTTGGTTTGGACTGGAGTGTACTTTCGGGGGTTACAGCACCCTTAACGGTCAAGCCAGCCGGCCCTTTACTTATGACACAGGCGCACGCTTGGCACTACTTTGTTGATGCACGTGCGGCTACTGCGCACACAATTCACAAACACAGAAAATAATTTTTTTTTTGGTTTGGACTGGAGTGTACTTTCGGGGGTTACAGCACCCTTAACGGTCAAGCCAGCCGGCCCTTTACTTATGACACAGGCGCACGTTTGGCACTACTTTGTTGATGCACGTGCGGCTACTGCGCACACAATTCACAAACACAGAAAATAATTTTTTTTTTGGTTTGGACTGGAGTGTACTTTCGGGGGTTACAGCACCCTTAACGGTCAAGCCAGCCGGCCCTTTACTTATGACACAGGCGCACGTTTGGCACTACTTTGTTGATGCACGTGCGGCTACTGCGCACACAATTCACAAACACAGAAAATAATTTTTTTTTTGGTTTGGACTGGAGTGTACTTTCGGGGGTTACAGCACCCTTAACGGTCAAGCCAGCCGGCCCTTTACTTATGACACAGGCGCACGCTTGGCACTACTTTGTTGATGCACGTGCGGCTACTGCGCACACAATTCACAAACACAGAAAATAATTTTTTTTTTGGTTTGGACTGGAGTGTACTTTCGGGGGTTACAGCACCCTTAACGGTCAAGCCAGCCGGCCCTTTACTTATGACACAGGCGCACGCTTGGCACTACTTTGTTGATGCACGTGCGGCTACTGCGCACACAATTCACAAACACAGAAAATAATTTTTTTTTTGGTTTGGACTGGAGTGTACTTTCGGGGGTTACAGCACCCTTAACGGTCAAGCCAGCCGGCCCTTTACTTATGACACAGGCGCACGTTTGGCACTACTTTGTTGATGCACGTGCGGCTACTGCGCACACAATTCACAAACACAGAAAATAATTTTTTTTTTGGTTTGGACTGGAGTGTACTTTCGGGGGTTACAGCACCCTTAACGGTCAAGCCAGCCGGCCCTTTACTTATGACACAGGCGCACGCTTGGCACTACTTTGTTGATGCACGTGCGGCTACTGCGCACACAATTCACAAACACAGAAAATAATTTTTTTTTTGGTTTGGACTGGAGTGTACTTTCGGGGGTTACAGCACCCTTAACGGTCAAGCCAGCCGGCCCTTTACTTATGACACAGGCGCACGCTTGGCACTACTTTGTTGATGCACGTGCGGCTACTGCGCACACAATTCACAAACACAGAAAATAATTTTTTTTTGGTTTGGACTGGAGTGTACTTTCGGGGGTTACAGCACCCATTAACGGTCAAGCCAGCCGGCCCTTTACTTATGACACAGGCGCACGCTTGGCACTACTTTGTTGATGCACGTGCGGCTACTGCGCACACAATTCACAAACACAGAAAATATATTATTTTTTTAGCACTTGGGGGGAGCACCCCTGATGGACAGAGCACCCCCTGGACAACACTACAGCACCCCTTTAGGACTGGGACACTGCACAGGACTTTGGAGTGGACACAGCCCCTATGGAGAACTGACTGCACAACACAGTCCAGCCAGCCCCTATGGACTTTGAAGTAGTGGACACAGCCCCTATTAACAACAGCAGCACAGCACAACACAGCCAGCCCCTATGGACTTTGAAGTAGTGGACAACAGCAGCACTACACTACACTACACTACACAGCACTAACTCCCACCCTCCCTCTTCTCTGTCCACAGCCGAGTGAGAAAATGGCGCCGACGCGGGTACCTTATATAGGATCCAAAACCCGCGAGACTCGGAAGGCGGGATGATGACGTTTTGCCTCGATGTCAGATCCGAGTCAGGTGGGAAAAGTCGAGCCTGACTCGGATCGGACTCGGATCGGGGGGGCTCGGGGGGGTTCGGATTTCAGAAATCCGAACCCGCTCACCCCTAATATATATATATATTATCACTATGATAATAGATGTATTATTGGAGTGACACAGAAGTGTTGCTGAAAGTAGGTGCGTGCAGAGACGATGAATCATGCATGTTGGAGGTCATACTTGATGGATAATCTGCACCTAGCATTTGCAGACCACCGGCATCTCCACTACAGAATCCCAGCGTGGGTTAATTACCCGACGCCAGGAGACAGGCGCCTGGCATTCCGATCGCAGGGATGCCGGGCGCCGAGCGCGGACAGCTGCATGGGTGGAGGGTTAGGTTTATGGTTCTGGGGGGGGACTTAGGGTTAGGCACCCCCCCCGGATGTTAGGGTTAGGCTAGGGGATAGGAGGGTTAGGCACCCCTGGGGGGAACTTAGGGTTAGGCACCCCCCCGGGGGACTTAGGTTTAGATGGCGGGCTGGCGCTGCCGGGATTTGTGGCCGGCGGTGTAACATATGTATTCCGATGACGCATCTGATGGTAATGTCTAAAGACAAAAGTGGGTGTCTCAGTCCTTGCACATTTGGATGCACGGCTGTGCACCATGCAAGGGGTTAGTAGTAGCTGCAACTGCATCCAATTTAGAATCAGGCCCTATGAGACTTCCGGTGGGCAGGCCGAACGGACTGGCCGCTTTTTTAAGGAGCTCCCCGCTACAGTGCCTGTACCGCGGTAATTACTTACCATGTGTGCAGCTATCAGGACCCCCATCTCCAGAGGAGGTCCCCGGGATACCGCCAGGCAAGTGGGGCTACAGCCCCGGCTCCCTGCGCACTACACCGCCAGAATATAACCACACAAAGCTGTGGTGCCGCCCGCGGCCGCCATCTTGGATTGCGGCTGGGCACTCTCCCCGCACATCTCCCCCAGGCTTCCTCCACTTTCAAGCCCATAGGCTTATTACTGAGCTGCCGGAGACCATCTACACTGTGGCTGGAGCCTGCCCCCATTACCCCTGAGCCTTATACTGCACCATCAGCAGTGACAGGCAAACAAGTGCTGAGAGCTCCTTGGACAACAGGCAGACATATGCACAGTATACAGTGAGTCCTATATTATATGTGACTTTCTTCTTCAATCCCACTGTATGAACCTGTTGGGTGCTGTTGTATGCGTTACTGAGACCCTCACTCATCTCTGGTCATAGTGCATGTGTGACATCATTTAAGAAAATTCTCTCACCTGATTTAGGATCTGCCTGGCTGAACTGTCTGCACATCCCTGAACAGATTATTTGGCTGCTGTCTCCATCTAGTGGCGAAACTTGAATATTGCAGTTTTACTTATCACTACATTGAGTTAAGTCTCACCACTTTTCTACAGTTGTGCTCTATACTACTGACTCTTATCACAATGAATATTGAGAAATTTGTTAAAAAAAACACCCAAACCCCCTCGAAATCCGCAGATGCAGACAACCAGATCTAAGTCAACAGCCTCAACCTCTGATATCTCTCTATCCCCAACGTCACCAGGAAGGATGACTCTGTGGACACGCTGCTTGATATCAATAAATATAGTCCCCTGTCTATAGAAAGAGCTAAAGAGATCTCTAATATCATCTCACCTCTTCTAGACATAAAATTGGCCCCACTTACAGAGGCCATTACTGCAGTCTCAGCCCAATTAGCCCAGCACACCAAGAGACTGACCGAAGCTGAGGATCGTATCTCGACTTTAGAGGATGACCTCCATGAAGCCAAAACACTGCTATACTCTCATGACTCCACAATCGCAGCACTAAACGATAAGGTTGAAGACCTAGAAAATCGGAACAGACGAAATAATTTGCGTCTGATCGGTCTCCCTGAATTGGTAAAACCCAAAGATATCCATGAAGTGGTTTCTATTTTGCTCCCTGAGACTTTGGGAATAACTTCTAACAATACACCCTTAATGGTTGAGAGAGCACATCGAGTAGGCCCCGACCAACAGCAGTCACAACAGCGTCCACACCCAGTAATTTTCAAATTATTGAATTATCTCAACAAAATGAAAATTTTGGAGGCATATCGTAAATCTAACAATCTGGTCTATGAAGGATCTAAATTACTTTTATTTCATGATTTTTTTTTCCAAGTTTCCTCCAGACGAAGAGAGTTTTCACCAATTTGTAAAGAGCTTTTTTCAAAGGGCGTTCGCTTCGCCCTGCTCTATATTACTAAGTTGCGCATTATACATCATGGTAAACCCTACTATCTGGACTCACCAATTGCTGCACAGAATTTTGGGAACTCCATGGACACCCCTCTTCCTCATACCTCCGTGGATGACAATGACTGATTACTTCAAGAAAATAATAAGTATCGTACTGTTATTTTTTCTACTGATGATCTTTACATATATTCACAATGTATATGTTTACAGTATTGCATATATTCTGGTGTTCTCTCTTTGAGATATTTTGTTTGTATTGTATTGCGGAGGGTTCTTTTGACAGCTCTCAAAATTGTTTCCTAGTTTATTATTTTTAATTTCTTAATCCTTATCTTGTTGAGTTTTAACAGTTATTGAGGTGGTTTTTTAAACTGCCTATTTGGGTACAGTTAAAATTTTAAAAAATTGATAGATTGTATATTTATTACAGATTTATTATTAATACAATTGTCAGGCCTTTTTTTATTTGGTATAGTGATATGTTATTTTATTATCCACAAATTCTCTGGCTTGCTCACTGGGACGGGCTGGGGAGACTCTCTAGTTGTTTTCTCTCTATGGGTTTTCCTGTTGAAGTTATAGGATAATGGCAAGTTTACAGACACGAACAGCTCAATCGACAATAATTAAAAAATACCTCACACTACTTTCTTGGAATGTTGAGGGGTTAAAAACACCGATTAAACGCAAGAAAGTGTTGCGTCATATCAAAAAATATCGACCCGATATAGTTTTCCCACAGGAAACACATTGGCGCTGTACTGATCCAAACACTTTAAAAGATACATGGTTGAAAGAATATAGAAGCGCCTCATACACAACTAAGACACGCGGGGTACTCATACTATTTAGTAAATCTCTTAACTATAGTATCATGGAGAAAAAGGCAGATCCAGAAGGGAGATATCTTCTATGAAAGTAATAATTAATAATGAAAAGTTTATCCTAGCAAACATCTATGCACCCACAGGTCCCAATGCAGAATTTTTCTCCAATTTATACACTACTATATTACCCTGGATGGATGGCCCATTGATCTTGGGAGGGGACCTCAATGTGGTGTTGGATCCCTCTCTGGATGTCTCGGGTGGCCCCAGACATGAGAGAGGAAACCGGTCTACTCCGTCTGCCACTGCCTTGTTAATAGATTCTTTGAATTTGATTGACCCATGGAGACATCTTCACCCAGTTTCCAGGAAATATTCTTTCTTTTCGCATCCCCATAAATGCTTCTCTAGATTGGACTATTGGTTAACTTCAAATACTTTACTACATAGAGTAGTGGATGCAAATATTGAAGATATACTCATTTCTGACCACGCACCCATTAAACTACGGTTACCATTAGATGTTCCAAAGCTTTCATCCTATAGCTGGAGCTTTCCTGACTATCTGGCCTCCTCAGTAGATTTCCAAAATTATGTACAACAGACATTTCTCAATTTTACCACTGATAATCAGGTACATATTGAAGATATAAATCTTTTTTGGCAGGCATCAAAACCGGTCCTAAGAGGTCATTTGATATCATATGTCGCATCCAAAAAGAAACAATTACTGCAAAGATTTTCCCAGGCCACTACAGTAGTATCTGCTAAGTACTCGGCCCTTTTGACAAACCCCTCGGAATCAAGCAGATTATCCTACAAAGATGCCAAAGCTGTCTATGACACTTTATGTGAGGAACAGGCCCGAATGGATCTCACATACCGTAACAACAAATATTTTAGATGGGGCAACCGCCCTGGTAGATTATTAGCAAATTTAGTGAAATCTAGGTCCGCACCTAAACATATCTCTTCCATTCGAACTGAACTGGGCAGCCTTGGCTCTAAACCAGAACAGATTAGCGAGACTTTTTTAGAATATTTTGAGTCCTTTTATAGGGAATCTCCGGACCACCCGTCCTTGGGTGATGAATTCTTAGAAAGGGCTGGTTTGACAAAAATCACTGATGAAGATAGGGAAACATTAACAGCTCAAGTCACAGATCAAGAAATCATACAGATTATAAAAACTTTACCTACGGGAAAGGCACCAGGCCCAGACGGCTTATCTGCAGCCTATTATAAACTCCTTACCCCAAAAATTCTTCCTCATCTCTCCAATCTATTTAACGCTATCATTAAAGGTGGACCTGCCCCACATGATTTCAATACCGCACTAATTATTTTAATTCCTAAACCAAATAAAGATCCCACACTGGTCTCTTCATATAGACCGATTTCTCTATTAAATCAGGACATAAAAATATTTACTAAATTGTTGGCCATGAGATTACAATCGATTTTTCCAACAATATTACACCCTGCTCAGACAGGTTTCCTCAAAAATCGCCACTCGGTGCATAATATTAGAACTCTTATTGCAGCCATGATCAAAACCCATCAAGGACGAGAGAAGGGCAATATAATTATTAGTTGCGACGCGGATAAAGCTTTTGACAGGGTGTCCTGGGCACATTTGAATAGAATTTTTTCCCATCAGAACTTCGGCTCAGAATTTATCCATATCTTTAATACTATATATCACACACCGAGAGCTTTTCTAACTGTCAATAATATGAATACTCAACCCTTTACACTTTTCCGCGGTACGAGACAGGGCTGCCCACTCTTGCCGTTGCTATTTGATTTGGCAATGGACCCCCTCATCAGATCCTTTTTCAATGAAACTAGATGGAAAGGTATTAAATTAGCACACATGGAAATTAAATGTTCTGCATTTGCAGATGACCTATTGCTATACTTTGCGGACCCACTTATCAATACCATATTTGATGAGTATATTTAACTTGTTTGAATTGATATCTGAATTCAAAATCAACTGCACAAAAACTGTAGCTTTGGCTTTTTTTCCGGAGGCTAAATTGGGCTGGGGAGACAGATTTCCTTTTAAATGGGCTACCGATGATTGCATCACATATTTGGGAATTAGGATACCACTACACCCCACTAAACTATATGATACAAATTTCTCTCCCCTGTTATCGCGGACTATATCGGATTTTGATAGACGGTCACATCTTCCTTTATCTTACCTGGGCAGATGTCATCTGTACAATATGATTTGTTTTCCTAGATTTCTCTATGTTTTACAAATGCTCCCGATAATACCATCCAAATCAGACCTAGTAATCTTAAACAGAGCTCTGACAAAATTTATATGGACAGGTAAACGCCCGAGGGTATCGTTGTTCAAGTTACAGCAAGGACGGGACCTGGGGGGTATTAATCTTCCATGTCTCCGCACCTATGCTTTGGTGGCGAACTATAGAGTAGCACTTGATTGGATAGGTGGCTCTGATGTTTATACGAAACGACATATAGAACAGGCCTTTATCCCTGATTGTAACCTGATCTCCTTGTTGCACACCCCTCCACAAGCTTTCCCAGCTTCAATAAAGGAAAACATCCTAATACAGTCCACATGTATGGCGTGGAGATTGACTAGGTCTAGCTTGAAGGTATCAAATCTAACTCATTATTCTTACCACTGTGGGGTAACCCAAATTTTATTCCAGGCTTAGCCACATCAATCTTTAAAGTGTGGCCTGCTGCAGGATTATGCTATGTATTTCAGTTTCTAAACACGGATGATACCACTATTTCCCTTCTTACAAGCCGTGGGTTATGCTCAAAAAGTATCACAAGGCTTGCAGTTAGATCTACTTTGCTCCCTAGACAGAATGTTATTATTTAAACCTAAAGACCCCCTCTCCACCTCATCCATTTATGCACATTCACGTTCTACTCTAAATTTAGAATCCGGTTCGACGGGATTACTAAAATGGAAAATAGACATCCCGGACCTTTCTATGAAAAGTATTCTTGAGGGCTATACAAAACTCAATAAAATTTTGTCCTCATCTTCCTACACCGAAATGCACCAGAAAATCCTGCATAGAGCATACTTCACCCCAAAATTAAAATATATTATTGGAAACGCAAAAAATTCTAACTGTTATAAATGTGGTGCTCCAGAGGCAGATATTATGCATTGCTTTTGGCTTTGCCCCCAGGTTCAAGTGTTTTGAAAGTCCCTTCAGAACTATACTGTTAATTGTTTGAAGATTAGATTTGAATTAACCAAAGAATGGTTATTTTGGGGTATTTATTACAATAGAGGTAGTGATGGTCTGACCAGGGGCAACCGCGTCTTACTCATTAAACTGGCAGCAGCTGCTAAAAAAGTCATTTTATCACAATGGATCTCGACTGATCCCCTTCCCATAAATTTATTCTACACCAAATTTTCCTTTTTATTTTTTATGGATTGGACAGAAGCGTCTTTACATAAAGAAAAACAGACGAAAACCTTTTTTGAAACATGGCTCCCTTATGTCCATACAGTTTCGGATGTATTAAAAGAAGCATTAAGAAAATGTTTTGGTTTGACGGAATGGTATCAGTCGGAAATCCTAAGTTCAGGAATACCTTTTTGATTGATGCGGTTGGCCCTCTTGACCAAATTTCTTATATGGGATTTATGTATGTGTTTTACATCCCCTTTTCTGCTACATATTTTATTTACATTTGTATGTTATTGGATATTTTTTATCAAATATCTGTACCTGACATTGTATTTTGCTCTTTTTTGGCAATCTGTCAATAAAAATTGTTTGAAAAAAAAAAAACAATCAGGCCCTATAAGGAGGGCGTATCCTATTCCCTCAACAGACTCTGCCGTTTTAACAGAGCCCGCCCCCATCAGGGCTGTTTCCAAAAATTTCCCGGGCTGGTTTTCCATCCCAATCCGCCCCTGCTAGCTGGCCACTAGTTTTACATAATGAATATCATTTATTTATTGGAGATGACACAAAATTGTCACGTATTCAAACCTGGGAAGGGGGGATATGGAAAAACCAGAGCACTAGTGAGATATTCACAGATCTAGTAATCCTAATCTATTTGATAGGTAAAAAGTCCAATATCTGAAGGGTATAAGCCTCTAGTCAGAGAAAAAATATTAACTCAGGTGCACCCCAGAGAGTATAAATTCAATGAATACACCGAAGAAGAAAAAAAGGGAACGCTCATCTTTTTGGGGGCACTCTATTTAGTTCCCTTTTTTCTTCTTTGGTGTATTCACAAAATTGACACGTGTAAGGATTGGTACGTCCAATCCTATTGCACCCAAAAGTCTATCTACTGGATAAGCAAGCCCTCCACTTGTCTATAATAGTGGTGTGTGCGGATCCCCATGTTTTGGTTTTGGATCCAGATTCATCTTCTTGTTTAGGTTTTGGTTTTACAATTACACCCTCATGTGTTTTGGTTTTGGATCGGGATTTTTTTTTTCATAAGTGATAAAAACAGCTAAAAATCATATAATTTGGGCCTGTGCTTGCTCCTACAAAATTATTTACCTCAAGAACATTAATTTCCAGTCAATGTTGACCACCTCACAGCTCACAATATTATTTTCATCCAGTTTAGGCCAAAAGGTTGCACCGAGCTAGCTGTCTTACTTAGCTAAGCGATAGCAGTGGGCGGCACAAACACGTAGCAGTTCAGCTTCAAACAAGGCACATATAGGGATCATAGTGGCAGACAGGATGGCAGTTTAACATAAACGATACAATGCTATAGAATGTTTGCATTAATCATGCACTAAGGGCCTGATTCAGAGCCGCTCGCTATTTGCGGTTGTTCGTTTTATAAAAAGGGGTGGCTATTCAAATGAACAGTTCGCACTTTGCGGTCTGTTCACGCCTCTAAGTCTGAACGAGCGAGCAAAACTTGCGGTTGTAATTTTGAAAAATACGCCCCCTTGCCGCTCGCACCATACGTCATGTCCGCTATTTATTAGATTAATCGAGTACATCGAACAGCGTATGAACAGCTCGCTATTCTTGTGGCTGGTTTTTTCAACCGCTATTTTGCGAGTAGTTCTGAGTTAAAAAAAATGACGCTGCTATATTAATTATGCACTCCCTTAAAACGCCCGTTTTGACCTTTAAGCACGCCTGCGTTCTGATCTCCACTCCCCGTTTTCAAGCACCTTCCCCTGTTACCTCCCACAAATGCCTCCTCCTGTCACTCAAAATAGCAGGCATTCGCTATTTAGCGAACAAACGATTTTCGGCCGCACTGACTGGTTCGCGCATGCGTATTAAAATCCGTACGCATGCGCAGATGTGCGAAGATCGGTCAGAACGAACGAGCGGCCGCTTACGAGCGGCTCTGAATCAGGACCCAAGTCAGAGGCCCAAGGGCAGTACAGGGAAATGCAGGTGGAGTATGTAGTGGAAGAGTAAATGATTGAGTAATCATTATTTTATCACTACTATAGAAAAAACAAATCAGAGAAGTGGAAAATGCTATTAAAAAACAAGCATCCAAAATGGATGAAAGTTGTAATTGATTAACTATAATTGATTGATTAGAAAATTAAATTTAAGGTCATAAAATAATACAATGTTAACAGCCAAGGATTCCTCACAAGAGTTGATTACAATTGCAACCGTGTACAAAGATCGGCCGATGTTGTGTACTGCACATGCATATACACCGCTGTCTGTTTGAACACCGTTTCCTGGGCGTGCATAAATTAGCCACTGCGTCAGCATATGCAGCCTGAGTACTCACTACGTGCGACAAGGATTGCAATTTCTGAGACAGGTCAGACCTGCTGCAATTCTGCGTGAGGGGTAGATGTTACCGATGTATACACAGGACTGTGAGGTCTTACGGGTGTGAGAAAGCGGTAGTGGGCGTCTCTATGCCGGATGAGCAGTTGCACACATTAGCATATTTTTCAGCAGAACTGAGTGCGTAATCGCAGCTGCGATCGCAATAACGATACGTAATGAATTAGGGCTTGATTCAGCAAGGATCGCTATTCTGCTTATACGCACGCAACTGCTAATGTCAGCGGTGATATGTATATGTTTGCATTCGCATTGCGATCGCAGCCTAACATAAGGTCACCCATTCCCATTACTCACATCCGTATACTTGGGCAACATAGCAAAACAATCTGTAATATCGAGTACCATCGGACCCATACGCACAGTTAGGGCAGGTCAGACCTCACTCAGGAATTGCTGACTTCAGTGCGTGCTATGAGACCTCAGGCTGTGTATGGAATCACAGTGGCTAATTTATGCATGCCCCTGCAACACCGTCCCAACGCACTGGCACGCCTGCGTTCGGCCGACCACCCCCCCATCACCACCCGCAAACAGCACTTCCTGTCAATCACTCTGAGATGGGTCTGCGTAGCCTCTGCGATCACAGTCCCGATCGTAGCGGCCGGTTTGTACGCTGCGATGCATACGCATGCGCAGTTTGCAACAATCGCCCGATTGCATGCATATAAGCAACTGCGATCCTTGCTGAATCAGGCCCTAAGGCCCCAAGACAATTAGTAGTAGCACTGCAGAGCAGCAAACTCCAAATCTTACACTAACAAATAATAGGAAGTTCACCTGCTGGCCATACAACCCCCCTTCTCCCTCCTCCTAACACACCCCTATAGTACATTTATGAGGTGCATCAGAGAGTCTGCGTATGAGGGATAATACCATGTTTTTTTCTCCTAAATCTAGGGACTGATTCACTACGGACAGGGGCGCTGTGAGCTCCTCAGCCCGGCACAAAGATCAGTGTGATCGCTCCCCCCCACAGGCATAGGAGACTGCTGCGGCTGTTTGCTGGGCTGCTGTGATGGAGGGAGGAGTGAGGGAGGGGGGGCCGCGCCGGACCCCCGCGAGGCCCCCGCCAGGCCCTTCTAGCAAGCCCTGGTAAATACCTCTCCCCCCCCTCTCGGCACCCCTGACTACGGATCGCAATACTGCAAACACATGCAGTTCAACTGCTATAGCAAGCCAAACCAATGAGATCGCAATGCAAACTCAGCAGCACATAAGGACGCACACTTTATCATACGCACATCCGTAATAGTTAGAATAGCGAAACCATCGGTACAATCGAGTATCATTGGACCCATACGCACACTTGCCCAAACCCTGACCTTACTCAGAAATTGCTAACAAGTACGCACACTATGAGACCTCACACTGCGTATGGAATTGCAGTAGATAATTTATGCATGCCCCTGCAACGGTGTGTGAATGCACTGGCACGCCTGCGTGTCACCGACCACCCCCCCGTCACCATCCACAAACGCTGAATCACTCTGCGAGGGGTCTGCTTAGCCTCTGCCCCAATCACTATCGCCCGATTGCGTGCGTATTAGCAACTGTTTCCTTGCTGAATCAAGTCCCTAGTCCACAGAGAGATTTTCTGCTTATCCATGATCTACAAGCTTGCAAGAATTTCTGTTGACTGTTGTGAATAATCTATTAAATTATTTTGTGCATATTACTAAATAATACTAAATATGATCCATAATTTTGTTACGTTTTTTGTTTTTTTCACAAATGACAACCACTTCACACAGCGAGTCACACAGGGCTTATATTATTAACGTGGTGACACGGCACCCACTGAGCGTTTTTGTAACACAGTGCCACAGCCTGGCCCTGAACACACACATCTATAATAAATTATAATCTATAATAATAATAATATTTTTTTAACAAATATTAAAGTGAAGAATCATGATAAAGCATGACTCCATTTTGTGTTCAAATGCTAAGAAGAAATTATGGGCCTGATTCAGACCTGCTCGCGAGCGCTGAACGCTCGCAAGCGGGTCTATGTTCGCCCAGTGCGCATGCGCACGACGGAGGCGGCTCCGTCGTGCGCATGCGCGAGACCCGGATAGTGACGGGCAAGCTGTCGCTCCGGGTCTCGCTACAAAGGGGGCATGCTGTCGATGTTGAGTGACAGCACGCCCCCTTTGGTGGGAGGGCCGGGGCTGCCCAGACGGAGGCGTTCCCGTAGGAACGCCTACCGTCTAGGGCCGGCTCCACTGACATCACTTGTCAGAGCCAAAAGCACTCTTGGGCTTGCACAATGAGACCCTACCACAAGGGTCTCGTCGCAAGCCTGATGGTCGCGATGGTCTTGACCAGGGGTCTTCAAACTTGGCCCTCCAGATGCTGTGGAACTACACATCCCAGCATGCACTGCCACCTTTTTGATATAACAGCATGCTAAAACTATGTGCAGTGCATGCTGGGATGTGTAGTTCCACAGCATCTGGAGGGCCAAGTTTGAAGACCCCTGGTCTTGACCATCGCGACCATCTTTTTGGCCGCTCACTATAGCTGTGGGTGGTCACCCACAGCTATGCGAGCAGCCAGGATGCCGCTCTAAAAATGAAGGACGGCCCTGATTCAGAGCGAGCGCTCTGTCAGAGCGTCCGGCTCTGAATCAGGGCCTATATTCTGTGTAAGACGTTGTGCCTGAGAAGGGCCTCATTCCTTATCTATCTATTCTAGCGCTTAGGAATGTATTTATATAGAATAACTTATGTTAGCCAATTACGGCTATAGTACAGTGTATTCATTCTTTGTATTAAATTCTGATTTATATGACAGGAAAGATAAGAGATTCTATAGGTCTATTGAGAACAGTGGTGTAAGTTGTCAGGGAATGCCTTACACCAATGATTTATTGTCTCTAAGACTAGATATAGCTAATAAATCCCTTGATAGATGTCACATATATTTATAGCTATAGATAGAAATACTAATATTCATTTTATTGATGTTAGACAATACTGCCACCTACTGACGATGTATGTAATGCTTGCAATATGCTAAATATATTCATATATATTTTAATTAAGTAGATAAGAAAATTTGTTGCACATGTGCAGAATAGATTTCTTTGTCTCTATGTTAATTCGAGTGCTATAAAATAATCTGTCTGTCCAAAATAAAGGCAGAGTGGTTTTAGAAACACACAGTTCTTGTTGTTTCCCATCATTGTCCAGCCGTAAAATGCATTGTGTTAACTGGTGGCTGACCGCTGTATTAACGGTGGACTGCACCTACTATACATATTTTTTAACGCTTACAGCACACTGCCCAGTGAACACACACACAAGTTTTACAAAAAAAATTATTTATATATTTTTTTTTACTTTTTGAAGAAATGACTACTACACACAACGCTAATATTAACGATGGACTGCACCTACTATACGTTATTTTTTAACGTTCAACACGTGAACACACGTTTTCCAAAAAATAATTGCAGCATTGCTGCAATTATTAATACATAGGCATCTTAACCTTATTAACCTTATTATGCATGCCCTATTAGCTGGGTAGTGACCTATTCATAATAATGTATAGTAAGTGGTGTCAGTCTTTAAGTTGCAATTTACTGATTTTTTTAAATGTTTAAATGTCATCACAAAATAAAGAAAAGGTTATATATTCTTCAAAACCCCATATTTCCAAAAAGGGAACTAAAGAGCCTGAGAACCACATGCTGCATAAACTAAACTATCACACCATAATAAAATGTCTCCTTATTCCTACTCTCTTAATTATCACGTAGACCACAGCTTTCCTTTCTTCCTAAACGTTTTTAGGACAAATAAACTAGTTTGGTCTGTACACCCGCAATAGCTATTTCCTCACGTCATGACCTCTGTAGAGTCTAATGTTCTTTCCCAATATAAATACTATTCTTGCTTCATATTATTTAAATATTTGCATTTATGGTCATATATGGTCAAGGGCTTTAATTGCCGGCATTTGGAGGAGGAGTAGACTGGTCTCCTAGGCAATCTAGTGGATATTAAGGGGTAAATTTACTAAAGGTCGGTTATAGATCGATGTAATACAGACTAACATCAAACGCATTGCAGAGTGCAAAAATCTGCATATTTATCATCCGTCAGGTTTCAACTTCAATAGAAATCCTGCGACTCACTACAGGATTCCATTTTTTAAGACACATAAGCTTGTTTGTTTACAGACAACGTTAATATAGCCCCTTCGCTGTTCCAAATGAACACCCTCATTAGTCACTGGATTAACTATGAAGTTTCCTGGTTTGGTCATATGCATGGGCGCTGAAATGGAGGGGGTCTGTCGGGGGTCTGGCCCCCCCCATACATTTAAAAGGCAGGGCAGCCTCTTTATAGCAATAGGCTGCACAGCCCTTGCACCGCACGGTGTAATGTGCGGTCTTTAAGTTAAAACACAGAACTTTACACCTCCTCTTCCATCAAATGAGGGGACTGTGCAGCCTATTGCTATAAAGCACAGACCCTGACCATCCGCGGCCACTGCTGCAGTCCCTGCATGCCCAGGTAAAAGAGGGGAGTGGAGGGAGGGGGACGCAGGGGTATCAGAACGGTTTTATGTTGCCCCCCAACCAGTGTCAGACAGAGACATGAAGGGCCCGCCAAGGGAATGCAGTGGTAGGGGCTCCTTAAGGGGTGTGGTCAGCCAACAGTCTAGAATCTGACCCCTAGAGGAGGGGGTAGAGCTCTCAGACAGTGGGGCCCACTGGTGTACCCCTAAGGGCCAGTCCGACACTGCCCCTAACATAAAAGTGTTCCGACGCCCCTGCTTGTGTAGCCACTTCTGAATTTAAGTTACTCCCAAGTTAATGTTTTTTCTTTTCTTTCTGCCCGGGTTTTTAACCGCAATATTAAATAAAAAACTTATGTTGACCTATGTCTGGAAACACAACCCCCCCGTGCCTAGCATTTAAATGGATGACCTTCCTTTTAGGTTTTGTGGTCTTCAGTGAAGAGAGGATACATGCTAACTGATAATGCTGGTCTTCACCTCCCTGGTCTCAAGCTTTATCAGTTAGCTTGTATCCTCTCTCTAGTAAAGAACTGGTTTCTCCTCATGCCGTCCAAACCTTGAGTTGACCTAGAATGGGCTGTCTTGCCAGGGTTTCCTTTTTGAGATTTGCTGTGGATTTAAAAAATAAATTATCCAATGCCTCAGTTCACCTTACTGCTGTTTTTGACACAATTCAAGTATGGGATGCTAGACTCCTACCAGGTTCTGATTGGGTGCAGCCCACTAAGAATCTATCCATCACAGGGCCTGAATCAGAGATGGTTGCTAATGCAGCTGCACTCTGGGCTGCTATCACCATAGTGGTTGTGGGAATATGCAAATGCTAACCTCAGCCTTCATATTTTGCTTCACGGTGTGATGTAGTGTACAAGTGGTGAGACACCCACTTTCATGTTGCATACCTCCCAACTTTTGAGAACGGGAAGGAGGGACAGGGCGTCCGGAAAAGGGGCGTGGCTTCCAAAAGGGGCGGGGCCAACTGAAAAAGGGGGGAGCTTCGCGGCTTCCACCCGTTTTCGGCACTATAGGGGGCGTGCCCAGCACTCTCCGAGATGCTGGGCAGCCCCCAAGGCTCTCCCTATGCTAGTGAACAGATGCCGTGCGATGCTAGGCAGAGCAGCGGGTGTGCTCTCCCCAACTTCCCCCCCACCGCGGGACACTGCGGCCCGCGGGCGGGACAGTCCCAGAAAAACGGGACTGTCCCGCTTTGGGAGGTATGGCTGTCGATAACGACAGCTACAGCCGGCCGAACGGTCATGCGGTATGACCGTTCGTACATGGCCCTGCCGCTCGGCGCTGCTATCTTGTAGCTATCTGATAGAGCCAAAATCACTCCAGGGCTTGCGGCAGCGAGACCCTACCGCAGGGTCTCGACGCAAGCCCGATGGTCGCGATGATCTTGACCATCGCGACCATCATCATGGACGCTCGCATAAGCTGTGGGTGGTAACCCACAGCTTTGTGAGCGTCCAGGAGGACGCACCAGAAAAAAATAAAAACGCCCTTATTCAGAGTGGGCGCTCGTTCAGAGCGTCCGGCTCTGAATCAGGCCCACAGGCCCATGAAATGGCCTCTCTTTTATTCACTTTAGGTCACCTCACAGTCCAGAGATCGCAAACTCCTACTCAAGTGTACTGACTTGTAAAGTATTGCTTTCGCCCATGTACTGCTATTGGGGATGTTTTTCATGTTTTAGGGCTGCCAGGTTATACACCCATTTTGGTCT
This sequence comes from Taudactylus pleione, assembly GCA_031769625.1. Taxonomy (NCBI): domain Eukaryota; kingdom Metazoa; phylum Chordata; class Amphibia; order Anura; family Myobatrachidae; genus Taudactylus; species Taudactylus pleione. The sequence continues at coordinate 3,121,171 of JAUIMM010000247.1, forward strand.
AAAGAGTTTACTTTAATTGTCATGGTTATACAGATTCCCACCTACCTGAACCTGATACTTGCACTCCTTAATTGGTGTCCATGACACGTTCCTAAGGCAGAACATTATCTTTTGGGCCACAAATTGCTGGCTGTGAGGGCTACTTTAGCACAAAATTGGAAAATGATTTAAAAAATGAACTTTAATTATAACATGAAACATTTTAGGTCCCTTACTCTACTGCTGCTTTTTCCCCCATCATGAAGTGGTTCTCCTGGCACCTCTAGGTTATGGAAGATGATGAGGCGACTGCTGCCAGGTTACTTTGTGACCATCCGTCCAGCACTGGCACTCTTAATTAAGTCTCCACAATGACTTTTTGTGTTTGGCTTTGATATTTTTGGGTTTCATCCCTTTCCTAACTTAATGGTTGTATTTTTTTATTATGTATTTGTTTAATTTTTTTTCACTGTACTCCACAGCTGATGCAAATGTCTCTCCCTCACACCCCTTTTTTTCTCTCCCCTTACCAAAAACTTTTCAACACAAATTTAATGAGGTTAAACGTTTTTAGGACCCATAAACTAGCTATGACTAAATGACCACAATGGCTGTTTTTTACTTTGGGACCCTTCTAGAATTATATGTTCTTCAACCAGTAAAAATAAAGTTCTTGCTTTTGTTGAACTTAATACATTTCTTGTTGACATTAACTGGCTATATGTTGATGAGGAGTGGGGGCCTGATTCAGCAGGTCACTGCAGACGGCCGATGGTACGCAGATGTACCAATGAACGCAGCTCGGTTAAGTAACACACAGGAGGCGTGATGCCTCCTGCTGCATTACCATATCTGCAAGGGTCGCAATTGCAAAGCTGCCTGCGTGTATACATCATATCTATAGCCTTCATGCAGCTTTGCAGTAACGATCCTTACAGAATCAGGCCCAGGGTTCTTAAGCAATCTGCTAACCCTGGGAAAGAGGCATCAGCAGTTATTTTTATATCTGACAAAGCTGCAAACTAGCATGTGTTTGTGTGGTAGGGACTTTATACTGTAAACTCTGGGGTGACAGTAAATCGATAGTCCCACTTTAAATATCTGTGAGTGATGCTCTGGGAGTTGTCTCATTTTATTTCTTGGATATAAACTCATTTATTGCACACAAAAACAAAAATCAAAAATATAAGCCTTGGACTTCGGTGTTTCATTATCTGATCATTAGAGTAAACATTTTGAAAATCCCCCGTCTTCCTAACAAAAGGAATTTTGTACTTATGTTGATCCCCCTTCCTGTAATCTATTCAGGGACACTGGTACCATGGGGTATAGAGGTGGCTGCAGGAGCTTGGGCACATTAAGAAAACCTCACTGAAATCCTGGCTCCCCCTTCCTCCCACCTATGGGCCTAATTCAGAGTTATATCACATAGCCACTGCGACTTTGTACGGCAATTTAAAATGTTGATATTGGTATCCATCTATCCTCTATGACCAGAAACAGGCAGATGAGCAGGGAACTGTTCTATTACACACTGTGCCAATCTGGTCTAAGGGTGTTGTATCAGGATTACATTTCTCTTGACAGTTTCTATAAGCATATGTGGTATACAACCTTGCTTTACTTTCAGACATTTAGGGCCTTATTCAGCTTTGGACGGAACTGCAAAGCTGCTTGCAAGCAGCTTTGCAATTCCGTCTGTGCAGATATGATAATACAGTAGGGGCAGGCTTGCCTACCCTCCCGATTTGGCCGGGAGACTCACGATTTTCGGGTGCCGCTCCCGGCCCCCCGGAAAGGCAGGCAAGCCTCCCGGAAGTCTCACACCCTCCCCACCTCCCCCCTGAAAAAAACAGAAATCCCTGCAGCGGGGGACCGGTGACGCTATTCGCGCAGAATCGCGTCATCGTGGCCCCGCCCCCTGCTTCACAATGCCGAAAATCACGGCATTGTGAAGAGGGGGCAGAGTCACGATGACGCGATCGTGCGGCTCCGCCCCCAGTGTGACCAAAAATGGCCTCCTCGCACCTGGCTCCGCCCCCAATGCCCGGCCCCGCCCCCCGCTATTAGCCGACAATCAGCTCCCTCCCGGAAGGCTGGAGCTGATTGTCGGCAAGTATGAGTAGGGGGCATCGTGCCTCCTGCTGCATTAGTTATCTGAGCTGCGTTGTCCAATGCAGCATCGGATAATCTGCGGAACATAGGCCGGCTAAGGTGACCCATGGGGTCAAGCAGCCGGCCGCCGCAGAAGCCAGGATATCTCCGTCAGTTGACGGAGATCCTGGACAGCGGCAACACGCCTCTGTTTCAGGAAACGTAAGCCATCACCGCCCCCTAACGGCAGCAGACTGCCAATCAATGACAGTCTGGTGCCAGTCTACATGCAGGATTGCAGGCCCGTTCGGCACATGCGCAGAACGGGTTAGGCGCCTGCGCAGATTCCTGATAATCGGGAGTCTGTGTTCAGTGGTGCACTACCGTGCACTGCTGAATGAGGGCCTTAGTGAAGTATGCTGTTTAATGCAATGAAATCGCTGTATTAATATTATTAACAAAGATTGCTTTAGGGATCCCTGGTGTTCATAATTTGTATTTGCATACCACTAAATTTTGTTTTTGCACACCTATATATAGAAAGCGGGCTGTATTTATTATTATTATTTTAATTAGAGGGTGCCACAAGTGTTCTGCAGCGCCGTACAGAGAGCAAAACAATAAGGCAATACAGGCAGGGGTGTATTAAGAGAGGGTGGGTCCCATGTGTATTCTCCGTCTGGGGCCTCCTCCCCTCTCCCCGACTGCCGGCAGCAGACTGACCAGCAACCGCTGCATCAGTAGACTCTGGGCACGAGTTTACTGCGCATGCGCAGGTCACTGGGAAAATGGCGCGGCCTCCATTTTCCCCATGGTTTAGTCACAGCGCATGTGCCACACGCATAAAAAATGGCATGGTGGACATTTTCTGGTGTTTTGTGCAGGGCTGAGACACCCGACATGGGACCTCGGAGAGGTAAGTATTAGATAATATGGGTACATGGTGTACGGTGAGGGCCCCCCTAGACCCAGGGGCCCGTGTGCTCCGCACACCCTGCTCCCATTATAGATACGCTTCTGTCTGAATACAGGATAAAACAATACAGTACAAATAGTACTACAAATCTCGACACAGCCACTGAGGCAATGTGTGCAATTGAAAAGTACAGCGTTAGCTGAAACCTGTAGCTGTCAGATCTAGTTTGCTTGAAAAAAACAAAATTAGATGATTGGGGTACAGGGACAAAGAGCCCAAGGAGGATGTGTAGCAGGTCTGCAAGAGAAGTAGGTGATGAGAACAGGAGGGAGGAGAGCCCTGCTCATAGAATTCCAGTCTAAAAGGAAGGGGAAGACAAATGGAAGACACAATAGTGAGCCAGTGTAAGGGGAGTTAGGAGGTAGACTATGTGGTGACATGGTTAAGTGGAGCACGGATAAACTGATGGGTTTGAAGCAATGCAGGCTGGGGGCTAGTCTGATGGAACGAGGGAGATCGTTTTAGTGGTGGGGGAAGCTCCGGAGAAATCTTAAATTTTGGAGTGAGATGTGGTAACCAAAGAAGAGCAAAGGTGGCAGTCATTGGCCAACCGGAGAGGGCAGGAGGGAGAGTGTAAGTAGATAAGGTTGGAGATGTAGGGAGCTGTGGAGTTGGAGAGGACCTTGTAAGTGGTAGTTAGGCGTTTCTGCAGATGAAGGTGAGCCAGTGAAGGGCTTTGCAGAGAGGGGAAGCAGATGTGGAGTGGCAGGAGAGAAAATAAGTCTAGCTGCAGCATTAAGTACAGATTCGAGAGGAGCAAGATGGGAGCAGGGAGTCCAGTGAGAAGAAGGTTGCAGCAGCCAAGATGAGAGATGATCAGTGAGTGGACAATGGTTTTGGTGGCATCCTGGGAGAGGAAGGGTCTGATTTGAGCAATGTTGTGAAGCTGGAAATGACCGGATAGGGCAACCGACTGAATGTGGGGGGTGAAGGAAAGAGAAGAGTCAAGAATGGCAGCGCAGTTGGGGAACAGATGAGATAGTAGTCGTTGAAAATGATAGAGAGGTTGGGAGGGGAGGAGACTCTAGATGGAGGGAAGACAATGAGTTCAGTTTTGGCCATGTTGAGTTTGAGAAAGCACTCAGACATCCAGGACGAGATGGCAGCGAGGCAACTAGACACCCAAGAGAGAAGGGTAGAAGAGAGATAAGGAGAGTTGTAGAGTTGAGTGTCATCAGCATAGAGGTGATACTGGAGGCCAAAGGAACTGAGGAGTTCATCCATCGAGGAAGTGTACAGAAAAACTGGTAGAGGGCCAAAGACAGAACCCTGGGGGATGCTCACAGGAAGGATGGGACGTGGAACCCAGAGGTAGAGACAGAGAAGGAGCAGTCGGTGAGGTAGGAGTTGAACCAAGAAATGATGGTGACAGAGAGACCCTTAGTCTGAAGGGTGCACAGTAGGAGAGGGTGATCCATGGTGTCAAAGGCCGCAGAGAGTTCCAGGAGGATAAGGAGGGAAAAGTGGCCCCTGGACTTGGCCAAGAGAAGATCATTGGTGATTTTGGCCAGGGCAGTTTCAGTGGAATGGAGGGGGCGGAAGTCAGATTGGAGAGGATCAAGGATAGAATTGTCAGTGAGGCAGCAGGTGAGACGGTTGTAGACAAGCCGCTCAAGTATTTTAGAGGCAAAAGGGGGAAGAGAAATGGGGTGGTAATAAAGGAGTGAGGAGGGGTCAAAGTTGTATTTTTTAGAATGGGTGAGATAATAGAGAGTTTGAAGTTGGGAGGGGAAGATGCCAGTGGAAAGGGATAGATTGAAGAGGTGAGCAAGGTGGGAGCATGCAGTTGGGGAGAGGGAATGAAAGAGGTGAGGTGGGGCAGAAGGAGCACAAGGGCAGGTGGCTAGGGGGAAGGGAAGAGGAGGTATTGTGATGCATGGCCTACATTTTGGAGGTGTGTATTGAATTTGGCAAAGAGTTGGCGCGGGTTGGAGTACTGAGAACAGATAAAACACTTGAGAAAAAATGCTTAGCAAGGGAGAGGTCAGAGCAGTAGGAAGAGAGAATGAACTTGAAGTGAAGGAAGCGAGAGTTCCTCCAGTGGCGTTCAGCGGTGAGTTATCACTTTTGAAGGAACCGGGTAAATTTGGTGTGCCAAGGTTGGGGCTTGGAGCAGCAAAGTGGGACAGGAGAAGTGGGGGCAACAGAGTCGAGTGCGGAGGTGAGGCTGAGATTGTAGAAGGAGGCTGCCTGGTTGAGTCAAGCAAGGATAGACAGAGGAGAGTATCAAGCGAAGAGGAGAGAATAGCGAGGTCAAGAGCATTGAGATGGCATCTGCTGAAGGTAGATTTGGGCATGAGGAGGGGTGAAGAAAAAGAGTAGAGATTGAAGGAGAGATGGTGGTCAGAGAGTAGGAAGGGGGAGTTGGAGAAGTCAAAGAGAGTGCAGAGGTGGGAGAAAACAAGGTCAATTGAGTGGCCAAGGCAGTGGATGGGAGTGGAGGTCCATTGAGAAAGTCCAAAAGAGGAGGAGAGGGCAAGAAGTTTGGTAGAAGCTGGGTCAGTGGGGATGTTCAAGTCACCTAGGCTCAGGAAGGGGAGGCCAGAGGAGAGGTAGTGGGGAAGCCAGGCAGCAAAGTGGTCAAGAAGTTGGGAATTGGGGCCACGGGGGACGGTAGATGACGGAGACATGGAGATGGATGGGATAGAATAGACGGATAGAGTGGACTTCAAAGGAGGAAAAGTAAAGGGAGGGCTGAGGGGGATAACGAAAAAGTTACAGCTGGGGGAAAAGAGAATGCCCATTCCGCTGCCCTGGCAGTCATCAGGTCTGACGGAGTGGGTAAAAGAGAGGCCCCAATATGAGAGAGCAGTGGGGTTGCAGGTTTCAGTGATAGCAAGAAGGTTAAGAGAGTAAGAGATGAAGAGGTCATGGATAGCAGCTAGTTTGTAATTGATGGATCTGGAATTGCAGAGGGCACAGGAGAAAGGGAGAGAGGGCGATATGGATGAGATTGGCAGGGTTGCAGGTGTGTGGAGGTGGGCTGGTTCTGAGAGGGAGATAAGGGCAGGTGGTGAGGATGGGCAGGAGTGCGGACACGTTTTTGCAGTGAATAATAGTGGATAAATTGATAAGTTAAAGGGAGCAAATACCACAAAAGGTAATACAAGTTGAGCACAGTCAAGGTGGCTACTCAAGGGTATGCTGTTGGGAAAGTTGTAGTGTGTACCATGGATAGAGACAGTGAAAGTAGGTATGGAAGAATGCAGGTCAAAGAACAGTACAGATAAGATTCTGAGTACAACTACAAAAGTGTATTGATAAGGGGATTAATCAGGAGAAGTTATGGTGCATACACACGTGACGACCATCAGCGATAACTATATCGCTGAACGATCTACCGGGTGTGCTGGATGATCAATATCGATCATCCAGCACACCACCAACTCACCAACGATGGTCAGCGACCCCCTATAATAACGTGGTCGATATCGATTAGGTTGGCCTGCATGCACGGTCGATGGAAGATAACTTTATCGTCCATACGTTGGTGGGTTGGAGGCACCGAATGCATATGCACAATATGAACGATAATGATATGATCGATATGATACTGCACATACATACACACAGACCACAGAAGTTAGTCCAGGGGAAAGCAATCGGGAAGCCGACTGCCTAAATACCGGCAGCCGTCTTCCCGACTGTCTTATCCCGGCATGGGTGAAATGCCGGGCGTCTAGATGTAGACGCCCGCATTTCCCCGACGCCAGGAGAACGGCATCACGATCATAGTGATGCCGGGCGCCGCGAGCGGACAGCTGCGGGGGGGGAGGGTTAGGTTTAGTGCTCCCGGGGGGGACTTAGGGTTAGGCACCCCCCCGGGGGACTTAGGTTTAGGCAGCGGGAAAGGGGGTGGTTAGGCACTTAGAGGGGGGATTAGGGTTAGGCACTTGGGGGGAAGTTAGGGTTAGGCACCCCTAAGGAGGGTTAGGGTTGTTAGGTTAGGCTAGCAGATACTTACCTAGCCACGATCGGGATTTCCAGCGCTGTCGGACTTCCGCTGCTTCGCACTCTGCTCCTGTCGGGCTGCCGCTGACGGGAATCGTACCCATTCCAGTCCAGGTTATATAATACACTGGTTACCATTAAAAAGATTAGCGCTAGGAGGTGCGTCTTTGGGCACATTTACAAACATAAAGGCTAGTTACCTCCACTCCTAGCAGCTTCTACAGCAAATATAGCTGGTTTTCTAGAGCACATAGTGTCCATACACATACTATACAATCTGAAGATCTGACTGACGACCTCACGCATTTGGATGCGGCGGGGGAATGACATATCATGTGGTGGTTCACCAGATCGCGTGGTGTGTACGAACTGCCGCATGATATGTCATTCAGTTGTACCTGCCGTTGGTCGGGTACACAGCTCGTCTAATTAATGTGTACCCAGCTATACTCAGGTTCTAATCCTTTTGGGAGAGATGTGTCAAGCCTTGGAGACAGGTAGCTTCTAAAACAAGAGATATGGTAAGAACTTACCTTTGTTATCTCTGTTTCTACGAAGTCCATAGGGTCCACAGGGTTGACCTTGGGGATATAGCTGGATCAGGATCCATGGGCACCACACAGTTAAGCTTTTAGCTCCCAGGATGCACTTGGGTCCTCCTCTATACCCCGCCCCCGAGCCACAGGCACCTCAGTTGGTAAGCAGCCTAGGCCGGAGGAGAATATGGAACAGAGAGAAGGAAGACTGGAACACACAAGAAACCATACTCACAGAAATGGGAGACAGAAAACCGGTGACCAGCCACACAGCCCATTTGAAGCCAGGTGCGTCAGGGCGGGGTCCCTGTGGACTCTATGGACTTCGTAGAAACAGAGATAACAAAGGTAAGTTCTTACCATATCTCTTGTTTTCTACTTCAGGGTCCATAGGGGGTCCACAGCTTGGGGATGTCCCAAAGCAGTTCAACTAAGGGCGGGGACGCTCCTGTGCTGAAAGGATGCATCCTGAGAGGCGAAGGTGTCAAACGCATAGAACCTCAAAAACGTTTGAATTGAAGACCAAGTGGCCGCCTTACACAGCTGAACAGCAGAAGCGCCACGTCTAGCAGCCCAAGAAGGACCCGCAGAACGAATGGAATGAGCCTTAACAGAGGCTGGCACAGGTAAACCCTCCTGTGCATAAGCCTCACAAATAACGGAATGAAGCCAACGGGCTAACGTTTGTTTGTTGGCAGGCCAACCCCTCTTGTGAAAACCAAATAGGATAAACAAGGAATCAGACTTCCTAACCGAAGCCGTCCGGTCCACATAGATTCTAAGCACCCGAACCACATCTAAGGAAGTCTCACCAGCTGAAAGATCAGGGGACTGAAAAGCTGGCACAACAAGTTCCTGATTAATGTGGAACTTCGAGACCACTTTGGGCAAAAACTCAGGACGAGTGCGGAGCACCGCTCTGTCCTGGTGAAAAATCAGGAAAGGAGGGCGACAGGAAAGCGCCCCCAATTCAGACACCCTCCTGGCCGAAGCAATTGCCAGGAGAAAACCAGTCTTAAGTGTCAGCCACTTGAGCTCCACCGACTCAAGAGGCTCAAATGGAGGACCCTGCAGGACCCGTAGAACCACCGCCAAGTCCCAAGGAGCCACAGGAGGCACAAAGGGAGGCTGGATCCTGAGAATACCTTGGAAAAAGGTGTGAACATCCGGCAGTATTGCAATCCGCCGTTGAAACCACACGGACAAGGCGGACACATGAACCTTCAGAGATGCAAGGTGTAAGCCGAGGTCCAATCCTGATTGAAGAAATTCCAAGATCCTAGAAACTCGGAACACCTGAGGATCATAATGTCTGGACTGACACCACTGAAAGTAAGTGTGCCACACCCTGTGATAAAGCCGTGCTGAAGCAGGCTTGCGTGCCCTGAGCATGGTACCAATAACCGAACTGGAGAAGCCCCGAGACCTCAAGACGGCTGTCTCAAGAGCCACGCCGTCAAAGACAGCCGACCCAGATCCGGGTAAAGGCAGGGCCCTTGAGACAACAGGTCCCGACGCTGAGGAAGAAGGCACGGCGCGTCGATGGAGAGGCTCCTGAGATCGAAGTACCAAGGCCGTCTGGGCCACATCGAAGCCACCAGCACGAGCGTTCCGCCCTCCTGCTTGAATTTCCGCAGAATCCGAGGAAGTAGGGATATCGGAGGAAACAGATACGCCAGGTGAAACGTCCATTTCACCGACAGCGCGTCCACCAGACTTGCGCCTGCGTCTCTTGTCCTTGACCCATAAACGGGCAACTTGTGAGTGTGACGGGAGGCCATCAAGTCCAGCTCCGGCAGTCCCCACCTGTCCACGAGTAGCTGAAACACCTCTGGGTGAAGCGACCATTCCCCGGGATGCACGTCGTGACGGCTGAGGAAGTCCGCTTCCCAATTGAGGACTCCGGGGATGAAGACCGCCGAGATCGCTGGAATGTGACACTCCACCCAAGTCAGGATGCGAGACACCTCCGACATCGCTGCCCGACTGCGAGTTCCTCCTTGGTGGTTGATATACGCCACCGTGGTGGCGTTGTCGGACTGCACCTGTACCGCCCTTCCGTGAAGAGCGGGACCGGACGACTGCAGGTCCCTGTATACTGCCCGCAGTTCCAGGATGTTGATGGGGAGAAGTGCCTCTTCCGCAGACCAACGACCCTGGAGAGACAATGAACCGGTCACTGCCCCCCAACCCCGGAGACTGGCATCCGTCGTGAGCAGGACCCAGTCCGGGATCCAAAAGGGGCGCCCCTCGACCAGATGAGCTGTCTGAAGCCACCAAGCCAAAGATTGCCAAACCTCCGGAGACAACACCAGCACCTGAGAGCGGATCCGGTGAGGTAACCCGTTCCATTCCGATAGAATCAGCCCCTGCATGGGCCGGGAATGGAACTGGGCAAATTCCACCATGTCGAATGTCGACACCATGGACCCCAGAACTCTCATAGCTGAATGGACAGACAGGCGGCGACTGCTCAGGCAACTGCGTATCCGCAGCTGTAGGGAGGCGACCTTCTCCGGAGTCAGAAAAATCCTTTGCTGACGCGAATCCAGCAGGGTTCCCAAATGAACCATCCGCTGTGATGGAATCAGGGAGGACTTTTTCCAATTTATCAACCACCCGTGTGCTTGCAGGCAAGCAATCGTCAGGTGGAGATGTTGAAGCAGTACCTCTGGGGAGCTCGCCAGCAACAGGAGGTCGTCCAGATACGGCAGCAGCCGTACATTCTGGTTCCGAAGATGTGCGGCCATGACCGCCATAATCTTCGTGAACACCCTCGGAGCAGTGGAGAGACCAAAGGGTAGCGCTCGGAACTGATAGTGGTGTTGAAGGATAGCGAACCTCAGATACTGCTGGTGCGAAGGTGCTATCAGAACATGGAGGTAGGCGTCCTGGATATCCAGGCACACCATGTAATCCCCCGATTCCATCGCCAGAATGATGGAACGTAACGTTTCCATCCTGAACTTGGGAACTCTGAGGAATTTGTTCAGAGACTTCAAGTTGAGGATAGGGCGATGAGAACCATTGGGTTTCTGCACCAGAAACAGAGACGAATAATACCCCGTCCCTCGTTGTGATTGAGGAATGGGAACAATGACCCCTGCTTTCAGCAAGGACTCTATAGCCTCCTGAATCTGTAACGCCTTGGTCTTGTCCTGAGAAGGACTGGTGCAGAAAAACTGGTGGGGTGGTCTGTGCCGAAAATACAGGGCGTACCCCCGGGAGACCACTTCTCGAACCCAGGCATCCGTGCTGGTATTGTGCCAGCACTGGGCAAATAGAAGAAGTCGGCCTCCCACTCTGAGGTCCCCCAGAGGGAGGCCCGTCCCATCAGGCCGCAGGTTTATCTTCCTGCTTGGAAGAAGGGCGCCGAGCACTCCAGGCTTGCTTCTTGGGTTTAGAGGCAGTCTTACTCGCAGACTGTCTGGGGAAGGACTGACCTTTTGCCTTACCCTGAACCCGAAAGGAACGAAAAGCCGAACTCCGAACCTTAGCAGGCAGTGCTGCCGAAGGGAGGAAAGCCGACTTGGATTTAGCCAGGGTATCCACTATTTTGTCCAAGTCCGGACCAAATAGTAATTCCCCATTGAAAGGTAAGGCCTCCAGGCCTTTCTTTGAATCAGAGTCCGCTCTCCAGGACCACAACCATAAGGATCGGCGGGCAGACACCGCTGCAGCCGATACCCGCGAAGTCAGCAGACTAGCATCTAAAGAAGCTTCCCCAATGTAAGAAGCAGCGTCCCTCATCTGTCCCAACAACGCCCTCTGGACATCCGGAGCGTCGTCCGGGAAGGTATCTTCCAATGCATTGGCCCACCCCTCAATGGCCTTGGCCACCCAGGAGAAGGCCATGGACGGTCGGGCCACCGCCACAGAGAGGGAGTAAATAGACTTTAAGCAAGTTTCAACTTTCCTGTCCGTGGGATCCTTCAGCGAGGATATCGACGGTAATGGTAAGGTAGCGCCCTGAGTTAAACGGGTGACATGGGAATCCACCGCCGGTGGAGTTTCCCATTTTTTACAATGTGCCTCAGGGAAGGGATAATTAGAAGTCAACCGCTTCTGAGGAAGGAATCTCTTACTGGGCGCCTGCCAAGCTACCGCCATATGATCCGTCAACTGATCCGACAGGGGAAACACCGCAGAAGCCACCTTAGTTTTTTTGAAACTAGGAAACTTCGACTTAGGAACCGGTGCCTCATCCTCTATAAGAATAGCTTGCACCGCCCTAACCAGTGCTCGCACATTAATGGACGACTTGGTATCCATTTCCTGGCCCGAGGCGTCCGAGTCAGTGTCATCAGGGACCTCCCCACCATCTGAGGAACCCTCTGAGTCCGATACCTGAGCCGCCCGCGCCATGAGTGGGCGTTTTGAAACCCTGGAAGGCATGTCAGTCTCTAACATTGACTGAAAAGCCGAGGATGTGGCCGCCAAATTTTGCACGGAGTTGGAGAGCACATCCACCCAGGGTGGAGGAGTCGCCATAGGGGCCTGAAAAGGTACCACAGGCTGCCTGCGGCACAGGGGAAGCCTGTATATACATAGGCAACCCCGCATATGGACCCACAGACTGAGACCCAGGAGGACTCCGCAATAACTGCGGGACACCCGGGGAATGGTCGGCTGGGGTAACGCCCTAGTAGGGAGAGCAGTCGGGACCGACAGACGGTCCGCAATAGACACCAGCACTTGAGAAAACATCGCCCACGGTGGTTCCTGCGTCAGAGAAGGTCTGGATGGGCCAGGAGCCACCTGGCACCGACTACACATGCCATCCTGTGACAAATCCTCCCTATCCACTCCTGCAGAACAGCGTCCGCAGGAGGCCAACGCCGGAGCCACTGAGCGCTCAACCTCCTCGTCTGACATGACAGAATATATTATATATCTGGCAACAGGGCAGAAGTAAACGCACTCACCGGTGTGTTGAACAACAGCCCACAATATGGCACTGTGTCGCACACAACTGTATGTGACGAACCTCACAAATACGTGATCTATATAAGTGAGGTCAGTAGAAACACCCTTCCCCCACACACCTGCAGGGCTTGTAGGAGAAGTAAAGGGACAGGTATAAGCTGACAGTAAGCGGAAAATAAGCACAGACAGGCAGCACTAGCAAAAGTCACATACCATGCAGAGAAGATATATTCACTGCACCTTTCCACTACAATCAACCTCCCAGATTCAGTGTCTGGGAGGGCTATAGTGCTGTGTACACTGTCCTTAAATCAGGGGAGAGGTACACAGGGGGACCGGTCCGCGTGCTCCCTGAGATCTGCGCTGCCACTGTGAGAAAATGGCCCCCAGAGACCTCAGAGGAGGAGTGGCCGAAGAGACTGCAGCTCAGCGACGCCAGACTGCGTGCTGAAAGGCACGCTGAGCTGAGGAGCCGCTGAACAGGGAAGGCTTCCTCCCCTGGCTGGCCATAACCCCGGGGATGCTGGCTTCCCGCTTGCCTGTTATCCCTGGTGGTCTAGTGGTCCCACATGTTATGGGGGGGCCCGCCGCCACTGCCAGCAGCCTCCGGTCTGTCCCCAGGACCGGAGGCTAAAGGACTGCATCTGAAGGCATTCCGCGCGCCGCCGCTAGCCAGCGACGCGCGGCTTACCTGAATCCCCGGCAACTCCGGCAGCAGTCCTGGGAGGTAGACAGAGTCCGGCTAGTACAGACTCTGTCCTCCCGCCGCGATCCCCAGATCAGTACTGGCGTCGCGGCGCCAGTCGGGGATCAGAGCGGCAGCGTGGGCGTCTGTATAGACAGCCCTTCGCTGCCGTCTGTAGTAAAAAAAAAAAAAAAGGCTTCTGGGGGCTGCTCCTGCAGCCCCCCTGCGCGGTGACCGACTCCGGCCGGGCACCAACTTACACTGAGGTGCCTGTGGCTCGGGGGCGGGGTATAGAGGAGGACCCAAGTGCATCCTGGGAGCTAAAAGCTTAACTGTGTGGTGCCCATGGATCCTGATCCAGCTATATCCCCAAGGTCAACCCTGTGGACTCCCTATGGACCCTGAAGTAGAAATGTAATTTATCATAGGGATGCCAATCGGCTATCAATGTTTTGAAAACATTGATGGTGGCCAATTTATGTCAACTAGTTTTGACATCGATGGCAGAGAACCAATGGTTCTCCGCCATTGATAAATGAGAGGGAGGCTTTTTTTTCCCTTCTCAGGATGAGTTTAACCCCGCCCCCGGCTGCCACTAATCCCCGCCATCATTTTTGATTGTCTAGCGGCCTGCCTAACCACTAGCAGCAGTGCCCATCAACGTGTGCAAATCATCGATGGTTCACCATAGATGATTTTTGAGAAATCGATGGGCCCATCAATGGTAAACATTGATGGACACCCCAGAGATGGCCATCCCTATCTAGCAGTCCATGAAATGGCAGTTAAATGCTGATTAGTTGCTTTGGGCGAATTGTCCACTTTACTTTTTCCAAAGTTTGCTACATCTCCCCCTTTGCCTGACATGACAGAAAAAGTGAGAGTAAAGTGGACACAGGCGTAGCACACAGGAGGGCGATCTACTGTACTACTCCAGAGGAAACAAATGAGAAATAACACCAAACCGCACTCTGGGCCTGATTCAGCAAGGAACGCACAGATGCAGATGCACACAATCGTCCGATGTTCGCGGTCTGCGCATGCGTCTGGGTCACATTGCGCGTGCGCAAACCGCTCAGTGTCCGCAAAAGCGAGCGCAATGAATACGCAGACCCAGGGAAAAGTGATTGACAGGAAGTCCCGTTTGTGGGTGGATACGGGGAGTGGTCGGCCGAACGCAGGTGTGCCAGTACGCTCGCACCCAGTTACAAGGGCGTGCATAAATTAGCCACTGAGATCCCGGAAGCAGCCTGGCGTTACTCTGCGTGCAGGAAATCTCTCAACTCCTGCGACAGGGTTAGGTTGATCTTTAGTCTGCTCCGATGTTCCCGATGTTTTCTCAGCCTTGCGCATCGGTACGGACGTTAACGGCCGGTAAAGGGAGCAGTATTATGTAGTCCTGGGCATCTGCATCTTTGTGCTGCGATTGTCGTGCGTATGCATCATTAGCACATTCTCACTGCGGCCGATTGCGTGCGTCTGTATCTGTGCATTCCTTGCTGAATCAGGCCCACAGCTTCTTACAATCATATTATATAAAGTACTTGATAAATGATAGCTAGAAGCTGATTGGTTGCTATGAGAAACTTCTCCACTCTACAGAAAGCATCCTTGTCGCAGTGGCAGTGAAAACACTGAACTCCGGCACTGGGAGGGCGGTGCTATCCTGTGATGTCACGTGGGGCGGGTCCTAGCGCTGGAACAAGCACTGCGCATGTGCAGCTTTCCGCCACATCGACCTTTAAACCTGACGTCACGCTCGTGTGAGGCCGGAGAGCAGCGGGCGGTGGCGCGGGAAGGGGAGGGCGCTCACTCGCCGATGTGTCACCCACAAAGAGCACGCCTACTCGCCATGTAACTCTCCCAGGAGGAGGGCGGATCTGCGCCTCCACACGTCAGCCTGTGTCACTAGGAAAGCGCGGGAGATTGCGGCGGGGCGGGGTCACGTGATCCCGGGGCCATTTGAAAAACTGAGGCGGTCGCGTGCTGACGGGTGTATATCCGCTCCTTTGTGTTCCGGGTGTTGTTGTTGTCATCTGCAAGCTGTCTGCTCTGTCCTGTCGGTGACCGGCACTGAGTCCGTCCAGGGTCTCCTTCCGGCAGCCCCCTCCCCGTCTCAGCGCCGGTGCCAGTGTTGGCGGGAAAATTTTCCATTTCCCGCGCTCTCCTCTCTGCCACTGTCAGCGCCGCCCGCCGGGTGCTCTCTCTGTGTGACCCGCAGCCATGCCGGCCCAGGCCGCCTCTCCTGCACTGCCCGCTGACGTCAGGAAGCGGTAAGTGTCCGGTGTGACGTCACTTGCCCACAGACCCCACGGTCTACTCCAGGTGTGGAGAAACTACAAGTTCCAGCATCATGTCTCACATAGACCCTTCCTTATCTAAACGAATAGTCCATGCTTTGACAGATAATTCTTTGGTGCATGCTGGGACTTCTGGTTCTCCAGCTGTGCTTGTGGCAATAACGTGATGGGCAGTGTCCTGGCTTTCCTAGCTAGACACAATGACTCCGTTTCCTATACTATGCAATATAAGTTTGGTGCAGGCCTGCCACTGTAATATTACCGGTTTGTGTCTATGAACTTATCACTATCTGTTTTTTGCCTTCCTAGGCTGAAAGCTCTGGATAAAGAACAGGATGGTCTGACTGACAAGGTATGTTATCCTGCATAGTGTCTGAGGTCTAACCCAGCTACTTGATTCTACAATAGGACATACATGGATGGGGGTGGGTGTTTATTGGCTCTACAGTATGTCCATATACCTGAACTATGTGATCTGCTTTGTCTTGTTTGTTGTGATCACAAAACATGTTCTGAAACTTTCTGCCTATGGAGATGCAATGTCTGAGTGCTAGCTGTGTGACCCTGGATGCAGTCTGCTCTGGGGGTTGGTCTAGAATGAGGTGCCGCAAAGGGCCTTTTGATGTCACAACCATGTGACCCGGGGCAAAGTTCAAAACTGGCCAAGTATGTTGCTTCGCTCACCACAGGTTTGTTCCCCCTCTATACCCACGTGGATAATAACGTAGCTGTCTGGCCCTGCTGCAGCGATCACATGGTTGTGACCTAAGGTTCTTAAATTTGGATCTAGCAACATCCCTGGTGTTTTTTTTTTTTTTTTTTAATGTACTGTAGTCCAGTGATTCCCAAACTGGGTACTGTGACACCCTGGGGTGCCTCAGGGTACTTGCAGGGGTGCCTTGGGTTGGTTGTCCAGTACCAAATAAAATTATTTAGTCAGTGTGATGGGCAAAACCAGTGCTAATGGCTGCCAATCAAAAAATGTAGACAAAATGTGTAGCCCTGTCCACCACCTAACTGAACCTAAGGGTGAATATAAGCACAATTTGCTGGATTTCTCAAGGAACTTTTGGCCCAGGAGTACTGTGGGGGAAAAAAATGCTGATACTGTAGTGTACAGTGATTCAAAAAAGTTTGCGAACCACTGCTGTAGTCACTTCTAAATCCCTGAAGTGCAGAGTTCCCAATACCTTCTTTTTATGACTTTTAAAGTGTTCAGAGCCTCTTGTATAGTGTGAAATGTGTCCTGACTGCTTGTCTGCATGGTACTCTGTCCTCGAGGTACAAATGGCACAGGCTCAAAGGTTAAGGGATACTTCACTTTCTTTGTGATGCCCATTTTTCAACTTTTCTTGAGCCTGTGATGGTGGATGGGAAAGCAGGATGTTGGGTTTTATAAGTGTCCTTCAGTGCTGGACTTTACACTCCACCAGCACTAGAATTACAGGTGTTCATTGACTTAAGTTTAGTCACTTATTTGTATAACTGTTACTCTAATAGGAATGCATTGAGCAGAAGCTTAATCTGGTGCTGGACTACCTGGAAGCAGATGCTAAAGACAAACTGACTGACCTGGAGGCCAAGCTGAACAAAGATGAGCTGTCTGAAGTATGTGCACTTCTGAAAAACCTAATGTTATCTCCATGTTCATGTAGGTCTTGGTGGCACAGGCACCCTGGCATTGTTTTCTATCTTGAGCCCTATTCTCATGGTAACTTGTCAGACTTTTTATACCAACTGTACGCTTGCCACTTCTGCTCAGTTCCAAAAGGTAGATGTAGACATGGATTCACTATGCAAATCAGGGAAAGGTTATGCTATCTAGCATGTGGCTTATGGGTATATGTACTAAGCCTTGTAGAGGGAATGTACCAGCCAATCAGCTTTTATAACATTTTAAACAGTCTATGAAATGACAGGAGTTGACTGGCTGGTACTTTATCTCAAAGGCTTAGTACATCTACCCCTTTGTTCAGCATTGTATACTATGCCAGGCTCACCAATGATGGCACACAAGCAATGTATGCTCATGACACTTACTTTTCACTCCTACTCATATTGGGTAATTGTTTTCTTTTCCCAGGAAGGCTACCTGACAAAAGTGAAAGCATTCCTGCGGAAAGAACTTGGCATTGAAAATGGGTCTCTGAATGGGGAGCCTAATGGATGCTCCCCAAATGGCACCTGTGGCAGCGATGAGGATGTAGAGATGGAAGAAGCTACAACACCTGGGCTGAAAGGCCGCAAGGGCAGGAAGAGCAAGACAAACGGAGAGAATAAAAGTAAAATGCCAGAATTTGTTCTCTGGTGTCCTATAGCTTTTAGTGCCTGCGCTGAAATCTTCTAAACTGGTTCACCTATTTGTTCCTTCATTCTCTCTAATTGGCAGCCTTATACTTCATTACAAATTTCTTATTGGGGTGTTCATTAACCTGATTACACTAGTAATCTAATTGACCTGTCACTGGAACAGTCCTGGTTGACTTATCAGTAACACTGCTTTCTCTTCATTGTGCAGAATCTTCTACCCGTGCACGTCCTGCAAGAGGTGCAAGCAAACAGCCCACCATCCTGTCCATGTTCTCTAAAGGGTAAGTGTACACTAATAGTCTGCTTCCTGCTATGGAGGTCACTTCATGGTCTGATCCTGACTTTCACATCACACCCTGAACACTCCTAATGTGGACTGTTGGCTTGAATAGTATAATTAATGCAGTAGCCAGAACTCTAGTACCTTCTGGAATACTAGGGAGTAAAGACTTGTCCTTGCTTTTCAGACTAAGTGACTGTTGGTATGTACTTAAATACATGTAAAAGTCCTTCAGGTGGCAAGAAGTCAGTCTTCGGGTTAAGTATGGAGCCCTCATTCATTTTGTTTGACACTTGAAGGACTTGCATCCAGCATTTAAATATAGGAGAGTTTATAATTGAAGGCAAACACTAAACCTAGTTGGTAATGGAAGCAAAGTAGATTACTCCTAACCTGGAGAAAAGATGGTTACATTTCTTAATTTAAAGAGCTTTCATTCATGAGGGCACTGGGGCATAGACATCGGTAATTTTCTTCTGGCCATCATGTTAGACTGTGAAATCTTTCTACAGGCCCAGCAAGCGTAAATCTAATGATGTGAATGGTGACGTGAAACCGGAGATTGAAGTGCCCCAAGAAGAAGAGCAAGAAACAGAAGATAAGGTGTGTGTGTGTGTGCAGACTACACCCAGGTGCCAGCTTTATGCCAAGCTGCATATTTCTTACACACTAATCATTTCTTGCTTCTATACTATGGGAAAGTGGGAACTTGATCCTTTAGACCTTGGAGTTATTTATCTTGCGCTGGGATTAGGGAAACTAAACAATTGCACAATTTTGATTCCACTTTATTGTGCCAGCTAGGAAAGCTGTAATGCCAGTGCTTTAGTATTCTAATGCTGCCCATGCACTAGCACAGTAGTTCTCAAACTCTGTCCTCAGGACCCCACACAGGTCATGTTTTGCAGGTGCACAGGTGTATTCATTACTCACTGACATTTTAAAAGATCCACAGGTGGAGCTAATTTCACTGATTCCGTGAGGAGACCTGGAAAACATGCACTGTTTGGGGTCCTGAGGACTGAGTTTGAGAACCTGTGCACTAGCAGACCATAAAAACAGCACGATTACAACATTGTAATCGTGCTGTTCTATGTCTGATGAGCTGAGCAGTCGTTTAGTGCAGGCTCATCAATCTGGCAAAATGCTGAACCTGATATTGTCAGGTTGACCAGCATGTTTGCCCGATCGATGTTGAAAGCGACCAGCGGGCGTGTGCATCGCTGGTCGTTTACGACTTTAAAGTGCCCGATTTGCAGACTATTTGCAAGTGCTTGCACGATAACGTCGTCATCGTGCAAATTGGCTGTCAATCGACTAGTGGATGGGCAGCTTAACTTGTTTGCAGTGGAGACTGCCAACCATTAGTCCTTCAAATAGTGAGCCCTTGAAGTATTAAACTGAGCTATCTTATGGGGTGCTTTAATGATCTTGTCTTGAGACTATATTCCTTTTTTCTTCAGGAGCAAGTAGAGAAGAAGCTTAAAGTTGATACTGACGATCAAGAAGGGTAAGGGTGACTTGGTACAACTGGGCTTTAATCTTCAACCCTCTATTGCTGTAACTAGATTACCTTTCTGAAACTATCTTCCCATTGTCTCGCTGTGACTCAGCTTCTATATTCATTTGCAGACCTATCAAAGAGGAAACTCCAAAAGTGCAATCTGTGCAGACACCTAAGGTAGAACTGTTAAAACGGGCTTTTTTTTTTTCTCAAACACAATGCTGTCAGTGTAAAGACTTATTTTATTCACTCCCCCCTCCCCACCTTTCTTCCTGCTTTAGACCCCTCCACCAAAATGCATGGACTGCAGGCAGTATCTGGATGACCCTGATCTTAAGTACTTTCAAGGTGATCCAGCTGATGCAGTAAGTGAACACTGACAACTTGCCAATTTCATCTTAAACCACTTATGTGTAGTCTCGTAGCCTGCTATAGCTGCCATGTAATGTGGTGTAACTCTTTAGAGGAAAGTGTTTGCAATTTATAAAATTCACTATCCTGAAGTTGTATTGTGATGGTCTCTGACCTGCCAGTGACATGTGTGTTTAATATCCTTTCCTAAGTTGGATGAGCCAGAAATGTTGACTGATGAACGCCTTTCTCTATTTGATGCCAATGAAGATGGCTTTGAAAGCTACGATGACCTCCCTCAGCACAAAGTTACATGTTTCAGGTTGGTCCCATCTTGACCTCATAACAGTTGACTTTGAGATTATCATAAGCTACAAAAGAACTTCATTAGTCCCATATTTATGTAACTTTTCTCTTCTCTCTAGTATTTATGACAAAAGAGGTCATCTATGTCCCTTTGATGCCGGTTTGATCGAGAAGAATGTTGAGCTGTATTTCAGTGGTGTAGTGAAGCCGATATATGATGACAATCCTTCTCTAGATGGTGAGGCAGTCTAGACCTTTCTGTGTGATCTGCATCTCTGAGGAATGTCTTTAATCTACTCCTTGTCTGACAGGTGGAGTAAGAGCGAAGAAGCTGGGTCCAATTAACGCATGGTGGATAACTGGCTTTGATGGAGGGGAAAAAGCTCTGATTGGCTTCACAACTGGTAAGGAAAAACACTCAAAGGAACTTGTATGGATATGCTCAGCAGTTGCATCCTGAACGGTCATGTATCGCTATTTCTGCAGCTTTTGCGGACTATGTTCTGATGGATCCCAGTGAGGAGTACGGTCAGATCTTTGCTCTGATGCAGGAGAAGATTTATATGAGCAAAATCGTGGTGGAGTTCCTCCAAAACAATCCAGATGTGTCCTATGAGGATCTGCTCAACAAGATTGAAGTAAGTGGAGACTAAGTAGTAACCTTGTGTAGCCTTAGTTCCTTGCCATGTTTCATCTGGGAGCAGCTCACTTGACTGGAACTTCATGTGGTACTTGGGCATTGGGTATACCTCCTATATGGGTAAAGAGTGATCTTGGGATTTTATGACTATAATGCTTGTAACTACCACTACAATATCGCACATGGAGAATCAGTATGCATTTGTGCCAACAGAAGTGGTCCTGGCTAGCTTGGTCCTATTGCCCAGTATGTCCGCATCTAAGCACAGAAATGGTAAAACTCCTTATCCATACTGCCTGCACCTGACTTGGCTAATACTTGCCTTGGCAACATCCAGATCAGTGAAGGCTTAAATGCCCCAAATTAATAATTCCACCTACCTGTTTCCTGGCCTGAGGCTTTTGTAACTTTATCCCTCACAGCTGTGTATCTGCCAATCCCTGGCTGGGCTCCATCTGATGTGTGGTGAGGGGGAAACCTGGTCATAGTTTTGCTTCACCTGCACCCACCCCATCTCCACTCCCACTAGGAGCTTAAGTCCAGGAGCCAGTCCATGAAATACTAAAACATTGAACTGGTGGTAATTCTTTAAAGCTATGGGCACGATTACTCCATTTAAATATGTTTACCTGTCCTTAACCAGTAGATGCATTTAACTCTGTCCAGAGGACAGACCTTGAGTTGCTGTACTGGCTGTATACGGTGTAATCAATTAATCACATAGATGAGAAAGGGACTTGCTTGGAAAAGGTTCTCATGCTGTTACCTATGACCGCAAGGTAATGTTACACCTCTGTACTTAGACAACAGTCCCTCCAGCTGGTCTGAACTTCAACCGCTTCACGGAAGACTCCCTGCTGAGACATGCTCAGTTTGTGGTGGAACAGGTAGAGAGCTACGATGATGCTGCTGATAGTGATGAACAGCCTGTCATTATAACACCATGCATGAGAGACCTGATAAAGCTGGCTGGTGTCACACTGGGGAAGAGGTGGGTAACTAATTAGCAATCAGAATATGAGACTCTTATGCTTCATATTCATTTGTTTTAACAAGACTTTAAAAATTCTCTGTTCAGGCGGGCAGCGCGGAGACATGCGATCAGGCATCCCACAAAGATTGTGAAGGACAAAGGGCCCACAAAAGCTACCACAACCAGGCTGGTGTACCAGATCTTTGACACCTTCTTCTCAGAACAGATTGAGAATGATGATGAGAAGGAGAACTCTAAGCGCAGACGCTGTGGTGTTTGTGAGGTATGTGCTGGCTCACTTAGTCAGTGGCTCTTGTAGAACAAGGAGCAAACACCTGTTAATGCAATTACCTCACCCAATCTCTCCACAGGTTTGTCAGCAGCCAGACTGCGGCAAGTGCAAAGCCTGCCAGGACATGGTGAAGTTCGGTGGCAATGGCCGTAGTAAGCAGGCCTGTCTGCAAAGGAGGTAATGTGATGCCATGCTAATGAGTGTGCTACTTGGGGCTAGTACAGAATTCTGCATTCACCTGACAATTGGTCTTATCAGGTGTCCAAATCTGGCAGTCAAAGAAGCCGATGAAGATGAGGAAGTGGATGACAATATCCCCGAAATGCCATCTCCCAAGAAGATCCTACAGGGCCGTAAGAAGAAACAGGAAAAAAAGAACAGGATCTCCTGGCGTGGTGACCCAGTTAAGGTAACCCTTTTTGGAGGAGATAGACATGAAGAAGTCACCTTGCTAACCTAGACTAATGGTGGATATTTCTTCATTTCAAGGTTGAAGGGAAGAAGGAATACTACCTTAAAGTTTCCATTGACTCTGAAATCCTTGAAGTTGGGGATTGTGTATCTGTGAGCCCTGATAATCCCACCGAGCCTCTGTATTTGGCCAGGTTTGTGGAGATTCTGAAACTTTAATGCATTTAAATGATTACATTTAAAGCATACTTAATGGAGTGGGGCCAATTGTTTATGTACTTTCTGTCTGCAGCTATGATACAAAACTGTCAAATGCTTTTATGTGCTCTTTTGTCAAATCCCAATGTAATTGCCAGTCAGATCTGTGCAGTTTAAGTTTTTAAAACGTAATATATGGTTTATCACAATTGCAGGATCACCTCCATGTGGGAGGATATCAATGGCCCGATGTTCCATGCTCACTGGTTCTGCCTGGGCACAGATACGGCCCTGGGGGCCACATCAGATCCCCTGGAACTCTTCCTTGTGGACGAGTGTGAGGACATGCAGCTGTCCTATATTCATGGCAAGGTCAATGTGGCTTACAAAGCACCGTCTGACAACTGGTTTATGGAAGTGAGTAATCTGCTACCAGATCTTAGAATAGCCTCCTGTTTAGTAGAAATCTGCTCACAAATGGTTGTGGGAGAAGGCAGCCAAGGCACTCATGTCATAACATGTCAGTGGAGACTGGTTTAGTAGTTATGGCGAGAACAGGCTGTATAGTATAATCTTCTATATTATACCCTTTAAAACCTAATGTGTAATTAGTGTAATTCCACTTTGTTGAAGTTTATTTTAATCTTGCCTCTCATGGCTCAAATGTCTAATTATTTTAGGGTGGGGTGGACAGTGATGATGTGATAGAAGATGATGGCAAGTCCTACTTCTACCAGCTGTGGTATGATCCAGAGTATGCTCGCTTTGAGTCTCCACCAAATCCACAACCAACAGAGGACAATAAGCACAAGTGAGTCTGGCTCGAACTAGCTCTAACCAGTTAAGTCAATGAAGAGGACCAAAAATAACTTGTTTTGATTAGTTTCCCTATAGTGGTGGTTCCTATCTCCTGTCATCGGAACCCGAACAGTGCATATTTTCTATGCTAGCTGGAGCACAGGTGTAGTCATCACTGACTCAAACTTTAAAATATCAACAGGTGGAGCTAATTTCACTTGTGAATTTGTTTGGAAAGCTGGATACGTCCAGTATCACGGCACAGGGGATACCGGCGCTGAGAATACTGGCACTGCAATCCAGACTGTAGCGTGGTTGGGGGGACGGTTAGGTTTTGGTTGTGGGAGGTTTGGTTCAGGCACCAAGGGGAGGGTTGGATACCGATCGACTGGTATCCTAACCCTGTCAGAATTCTGACTGCCGGCATCCCATACCTATCCCCCCTGGAAAGCCATGCAATGTTGGAGTTGCCTGGCAACTGGAGTTGGGGAAACCTGTCCTATAGGCTTGTGTTGTATCGGGTACATAGGGAATAGGAGGGTTTCTCAATCTCTTCTCTTGGAAACCTGAACGTATTTTATCCTGAAGTAATTGTTGCACCAAATCCATGTGTTTTCTCCTCAGGTTCTGTACCAGCTGTGTCAGGCTAGCTGAAATAAGGCAGAGGGAAATGCCCAGGGTGTCTGATATTGCAGAAGATCTTGATGATAAAGTCTACTACAACATTGCCACAAAGAACGGTGTGCAATACAAGACTGGTGATGGTGTATTACTCCTGCCTGATGCCTTTACTTTTAGGTATGTGACCCATCAGGAAGAATGCTCTAATATTTACAGTTTAGTGCTACAAGCTCATTGAAGGCCAGTGAAGTGTTTTTTATTGGAGGTCATAATGTGTCAGGCTTTAACACCACGCACTACCATAAAAGCTGGTTTTGACATGTTCCCATACATGGCATTTTTATAAAGGCTGAAGAACTTCTATCTCTAGTCGGAGCTTCCATACTGCTTACTGAGCAAGCAAATCTTAGTGGTCTGCCATAGACATGTAGAACAGTACGTGAAGTTAGTCTTGACCTGTGACAAATTGTAGTGGTGTACACCAGGGGTAGCAAACTTTTTTTTTTTTTTTCCTGCCAAGGGCCATTTTGATATAGATATATCTAGCGAATATAATATTTGCAGGCCATGCTCCCTCCATGTGATGTCACAAGGCGGGGCCACAATCGCCCAGTGATTACAGCAATGCCCGGAGCATCCTGAGAATGCTCTGGGGAGCTGTAAGGGCAGCGGTGTGACTGAAGCATCCAAAGGACACTGCTGCAAAGATTTTGGCTGCAGGGGGCCATTCTAGGTAACCTACCCAGATGAGGCTAACAGGCAAAAGCTCTGAGGGCCAGACCAAACTACTCCCTGGGTTTTATACGGCCCCCAGGCCTGAGGTTCTCTATCCCTGCTGTACACTATCCTCCTAACTGACAATAGTGCATGTCCAGAATTTGCTGAAGTACAATATTCCTCTTTTGGTTGTAGTGTAAAACTGAGCAGTCCTGCTAAGCGATCACACAAGAAGGATGATGTGGATGAAGATCTCTATCCAGAATACTACCGCAAGTCCTCTGACTACATTAAGGGTAGCAACTTGGATGCCCCAGAGCCATACCGGCTAGGTCGCATCAAGGAGATCTACTGTAACAAAAGAAGCAACAAGAAACCAAATGAGGCGGACATCAAGCTGCGGATATACAAGTTCTACAGGTAATGCTAGTGATGGGCCTGACTTTACTAACCTAGTGTGTGGAAGATTAAGAGCCCATCCATGATGTGCTTCTGCTATGATTTTCTCGCAGGCCTGAAAACACCCACAAGGGCATGCAAGCCAGTTACCATTCAGACATTAACGCAGTGTACTGGAGTGATGAAGAGGTGACCGTGGACTTCAAAGATGTCCAGGGTCTCTGCAAAATAGAGTATGAGGAAGACCTGACTGAGTCTATACAGGAGTACTCAGCTGGAGGATCAAACAGATTCTATTTCTTGGAGGTAACTAAGCCTTTGTAGGTACACAGGGCCTGGTTCAGAGATGTAAGCTAATGCGCTATAGCTGGTAGCCAGTACACTGGCTGTGTGAAAATGTGTCGCAGCTGCTGAGATTTGTATTGAGACTCCCACGAGTACGCAGTTTCCAAAGATGTAGCATCAGTCACAGGTTATCGGACTTTTGAGTAACCTCACGGTTGTGCAGAATGGCTGCGGGAACTGAGATGCCGGAGCCATTTTTACCGCGTACGGGATCGCAAGCTCAGATATACCCTGAAAATGTCAACACCTGCATTTGAGTTGTCGCAAACCCATAGTCCGTCTATCACTGAGAATCCTCGCTGCGAGCAGCACTGAAAATGAAACTGCACGTGTGCAGATCACGAATTACTCAACTGCATAAACATCTGCATTGCATCCATCTCTGAATCAGGCGCACAGTCATACACTTGGGTTCATCTAATCCTACTGGATATGGGTAGGTATGTCCTGCTGGTCTTCAGATTCATAAATTACTGCTGCTCCCTCTCTAGGCCTATAATGCCAAGACTAAGTCCTTTGAGGATCCTCCTAACCATGCTCGCACTTCCACGAACAAAGGGAAGGGAAAGGGCAAGGGGAAAGGTATGTGTATATATATTTTTACTGTAAAGTTTTTGGTCATGATAACATTGTTATGGTGTAATTCCCCTACTCATCTCCCTGTAGGGAAAGGAAAATCCTCTGTACAGTCTGAAAGTGAGAAGAAACTTGCAGAGGATAGAGTGCCTAAGCTTAGTACTCTGGATGTGTTCTCTGGCTGTGGCGGGTTGTCTGAGGGGTTCCACCAAGCAGGTAAAAGCCTAACTGCGCTCATGTTGGTGTCTGTTAATATAGCTTTGTCATTCTTGTGCCATATTAATAAACGTGCCTATAGAAGATCTTCCACACAATCATAAGATGGAACCTTATTGTGGCAGTAAATCAACATTTTCTACAGGTATATCTGAGACCAAATGGGCTATAGAGATGTGGGACCCAGCTGCCCAGGCCTTCCGATTAAACAATCCTGGCACAACAGTGTTCACGGAAGACTGTAATGTTCTGTTGAAGCTTGTCATGTCAGGGGAGAAGACTAACTCTCTGGGCCAGAGGCTACCCCAGAAAGGAGATGTAGAGATGCTGTGTGGAGGCCCACCCTGCCAAGGCTTTAGCGGGATGAACCGATTCAATTCCAGAACCTACTCCAAATTTAAGAACTCACTGGTGGTCTCTTATCTCAGGTAAGTAGCCAGAATGTCTCGGTAAACCCATGACCTTTTGAAATGCCTAAAATCTACTGAACGGGAGAATGTTTGATGTTTTGTTAACAATCTGCCAATGTCTCCCATCCTGCAGCTACTGTGACTACTACCGTCCTAAATACTTCCTACTGGAAAATGTCAGGAACTTTGTGTCCTTCAAAAGTTCTATGGTGCTTAAACTAACCCTTCGCTGTCTTGTCAGGATGGGATATCAGTGTACGTTTGGAGTACTTCAGGTAAGATGTGCTACCAGTGTGTCTAGTAACCAATTTCAAATCCAGTCTACTCTTTATACGTAGCTATAGATGGTGTGACCAGCAACTGGAAGGTAATGGTGTCCAATAACCAAAGATACTTTCCCTCATCTCAAAGCTCCAGAGTGAGCCAATCTGGTTGCTACAGTCTAAACCTTCTCTACTTGTAGGCCAGTGTCTAATCATATTTACATCTATTTTACAATGCTCTAGTGTAGTGGCATCAAACTGCTGAGTATAGTGACAACAGATCTTAAGTAAGGATGTAGGGACCAGCCAAACATGCAGGAAATAGTCGCTGCAATCTGGAAGCTTGTGTTGCTGAATCTACGAGGCCTGATCCTTTTTTTTTTTTTTTTTTTTTTATGATGTTCAACTGTAGCTTTCCCCACCCCTCACAGATTTGTCACTAAACGCACCCCCCAAAGTGCCTAGTAGATGGCTGCCACGTACTTCAGCCCCTGGTGGTGACTTCTAATACTTGCCTTCTTCCCAGCATCTGCAGACTTAAGTTGTTCAGCCTCTAAAATCTGTCCTATTGCTGTAGTGGGGACCACTGGCCCCCCAACTCACCACTACATGTCTGCAAAAGGTCAGACCTCAGCTGTCAAATAGGTAAGACCACTTAAACTGTTCCCAATGTTGTGGCACTTGTTTCCTCTTGGGCAGCACAGAGATGTTGACTTGATAGACTTGAAACTTGCTTTAGTGTACTGAATACAGTTTACTTTTTGCTTCTGAAACATCTGTTAACTGCAGTTTTTCCATAACATTTGGCAAAGTTGTTTTTCCTTCTCTGTTGCTTTTTATAATGAGGTTTTTTCCTTTACTTTGTGCAATCGTGAAATATTTGGGATGGGTTAAAAGCAGAACAGTCTACTAAACCTTGTGTATGTAACCTTGCAGGCTGGCCAGTATGGTGTAGCACAGACACGCAGGAGAGCTATTGTACTAGCAGCTGCCCCAGGAGAGAAGCTTCCCATGTTCCCAGAGCCGATGCATGTGTTCGCTCCCCGTGCCTGCCAGTTGAACGTTGTGGTAGATGACAAAAAATACATGAGCAACATCACCAGGTTTGTATTTATTCCCTCTTAAAACTTTTACAATAAAGTTTGGACTCGAACTGTGCAAAACGTACTGTAGGCTTTAACATAGAAAGAGACCAGATGCACCATACAACCATTAATAATTATACATATGTGATTTGTGGCATAAATTGGCCATAGTTATGAGGTTACTGTAACATTGAGTAAGTCCCTAACACTATGGGGATTTGTTTGGGGTGTGGGGTACCCCCAAATAGCAGTGAAGTGTTGAGTATGTGAAAGTGGCTGCTTAGTGTTGAGTGTTAGAAAAATGAGGGTGAAAATGTAAACCGACATGGGCCCGTTCAGTTAGGGAGCGAAAAGTCCGTGCTGGACTCTTCGCTCCACGTCGGAGATTTTCTGGGGATAAAGTATCGGGCGCGTACCTGGCGGATTTGGACCTACAAAAAAAAGGCAATTTTCGGGAAATGTGCCTGGGTCCCCCTAAAGATGCCCAGACATGGGATTACTATGGGTACCCCTGTTTTTGCCTGCAGAAGAAAGCCTTGTTTTAAAATAGCTGTGGCAGGGTTTTTTTTTTTTCTCCGACATTGAAGTGATGCAGAAGAGCACTTAAGGGTTTTTTGTTCCAGTGGTCCCATCAAATTTGGGATACATGAAAATGGGTACTGACATATTAAGTCACTAAAGGAATTTTTTTTAAATTCTGCAAAAATGCACCTGCCGCTAATAGCCTATTCTAGATAACACCTACCGCATACTTGCAGAATATCCCTGAACCTATTTTCCCATTTTTAAACTTTCCCTTTTTTTTTTTTTTTTTTTTTGTGGGTATCCCTATTTACTTTATTTTTAAAGCCTGCACCCCTAAACACCAATTCTGCACTTTTAACATGGTAGTTATCTCTTTTAAAAAAAAAAGTAAAGATTGCTTACCTCTGAATGCCATGTGGATACAGTATTGTCCAGAGTACACCAAACCTCTTTACACAGGTGCACCCTGCCACTGCCTGCAGTCAGGTGATACTTGAGTGATCTCTCTTGGCACATGCTCAAATACCCATACAGAACTACATGTCCTGCTCAAATGTGTTTTCTGTTCTGGTTCTACTTCAGGCCAGTGGGAAACTATGCCTCGTCAGTGAACTGAATTCAAAAGGGCAGACTAGATGGGCCATGTGGCTCTTATCTGCCGTCAAATTCTGTTTCTAACTTCTATTGCCCTGAAGTATTTACAAGCTGAGGTCCCCTGATGGAAGGAGGGTGTAATCTGCAGGGGGCTGACCAGTGGAATGGATGCTACTTGCTTTGCTCTTAAACCTTTCCTAGCGGCAGTTCCTGCAGAGCTGGAAGCACTAAGGATCATTTACCTAGCAGTTGACTGGCAGGTATTGCATTTTTCCAAGTACATTACTTAATTTCTGAACTTCCAGTAATTGGAAGCTGACCCTTGAATCCGGGTAACTGCAAACACATCCAACAGATCTAATTTTGGTAAATACAGCCAGTCTCAATGACTGTCATAATAGGAGACTAAAGAGTTCATCAATGTAAGCCTGTCACTGTAATTACCTTTTTTTTTTTTTTTTTTAAATCACAAATTCAACACAATTCTATGTCAATGCCACATTTGAACCACTTAAACGGAACAAAAGAAATGAGTCAAATATTAGATGCTAAAGTCTGTACTTCCTGTCCTTTTTTTACAGGCTGTGCTTGAAACATTCGTTAGAAGTTGGTTGCTACCTTATCTCTCTAAGCTATGATACTTTTTCCCCTGAAGCCTATTAAATCTTCATACACTGGACTGTCAAATGGCTCGTACTGAATTAATACCCTGATATTGTCCCCTCCCTATAACAGGACAAACTCCAGCCTCTTCCGAACAATCACTGTGCGGGATACAATGTCAGACCTGCCAGAGATCCGTAACGGCGCCTCTTCCCTTGAAATATCCTACAATGGTGAACCTCAGTCCTGGTTCCAGCGGCAGATCCGGGGATCGCAGTACCAACCAATCCTCCGAGATCACATATGTAAGGTGGGTCTGAATAAGTGTAATGCTGAGATGTCACTTGCCTTTATTTCATATATTAAAAGAGGCAAATGTGCAGGCTTGGTTTCAATTGGACAAAGTTGGAAATGTTACTTTGACTCTGATATTTGGCCAGAAGGACAGCTGCTCATTCAGCATATAACTTTACAGGACATGAGCGCCTTAGTAGCTGCCAGAATGAGACACATACCTCTCGCCCCTGGCTCAGACTGGAGAGATCTACCCAACATCGAGGTTCGGTTATCTGATGGCACAACTACGCGGAAACTTCGTTACTCACACAGCGACAAGAAAAACGGACGCAACAGTACTAGAGCGCTAACAGGAGTCTGTTCCTGTGCTGAAGGTAGTATCACCTAGGCGTTGAGTGAGTTATTGCTAGCATTGTACAATCTGCCAGTCAACTTCTTGTAAATGTGATCTCTCTTCAGGCAAGTCGTGTGACTCCGCAGACCGACAATTCAACACTCTCATTCCCTGGTGTCTGCCACACACAGGAAATAGACACAATCACTGGGCTGGCTTGTACGGGAGACTAGAGTGGGATGGTTTTTTCAGCACCACAGTTACTAACCCTGAGCCTATGGGTAAACAAGTGAGTGAATGTAATAACACAACTTGATTCCGTTACAGTTGGGCACTGAAATGTTTCTCTAGGGACACTTGCTAGAAAAATCATCTGTACCTAGTTATCTGACAACTCTCCAAGCACTTGGTCCACATGGTTTTAGCCATTTCATGTTAAGAGCCTCAAGTATTGCCCATTGTGGTTAAATGGAATGAAATTTAATGCTTCATTTGCTCCATTTTATGCTCAATTTTATAAGAAGGCCTTTATGTTTCAAATCTATTTACTGTAAAGCCCTGTTGGAGGATCAGTATTGCACTAATCTGTAACCTATAGGCAAACTCAGTTTACTAATGCTGGTGTTCTCTCAGGGCCGCGTTCTTCACCCAGAGCAGCACCGTGTGGTTAGTGTACGGGAATGTGCTCGGTCTCAGGGTTTCCCTGACACCTACAGACTATTCGGTAATGTCTTGGATAAACACAGACAGGTAAGGGTCTCTGGTGCAGAGAATAGGAGCTGAAGCTGTATATAAACAGGCTGAACTCTAACCTATAATATCTTTTAGGTTGGCAATGCAGTACCCCCACCGCTATCAAAAGCGATTGGCTTGGAGATCAAGGCCTGTGTTGTGGCAAAGCTCAAAGAAAAAGAAACAGGTTTGTAACTTCAAAAATATATTTATTTTATGCATGGCCACAATAGGTGTGCAGTTAGGATGCCATAGCAGTTTGCATGGCTAGATTCTGTGAGGTCTCCTAAATTATATAACTAGGATCATTCAATTGATCTGTACATGGTAGCATATGTATGACTGCTCGTGCTCCATTGCCTCCCTCTTTGCTGAAGGAGAAAAGTGGTTCTTACACTTGGTACAACTTCCCAACCTTTCAAGACTACAGATATCTTAACTTCCTGGAGCGCTGACTAGAAACCCTTCTATAATACTGCATTGTTTTTCCTGGATATCCTAGTGAAATGCTGACTTGCCATTTTCTTTCTGCAGAACTTGTTAAACAAGAAAAGATGGAAGAGAATTAACTTTGGCCCGGAATGCTACCTCCTAACGTTCTAGTTCCATCCTTTTTTTTATTTTTTACATCTGTGCACTGCAAACATTAACTTTGTTCGGCAACTGTCGACTCAACTGTTTTTATTTTATTCTTGATCTGATGATAAATGTATTTTGATAGAATGGTTTTTAAAGAATCATCAAATTTTATTCGCTGTAATGGATTTTATCCACTTTGTATTTGTGGAATTGTAGGTCTTTTTTTATATGTTGTAATATTTCAAATAAAAAACAAAATGTAAATTTTTGCAGCTTCATTTTACACGGGACACTTGGATCTTGCTGGGTTTGCATGGTAACAGATGAGAGACTGCACTGTGGCTTGTAACCTATTTAGGGGATTTGAGTTACTCAAGGCAGGACACAGTGCAGCCAAACACCAAATTGGGAAAAGTGTGGTTTTTTTTTTTTTTTTCCCCCCCAAAACATTAATTTTGCAGCAGTTTCTAAAAGATTGAGAGCTTCAGAACATGTAGCAGCACTCCTTAACTCGGCGAAAGGTTATGTACAGTGTGACTTCACTTCCTTAGTGATGCAGTGCCTTCACCCAAGTCTTCGCTTGTGAGTGTATGTGGATTGGGCATTCTTGGGTGACCACCTTGAATCCAGAGTGCACACGTCACTTCTGTAAATGCCACCTTAACACATATAGAAGGGCAGGTAAAGGTTGGGTAGTATTGAAATCAATTTGTTCCAATTTATGCATTTCCACCAATGTCCATAGGGCAAATACTGAGATGAAGAACCATAACAATGTACAATAATTCCACTGTGTACTATTGAGATTTTCTCCCATCCAGGCAATCCACTTTCTACTTCAGGGTCCACAGGGTTGACCTTGGGGTATAGCTGGAACTGGATCCATGGGCACCACGCATTTAAAGCTTTTGCTGCTCCCAGGATGCACTTGATTCCATCCTCTATACCCCGAGCCACAGGCACCTCAGTTTTAATTGGTGCCCGGCCAGAGTCGGGTCACCCTGACGCAGTGGGTTTATTTTTTTAAAGAAGATTTTTATTTTTACTCTACAGAGCGGCAGCATCAGACTGTTCATCTGGACGTCCACGCTGCCGCTGCAACGCCAATACTGATCTGGGGATTGCAGCGGGACCCCGGAGTCAGTACTAGCGTGGCTCCGGGATCTCCCACTGACTGCTGCCAGATGCACGGGGCCAGGTAAGACAAAGCGCTGCACAAGTGGGTAAAACTGCAGTCTTTAGCCGCCGGTCTCAGGGGACAGACCGGTGGCGGGCTCCCTTCACTGGCATACCCCGTCTGACCGCTGGACCACCAGGGTATAATTGCTGGTGGGGAGCCAGCGTCCCTGGGGTTAATTGCTAGCCAGGGGAGGCAGCCTTCCCTGGTTGAGCAGCTCCTCAGCTCAGCGCGCGCCTTCTCTCATGCATGCTGGCGTCGCTGGGCTGTTCCTGATTCGGCCACTCCTCCTCAGCTCTCCAGCGGCCATCTTCTAACAGTGGTAGACGCAGATCTCCCAGGCGGTGCGTGGACCGGTCCCCCTGCGTACCTCTCCCCTGCAAAAGGAGTGTTCGCAGCGCTATAGCCCTCCCAGACACTGAATCTGGGAGGTTGATTGTAACGAAAGGTGCAGTGAGTATAACTTCCTGCATGGTATGTGACTTTTTGCTAGTGCTGTTCCGCAGTGGTTGA
Organism: Taudactylus pleione; assembly: GCA_031769625.1. Classification (NCBI taxonomy): domain Eukaryota; kingdom Metazoa; phylum Chordata; class Amphibia; order Anura; family Myobatrachidae; genus Taudactylus; species Taudactylus pleione. The sequence goes on from JAUIMM010000247.1 coordinate 3,154,667, forward strand.
TGGGGTCTATTTGTCTCAGGACGGTCTGTGCCAGCTGGTAGCTGGTCCCTCTAAACCCTTGGTGACGCAGGATCCTCCTTGGGCAACTGTCCTGGAGGGCTGATGCGGATTCTAAAAAGGGCCTGGAGGCTTTGCCTTTTAATGGAGAGTTGCTATTTGGTCCAGATTTGGACAAAATAGTGGATACTTTCGCTAAATCAAAGTCTGCTTTCCTTCCTTTGGCTTCAGCGCCGGCTAAGGTGAGCAGCTCAGCCTTTTGGGTTCAGGGAAAGGCCAAGGGTCAGTCCTTCCCGAGGCAGTTGGCAACTAAGACAGCCTTGAAGCCCAAGAAGCAGGCCTGGAGTGCCAGGCGCCCTTCTTCCAAACAGAAAGATAAACATTCTGCCTGATGGGACGGACCTCCCTCTGGGGGACCCCAGAGAGCAGTTTGCCCAGTGCTGGCACAATACCACCACAGATGCCTGGGTTCAAGAAGTGGTCTCCCAGGGGTACGCCCTGTATTTTTGGCACAGACTGCCCCACTAGTTTTTCTGCACGAGTCCTTCTCAGGACAAAACCAAGGCTTTGCAGATTCAGGAGGCAATAGAGCCCTTGCTGAAAGCAGGGGTCACTGTTTCCGTTCCTCAATCAATGAGGGATGGGGTACTACTCTACTCTGGTGCAGAAACCCAATGGTTCTCATCGCCCTAGCCTCAATTTGAAGTCTCTGAACAAATTCCTCAGAGTTCCCAAATTCAGAATGGAAATGTTACGTTCCATCACTCTGGCGATGGAACCTGGGGATTACATGGTGTCCCTAGATCCTGTTTCCTCCAATATCCCTGCTACCTCGGGTCCTGCAGAAATTCAAGCAGGACGGCGGCACACTAGTGCTGGTGGTTCTGGCGTGGCCCAGATGTCCTTGGTACTCCGATCTGAGGAGCCTCTCCCATCGACGCTCCGTACCTTCTTCCTCAGAGTCAGGACCTATTGTCTCAAGGGCCCTGCCTTTACCCAGATCTGGGTCCGGCTGTCTTACGACGTGGCTCTTGAGAGAGCCGTCTTAAGGTCTCTGGTTCGGTTATTAGTACCATGCTCAGGGCATGCAAGCCTTCTTCCACGCACATTTACCACAGGGTGTGGCACACTTACTTTCAATGGTGTGAGTCCAGAAACTATGATCCCCAGGTGTTCCGAGTTTCTAGGATCTTGGAATTTCTTCAATCAGGTTTGGATCTAGGCTTACGCCTTGCCTCTCTGAAGGTTCATGTGTCCGTGTGGTTCCAATGACTGATTGCTACACTGCCAGATATTCACACCTTTTTTCCAAGGTGTTCGCCGAATCCAGCCTCTCTTCGTGCCTCCTTGGGACTTGGCAATGGTTCTTCGGGTCCTGCAGGGTCCTCCTCTTGAGTTCGGTGGAACTCAAGTGGGTAACGTTTTTCTCCTGGCAATTGCTTCTGCCAGGAGGGTGTCAGAGTTGGGGGCACTTTCCTGTCCACAACCCCAACCCCCCCCCCCCCCTTTTCTGATTTTTTATTTTTTTTTCTAGGACAGCTGTGCTCTGCACTCGTCCTGAGTTTTTATCTAAAGTGGTTTCGAAGTTCCACATAAATCAGGAACTCGTTGTGCCAGCTTTTCAGTCTCCTGATCTTTCAGCTGGTGAGGCTTCCTTGGATGTAAGCCGTGCGCTTAGAATCTGTGGACCGGACTGCTTCTGTTAGGAAGTCTGATTCATTGTTTGTCCTCTTTGGTTTTCACAGGAGGGTTTGGCCTGCCAACAAACAAACATTAGCCCGTTGGCTTTGTTCCGTTATTTGTGAGGCTTATGCGCAGGAGGGTTTACCTGTGCCAGCCTTGGTTAAGGCTTATTCCACTCGTTCTGTGGGTCCCTCTTGGGCTGCTAGACGTGGTACCTCTGCTGTTCAGCTATGTAAGGCGGCCACCTGGTCTTCCATTCAGATGTTTTTGAGGTTCTATGCGTTTGACACCTTTTGCCTCTCAGGATGCATCCTTTGGGCACCGGGTTCTCCTCCATTCTGTACAGGAGCGTCCCTTCCCTTAGCTGAACTGCTTTTGGACATCCCCAAGGTCAACCCTGTGGACCCTGAAGTAGAAAACGAGAGATGGTAAGAACTTTTTCTGTTTCTACGAAGTCCATAGGGTCCACAGGGCACCCGCCCTGACGCACCTGGCTTCATATGGGCTGTGTGGCTGGTCACCGGTTTTCAGTCTCCCATTTCTGAGAGTATGGTTTCTTGTGTGTTCCAGTCTTCCTTCTCTGTTTAGTCTCCTCCGGCCTTGGCTGCTTACCAACTGAGGTGCCTGTGGCTCAGGGGAGGAGTTTAGAGGAGGATGGACCCAAGTGCATCCTGGGAGCAGCAAAAGCTTTAACTGCATGGTGCCCGTGGATCCAGCTGTACCCCAAGGTCAACCTTGTGGACCCTAAGGACTTTGTAGAAACAGAGATAACAAAGGTAAGTTCTTACTATCTCGTTTACTCGGTGGTAAATACAATCCTGCACTTGCTTTGTATCAGGTAATAGTGGAGATTGTTGGCATTAACAATCTAGTTATCTAAATATGCACTAGTGAACTTGTTGGGTACCATTGGCAGGCTTGCTGCAAGACCCATGCCCCTGAAATATATTCTATTTTCCCCTTGAGTTTATACAAGCCTATCAGACTAACTATGGAGGGTCTTGTTAAAATTGGTTTTAAGGATTTTGTAACAGACTTGGTACCTTTTTATCTTGTAAGGTAGCTTTGGACAATTCAGCCAGGTGCATCCAGACCTTGTGCAGCTCAATGGCAGTCTAAGGGACCCACATGCACTGATCACTGTCCCAGGGGACACACTGGGTCTGGGGCACAGGTTCTCTCATAGCAGTTAGTATGTGACAAAGTAGCTTGGTTCCCTACAGGCAGATCAGCAAAAGTACAGTCTTGGTTATCTGGGACCTGTTCAAGCAGGATCTTATTCAGTTTGTCCCATACTTGGCCACAACAAAATGGTGGGCCTGCACAGGCTCTCCTCTCTGGAGCACTCCTCACCTCACTCATTGGCTCCTGATGGACTCATCCTGACCCAGGAACCTGAGGGGTGGGAGTGAAAAGACCTGAGTCCTTATTGGTCTATGGTATTTTTGTAGTTTTGCTATGAGCAGCTATTTTTTTGTTTGTCCATGGTGCTTGGCTAGGATTCTCTTAGCTAGCAGCCCCGTGGTTACAAACATGGTAAATTTCTATGGGATGGCTGTTTTAGATTCTGAACATGGACCATTAACAATTGTTAACTTTGACCTATATGCTAAATTGTCTGAGAACCTGTCCCCTAATCTTAATATAAGCATCAAATGCTGTCCTCAGGACCCAAAACTGTACATGTGTTTCCCAGGTAGTCAAGTGAAAGTAGCACCACCAGTGGATTTTTTTAAATGTCGTTATGAATACACCTGTGCACCTGCTGGGTGACTTGTGTGGGGGTCCTGAGGGACCGTTTGAGAACCACTGGATTAGGGTATTTAGTAATGCTCTGGTTGGAGTTTTGACTGGGTTGCATTAATAAGCTAATGATAAGCCACTTGAAGACTAATTTATGGTTGGAGCACATGGCTGGACTAAAGCATTTTTATCTTTTAATTTAATCCTGGACACCCCTGCCTTATATTTTAAACTGATACCACTCCTTTTGAACACCTAGGGGCTCACGTATGGGTGCAATAAAATCAACCCAAATGGATTAAGTACGGCTGTATGTACCTCCAGACTCGCACATTTTTTGTTTGCCGCACCATAGGGTTCTGCGAGTCTGGATTGTGCTCCCAGGAGATCGCCCCAAAATGTGTCATCCTGGGACACCAGAGGTCCAGAATGAGCACCAGGTTTTTACTGTATAGGCCATGGTGAGCCCAGTGCCAATGCACTTTATTAGGAAGTTTCAGGACTGACCTCTTGTAATAGTAGAACCTCAAGGGTTTTACTTTGTGTACCCATGTACTTTGTTCCTCCGGTGGCTCCTTATGTTAAACCAAATGAGGGCTGCCACGTGGAGCACTCCCTGAAAAAGTAGACATCAAGGCAATAGTCTCTGAAAGTAAACCAAAAGGGCTGTAACCTGCAGCTTTACAGATGAAAGGCGAAAAACAAAATCCAGATCCTTGTAGAAACAAGAGGACTTGTGAAAGCCAGAAGGATCTGGGGTTAAGGCCCCCTGGTAAGAACACCAGTAGATGTACACCAAACACAATGATACATTCTAGCGGATGAGTGCTTCCATGCATTCAGTATGGTACAAATGACCTGACCGCGAAAACCCTTTAACACAGATGTCACGAGCCACCCTGTCAAGGCAAGTCGGGTCCGGGTGGAAGCACAGGCTATGAGACGGAAGATCCGGCCCTGCAGGAAGATTGAGTGGAGCGTTGATGGAGAGGCTCAGAAGGTCTGCATACCAAGCCGCTTGTGGCCAATCAGGAGCTACCAGAATCATGGTGCCGCCTTCTAACTTCAACTTGTGGAGAACCCTTGGCAGAAATGAGATTGGGGGGGAATATGTACATGAGATTGAAGGTCCACCAAAAAAGTTCCCAGGTCTCTTGTGCGAGAGCCATGCCTTGTGGCTGTGCAGAGATGCCATCAAATCACTGTCCAGCAGGCCCCAGCGATGAACCAGGAGTTGAAAGACGTCAGCATGATGGGCACACTCGAGTGGACATCCTGCTGGTTCAGAAAGTCTGCTTCCCAATTCTGGACTGGAATGTAGACTGCCAATAGAACTGGTAAATGATGCTCTGCCCAGCAGAGAATGTGACTCTCCTCCCTCATGGCGCTGCGAGTGCCGCCTTGATGGCTTATGTAAGCGGCGGTTGTCGAACTGTACCTAGACTGGGCGATGCCGAAGGAGCTGCTGAGCCTGACAGAGCCCTGAAGATACCTTGAAGTTCCAGGACGTTGATCGGATGGTGACTCTCCTGAGCCGTCCATCGACCCTGGAAGGACTGCTGGCAGGTCACTGCCCCCCACCAGTGAAGACTCATGAATCCAGAAGGGGCGACCCTTGTCTAAATGGGAGTCCTGGAGCCACCATGCGAAGGAGAGACTGACCTCCCGAGAGAGGATGATTATCTTCAGTTTGATCTCGTTATGAGATCCGTTCTAGCAAGCCAGAATCTCCGCCTGGAGAGGCCTGTAGTGTACCATATCAAAGGTGGAGAGCAGTGAACCCAGAATCCACATGCAGGTGTGTATTGATACCTGGCGATGAAGTAAGAACCCTCGAATCCTGTCCTACAGTTCCCGAATTTTATCAGTTGGGAGTTAAACACTCTGAACCCGGGGAATCTAACAGGGCCCCACAGATGGAGCATCTCCTGGGCTGGAGTCAAAGAGGACATCCAATCGTGAGATTGGATCATCAATTGTAAGATCTATTGTCAGACGGAGGGTGGTCTCTAAGCATGTCCGGAGATATGGCCAGATATGGCAAAGCCCGAAACTGGTAGTGTTCCTCTCTGACTGCAAACCGGAGGAAGCACTGGTGACTGAGCTGGCTACGAACATGTAAATAGGCGTCCTTGATGTCCAATGAGGCCATGAAATACCCCGGTTCCAGCACCAAAATGATGGAGCGCAGAGACTCCATGTGGAATCTGGGTACAAATAAATACTACTTGAGGGAGTTGAGGTTGAGGATTGGACGGATGGAACCTTTTGGCTTCTGAACCAAGAAGTTGATATAGAAATCTGAGCCAGCAGGACAGGAACAATTACCTTGGAGGCTAGCAGAGTGAATGGACTCCCACAGTGCTTTCACTTTTCCCAGATCACCTGGAAGACCTGTGGGAAAAGACCTTGCCGAAGGCATAGCCCTTTGAGACTACACCAAGTACGAAAGCGTCCTTTTTGGTCGCCATCCAGGCCTAGGAGAAAATCGGAATCCGGCCTCCCACACTAGGTTACTTCAGGGAGAAGCCTGCCCCGTCAATCGGCAGGCTTGTTCGCTGGCTTAGCAGCCGGACGTCTGGTAGGCCAGGACTAGGACTGCTTGCTTCTAGGCTTGGAGGTCTTAGAGGAAGAACTCTGGAACCTAGAAAATTACTGTCCCTTGGCCTTCCCTTGCGGTCAAAAGGAGTGAAAAGGTGCTCGCACCCTAGGGGCTTTTGCAGAAGGCAGAAACGTGGTTTTGGAAGCCGCCACTGTGGCTACGATCTTATCCAATTCCACACCAAAGGCCCAGTGCAAAGAATGTAAGGGCCGCACAAATTTAACAATGAGTGGGGCTTAACGTGGGGAATGAACCCCTTAAACAGCTATAGTAAGAACAAGCACACCGTCACATTCAATGCATAAAGAATTTAGCAGGCAGATGGAGTAAAGGCGGGTATCCACTTGCCAACAATGAAGGACTGAGCTATAACGTTCATTATACAGTGCAGTGCCCACACTGAACGATATGTCGTTCAGTGCAGGCACCCTCCGTCATCCCCGAACATGCTCATCCTGACGATATCGTCAGGTTGATGGTCGCGTTCGGGCGAGCTCGCATCGCTAGTCATTGCTGACATATCCACTGCACGATTAATGAACGATAACTAAGTTATCGTTCAATCGTCCATTTAGATCGGCAAGTGGATACGCGGCTTTAGACTGTATAACCTGACCTGAGGGGAGGCAAACAGGGAGACAAGAGCCAACCTCTCTGGAGACTACTACCCCTTTTACACCAGAGCAAAAACATGGGATTTTGCTTGGTCTACCCGAGTCGCAGCTCAGTGTAAAAGGGTCCCTGAAAAATAACCCGGGTCAAGTGACCCTGCAATCCAAACCAGGTAGCTACCAGGGTCGGACCCAGGATGGACCTGGGTAATGGGGAAGTGTAAACGGCGCAACCCGGGTTATACGACCTGGGTCATGCCTAAAATGACCTGATTGGTGATTGTGGAGCAGTCACCTCCCACTTTTTATGACCCCACAAGTTTAGCAGGGCATACACATGTTCAGTGTGAACGGGGATGACCTGAGAATAACCCAGATCGATGGTGCTGTGTAAACTGGTCTGACCTGGGTTAGAACCATGTCTGTAAACCCAGGTCTGTTTTACTGTAGGTAGCACAGCTCTGAAATGGCCGCGCAGTGTCTCTGGCAGGGGAGAGAGGAGGAGAAAACCAATGGTGGGAAGCCTCCGCGAGGGGCTAACTCCCTGGGAGAGTCTACCTCCCCATGCTGACATAGAGCCCCAGGGAAATGGCCTTCTACAAAGCAATCCCCCCGCTGCCTGTGTGGTCTAGAGGCGGTGCGGGAGACCTGCCACCCCCCCCCCTTGCCAGCGCTAGTGGTGAAAGCTGCGCCAATGCGGCTGAGCGCAGATTCCAGAACCCATTCTGTGAGTGCAGAATGGGTTCTGCTAAGACTCGCGGCAAGTCCTTGAATGCCTCTGCCTGATTGACAAGCAAAGGCATTTAAGGGGTGGGGTCAGCCGGCGTTGCTGGGATCGCAAATGCAGCAGAGGGTGTCATACACCACCTGCTACATTTGCATTATTGCAAGGATTGTAATTACAAAGCTGCCTATGTGCTGCTTTGCAATTGCTATCCTTGCTGAATCAGGCCCAGTGTTTGGAGAATACAAGAGGCTGACTTGGGGGGGGGGGGGGGGATACCAGTTAGTCAGAGGGCCTACAGTATGTACAAAAGAACAGTCTGTGCTTATTTTCCTACTATATAGAACGACAGCATTTTATCTGCATTTGAGAAGTTAGATGACAACAGAACAAACTTTATATCACATATCTGACCAGGGCTAGAGTGACCAGTGCTGTGTGGGTGTGTACACCCTACAATATTAGCCCCAGTGCCTCCCTACAAACAGTTAATTTCTTCAATAATAAGACTCCTCCTCCCCTATACCTCAGCCCAGGCAGGGCAGTCAAGTTAGCAAGCCCAAGGCTGGAGCTGGAAAAAGGAGAAGAAAGACCATCACATACAGAAATCAACATCCGGAGACAGGTAATCCAGAAAATGAGAAACACTTTGGGGACGTCCCCAAGCAATTCCCCTAAGGGAGAGGACGCTCCTGAGCTGCACTGAGTACCCGTCACCCGAAAGCCACATCCACCCCCCCACCACTACAACCTGAGACCAATCCGGAGCAGCACTGTCTACTCAATAACCGGATTGGCCTTCTACATTGCTGTCAGTCTCCTTATTATCACACCTCACTTTCCTCCTTCACCCATAAGAGAGCGCAGCCAACCCCCTACTCATATCTGGAGATTTGGCTAGGATAAGAATATAGTCCAGGTAAGGGAGAATTCGGCTACCCTTGCGCTGCAAGTGAGCTGCCATGACCGCCAAGACCTTCGTGAACACACTAGGAGCCGTGGAAAGACCAAAGCCAAAAACTGGTATTGCTCCTCCTTGACTGCAAACCGGAAGAAACGCTGGGAACTGAGTCGGAAAAGTAAATAAGCATCCTGGATATCTAACGAGGCCATGAAATCTCCCGGTTCCAAGGCCAAAAGGATGAAGCACAAAGACTCCATACGGAACTTGGGGCCCCGCAAATACTTGTTGAGGGATTTGAGGTTGAGAATTCGGTGGATGGAGCCGTTTGGATTCTGAACCAAGAAGAGATTGGTGTAGAAGTCAGAACTCCCCTGATCCTGAGGGATAGGAACTATCACCATGGAGGCTTGTAGAGAGCGCATTGACTCCCGCTACGCTTTTGCTTTTCTGGGAAGGCCTGTGGTGAAAAACCGTGACGGTGGACGCCTCCTGAAAGTCCGAGCGTATCCCTGCAAAACTACGCCGCGAACCCAGGCATCCGATGTGGTTGTCATCCAGACGTCGGAGAACAGCAAAAGCCGGCTTCCCACACTGGGGTCCCCCAGGGAGAGGCCCACCCCATCAATCGGTAGGCTTGTCTGCTGGTTTGGCAGCCGGACGTCCTAGTAGGCCAGGACTGCTTGCTTCTGGGTTTGGAGGTCTTAGCGAAATTCTGGAACCTAGAAAAAGACTGCCCCTTGGCCTTCCCTTGAAGGCAAAAGGAGGATGCTCTCGCTCTAAGGGCTTCCACCAAAGGCAGAAACGCTGTCTTGGAAGCTTCCACCGTGGCAACTATTTTATCCAATTCTGGTCCAAATAGAATGTCACCGGAATTAGGAAGGGCTTCAAGGGCCTTCTTAGAGTTCGAGTCAGCGTGCCAGGAGCGCTGCCAGAGGGCCCTTCTGGCCAACACAGAAGCTGACACCTTGGAAGTTAAGATGCCGGTGTCAAGAGATGCTTCATCTAGATAGGAAGCCTGCTTGATATGCGCCACCAGAGGTAGTAGCTGGGCCCGAGGTAAGGCCCTCCTCCAGGGCATCCGTCCAAGCACTAATCGCCTTAGCCACCCATGCAGAAGCCATTTGCCGGACGTGCGATAGCACCTACTTGTGTATAGATTCCCTTAGGGAAATTTTCCAACTTCCTGTCTGTCGGATCCTTAAGGGAAGCTGTATTGGAAATAGGAAGTGTACAACTCTTGATAAGACGGACAATGCGCGCATCAACAACAAGAGGAGGAGATTCCCATGTGCTATGCTTCTCAGAAGGGAGTAATAGGACGCAATGCGTCTGGAGACCTGAACCCGCCTGTTAGGAGCGGTCCAAGCCTCCGCTAGAATTTCCTCAAGTTGTTCAGATTTAGGAAACTCCACTGAGACCTTTTTCTGACGTTTGAAAACCGACGCATTGGGTCTAGGAGCTGGTTGTTCATCTTTAATAGAAAGGACTGATCTGACTTCCCTACTGAGGCAACATCTACTTTATGGAGATGCACCTCCTGAACAGACAAGGTCTCATCCTCAGAGGCACCGGAAGAATCCTCCTCTTGGTCCGAGGAGAGTTCCGAATCAGAAACCTCAACGTCTAGAGGACTGAGCTCTCAAGCCTGGATGATCTGTGACCGGAAGTACGGTCCCTATCTAGCATTTGCGGATAAGAGGCAGACGCCTGTGCTAAGCCCTGCACTGACTGTGAGAAGTTGTTCATCCATGGGGGTTCCAGCGCAGGCAGCTGCAAATGAGGCTGCATAATAGGGGTGGCTTGAACCCACAAAGTAGGAAGGACAGGCGCGGGAGCTGTAAGGCAATCCACCAACTGCAACATTGCCTGTGACAAGTTGGCCACCCATGTCGGTTCCTGTATGGGAGCAGTAGAAGGAACGTCTTACTGCGTGTCTGAGTAACACTGGATACAGAGACCATCCTGTACCGCATCCTGTGGGTAAACACAAGCACAACAGTGTCTACATGTATGCAGCAAAGGAGCCGCCTCCTCCTTGGGCGCTTTGTTCTTGGAAGACATGTTGCCGTGTTCCAAGGAAGTCCCACACACCAGGTTATATAACAGGGGTGTGCAAAAGGAAACAGTGCACTGAATGTAGGGGCCACACAAATTTAATGAGTGGGGCAACAGAGGGGGAGTTAACAGCTACAGAAACAAATAGACAATAGTGTGAAAAATGATTCAATGCAATAATAATAATAATAGGCTGATAATGCTCAACAAACCAACCCCAGTTGGCTGGATGGAGCTAAACTGTATATCCTGACCTGTGGGGAGGTATTTATTTATTATTATTTATTTATTACCAGTTATTTATATAGCGCACACATTTTCCGCAGCGCTTTACAGAGAATATTTGGCCATTCACATCAGTCCCTGCCCCAGTGGAGCTTACACTCTATATTCCGTATCACACACACACACACACATATACACACTAGGGGTAATTTTGCTAGGAGCCAATTAACCTACCAGTATATTTTTGGAGTGTGGGAGGAAACCGGAGTACCCGGAGGAAACCCACGCAAGCACAGGGAGAATATACAAACTCCACACAGTTAGGGCCGTAGTGGGTATCGAACCAATGACCTCAGTGCTGTGAAGCAGTAACGCTAACCATTACACCGTCTGTGCTGACCGGTATACAGGGTGACAGGAGCCAACCTCTCTGGAGATCAACTGTAGCCAGCACCTGTCTGGAGTAAAGCCCACGGCGGGAAGCTCTGTGAGGGAACACGCCAGGGAGGGGCTAACGGGGAGAGCCTACCTCCCCCTGCTGACATAGATCCCCCCAGGGCAATGGCCGCTTACAGATCCCATCAATGCTCACAATGTGGTGATGATCCCTAAGCTCTGCAGTCCCCGCTGCCTTCAAATGCCCTGGTGGTCTAGCAGGGGTGCAGGCGACCCGGCCTCCCGCTTCGTCAGCACCGCTGGTGGTCTCCACCCCGGCGGTGAAAGACGCGCTGATGCGACTCCCTGCAGCAGGGAGTCGATCTCTTACTTTGCGCTGCCCCCGGCTGGGGTCCTCCAAGTGCTGTGAGGACACAGCCGAGGTCGCTGACCCCGTCACCAGGGGATGGTGGAGCGATAGCGCAGGCGTCCTATAGGACGCCAGGTGCTGCCTGCTCAGTGAAAGAAGAAATAAATAACAGTGGGGCTGCTAATGCAGCCTCATATTTAGAGGTGCATGCTCCTGCAGCACCAAACTAGCCTGGTCTGCCTGGGCTAGGGGTGGGGTATAGGGGAGGAGGAGCCTGAGCTGCACATCTCTGAAGAAATTAACTGTTTTGTGCCCAGACTCCAGCGTAGTCCCTTTGTCCACTATGGATAGGTGAAGAAGAAAGTATTTTACACTCGAGGGATATCCCCACAATTAACTAAGGCACAATCCATCTATGGGTATCATCTGGCCATTTTCCCTTTGCTGACTAGACGTGTCTTCTAACAGGCAGTCTAGTTGAAGCCAAGTCTATAGGTAACCCGAGGGGGAACAAGGTGTCTGCCAAGAGCCACCCTTCCCCTAAAATAAGATCAGCCGGTAGGAAGCCTTTCCCAAGCTGAGCCTGATACATAAACAGCCTTGTCAGGGACCCCAATAAGTATGCCTGGATTGACTCAGACTAGGTCAGAGCCAGTAACAGTATCACCCTGACTGGTACTACACTAGCATTAGGACTGTGATTGCGCAGATCTCGAAGTCCTGGTGTAGCGAGGGCAGAGCCTAATTCAATACAATATTCTATCACTCTGCCAGTTTTACCATACACCGTTTTTCTGCCACCACTTACTGAAAATACAAAGGGGCCACAGGCCCCTAACACACTCACAATTGCGCAGTCCCTGTAACATAAACTATCACTCAGTTTGTTGATTCAGTGCTTCTAGCATTCAATAATAGTTATAGTGTAACCTTGCAGTCCAATAGCTTCTTCAAAGATTGGATTCTGGAGCATATAGGAAAATAGATTAATAAAGGAAATGGAAGTACAATGCTTAGTTACAGAAATTATATGAGTTAATATACCTACACTCGGCATCCCGGCTGACGAAATCTTGGCGCCGGAATGCCAGTACACGGTCAGAAGACCGGCGCAGGAAGCACGACAGTAGTTGACATGCCGCCACCGGAATTCCGACAGCCAGGATGCCAAACATAAGTATAGCGGGGCTGGTTAGGACTTAGCCGCGGGTGAGGGTTAGATTTAGCCGTCACTTGGTCGGTTAGCTACCACTGGGGGGGGGGGGTAAGGAATAGGCACTAACGGGGAGGGTTAGAATGGGGTTGGTGTTAGGAAGTAGGAACAGAGGGTTGGGTTAGAAGGGGGGAGCGTTACTATACTTACCGGACCCTTGCCGGGATCCTGAGCGTCGAGATGCCGCTGTCGGTATATTGACAACAGTCATCCCGACTCCTGGGATTTTGAACCCATTCCATATGAATAGAAAGGATTACAGATTACATACATATACGTGTGCGGCAATTTCAAAATAAAAAGGAAAAACTTACACAGACTTATACTGGTCTTATTCTGGGCCGGGGGAGAACATCAGGAAATGCAGGTCCAGACTTTGATACCCCTTTCACACTGCCATAAAATAACTCGGGTTACTGCGCCGTGTGAAAGGGCCCAGCATTTCCACCTAGGTAATGAGTTCAACCTGGCTCGCGGTGCGGTGTGAATGGATAACCCGGGTCTAGGCGACCTGGGTCCCGTTCACTGCACAGGGAGAGCCGGCGCTTAGAGATGAGATCAACTCCAAGTGCTGGCTCAGCAGCGACATAATCGACCTGGCATTATCGATGTGAAGGGGTATATTAGAGTTGATTTCCAAAATTAAGCATGGTATGGTACATTGCCCCGTCGTACCACTGCATCATGCTGTGGGTGCACACGGTGCGACATGTTGGCCTGACGGTTCACATGTGCTTGAAACATGTATAACCTTACAACTTGGACAGTACTGGCGGAGGATGGGAACCTCTGCTACAGGTATATCTATCAATGTTCAGCTGTGCACATATTTGCAGATTACAGCATCCTTCATATTACAAGTTTTACTGTGCAAAAAAAAACAACTTCTGGAACCCAGCCGAGGTCGCTGTCCCAGTCACCGGGGGTTGGTGGAGCGATAGCACAGGCGTCCTATAGGACGCCAGGTGCTGCCTGCTCAGTGAAAGAAAAAAATAAATAACAGTGGGGCTGCTAATGTACCCTCATATTTAGAGGTCCATGCTACTGCAGCACCAAACTAGACTGGCCTGCCTGGGCTAGGGGTGCGGTATAGGGGAGGAGGAGCCTGAGCTGCACATCTCTGAAGAAATTAACTGTTTGGTGCCCAGGTTTCGCTATAGTGTAACTACAAGTCCCAGCCTGATGTCACCTATGATGATACTTGTAGAAACACGCCAGCTGGGGAGTCACATGGTGCCTGCCTGCAGCGTCTATTACCTATTATACATCCCCCGTAACTGATGTCCTGCCAGGCAGGCAGCTACCGCCAATGCCAGCCTCTTCCCTCCCCATTCTCTTCTCACACAGTACATCACCGGCTGCACATCTACGGAAGGGGATCTATCTGCTCCCCTGCCGGCAGCCACACACCAGGGCAACTCTATCATCATGGTCACCTGGCCAGTCCGCCAGCACCATAGAGCCTCAGACCCGCTAGAGAGGTACCGGAAGTGGGCGCATACACGCTGGTGTCTGGCTCCTTCCTTCGTTTCAGCCGGCGCCATCAACGCCAGGCTACAGCAGGATGCCGACCGAGGACTACGAGTAAGTGTCGGTGGCGGGAGGGCGGACGGTGATAGGTGTCACAGCGGGGAGAGGACGGGCAGCTACTGGCGGAAGATGATGGGGAGATGGTGGTAGCAGTAGGGAGGGGGCAGAAAACTGCTGGCAGACACTGGTAGTAGTAGTAGTGAATGAGAGGGTACTCGATATTAGCAGAGAGGAAGCAGGTTAGTAGGAAACGTTAGTGACCATGGGGTCTATGTACTAAGCCTTGGAGAGAGAAAGTACCAACCAATTGGCTCCTAACTCACTTTACAGGCTGTTTGCAAACTGACAGGAGCTGATTGGTTTGTACTTTATCTCCATTTCTCTCTCTCTCTATCCACGGCTTAGTATATAGACCCATATGGGTGTAATGCTGAGAGAGCACAGACATATCATGGCCAGTGAGGAGGGAGAGGCAGGTGAGTTACTATAGTGTGAGTGGACGAGGAAGGTGATGATGATGGTGGTAGTATAGACAGAACTTGCAGTTGCCTGTAGATTACACATGCATAAGTAATAGAGATAGATGGGGTTAGCGATAAGGGCCTGAAGCAGCAGAGTGTAAAGGGTGGATAGGAAGCTGGTGGGGGTATAGAATGGTTGTGTGATAGTGAGGGGACAGAGAGCTGCAGGCAGAAGATACAGTCATAGGTGGAGATAAGAGGGCGGATTAGCGGAGGGTGTGGATGTCTGACCTATACTGCAAAGATGAAGCTACTGGTGGTTTGTGTTGGGAACAGCTGTAGTGTGTGGTTATAGTGGAGGAGAAGACTTAAGCTGGCCACACATCTAAAGATTATCTGTCCAACCAGCCAACTAGTTGATTGGTTGGAATGAAAATCTAGTAAGGAATGGGAGTAAATGATGATCAGAAATTTGCTCCTAAATGCCAGAAAATAGATGAAAATGGCGTCAGACAAGTTTGTTAAATGTTTGATCTAAACACTTTGTTCAAACAACAGTTTTTGTCCATTTTCCAGCGTTTGGGAGCAAATTGCTGATTGTCATTTGCTTTCATTCCTTACCAGATTTTCATTCCAACCAATCAACTAGTTGTCTGGTTGGATGTAAGTTGGTCTAGTGTGTGGCCAGCTTTACATTAGGTAAGAGGATGAGATGCTTAGACTACACTGAAGGCAGGCCTTAATAAGTACTCTGTCACAGCTCCAAGCCCAGCTGGGCCGATCAGGTAGAGGAGGAGGTTGAAGATGTCGAGCCTTTAAGTCCGCCTGTTGTAAAAGAGAAGGAGAAAGAAAAAGAGCGAGAGAGAGTCCCTGAACATGGCTGTGAGTATGACCCATAATGTGTGTGCAGATAATTATTTAGCAATACAACGTGTGGTAGGATTTAAGCTCATCGATGTCTGTGTTTAGAGTCTTTTACATAGAGAGCTATAGAGTATGTCTGTTCTGTTATCCCTGCTTGATATAACTTGCGTAAAAGCTTAGATTTGTGTCAACATAGACAGTTTAACATGTATCAGTGGTAAGTCCATTTAATAATTAATCATTTATTTCTGCATCTCTTACAAGTTAAAATAAAATTTACACTTCGGGGTGTTGGGAAATTGTATAACTATCAGCCTCTACTCTTCTACATGAAATCAGAGGCCGAGCTCCTTGTCATTGTATCATGCTGTTTTAGTGGACATGTGGTCAGAATTATATATTATTCAGGAGCCAAGTTCAGATGTCAGAGAGCCACAAGGTGCACACATTGAGAGAAATAAAAAAAAAAAAAAAATTACCAGTTTACATGCTGAGGCTCCATGACTTCTACTGTCTTTCCAAGCTTGTGATAGTTATTTACTATTAGTGATTGTTTCAAGTGTTCCAGGACTAATAATATAGCAGACTGGGTATAGGTGTTAATAAGGCATATTGGTATTTAATGGAACATTATTATAACATCTGATCTTCCCTAGTTGTTCTGGACACTCCCAAAGAGGTCATCAATGGAAACATAAAGACTATCACAGAATACAAACTGGATGAAGATGGCAAGAAAATTAAGGTGGGTGGAGTGTGAGTGTTGAAAGGCTCCGTGGTGGACTTATCTCCTTGTCTGAGTCTCTGTGATAAAGAAAAGATCCCTTTGTCTGGGATTTCGGCAATGTTACCCTACCAGATGGAAGCAAACAGAAATAAGGATAAAGATCTCAGCAGCAATATTATCCCCTCTGGAAGGCAGCACTGAGAACACGGATAATTGTACTGGAGAATAAATCTCTATCTAGTCAGTACATGTAAGTTAGTATTGCTCTCCTGGCTTTGTACTGCAGGATCATTAGGCTGTTCTTGTACTGATGCTCCTGGTCTCTAGCACTCAGTCCAGCTCTGACTAGACATGAGATGAGCATTGCAGAGTTTTAGAACTCTGACAGTCGAGCAGCTGAAGGTGAGATTTCTGTTAGTAAGGGAACATGGTGCTCTTCCAGCAGACGGCTTGGTGAAAATATGGAGCTACTAGTGCTGTTTTTGTGGTAACATCTTTCCCCTTTTACTAGGTATAGTAGTGCTGAAGCTCTATTGTCCATAACACAAACACCACCCCTAACTTTAAATGCTGTTTTTAGAGAAGTCCTCTAATGTTACCTTATCACATAGCCAAGTGCCACCTCATCCAGTGATTCCTCAATATTTTATCGCAATATACCACTTGATGCTTACATGGTAAAACCTACATTGACAAGCGTGTGGAGAAAATCGCTGGGACGCCGGCAGACCGTACCCCAGAGAAAGCCTTCTTTTATTATATAACCTGTGGAATATGGAAATCATTTAAAAGCACAGTGTTGTGGTGCCCTACTCCTAAATGATGATGCGGATGCAAGTGGCTGATGGGTAATTCTGACAGCACATATACAAGTATGGGAGCGAAAAGTAATGCCTGTCTGACCCATGCTGGCTCTGGCAGCACTCTTCTTGGGGGCTTAGAGGTAACAATCGGTGGCCATATCTTTGTGTAGAACAGAGTCACAGAATATCAGCAATAATTAAATTTTTCCTTCCTGGTATTCAGAATATTATAGGTAATGGGATTATGGATAAGGATTCCCATACCTACCTGTAATATAACGATGTCATCTGCACTGCTGATTAACCTGCCTGGTGTAAGACTCATGAGTATTAAATGGTAACCTGCACGTATGAGAACATAATTCAACCAATTGATGCTGGAAAGAGGTCATGGGGCATAATGGAAGGTTCCCCATTGCTGTGGCAAGTGCCTATGCTAAAACATAGGGAATAACAAATAAAATAACATTGTAGCCAATATACACTAAGATATTGTAAACCATGCTGTCTATAGAAGTCATTCTGTCACCAAATAAAGCTCTGTAAACTGCACTGACATGGAGAAGTGGAGTTTATCTGATTATTTAGTGCTTGGAAGCACTGTCATCTCTGACGGCTGTATCGCATGTTCTAACACTGGAATATCATATGCCAGGTATACAATAGCACTGTACAGACTAGGTGCAAACCTAGCGATCCGTGTCTGCCAGCTTGTCATATGTTTGGGACCCTGGCCATCACCTCAAACTCTGACATTCCTGCCACTACACCATGCCCCTAAGAGAAGGAGATGAGGGTTTTGAGAACTGGAATGGCGGTCTCCTAAAAGCGGAGCTCAAATTGCAGACACAGTATTTTTAATATAGGATTTTGTTATTGTTCACCACCTAGTGATTTATTTTGCCGTGATCTAATGGTAGTATTTAGAGAGAAATGTCATCTAACCCCAAATACTTTTCCCTTTAATTGGTCAGCGAATAAAATACATTTGTTCACCTTAGATGCCCATTATATTGGATGATGACCTAACACATTGAGTATATTTAGCAGATCTTTATCCATCTTCCTACAGATCGTGCGCACTTTTAAAATTGAAACCCGGAAAGCTTCCAAAGTGGTGGCTCGCAGGAAGGTGAGTGAGGGGCCGTGGGTACATTCCTGCGAGCAGTAATGGCGCAGCATTGTGTATTGCACTCTGGAATATGGGGGGGTGTTGGGAAGAGGATTTTATCTATTGGCAAAGTGACAATCGGGTGTAAATGGGTGCTGTCCTCTGTTTCAGAATTGGAAGAAATTTGGGAATTCTGAATTTGACGCTCCTGGACCAAATGTAGCAACCACCACAGTCAGTGACGATGTCCTGATGACCTTTATCACCAATAAGGAGGTGAGATAAGTGTGACACACAGAACATGGCAAGCTGTTTCTGCCATTTAGATCTCTGACCGTACTACCATTCCTAACGCCAGGAATAGCTCTTTTGTAAACCTGATTGTCCTCTGACATTCTGCGCGCTCTTCCTCTAGTCTGTAATGTTTGTAATGCTGCATCTACAGACCATGTATTATTGGCATATTATGAAATAGCTGGATGGATAACGATATGGCAGAGGGTTAAAAAGGAAAACTATAATACGCTATACTGTTGGCTTGTGGAGTCAGGACCAGTGAGAAGTTAATTATATTCAGACAGCACAAAATAGTGGTGATTTGAAAATGCAAGAACTGGCCTCAGCAATTCTGGGCTGCTAGGTCACCGCAATAAGCAAATCTCTGCTGCTGTGACCTAATATGTTCTCCCCATCCCTCACCTCTCCCACTCTCTACCCCTCCTAAATCTCTGCTCCTGGGGCCTAATCCATTCTCCCCACCCCTTACACTCCCCACTCTCTGCCCCTCCTACATATTTGCTGCTGGGGCCTTAATACACCTTCTGTTCCTCACCTCTTACACTCTCCACCCCTCCTAAATATATCTGCTGCTGGGGCTTAATCTCTGCTCCTCTAACACTCCCCACACCTTACCTCTCCCACTCTCTACCCCTCCTAAATACTTGCTGCTGGGGCCTAATTCATGCTTCCCGTCCCTCTCTTCTTACACTCTCCAACCCTCCTAAATATCTGCTACTGGGGCCTGATCCTTATTCCCTGCCCCTCTCCTCTTCCACTCTCCACCTCTCCCAAATTGGTGTTATGTACTAGATAGTATAATAGCAGCTGTGCTAATTCACATATCCACATGCCTACGTTTCTCCAAGGCACAAACACTACAGAATAGTGGTAGCAGCATTACGTACCTGTCTTGTTTACTTTTGAAAGAAAAAAATGCCCAGCTCTTAGCTCATATATGAGCTGGTAGGTGTCCTGTGTCTTGTGTGTCCTTCTGTTCAGTACCTTGGGAGGGAATTGGTATGAAATACCGTCGGCCGCATGGCCGGCGGTTCGATTCTCGTCAGCGGCAGCCCGACAGAAGCAGAGTGCGACGCAGCGGAAGCCCGACAGCGCTGGAAATCCCGATCGTGGATAGGTACGTATCCACTAACCTAACCCCCCTAACCATCCTTAGGGGTGCCTAACCCTAACTTCCCCCCCAAGTGCCTAACCCTAATCCCCCCTTAAGTGCCTAACCCTAACCACCCCCTTCCCCGCTGCCTAAAGCTAAGTCCCCCGGGGGGGTGCCTAACCCTAAGTCCCCCCCCGGGGGTGCCTATCCCTCCCCCTAGCCTGACCCTAACCCTCCCGGGGGGGTGCCTAACCCTCCCCCCCCCCACCCGCGCGGCTGTCCGCTCGCGGCGCCCGGCGTCGGGGAAATGCGGGCGTCTACATCTAGACGCCCGGCATTTCACCCTTGACGGGATAAGACAGTCGGGAAGCCGGCTGCCTGTATTTAGGCAGTCGGCTTCCCGATTGCCTCCCCCTTGGGAGTCCTTACGTTATGCAATTGTCTTGTTTGTTGAATACACTACTCTTCATACAGGCTGAAGCTGACACCAGTCTTCTACTCTAACAGGATCTAAATAACCAGGAGGAGGAGGACCCAATGAACAAGCTGAAGGGTCAGAAGATTGTGTCTTGTAGGATTTGTAAAGGGGACCACTGGACCACAAAGTGTCCTTACAAAGACACGTTGGGTCCTATGCAGAAGGAGCTGGCCGAGCAGCTAGGCCTGTCTACAGCGGATAAGGAGAAAGTGCCAGGGGCTGGTTAGTTTAATCTGCACATTACTTACTATCTCCAAAGACCCATTTCTGATGGATATGTATGGTCGAATTATAAAACATATTGAACACTATTCATTATTATATATTTTCTTTGCCGCAGAGCCTGAGCCAGCACAGGCTCCCGTGAGCAAGACAGGGAAGTATGTTCCTCCGAGTCTGAGGGATGGGGCGAGTCGGAGAGGAGAGTCCATGCAGCCTAATCGCAGAGGTACGAATGCTCCATGTTACATGAATCTGGTGGTCTAGTGGTCACTAGGCTCAGAGTGGTTTACTGACCCCTCACTGAATTAATGTTATCGGCTTCCCACCACGTCCTTAGTGTAAACATTTGACTTACTGCATCCCTCCTATAGCTGATGACAACGCTACAATCCGTGTGACCAACTTATCTGAGGACACCCGGGAAACCGACCTCCAGGAGCTCTTCAGGCCATTTGGCTCTATCTCTCGAATCTACCTGGCTAAGGATAAAACCACCGGGCAGTCAAAGGTAGCTGCATCTTCTGATCAGACCATGCGTCCCCTGCTATGTCTATAACCCTGTACTGAGATGGAGACCTCACCTCCTGTCTCTTCTCTCCCCAGGGTTTTGCCTTCATCAGTTTCCATCGCAGAGAAGATGCAGCCCGCGCCATCGCTGGTGTCTCCGGCTTCGGTTATGACCATCTCATCCTGAATGTGGAATGGGCCAAGTAAGCTTTTATAGGCTTTGTGTATACACCTTCCAGGCTTCTCCTCTTCCTCCTCACTATGGAGATCACTTATAGATAATACAAGGACATCTGATTTCATAGCGTTTTATTGGGTATATGTGACATGTTTTCATACAGATTTGTGTTTTATTACCACCTGTCCTAGTTTACCAGGAACATCACATCCCTGCTCTGTGCTGCTGGCAGACCCGCACCCTGCTCAGCAAGCTTTATGGCGTCATGTTTGCTCCCATTGCCCCATTATGACACTGTCACATGCAGCCCTGTCATCACTGACCTAATCACATGGGTTGTCCAGTCACTGCCTCCCACAAGATCATCTCCTGACATAATCTGGGTTGTCCACAGCAATTTCCATCCATCAGCTAATTGTGGACATCCCAAGTGAGCAGAAGAAGAATGTATACAGTGAGGTGTTCTGGTCCTAGTCAAAAGCAGCCCAAAATATTAATAATTTTATTTATAAACTACCAGTTCTTCCCAAGCCCCTTAGACAAGGACACAAAATATACATGATATCATTATAGGAACGTATGTAAACATAGGGTGTCCTTCTCGCTACAGATCCATATGTTTTAGTGCAGGGGTTAATTAGTTTTGACTCGTTAGGATCGGCCTCGTATTATGAAAATACTGTATGTGGAATTGATGAGTTGCATTCTTAATAAGTTATTTTATATCACACTGTTTAACAGTTACTTATTGCCAGCCTATTCTGTGCTTTACAACAAAACATTAATAAGATGACACTGGGTAATAGACAGATAATAAGGCCATGCTTGCTAGCCTACGATCTATAGAGTAGGCAAACTAAATGCACGTGGATTACACATGTGAATAATTGGTTAATTATGTAACTTTAGTGTTTATAAGAATAGCGTACTCCTTACTGTAAATCATTACAAATATTCGCATCTGCTCCTAGATCCATGACGGCTGTGTCAGTGTTTTGGTTTCCACACACCCTGACAACTCTCTTCTTTTCCACAGACCCTCAACCAACTGAGCGTGAAACTGCTGTGTATGACTATAGGACGGGAATTATTGCTGATCACTTACTGGATTCTAATAAAACATCTGAAAACCAAAGATGATCTGATCTTGTTTGTAAAAGGTTTCACCTCTGCTTTTATAGGGTTTCACTTATGTAACCGCTGTAGAGTTCCAATCCTAAATCTATGTTGATGGGTTGAGGTGGGGAGTACTGAGTTGTGCTCTTCATGTTCTGCAGTGTATTTTATTAGCATATTCCATTGTGCTGTACAACTGGGTGCGGAACTGTAATAAGGCAAAGAGGTAAGAGGGCCCTGCTCGCTAGCTTACCGTCTATAGGGAAATGGGAATATGATACAGGAGGATGAGCGCCACGTTTTGCAAATTGGCCCAGCTAGATTGCGGTGTCTCTTGGTGGGCTGTATCATCCAGTCACACAGCAATGTTGGGCTGGTGGCAGCAGTCACACCTGCTATTACATTTAAATAGAAAAAGCATCCCCCAAAATAAGTTGCTCTTACAGTGTCAACACACAATTCAATGAAGCAAAACGTGCACATAACTGATATAAATGTATGTAAAAGGCTTTAATTATCCATCTCGCTAGGTGGAACACTAATAGATTTGGATGTATAATGTGCATACACATACATATAAGGATTTTACCAAATGTCTCCTGGCATGAATTGCTGAAAGCGCCAGTTCAGAAAGTCACTGAATCATCCATTGTCTGATGTTTAAATTGAAGTGTATATGGGGAGTTTGTAGTCTCCTTTCACCTATACAGTGTTGCTATAGGGAAAGTAATACCCCTTTTACACTAAAGTCCTGGGATTTGGAACCTGTTTCTATCCTGGATCAGACCCCCTTTTACACTGTGGCACACTGGAGCTTGGGTCAGCACTGACTCGGCGCAGGTGAGCAGCGCTTCCCCTCCGCGACCCTCTTACCTCACTCCGCAGTGTTCCGGAGGCAGGGAGAGTGGATGGGGTGCGCTGCTCCGTTCTGTTTGGGCCGGTCCTGGTTTCGGTGAACGCTTGGAGATGGTGTCCTCTCCAAGCACCACTGAAGCCGGCCAATCGGGTGGCATGATCCGGGTCATTGTGACCCGGCTTGCACCATTTACACTGCAGGGTGACATGGGAACGACCCGTGCTCAACCCTGCAATTTACCCGAGCTGGACCCGGGTGGATCAATTTACACTGACAAATCTAGGGTTGATACGCGTTCACGTTCATCATACCGGGATTTTTATGTCTGTGTAAAAGGGGTATAGGAGTTTGATCAATCTGGCTTCAGGTAAACATAAACCTTCATGTTAATGTGAATTATTTCTGTTGTCAATCATTTATATAGCACCACCAATTATGCAGCGCTGTACACAGAATTTTTGTCATGTTCAACAGACAATGCCCAAATTCCATAACACGCATGCACTAGGGCGGAGTTTCCGAAGCTCCGCCATTACAGTCCATGTTTTAAGGATAGCCATGCCTAAGTCCAGATGGATAAATCCAATCGACTGAGGTACGAATTAAGTCACCTGTGCTCAAGCATGGCTATCCTTTAAACATGGACTGTAATGGCAGAGTTTGGGAACCTCTGTGCTAGGGTACATTTTAGACAGCAGCCAACTTTCCTATAAATATGGTTTGAGTAAACTGGAGTATCCGGAGGAAACCCATGCAAACCTGGGGAGAACATAAAAACTCCACACAGTGGGTCCTGTTTGGGTAATCTAGCTCATGGAAATGCTGCTGTGAGGCTGAAATGCTAACCATTGTGCCATTTTCATTATAATTTTTTTTTTTATTGCTTGTCAACAACCGAGAATGCACAAACCTGTTTCTCTAGCAGGAACATTTCCATTTTAACTCTATGGGGGGAATTCAATTAAGTGCAATTCGATCTCACCCCCTGAGTAAGTGTGGCTGTATGTGGATTTTCTTTTTTTAATAGGGCCGCAAGCAAAATTGTTCTGATGCTGTTGCCTGTGTTTAAACAACTCTTGCCCCCTTGCGTGCCCCTTGCATTCCCTGTTATATTTTGCTATGCCCAAAAAGCTCTTGTATGGTACTTCTGCCTCATTAGTCACTGCTTTCAGACCACTGTGGTGATAAAACTGCAGTAAAAAAAATGTGGGATGTAGTTGGCATCCTGGCGCTCTGAATGCCAGAATCCTGGCGGCTGCAATCCCAAAGGTAAGTTTTAGGGTTAGGCTGCAGGGGGGGGGAAATGCTTAGGGTTAGGCTGCGGGAGGGTAGGGGCAAGGGCAAGGGTAAAATTACCTGCAGGCATCGGGATTACAGCCTTCGGGATTCTGACTGCTGCATTCTGTGCACCGGGATTGTGTGCCAGTGAGCAGAGTAAAGCTGCCCATACACTTTTAAGATTATCTCTCTAACTAGTCTGGATGGAGCGAAAATCTGGTAATGTATGGGAGCAAATGACGATTGACGATTGCTCCCAAAAGCGGATTTAACCAATTTGATTTGTTAGTTTTCTGCGTTTGGGAGCAAATACTCGATGGTTAGACGTAAAGTGTATGGCCTTCTTTATTTTAATCAGCCATTGCTTAGTGGCTGTAATTGCTTTATTAGGTATATCTGTGTAATATCTAATCGGTGAGACTTGTCATTTATGTGGATATGGAACATTTTTCTAGTACCGTGTTTCCCCGATAATCAGCCCAACCCCTACTTTTGAAAAAGAGTCCAAAATAAGCCCTGCCCTGAAAATAAGCCCTAACAAGTCAGACTCCAAAACAAGCTTTCAATAAAGTTTGTTTTGGAATCAGCACGCGTGACGTCACAGCGCAGGGGCGAGGTCGACGTCGGAGGAGTCGTGGATCAAAAGGAGCTGTGGACCGTGGAGGAAGGAGCCGCCGCCGGAGTCTTATCGTAAAGGTAAGTGGGGAAATGGCGCACCGTGCACAGACTGCATTCAACAGGGAGATGATTAAAGAAAAAAAGGGCACGAGTCGGGGGCCCGGGGCGAAGGAGGGGCACAGGCTGCATTCAACAACGGGGGGAGAGGGAGAGGCACAGACTGCATTCAACAACGTTAATTTTAATTAAAATAAGCCATACCCTGAAAATAAGCCCTATGGAATTTTTTTGAGCAAAAAAAAATAACTTATTATCGGGGAAACACGGTATTAATACAATTACAATGTTGATACTACTTGTCTCATTGATAGACTTCTTTTTTTTTTTACATGACAAAATTTTATTGAAAAGTAAATATACAGAAAGGTACAGATGGGTCTATAGAATCAATCATAACAAAACACTACAAAAAAGCTGAAAAAGATAACCTAAATCAGTCAAATTTAAAACATGAAAAATACATATGTATGTAAATTTATTTACTGACATATAAATAAAAGATGCGAGCCAGGAAAAATGGGGAGAGGGGTGGTGAGGGCAAAGAGACTGGTGATGAGGCAGGTGAGAGCAACACACACAAAAAAAAAAATATATGAGAAGAAAAAGAAAGAAACAGGTTGATAGGGCTAGCTACTATGTCATACTTGGGAGAGGAACATTCTGAAAGAGATACCAAGGTGTCCAAACTGCATGAAACCTGTCCACTGTTATTCTAAAGACTAGTGATGTACTCCATTTTGGAAACATACCAGATCCTGTTAATTCCCGACGAGAGGGCGGGGAGAGCTGCTTCCAGGCCCTAGCAATCTGGTATTTAGCTGCACAAGAAATATGTAGGATCAATTTGTTGACCTGCCTAGATGACTGGCAGACTGGGGCACACAAGAGTAGCGAGGCCGGGGAGAGTGACGAATGTGCTGGTACGATTGAGGAAATGAGCGATTTGACCATAGCCCAAAAAGGTGTGATCAGAGGACAGGCCCACCAAACATGGAGAAAAGTGCCAATCTGGCCGCAGTGATGCCAGCATGACTGTGAGACATTGAGATACATTCGGTGTAAGCGGTCTGGAACCAGATACCATCGGGAGTGCACGTTATAAGAGGTCTCCTTATTAGAAACACTAATGGAGCATTTTGACACATTAGACCGAATTGCTTCCCAAGTGCTATCCTCCAAGGAGGACAGTAGGGCCGAAATTAGGATTTTTGTCACCAGGGGCAAGACAGTAATTTGGCGACCCCCTTGGTAATTCCCCCCTGCATCAGTGCCCCTGTAGTAGTGCCCATATAGTAATGCCCCTGTAGTAGTGCCCATATGATAATGCCCCCATATCAATGCCCCTGTAGTAGAGCCTGTGGCCGGAGGCTGGCCTCACGTGGGGAATGGCGGCCGCGGCACTGAGGGGGTTAACCCCCGTGCTGCAGCGCCATTTTTAAATATAACTATAGGCGCTAGGCACCCTGTATTGGAATGTTACTGGCGCTAGGCGCCATCTGTGAAATGTTGCCGGTGCTGGACGCCGAGTGTTCCATGTTTCTGTGCCGCAGCCCCGGACTCTCCGGCGGCTGCGGCGATGGCTGATGTTAACCCCCCACCCCCCGGTGTGCTGCACTGGGGGGGGACCGGAGTGCAGGGAGCCGCTCTGCGCTCCACACTGGGACCCGGGAGTGTGACTCCCGGCGTCCCAGCTCCACAAGGACGCCGCTGGCCCCTCCGTGCCGGCTGGTTACTGCTGCCAGGCAGCGGAGGGCAGGGCGGGATGCCAACCGCTGGGGGCTGGGAACTCAGCTCCCGGCGCCCCAGCTACGCGGCGAGGTGCTCTGCGTCAGAGGGCCGGGGGCTGTGTGTTGCGCTACAGCCCCCGGGCAGCCTCCGGAAATGGCAGAGCTAGGTGCTGGCTGCTGGGGACCGGGAGCAGCGCTCCCGGCGCCCCAGTGCACCTGGCCAGTAGGAAGTCGCTGCCGCCGGGACAAGTGTCCCGGACGGCAGGGCTAAGCTCCACATAAAGGGGGAACCCTGTGGCCTGTTTGAGCAGAATACTGCTATGGTGGGAGGTGGGGTATGCCACAATTGGAACACAGTGGTTGGCAATTGTTTGGGAATTGGACCACCTTCAGCACTATATGTGCAACTGGTCCCCTAAAAGGGAAACTGACAGACTGTTGTGGTGGAGCCTTGGACTTCAGTGTGACTATTTGGACATTGTGCACCGACAAGGAAAGACCCACTGCAATATGGATGAACTGTCAAGGCCGGAGCCGAAGCCCCCCAGGTAGTTTCCTTGAACCCCCCAAGAGACTGCGGGACCAGGAGCCAAATCGTTGGGACATGGCCCTCTGGTGGCCCGCTTGAGGGGGGGGGAGAAGTGTGGCTTGAGGCCGGCCTCACGTGGGGAATGGCGGCCGCGGCACTGAGGGGGTTAACCCCCGTGCTGCGGCGCCATTTTTAAATATAACAATAGGCGCTAGGCGCCCTGTATTGGAATGTGTTACTGGCGCTAGGCGCCATCTGTGAAATGTTGCCGGTGCTGGACGCCAAGTGTTCCATGTTTCTGTGCCACAGCCCGGACTGTCTCCGGCGGCTGCGGCGATGACTGATGTTAACCCCCCACCCCCCGGTGTGCTGCACTGGGGGGGGACTGGAGTGCAGGGAGCTGCTCTGCGCTCCCGGCGCCCCAGTGCGCCAAGCCAGTAGGAAGTCGCTGCCGCCGGGACAAGTGTCCCGGACGGCAGGGCTAAGCGCCACATGAAGGGGGAACCGGGCTAGCCGGCTCCCTGTGTGGCGCTGGTTAACCCCCGGTGCGCTGAGCACTGGGGACTGGGAGCGTAGCTCCCGATGCCCCAGCACCCCCAGACAGATTGGCTGCCCACTGGGGCAGGGAGAGTTAGCGCCCTGTTCCTCCAGTGTGGAAAGGGGGAGAGCAGCTGAGAGCTGCTGGGGGAAAGGTACAGCTGCTGCAGCCAGGGCATGGTCCCAGGCTGCAGAGCTAAGAGCCCGGTACTGGGGACTGAGAGCTCAGCTCCCAGTATCCCAGCACTGCAGGGTTGATTTAGTAAAGCCCAGCGATGAGCGCTGGGCACAGTTAAAAGCACACCCCTAGGTACATGTGGTTAAATTAAATGTATAATATGAAATGCATGTATGTTAAATGTATAATTCAAGGAAAAGTGCACTTACCTGTGGTCTGTGAAGGTCCAGGAGCATCCAGAGCTCTCTGTGGGCTGCTGGGTCCCCCAGCCTCTTCCCTAGGGGAATAATATGTTCTCCTATGCAGCCTCATGCCTGGAAGTGGTATGAGGGGGTGCATAGGAAGCTGGCTAATGCAGCCAGCTAAGTGGGTTTAGGGAGCTTCAAATCGCTTCCCTTCCATGGTCAGGAAACCGTGCCCAGGGACCCTGCTTGCCCACCTCTGGAGCTCAGATTCAGGCAGAAGTAGGAAGCTTGGTCCCTTAGCAGATTCCTGGAAGTAGGGTTTTGGAGGGAAACCTTCCCCCGGCCCTAGACGAGCCGACTCCTGGGTGGCGACCAAAACCCCAGGTAGTTTCAGGCTCAGGGGAGTGACCACTCCCCACTGTCCATAGGGGACAATGTTAAATGTGCATGTGGCCAGCACATGCACAGGTCATGCACTTATGATGATTGGTTGGAAACCACAGGGTGGGCTTACCCCCTGTGGTAATGTGTATTAGAGTGGCATAAAAAGAGGGCCTGTGAGCCCTGTATGTGGGACATCTTTGAAAATCCTGTGTGGAGAAGAATTGCTGTAACATCTTATGTATGCTGATCATTCCCCTTCAATCCGAAGGGAGGGTCTTTTTTAAGACTTTGAGCAATAAACACCTTGCCTGACTTCAATGGTATCTCAATCCTGCGACCAACAGAATTGCGCAAAACGCTATTCCGTTCTCCTGCTGTTCTGGGTAAGAGCTCCGTGTCTCCAAGTTCAAGCCCTCTGCCAGCTACCATGCAGACCTGGTCCATTGCAAGGGATCAGGTGGGAACAGCTGACACCAAACAGGAGGTGTGTCCGCAGTTAGTCAAACGCATACGCAGCAGAGGCGGTTCCAGGTGCCGACGTAGCAGCCTGATTGTACGTAAAAAGCGATTCCAAACGCCGATGGTAGAGTTTGGTGGTGGCAGCATCGTTAAACGCCCACGGCGCAGTGGGCGGAGTCAGTGACAGGAGGTCACTGACGGTGAGTGGGAGTCCAAAAGCGCTAACCCGTGACAAGGGACGGCCTAGGCGAAAGGCGTCCGGTCACATCTGGTGGCATAGCGGTGGGATAATCCCAGGCGGCTTTTCAGTCACCCGACGAGAGAAGCTGAGTTACTCAGGAGAGGAGTAACTGCAGTTCAGGAGAACGCGCAGGATGACTGATTACAACGGAATGGAGTTGCATCAGACGGAGGTGGAAAGTGCGGCCAGCGTAACAATGGACGCCCCTCAGAACGTGGTGAGAGCAACACGTCCCGCCCCCTCTCACAGCAGTTATGTTTCTCAGCATTCCCCAGCATGGCAGGGATCCCAACGAATGTATACCCTAGTGGAGCGGCTAGCGGAATTGGGAGAAAAGGCAACAGAACAAGAACGTATGCTCATCATTCGGATGTGGCATGACGAGCGGGCACCACGGGCCGTGGTACCCCAAGCACCGTTGCAGACTGCTGTACCGGGATCAGATCGTATCCAGTTTGCCAAGTTTGCAGACGGCAATGGGGACATTGATGGACATTTGCAAGTATTTGAAAGGACTTGTAAACTACACGATTTACCCAAGCAGGAGTGGGTCAGACACCTGGTGCCCACACTGCACGGAAAGGCCTATCGAGGAGTGGCCACCGAGGACTGCGGTGACTATGACGAAGTTGTAAGGGCCCTCCTACAGCGATACTTTGTCACTCCTGAGTCCTACAGGAAAAAGTTCCGGGACTTGCCCAAGAACCCTACCAGCACCCATGAGCAGTTCGCCACCCAGCTGAGGCAGTATGTGGTGAAGTGGGTGAAGGGATCTGGTGCCACTACCTGGGACGCACTGATTGATCTGCTATGCCAAGAGCAGTTCTACCGCAGGTGCGCCCTAGAGGTGAAGGAGTGGGTGCTAGACCGGGAGCCACCAAGCTTGAAGATGGCGGCCCAGTTAGCAGACCAGTATGTGGCAATTCGGCCACAAGGGCAGAATCGCCTGACTAGCAGCAGACCCCAATGGACTGTACAACCAGGGGAAAACCCCTCTTCTGCTCATCACCCCCCAAAGCGGGTATCCTCCAACCCGGGTGCCCTTGGCCAGCAACCACCCCACCCTGTCCCTGCAAATCATCAGAGACCACCGGGGCCCCGACTGGACAAGAAGTGTTATGACTGTGGGAAAATCGAACATCTGAGGATGAACTGTCCCACACCCCAAGCACCCCAGACTCGTGCCCCAAATCCGAGTGCTGGAGCCCGGCTTGCTTGCCTGACCCGGGGAGGTGAGCCCAAAGAGACTGTTCCTACTCCAGACAGTCCAGTGGAGTGTGGGGAGAATCAGGTGGACTCTACGGAGAGAGTCACCTGCATGGCCAAGGGGCCACCCCAAAATATGTGGCGGCACCTGCAGATGGTCCAAGTGGGGCCCCTGCAGGGACAAGGATTAAGAGACTCTGGGGCCTCAATCACTGTTGTGAGCCCCTGCCTAATTGATCCTGCCACAGTACTGCCAGGTCGCACTGCCAAAGTGACCGTGGCAGGCGGAATGGAGCGAGAGGTACCTGTGGCGAGAGTCTACCTGGACTGGGGAACTGGCCCAGAGTTGAGGGATGTTGCCATGATGGATGGCCTTCCAAACGATGTGGTCCTGGGGAATGACCTTGGTGGTGGAATCGTTACCACGTTTGCTGACGCCATCGCCCGGAGTCAAGTTTCCAGATCACAGTCTACATCAACTGCACCAGAACAGCCCAGCCCAGAGGAAAGACCACAGCGGTTAGACAACTGCCAGCGCAGCTTACCACAGCATCAACCAGCCCAGAGGAAAAGATTACAGCGGCTAGATCAGCACATCTACCCAGCATGCCTTTTGCCTCTGGTATGCCTACGTCCCCTAGCAACGCAGAGGATGTTGGTTCCGGCTCATTGGATCCTGTGAGGGTGCCCAGTGATGCTCCTGTCCCTAGTGGTTTGCTAACTCCAGCGGTGAGTTTGAGTGACCACACTGACTTCCCTTTCACTAACCTTCACCAGACTGACCCTAGCAATCCCAACCCATATCCCCCTGTAGACTGTCCCTACTTAGAAAGAAGTGAGGGCCACCAACAGAAGTTCAGGGAAGCTCAGCTTGCTGACTCATATCTGGAAAGCATATCGTGCCAAGCTGGCAGCGGCTTTTCAGGGATAGCGGCAGTGAGTGTGACCTGGCGGGAAGGGTTAAGATACAGGGTAGCCAGGAAAGTAGGAGGGGATAGGCCAGTTAGGGAGCAAGGTCCCCTGCTTGTGCCAAGTAGATCGGGGAAGACACGCAGCCTACCCGTGTTGGATTCCACACGGAGCTCAGAGGCTGGTGATCTGTCCACCATCACTGTGGAACAGGTAGCGGACTAGGTGGTGAGAGGAGGCCTAGGAGACAGGGTAGGTTCCCAAAGTCATAGGTCATTGGAGGAGGATGGTGGGGCAGGTCTGCCAGTTAGTGCAGACAGATGCCAGGTGGAGATGACAGAGGTTCAGTGCCTGGGGTATAGAGTGGGGGGAGGCAGTGGTAGGCCCAGACCAGTGGGGGTGGAGGCAATCAGAAACTGTCCCCGTCCCACAACCCCAAGACAGGTACTGACCTCAGAAACTGTAAGGCCCTACGGACTAGTTGTCCCTGACTGTAGTACGGTAGTGACAACCCTTACAGAGTTGATCAGGGAGGGACTTCCCAAGTCAGTGGACTGGATACCCGCTCGTGAGTTGGCATTCCAGTCATGGAAGGAGGCTCCGGTACTAGTTCCAGTGCAGATGGCGCAAATTCAGGACCAGGACATTGTGGTACGAACTAATGCGTCATTGCATGGACCTGGAGCAGTACGGAGCCAGGAGTAGCCATATGGGCAGGAGCACCCTGTGGCCTGTTTGAGCAGAATACTGCTATGGTGGGAGGTGGGGTATGCCACAATTGGAACACAGTGGTTGGCAATTGTTTGGGAATTGGACCACCTTCAGCACTATGTGTGCGACTGGTCCCCCAAAAGGGAAACTGACAGACTGTTGTGGTGGAGCCTTGGACTTCAGTGTGACTATTTGGACATTGTGCACCGACAAGGAAAGACCCACTGCAATATGGATGAACTGTCAAGGCCGGAGCCGAAGCCCCCCAGGTAGTTTCCTTGAACCCCCCAAGAGACTGCGGGACCAGGAGCCAAATCGTTGGGACATGGCCCTCTGGTGGCCCGCTTGAGGGGGGGGGACAAGTGTGGCTTGAGGCCGGCCTCACGTGGGGAATGGCGGCCGCGGCACTGAGGGGGTTAACCCCCGTGCTGCGGCGCCATTTTTAAATATAACAATAGGCGCTAGGCGCCCTGTATCGGAATGTGTTACTGGCGCTAGGCACCATCTGTGAAATGTTGCCGGTGCTGGACCCCAAGTGTTCCATGTTTCTGTGCCACAGCCCCGGACTGTCTCTGGCGGCTGCGGCGATGACTGATGTTAACCCCCCACCCCCCGGTGTGCTGCACTGGGGGGGGACTGGAGTGCAGGGAGCTGCTCTGCGCTCCCGGCGCCCCAGTGCGCCAGGCCAGTAGGAAGTCGCTGCCGCCGGGACAAGTGTCCCGGACGGCAGGGCTAAGCGCCACATGAAGGGGGAACCGGGCTAGCCGGCTCCCTGTGTGGCGCTGGTTAACCCCCGGTGCGCGGCACCGGGGGAAGTGTGCACTGAGCGCTGGGGACTGGGAGCATAGCTCCCGATGCCCCAGCACCCCCAGACAGATTGGCTGCCCACTGGGGCAGGGAGAGTTAGCGCCCTGTACCTCCAGTGTGGAAAGGGGGAGAGCAGCTGAGAGCTGCTGGGGGAAAGGTACAGCTGCTGCAGCCAGGGCATGGTCCCAGGCTGCAGAGCTAAGAGCCCGGTACTGGGGACTGAGAGCTCAGCTCCCAGTATCCCAGCACTGCAGGGTTGATTTAGTAAAGCCCAGCGATGAGCGCTGCGCACAGTTAAAAGCACACACCTAGGTACATGTGGTTAAATTAAATGTATAATATGAAATGCATGTATGTTAAATGTATAATTCAAGGAAAAGTGCACTTACCTGTGGTCTGTGAAGGTCCAGGGGGATCCGGAGCTCTCTGTGGGCTGCTGGGTCCCCCAGCCTCTTCCCTAGGGGAATAATATGTTCTCCTATGCAGCCTCATGCCCTAAGTGGGTTTAGGGAATTTCAAATCGCTTCCCTTCCATGGTCAGGAAACCGTGCCCAGGGACCCTGCTTGCCCACCTCTGGAGCTCAGATTCAGGCAGAAGTAGGAAGCTTGGTCCCTTAGCAGATTCCTGGAAGTAGGGTTTTGGAGGGAAACCTTCCCCCGGCCCTAGACGAGCCGACTCCTGGGTGGCGACAAAAACCCCAGGTAGTTTCAGGCTCAGGGGAGTGACCACTCCCCACTGTCCATAGGGGACAATGTTAAATGTGCATGTGGCCAGCACATGCACAGGTCATGCACTTATGATGATTGGTTGGAAACCACAGGGCGGGCTTACCCCCTGTGGTAATGTGTATTAGAGTGGCATAAAAAGAGGGTCTGTGAGCCCTGTATGTGGGACATCTTTGAAAATCCTGTGTGGAGAAGAATTGCTGTAACATCTTATGTATGCTGATTATTCCCCTTCAATCCGAAGGGAGGGTCTTTTTTAAGACTTTGAGCAATAAACACCTTGCTTGACTTCAATGGTATCTCAATCCTGCGACCAACAGAATTGCGCAAAACGCTATTCCGTTCTCCTGCTGTTCTGGGTAAGAGCTCCGTGTCTCCAAGTTCAAGCCCTCTGCCAGCTACCGTGCAGACCTGGTCCATTGTGAGAGATCAGGTGGGAACAGCCGACACCAAACAGGAGGTGTGTCCGCAGTTAGTCAAACGCATACGCAGCAGAGGCGGTTCCAGGTGCCGACGTAGCAGCCTGATTGTACGTAAAAAGCGATTCCAAACGCCGACGGTAGAGTTTGGTGGTGGCAGCATCGTTAAACGCCCACGGCGCAGTGGGCGGAGTCAGTGACAGGAGGTCACTGACGGTGAGTGGGAGTCCAAAAGTGCTAACCCGTGACCAGGGACGGCCTAGGCGAAAGGCGTCCGGTCACAGAGCCCATATAGTAATGCCCCTGTAGTAGTGCCCATATAATACCCCCATAGTATTGCCCCTGTAGTTCCCATGCTCCCATATTAATGCCCTTTTGGTAATGCCCCTGTAGAGCCCATGCTTTCATAGCAATGCCCCTGTAGTGCCCATGCTCCTATAGTAATGCCCCTGTAGTGCCCCCACAGTAATGTATCTGTGGTAATGCCTCTGTAGTGCTTATGCCCCATTAGTAATGCCCCTGTAGTGCCTATACAGTAGTGCCCCTGTATTGCCCATGCCCCCATAGTAATGCCCCTGTGGAAATGCCCATGCCCCATAATAATGCCCCTGTAGTGCCCATGCTCTTGAAGTAGTGCCCATGCCCCCATACTAATACCCCTGTAGTGCCCATACAGTAATGCCCCTGTAGTGCCCATGTCCCCATAGTAATGCCCCTGTAGTGCCCATGGTCCCATAGTCATGCCCCTGGAGTGCCCATACAGTAATGCCCCTGTAGTGCTCATGCCCCCATAGTAATGCCTCTGTGGTAATGCCCCTGTAGTGCCCATGCCCCAATAGTAATGCCCCTATAGTGCCTATATAGTAATGCCCCTGTATTGGCCATGCCCCTGTGGTAATGTCCATGCCCCCATAATAATGCCCCTGTAGTGCAGCTTATTAAAAAAAAATACTTACCTTGCACCCTGCATCCAGTGTGTCGCGTCCGGTCTGCCCGGCTGCTCCTCGGAACTATGGGGGAGACTTAATGATGTCTCTCCCATAGTGCCCATGGAGAGAGCCGGAAGCTGGAGTTCAGGAGAGAACTCCAGCCTCCGGCTCCGGCTACACCGCGTTGCTGCAGAGAAGGAGCCAGGCGCCCGCTGGTAATAACATCACAGCGGGCGTCCGGCTTGGAGCCTCTCTGCAGCGCTGGGCTGAAGTACACTGGTGCACCCGGTGCAAGTGCACCTCCAGCCCTCCCCCTAGTTGCGGCCCTGACCCAAGGTCCATCTCCCACAAGAGTTCATAGGAGGCCAGGGGAGGATGTTGCTGGGTCAGAATGGAGTGGTACAAGTGGGATATGGTACCTCTGTCCAAGGGGCGGTGAATACACAGGCGTTCCATTGGGATAGTGGCATCGGGTGAAGTAGAGGAAGAAGAAAATGAGTCCACAAAGCTACGAATTTGGAGACATTGAAAAAAGCAAGAGGAAGGTAATGAGTCACAGAAAAAAACAGAATATAACCTGCGTGAGGGAGGAGTGCTGTTGAAATTTCTGTGACCATTTCCAGGGAGGAGGACGGGAGAAGTGAGGTGAGTTACCCGGTTTTCTTTGATTATATATGGAAAGGATCCATCGGGCATGAGAAAAAGAACTGGACGAAAAACTAAAGATACCTTTATGTGCACACTTCTCACCATATTCAGGTGAGGAAACATCAAGGACAGCCCACAAACAAACTTTGTAATGGAATTGTGTATAACTCCATTTTGTCTATGTCTCTATTTCTTTTTTGGAAGAAAATATAGAGACGCATATCCGTCGCCTTTTGGCCATCTCATTGTATTTGTTTGAAGGTAATGAGTGCCTATCCTGGATTTCCAAAAAGGATTGAGGGGCAAGACTACCGGACAAATGCCGAAAGCAAGTGATACCAGCTGCTGTCCAAATAAAAGCCATACGACGGGATTGACCAGGAGGAAATGCGGGGTGGTGCCACAAGGTTGTTTGGGAGAGGGATAGGTATATAATTCAAATTTTGTAGCAAGAGAATCCCAAACAGACAAAGTGAGAGCTACCGAGGGCACTGATAGGTCAGATGAGGACCTGTATTTGCGGGGAAGCCAGGGTTGATAAGACATAGAATCCATCCCTCCCAACTACCCCCTCCAGGTCTGCCTAGCGCTTGGATCCCCTGGGAGAGTGCCAGGCTACCAACTGGCTAAGACGAACTGCCTGGTAGTATTTGGAGATAGATGGCAGGCCCAAATCCCCGTCAGAACTTTTGAAAAGAATTGTCCTACGTAAACGAGGCCTCTGACCATTCCAAATAAGTTTGCCAAAGGAGGTTTGTAGGGAGGCAAGCACCCGAGCAGGAACCGCGACAGGGAGGGTTTGGAAAAGGTACAACAGTTTGGGGAGAACATTCATCTTCATTGAGTTTATGTGACCTACAGTATCCAGGAAATTAAATATTTGTGCCATCTGGCGATGTCTTGCTCAATAGACCTCAAAAAAGGTGGAAAATTGGCCTTGTATAAGCTATCGTAGGACTTAGGGCCTGATTCAGAGTTGGGCATAGAGAGCGATCTCTCTCTCAACTGATTATTTTGGTGAAACCATGCTGCACTGCAGGTGGGGCAGATTTAAAATGTGCAGAGAGATTTAGATTTGGGAGGGAGGTGTCCAAACTGACATCTAGAGTGCAGTGTAATAATAAAGCTGTGCAGTATTTGTGAGCTACGTGCAAAAGCAGCCAGTATTTACTCTACATGCAAAAAAAAATATGTATTTACACCCCTTGCATTGCAACATGGTTTGCCCAGGTACACAGTTAAGTGCTATCTCTCTTTCTATTCCCAACTCTGAATCAGGGCCTTAGTCAGATGAATGCCAAGGTACTTCAATTGATAGACTTCTTTATGAACATACAGGGCTACCCAGGGGCCTTCTCCCTTGCTATAGGCATAAATCTTTAGTAGTGTTTCCTACCATATCTTGCTCTGGGTTTAACCAGGACTGACAGATGTTGACCAGTTTTCTCTCCATGAGAAAGGAATGCTAATTCCCTGAAGCATGGGTAGTTGCTGCCTTGTCGTACGTGGGCTATGTGGTGCCCTGTGCTCCCTATTACTGTGCAGGACTATAACTAGCCGTACGTATACTGGGCCTGATTCAGAGCCGGACGCTATTTGCGAACGCTCGTTCAGAAAAAGGGGCCGGCTATTTAAATTGAGCGCTCGCTCTTTGCGGTCTGTTGACGCCTCTATGTCTGAGCGAGCGAACGAAACATGCGCTCGCTATTTTGTAAAGACGCCCCCTGGCCGTTCGCATCATACGTCATCTCCACTATTTATTAGATTAATCGAGTACATCGAGAGGCGTCTGAACTGCTCGCAGTGCTTGTGGCAGGTTTTACTTCCCGCAATCACTGCGAGCAGTTCAGGCTAAAAGACAACCAAGTGACGTGGTCGATGACGCTGCTTTGTTAATTATGCACACCGATTAAACGCCCGTTTTGACCGTTTGGCACGCCTGCGTTTGGATCTCCATTCCCCGTTTTCAAGCACCTTCCCCTATTACCACCCACAAATGCCTCATTCTGTCACTCAAATTAGCAGGCCCTCGCTGTTTTACGAGCGCACGATTTCCGACCGCACTGACTGGTTGGCGCATGTGCATTACAACCCATACGCATGCGCAGATGTGCGAACATCGCTCGGAGCGAACGAGCGGCCGCTTACGAGCGGCTCTGAATCAGGCCCACAGTGTGTTACCCTCCCTCCAACCAGATAGGCAGCCGTAGAAGCAGAAGCCAGGGCCTAATGAGGCCTTTAAGGTCTTTGGGCCTGATTCAGAGCCGGACGCTCTGACCAGAGCGCTCGCTCTGAATCAGTGCCCTCCTCCATGAAAATGGATCGGCCTCCTGGCCGCTCGTATAGCTGTGGGTGACCACCCACAGCATATGCGAGCGGCCATGATGATGGTCGCGATGGTCTTGACCATCATGACCATCGGACTTGCGACGGAGACCCTGCGGTAGGGTCTCCCTGCCACAAGCCCTGGAGTGATTTTGGCTCTATCAGAGCCAAAATCACTCCCACTGACATCACTAGTGATGTCAGTGGGGCCAGCTTCCGATGGTAGGCATCCCATGGGAACGCCTCCGTCTGGCAATCAACATCGACAGCACGCCCCCTTTGGTGCGAGACCCGGAGCGATGGAAAGCCCGTCGCTCCCCGGGTCTCGCGCATGCGCATGACGGAGCTCCCTCCGTCGTGCGCATGCGCAGTGGGGAACATCGACCCGCTTGCGAGCGTACTGCTGCTCGCGAGCGGGTCTTTGTGTGGCCCATTGGAAGGACAGGAGTAGTGTCCTGTACAGGTATCCCAGGTCCCCCACTATCTTTCATCTGCCTGCAGAAGATATGATTATGAGGGCTGGCAGTAATTTGTGTGCCCCTCACTGTATGGCAGAGATAATGTGTACATTTTGCTACAGGGTGGGTTTACAAAAATGAAGCTTTTGTCCACAGCAACCAATCATATTCTAGATATCATTTTCTATTATAAGGTAGCATAAATAATTGCCAGAATCTCATTGGCTGATGGGCAACACTTTCACTTATGTAAACCCGCACTTACTGTAAGTACATTTACTACCAAGTTTTCTCCCGCTGTCCAGGAGTCACCATGTCCTCAGCACACGATTTTCTGTCAGATAATCTGTCAGAATTTTTAAAGTCTAATGAACGATTTTTTTGAACTACAAATGATTTTTGCATATTCCCTTACTGAAAATCGTTGGGTTGACAAGTCTGACTGAACTACAAACTACAAACGTGAACGCGCATAACGATGATCATTCATCGTTTGACTCAGAAAGTGAACGATTTTTTCAAACGATTATCGTTAAACGATATCGTTTAATGATGATCGGTCAAAAAATCGTTGTGTGTGTATGCAGCTTTAAACTTGAACTGTTGGGAAGCCTTGAGGACCGCGTTTGGGAACCTCTGTTCTAATACATAGCAATACAATGTTTCACAGTATTAATATAATATGCAGGATTCCATTTTTTTTTTCATTAAAACATTAATGTAAATAAAACTGGTTTTAAAAAAAAACAGTGTAAATAAAAAAAATGGTTTATATTGTTTTTTTTGTTTTATTTAAAAAAAAAATAATATATTTTTTTTTTTCCAACCCTGATTCAAGTTTATACAGTGTAGTCAGTGCTTTGTTGTAATTATGTTGTGTAGGTGGTGGAAAACCTGTACAGGCTAGGCTGTATGTAGTGCAGTTTTATTGTTCAAGAACAGGTATAGTCAATGGTTAAAAACCACATTAGTAAAGTGCAACTTGAAAACAATAGTTACATCCACCAATGTACTTGTAAAGATTGACTTCCTTTGGTGGGAGTTTCATTTTGGGTTTTTTATTTTGCATTTGCTCACTTTTAAAGTTTACATTTAAACAAAAAAAAAGCATACATACGACAATGAATATGTGGATGGCAAAATGCCAGTTACGTAATGCAGACACGGTTGTAATGTTACTTACAGCATTTTAACAGTGCCAGCATTGTAACTTTTTAAACATGATTGTTAAGTATCAAGTTTAAAGGTATAATGCCGACACTGTTAAAATGCTGTAACACTACACCCGTGTATTGATGGTGCCAGCCACAAATTCACTGTCAACAAAATGACAGTTTTCCTCAAAAAAGATGCAATCTATATTATAATTTACTGTTCTTCTTTTTTTTATTGACCATTTTAAACTGATTATGCCTAGGCTGATACAGCCGTGTGGGGTTTATTTAAAATATCAAAAGATGAGTGATCTTCTTGAGTACAACTTACCCAGTTTTCCTCTGAAAATAATAAATAACTCCCTTAGCTTTAAAAATATTTTTTTATTTGTACTGTACGTAAAGTTACATTGCCCAGACATGCTGGTTTTTGCCACACAATAGGATCCGTTTTCAGTTAGGCCACATGTGATGACAAGTTTTGTCAGTTTTGGCTTTTCGGCACTCAGTGTGGCTAGTCAATCACATGGCTGGTTATTGAGGTTGGCAGATGACCGCGCAATTTTGGGCATGTCATTTGTGTTAGGGTCACATACGTGTATCAATATCAGGTACATTCGCTGATGTTGGAGGGGAGCATGCACCCAGGTTTATAATATGTTTCACAATGGTTTTGCCCTTTTGCCCCTCTGTACAGTTTTATTAGATTGGCTGAAAAAACGCTCAAGAGGACAGAGTGCATTGGGCACCATTCTATACATGATCTGCTCAGTTATAAAGCACTGGGCTCTGTCATTGGTGTAGCTTTGTGGATACATCCTTTTTTATTAAATTCTGTTTCTTCTAGATGCTTTTCTCATCCTGACGTTGACTGGTGCGAGGTCACTTTTTTATCTATTTCCAAGGTTTTAGATTGATTCTGTGGCTCTCACAGTACATTGCCATCACCTACTAGCTCACAGTCGGACGTTCTCCTGAGCTTTGTCCTGTGCCTGGACCTGGCCGCAGCCAAGTCTTGCCCTGACGTTGTCCATGACCGATGTGTATAGCAGTGGGTGGACGCAAGGGTTTAAAGCCACTAGTGCCCTGGTTATCTGGAAAGCGGAATGTATGTGGGAAGACCACTTACAGTTTGGTTTTGGTTTTAGTCTGTTAAAGAGGTTGATGTTCCTCAAAATGTGATAGGGCAGGAAGGAGACGGAGTAGAGTGCCACCACCACGCACACCATTGTGACCACCTTCCTCTTCTCCCTTGGCTCTAGCCCATGGCTTTTCCATACTGCCCGTGCTATGCCAATGTAAGACAGAAGGGTGATAATAAATGGTAGGCCACATCCAAAGCCGGCAAGGAATAGGCTGTATGGCAAGTATGCCCCCAGCTTGCTGTCTATAGCTGTTCCTATGCACTCTGTCACATTATGTTCCCTGTTTAACGTTGAGAATGCAAATACAGGGGCTGAAATGATGGCGACCATCACCCATACAGCCACACTGGCCAGTTTAGCATGCTTACTCTCCACACGGCCCCTGGCATAAAGCGGGTAGACTATACCCAGGCAGCGGTTGGCACTGATGCAAGTTATAAAGAAGATGCTTCCGTAGAGGTTACAGTTGAAAAGGTAGCGTTCCACTTTACACAAGCCCAGGCCAAAGATCCAGTTCTTCTTCATGGCATAGTAGGCCGCTAGGAGAGGCAGCGACAATGCATACGCCAGGTCACTCACTGCCAAGTTAAGAGAGAAGATGATGCCGGCGTGAGGGTTCCTGGATCCTCCAGGCCCCAGTAACCAGATGGCAAACCCGTTTCCCAGCACAGCCAGAAAGAACTCCACCCCGTACACCGGAGCCAGATAGTTAATTTGGACATGAGAGAAGGAGGTGGCGTTGCACTTCATGTCCGCCATGTGGTGGCGTTCCTCTGCATGGAGGGTTGTGAGGGGTCCTGCATACAGAGATAGAGAGTTAGTCCTGCATACAGGAATACACACACGGTTACACTCTATAGTGGCATTATATGTGACATGGTTATTTCGTTTATGCGCCGCTCCACACCAGGGTGCCTTCTCCATTCTCTTGTGAAAACTTCTTCCCTCTGCCCATATCTTCCCTTCTTCCTGTGTCTGATCCTACACCAATATGGGCATAGTGTGCTGCAATCTAGTCACCTTTGTGCAAATTGTGGCACACAGATAGGTTCAAAGCTGTATTTGCGCCCTTTAGAACTTTGTAAATGGCCACCAGTGTATAGCAATGCCTACACAGCCCTTTATGTAGTTAATGCTGCTTTTGGGCACTGCCAGCCTAGAGAGGATACTTCCTGCAAATTGGTTACTCAGCTACACAATGACCAGAGTCATATGACTGACACTTTGTATTGTGTCCAAAAACTACATATACATGCAACCACAAGATTTCCCATGGCAAACACACCACACCACACCACACCACACCACACCACACACACACACACACAGGGGCGAGGGAACAGGCATCACAGGAAAGCCAGCCCAGTCCTCACTGCTGTTCTCCTTCCCTCCCTGTAAGTTTTCCTATTGAGTCATGCAACTCATGGCTATTATAATGAATATGCATTTGGTCTTTGGCCTGACCACATGTCTACAATATTTAGTGTTTTGTATTCAAAATGGCAATAGTGATGTCACAACACAGTTTATATTATAAGTTCAGCTGAGATGTCATAGTACCAATTTTACGTATAATTGTGATATCATAGTAATGGTTATAAGTTTAGAGCTGATGTCATCATAATAAGACTTCTATGAGCTTAATGCTGATGTCCTGGTACAACTTATAGTGAGTCATGATGGTAGTGGCTATAAGTTGAATGATGATGCAATTGTAGTAGTTAATAGCTTAATGATGATTTCACAGTACAGGCTCAAATATATTCAAAATGCTCGGGACTAGGAGAATTTTGGATATCGGAATATTCCGTATTTTGGAATATTTGCATATCATAATGAAATATCTTGGGAATGGGACACAATATAAACACGGAATGCATTTAGGCTTATATAAACCTTATACACACAGCCTGCAGGTCATTTTATCAAATATTTTCAATAATTTTGTAGCTCAAACAAAGTTTGTGTACATACATGAAATTCTTTATGTTTCATATACACCTTATACACAAAGCCTGAAGGTAATT
Source organism: Taudactylus pleione (assembly GCA_031769625.1). NCBI lineage: Eukaryota > Metazoa > Chordata > Amphibia > Anura > Myobatrachidae > Taudactylus > Taudactylus pleione. The sequence goes on from JAUIMM010000247.1 coordinate 3,197,072, forward strand.
TTATACAATATTTTTTATAATTTTGTGCCTTAAACAAAGTTTGTGCACATTGAACCATCAAAAAGCAAAAATTTCATTATCTCAGTAATGCTAGAAATATTCCGTATTTCAGAATATTTGGATATGGGAGACTCAACCTGTACCAGTTATACGTTTAGTGATACTGTTATAAGTTTAATGCTGACATCCTGGTATAAATTATGTTTAGTGATGATAGTAGTCATTATAAGTTTAATGTTGATGTCATAGTAGTAGTTATAACTGGTTCTATTATTATTATTATAATTTATTTATATGGCGCCACAAGTGTTCCGCAGCGCCTTACACAGTACATAAACAAATAGGTTGACTTACAGTACAATACAGTACAATACAATACAGGACATGAATAATATATATTGCTACATTCGCAACCATAACACCCAGATAAGCAACAGAGCAAAGTACCCAAGTGTTAGGTGCCCTAGTGGGGAGTAAGAAGTAGATTATTATTATTATCGTTTATTTATATGGCGCCACAAGTGTTCTGCAGCGCCTTACAAAGTACATAAACAAATAGATTGATTTACAGTGCAGTACAATACAATACATTACAGACATGGATAAAATACATTGCTACATTTGCGACCATAACACCCAGATAAGCAACAATGCAAAGCAACCAAGTGTTAGGTGCCCTGGTAGAGAGTAAGAAGTAGATGAAGGTAGAGTAAGGAGAAGCAAAAGAGGGTAGAGGGCCCTGCTCATAGGAGCTTACATTCTAAGGGGGAGGGACAGACTAACAGGGGTGACACAGATGGGGTAGGCAGGGAGGAAGGAGTATGTAGCAGCAAGTTAAGGTGAGAGCTGGAAGGCTTTGATGAAATAGTGGGTCTAGAGAGCCCGTTTGAAGAATTGTAGAGAGGTGGAGAGTCTGATGGGAAGAGGGAGAGAGTTCCAAAGGTGGGGAGCAGCGCAGGCAAAATCTTGGAGGCGCGAGTGGGAGGATTGACATGAGAGGCAGCGTGCATTTGTTGAACGAAGAGGGCAGACAGGAGAGTGAAGGGAGATGAGATCCGAGATGTAAATGGGAGAGGAATGGGTGAGGGCTTTGCAAGTGAGTGTGAGAACCTTAAATTGGGTTATAAAAGGTAAGGGGAGCCAGTGGAGGGCTTGTAGGAGAGGGGAGGCAGATACAGAGCATTTTGAGAGGAAGATGAGCCGAGCAGCGGCATCAAGGACAGACTGGAGAGGAGAGAGATGGGATTTGGGGAGGCCAGATAGGAGGAGGTTACAGTAGTCCAATCTGGAGATGACCAGTGAGTGTATGAGGGTTTTAGTGGCATCCTGGGTGAGAAAGGGTCTAATCTTGGAAATATTTTTAAGATGAAAACAAAACAGGACTGTGAGAGATCAGGATATGTGGGTTGAAGGAGAGGGAGGAGTCCAGGATAGCTCCAAGACAGTACACTTTGGGGCTAGAGGAGATAGTTGTGCCATCAATTGACATCATTTAACTTATAACTGGTACTTTGATGTCATCATTAAATCTATAAGTTTAATGATGATGTCATAGAAGTAGTTATACTTGTAGTTGTGATGTCATAGTAGTAGTAATATGTTTATTGCTGATGTATTAGCTATGAGTTATTGTATGAAGAGCATACAGGTTTCTCCTGAACAATATATAAGATCACCCCCACCACTGATACCTATCTCAGGACACTTTCGGCATAATTTAGCAGTTATAGGTATATTAGGTAATTAAGAGATTGCAGGTGCCCTTGATTTCTTAATAACAGTTATATGGCTTTTCATGCTGCCTGTTTGCCTAGTACATTCAATAAGTGAACACAATATCTAGGCTACGGTCACTAGATAAGCCCTTATCTCAGTCATGCTAAAAATATTCCGTATTTCGTAACATTTGGATATGGGAGACTCAACCTGTACCAGTTATACCAGTGTTGGCTAACCTTGACACTCCAGCTGTTGTGGAACTATATATCCCAGCATGCCCTGCCACAGTTTTAGCATGCCCTAATAGCAAAACTGTAGCAGTGCATGCTGGGTTATGTAGTTCCATAACAGCTGGAGTGTCAAGGTTACCCAACACTGAGTTATACGTTTAGTGATGCTGTTATGAGTTTAATGCTGACATCCTGGTATAAATTATGTTTAGTGATGATAGTAGTCATTATAAGTTTAATGTTGATATCATAGTAGTAGTTATAACTGGTTCTATTATTATTATTATAATTTATTTATATGGCGCCACAAGTGTTCCGCAGCGCCTTACAAAGTACATAAACAAATAGGTTGACTTACAGTACAATACAATACAATACAATACACGTCCTATTGTGCAGGACGTGACTAGCCATCTGTCTGTATTTGGTTTTATGGATGAGGTTTACAGAGAAGGATAGGACTTGCTTTGAGACTAGGTTATGTAAGTATGGGTTTTTTTAAACATACATTAGATTAGAAAATGTTAATTTGTAACTAAAGATGGTAAAAGTCACTTTTGTAGAGGAAGCGCCAGCAACACCCACAAACCAGACAAAACTAAATAACGTTTAGAATTTAGTTATATGGGTTCCTGTGGTCATATCTCCCTAACACCTCACCTCAACACCTCCTTCCTTTTACACTTTGTGTTGTTTTTAAATGTCCTGAACAAGTGTATATACCATCTATCCGCATTCTTCACAGTGTTATAAATGTATTGGTTATATCACCTCCCACCACCGTGGTGTGGCACTGAGCACATCGGCAGCATCCACACTTACAAAAGTATTAAGGTTTTTAGAGATTAGGTAAAGCTGAATGACCCTTCTATGACTTTCTCTCTCTATTTTACGAGTATATATCGTAAAGAATCCCAACGCTGGCATCCCAAGAGAGAAAGAATACTAACCCTCTCCCTACCCTAACCTCTCCTTCCCTGCACCCTAACCCTGCTAATTACCTTCGGGATGCTGGCGCCGAGATTCTGATAGGTGTAAGGATTCTGGCCGCCGGAATCCCCTCCGTTGGTATTTTAACTGCATCCCATTACAAACTCCTGACTCAGCATGCAACTCTGATACCTCAGCAGGCAGATACTGCTCCAGACAAGTCCTTAATAGCAGCTTGCAATAACCCGACCAAATCAATGGGAAGGCCCAACAAGTTTCGTCACAAACAGACTTTGTCAGGGGTGTGTGATGATCCAGCAGTGAGGTGTAATATACCATCAGGGTAGTCCCTGCTGGCAGGAAATTCTCACTACAATGTTGCAGGTGGACGGTGGATCCTGAGGAAGATGTGGGCTGCAGAGCCGTAATTAGACTTTTTGGGGTCCTGGGCCAGAAAATGCATTGGTCCCCCCCCCATTTTTCAATAGGGACATAAGATGTGCATCTGAAAAATAGGCATTGCCTCATGGGGAGGGGCCATGACAAACCTGATTTGTCCCGTACGATTATTAAGGGGTACCGGATCCCTTTGTGCCAGTTATTCAGGTGTAAATCCAATGGCTGCAGTGATGATACACAATAATTATGCAGTATAACTCCCCAGCTGTAGATGTAGGAGAGCGCTGGTGAAGCAGGATTTGTCCATCAGAACAGCCGTGCACAAGCCTGGAGCCGGCAGTGTAGATCAATGACTGAAGGTATAGATAGAATGCTGCTTGTAGTGTATATGCAGCAAATATCAGCGGCCGGGAGATCAGTGTATGTATCCTACACCGTCACCTGAACTCACCAGAAAGGATACTCAAGGTGTGCTGGTAACACCAGCGTCAGAAATTGGTGGCTGTGTTCAGGGCTGCTATGAGAAATTGTGGTGCAGATAGAGCTATGAGTAAAGTGTCTGACTGCCATGTGAGACGTTATAGGTTTGAGTCTCGGGTATGACAGTATTTTGAAATGTGTGAGTTAATAAAAGAGGATGTAATTGAAGGTGCTTGGGGGTTGCCAAACTGAGGGGTAGTCGGCCAGAAAGGAGTTAGTGGCGGCCAGGAGATGCCAGGGATAAACGAAGAGGAAGCTACAAGTGAGACTGATTATAAACTAAAAATGTACAGGCCCGAACAGCGCCCCCTACCCTGTGGTGCCCCGTGTGGTGTCCCACCACCCTAGTTAAGGCCCTGGTGGGCCGTACCATATTTGAATAAGTTGAGCCCCCAAGTAGACACCCATTGGGGACTACTGCACACCCAGACCAGCACTATTTGGAGGACATCCCTGATCCACCGTCCACCTGCAACATTGTAGCAAGAATTTCCCGAAAGCAGGGACTGAACGATTTATTAATTTATGGATTGGGTAACAAATCTCCTATCGGCTGGATATTATACCTAATTTATTTGCTTGAATATATTTGTCTGCATCCAATGACGGTGTCTTTATAATTTAAAAGGGTATACCTAACCCTCATATACAGCACACAAGGAGAATTGACACTGCTTTTTCTGTTCTCCTCCTATATACCGGTCTATGGACTTCATATAGCACAATTCAAGCTTTAGTCATTGTTTCTTTTAATATATGTTTTCATACATATGTTTGGATTATATTGGTATTTTGTTAAATGTTATTTATTTTAATAAACTGCTTTGTGCGTATATTTTTAAGTAACCCAGCGTGGTTCATATACCCATAGCGCTGTTCTTTCTTTCTTCTTTTTTATATTTATAACGGCACTTATGGTGTAGTAGGTACTGGAATTTTCCTGCTATGTCCCTGATGAATTCGGTGTAATGACAAAACAAATATCAACAGCAACGAGCACTGTAGGTAAAGAAAGCACACATTAAAATAAGTTAATTTATTGTTTAAATTTCTTTCTAAAAAGATCTGAAAAATTAAATTAACTTATTATTATTTTAGTTTATGCTTTCTTTACCTATAGCGCTTGTTACTCTTTATATATATATATTTAACCTTGTTTTAACTGAGCTGCTTAAATTTGACATAGCACAGACCACTTTTTATTTTTAATTAATGACAAAACACAGATGGCAACGGGGAGCTGAATAACAGCACACGTAACATACATTTCCATTGGGGAGCACGCACACCTTGGAGTAAATTTACTAAAGTGAGAGTTTTTAGAAGTGGGGATGTTGCCCATAGCAACCTATCAGATTTTAGCTATTATCTTCTAGAAGGTGCTAGTTAAATATTAACTAGAATCTGATTGGTTGCTATTGGCAACATCTCTTCTAAAACTCACTTCTAAAAGATCTCACTTTAGTAAATTTACCCCTGAGTGCCAACAGTCTGTTTGTTGGAATTAGGATACTGCTACCCCCACCCCCATATGAATAGGGGATCAGGGATGTGATCATATCATTGGTTGGGTTTTGGCCACATCAACCTGGAGTGTGTTTAGCACTTCTGAAGGGCTAGGTTGTCGAAAACACCCCTTCCCTCTCCTGATGACTCCTCTACCAAACTGGTAGTGAGCAGGACATACCTCCCGGCATTGCAGCAGTTGGAACCAAAGTCCTAACTGGTGGGACATCACAAGCCATTATAATTGAGACTGTTGTGCCTAAATAGGGAGAGTTGGAAGGTATGCTGTAAGGAGAATGACAAAACTGAGGGTCGGGTCCGCATATTGCTATGGGCAACATCTCCACTTCTAAAAACTCTCACTTTAGTAAATTTACCCCTTCAGAGGTCCTTGTGGATGAAACCACCATCTGCTGTGGTCGTTCAGTTTGGTGTCTCCAAAAAGTTATTTTAAGTAAGAGTGTATTAGCAGTTTTAAAATTGTTATTAAAAAAGTAGATTTTTCTGTGAAGAAGGTGCAAGACTGAAGCTAAAATTAGGGAATCCAATCCCACCTCATTTTTTCAATCCCGGGATTGAAAAAAAATCTCAATCCTGGGATTCTCTGGATTCTATTCCCCCAGCCCCACAGGTAAAAAAAAAAACTTTCATCCCCCCCCATCCTCCCACAGGATGGCACCCCCTCCCCACACATTCAATTTATTTACCCTCCACTCCAGCTGAAGCAGCACAGTCTCAGCTTCAGGCAGCATCAATCAGTCCACTTAGCTTTGGCAGACCAGGGCCATCCCACACACTCACTATCACATGTAGTGGTACCCAGCAGCGACTAACTGTGTCACTCACCATGCGGCCATGACATTCAGTGTCATGTCACCTCACTGGGGTTGTTGAAGAGGTGGGAGTCAGGCTGGCGTGGGCTGTGCAGTGTGACCCCTGCCCGGGCTGGGGCAACGTGTCTGACTCTGAGCTAAATGCTCAGCTCTGCCCGACCGAACTGCAATCCCGGAAATCCCAGGATTGGTGCTGTCATATTTAGCTGCAGGAGTTGTAGATGAACCAAAATGGGTATTGTGCATTTTGGATACTTCTTAGCAGTCCATCAGTATTAGGCATGAATTCAGTTAAGGGCTAGGGGGGCGTGTTGCCATTGCAAGGGCGTTGAAATATCAGCAATGGCAGCGGAACTCGCTCCCTTTCCTGCCCAATCTTTTGTACTCTTCCCTATGGGACTGTGAAAAAGAAACCCACAAGTCCAGCAGACTCCGCACTTTAATTGCGCAACATAGACCTTCCCAATTGCACTGAGCCCTTACTGAGTACACAGGCAATTGCACAGTAGCACTTCTCTATATCTGTATGTGGTTGCCATTCTTGCTCTGTGTATTTTGGTGTCTATACTGCATGTAAGTCTCGGTTTCTGTTTGTATGAAGAGAAGTGCTCATAGGGCCTGATTCACTACGGATCGCTATTATTCTGCTTATACACACACAACGCAATTGCTAATATCAGCTGTGATATGTAAATGTTTGCATTCGCATTGTGATCGCAGCCTGACATAATGACGTCCACTTCCCCTTACTCACATCCATATACTAGGGGAACATAGCAAAATAATCGGTGACATCGAGTAACATTGGACCCATACGCACAGTTAGGGCAGGTCAGACCTCACTCAGGAACTGTTGACTTCAGCGTACGCTATGGGGCCTCAGGCTGCGTATGGTATCGCAGTGGCTAATTTATGCATGCCCATGTAACGCAGCTGAAACGCACTGGCACACCTGCGTTTGCCCGACCACCCCCCCCAGTCATCACCCACAAACGGCACTTCCTGTCAATCACTATGCAATGGGTCTGCATATCCCCTGCAATCACAGTCCCAATCACAGTGTCTGGTTCACGCAGGGGCACTGCAATGCAAATGCATGTGCAGTGCGAAATAATTATAACGTGCACCTGGCAAGTCATACTAGCATTATGTTTACTGACATATTATTCCTGCTCAGTATAATAAATATTGGTATAAGCTATTGTATCATTGCACAGTGCTGTGTATTATCTCAACTCTATAAATGTGTCTTTGTGCTTTATCATTGGGTTACTCAGTAGTATTACAAAGTCAGTGATACTGTGTAGTAATAATAATAATAATAATAATAATAATAATAATAATTAATAATGTGATTTGCAGATTTACACAGCAACCAATTAATATTCACTACACTGCCTTTTGAAAAAAAACCCTGGGAGAGGGGAGAAACGCATCAAGGTATATGCTGTGGATTGTTTTGCCTGACCAATAACCTTGTGCCATTCTTATGCAACCCTCTATGGTTACCAAGCGGCATCGCTGACCTCCCAGACCTGTGGGGTCTATACAGCTCCAGCACGATCTGGACCGCAGGAGGAAGTCCCCTACTCTATCCCACATGTTGGACGTGGGACCTTTGTTGATGCTTGTCTTCTTGTGCTATTAAGCACGCTCTAGCAATTACTTACCTGGCCGGGTTGGAAGCTGCAGTTGCGGCACGACCACAAGCCATACACCGGAGCGTAACAAAAACCGGGACTCAACACATTCTTGCAAGCCAAAGACGAAATAGCTACTCACTCACACAGAGGAGACCGATTATTGGGGGACTTTCTACGGGCACCTCAAACCGCTTCCTCAATTGGTGACTATGACCCTCATTCAGATGTGGTCGCAAGAAGCGATCACTCTCTCTGAATGAGGGCGGCCACTTCATTTTTGATGTGCGGCCTCCTGGTTGTTAGTTAAGCTGTGGGTTACCACCCACAGCTTAACGACTGACCAGGTTGATGGTCGCGATGGTCATCACCATCGCGACCATCGGGGCTTACAACCAGACCCTAAGTTTTGGTCTGGGCACTCGTAAGCCCCAGGGAGCTTTCTGCTATGATGGAGCAGGAAACTCCCCACTGACATCACTGATGATGTCAGTGCAGCCGCCCACAAAACGGTAGGCGTTCGTTAAGGAACGCCTCCGTTTTGGAAACCACCATACCGGCCCACCTAACAAACGGGGCAAGCTGTCGATCAACATCAACAGCCGCCCCTTTGGTAACGAGCTCCGGAGCGAGAGAGTTTCTCTGTCGCTCCGGGGCTTGCGCACACGCAGTGCGGCCGCAGGCCTGACCATCGAGTCGGTTACGAGCGCATCGGCAACTGACTCTGAATGAGGTCCTATATACCATTTATGTCAAGACATTTCTATGTGCTGGAAGTGCCTTTATTTTTTGTCTTTACATTGTGACATTATACCATTGTGAATTATACCATTATTATCACTAGATGTTGGTATTTTAAACCCTATAGGTGCATACACACGATTGTTTGAACGATTATCGATAACGACATCGTTTATCATTCAATCGTTGAAAAAATTGTAAAGGGGCCTATCCATTAGCAGATAAATTTGAATGATGAACGATTTATCGTTCAGTCGTTCAATTTATCTGCTAATGGATAGGCTCTAAACGATAAAAATGCGCACTCCCGCGGCCAACAAATTTGGTCTTTTGTCTCTCCAACATGTTGGTCAATTATCGTTTATCGCTGACAGATATTAGAAATATCTGTCGCGGTAAACGACGAACGATTCTTTCAATGAAAATGAATAGAAACAAAATAGAAAAAAAAATCCACTCCCAGAATGATGTCATGCAATATAGTTCGTCGTTTGCAAAAATCTGTCATGTACATGACAGATATCTGTCACAGCAGCCCCAGGAATTTTCAATAGATAATCTTTTGTCTTTCAGAAAGATCTGCTAATGTATAGGCCTCTTTAAAACGATGAACGATTATCGTTCATGCGCGTTCACGTTTGTAGTTCAGTCAGACTGACCAACTGAACGATTTTCATTAAGGGAATATGCAAAAATCATTTGTAGTTCAAAAAAATCGTTCATTACACTTTTAAAAATCTGACAGATAAGGAGCGTACACACTAGACGATATGCTCCCTGAGCGATATCGTGTAGTGTGTCCCCGGCAGGGTGTGCTCAGTGTCGTTCATGACATTGAGCACACCCGCTGAACGATATAATTAACGATATCGTTCAGCGCCGGGCTCTCTCCCCATTCCCCAACATGCAGCAACCTAACAATATCGCCCGGTTGGCCTGCATGTTTACCCGATGAACGATAATGACCCGCGGGAATGCGCATCGTCGTTATCGTTCATCGTTTTGTTGTTAAAAACGGACGATAAAGTGGATGACTGAATGATAACGATATCGTTATCGTTCAGTCGTCCACTTTAATCGCCCAGTGTGTACGTACCTTTAAACCATTCATAAAATCGTTGGTAACAAAATCGTTGTGTGTGTATGCACCTTATGTGTTTATCTTGTGCTTTAGTTACATTGTAGCATTCTCAATTCAAGCTGGGAGATATGGCAACGGTATTTATTGTTTATTTATTTTAATAAGGTGAACTGTAGTTCATATGTATGATGAATAAATAATATTGTTATTTTAACAGCCTTGGAAATTTATATAGATACTAGCGCAGACACTATTTACATATTTTATGTTTTTTGACATAACCCATCAGTTGTCAGCAGCAAGGTTCTATATATAGGACAGCATCAGGTTATACAGAGCACCTTTTATTTTATTAACTCTATAAATGTGTCTGTGCTTTATCATTGGGTTACTCAGTAGTATTACAAAGTCAGTGACACTGTAATAATAATAATAATAATAATAATGTGATTTGCAGATTTACACAGCAACCAATTAATATATTTAATAAAGAGCCAATTTGCACTAGTTAGTAATTAGTAATACGTGTCAGTGTGTAACAAAATACATGTATTGGCTGTCTCCCCTTCTCTCCACATACTATATAATTACTTATCAACACTGATTGTAGATAGTTAAATGGGAATATTAGTAAAACTTTCACAGCCCCCATGACACCCTGACCCTTGCCCTCTGCCCCCCATCGCATCACTTACTGTCCAGAGGGCCACTCCTGCCCCAGTCTGCACACTCTCTCCTCGCTGTGTTATATATGAGTTTTGGGTTCTCTGTGGTTACTTCCTCACTGGTATAAGCTGCAGATCTCTGTGTTCCTCCACCTACTGTGTTTGTCAGTGTGATTCCAGTCCACCCGCCCACTTCCCCCCCAGTCTCCCAGCACATGTTCACATCTGTCCTCCCCCCTACATCTTCCTGTGCCCTGTCCTGGCAGAAATAAGCACAATTTCTACAAATAGTCTCTAATGGAGGAAGTGTTATCCGGAACCCAGACGGGCATGGTGTGCCACCTCACACAGAGCCCGGGGACCTGTGCACACAAAGATACTTTTCATAAGTGATGACAAAAACACTTTTATAGTCTGTTCACTAATGATAAAGTCACAAACAAACCCTGAATAATATCCAACACTGCTTATGGAATAGACATTACAATAATAGTTTGATGATGCTAAGCTCATATACACAGGAGCCTGCAGCAGCCAATCATACTTCAGCTTTCATTAATCCAACTCGTACTGAACCAATCCTAGCTTATGTTTGTTGAGTGGTCCATGTGTTACAGCAGATCTCACTTATAGGTCCTTATTCAGAATCTCTCTCCACTTTATCTCTCTCCAAGGTTTGATACACCTCCCCCATCAGTCTGAAACATAATCCCAATTTGCCATTTTTTACAAAGTCGAATCTCTGCATCCTATTCTGAGTCAGTCGCTCTCACGCCCACTCCCAGCCCCGGTCTCAGACCCCTAGTTGGAGAGAGTCGCCAGTCATACTTGAGACAGAAAAAATATTGTGAAAAGACACATATTGCAAATAAATCACATGTTCAGACAGATAAATGTTCACCTTATGGTGCATACACACGATCAGATTTTTCCTTCAGATATGAACGATAACGATTTAAAAATCGTTCAGTCGTTCATATCTGAAGGAAAAACGTTCATATCTGACATGCCTGAACGATGGACGATCAACGATGCGCGTTCCCGTTTGTCAGATAACGATATCTGACATCTGATGGGTTTGCAGTCAGACTTGGACGATTCCATTCATTTTAATGCAGTCAAAAATCGTTCAATCGTTCAAATCGTTCAAAACTTTGGTCAAATCGTTCAAATCGTTCAGATCGTTTAATCGTTCAATCGTTCATCTGACAAATCTGACAAGTCTGACAAATCTGACCGTGTGTACGCTCCATTACACTTGTTTCTAGCTCTGAATAAGACCCATAGTATCCAACCCCCATTAAGTCAAACTCTTTATTAGGCAGTGCTGAACATACAATGGTTACCCACCGATGGTAGATGCTTTTGCCATCAATAGAGGAGATCCAGTGGTTCTCTGCCATCAATTGTACAGAGCCCCCTGTTGTTTTTCTTTCTACTTGACACCGAGATGTGGAGCCTAACTCCACCCCCGATGTGACCCACAAAGCCCTGCCCCCATCTCTAATTGGCCTGCTGCCCTGTGAGTAATAGAGCAGGGATGACCATCAGTGAATGAAGCCATCAATGGTTGCCCTGTCGATGGTTTCATACCATCGATGATTAAATCTTCATTGGCCATCCCTAGCTTGTATTGTTTTGTACAAACCTTTCCTCCTTGCTTCATTGAATCACTAGGATAGAAACAGCACCATTGGCAGCTTGTCAAGTATACAAGGCAACAAGTTGGAGATAGGAGCAATATAAATTACACATTAATTGATGATCTGTTTTCTTTTAAATCTAAATTAAATACTGTAATACAAAAAAAGAAATCCTGAACAGATTTGTTGGCAGAGATTTTATTTTCAACGGTAAACAAATATATATTTTTACACCTAATCAATACAATTTTGTGTATTTTTTTAAATTTATTTATTGCCAGTTGTTTATATAGCGCATCACATATTCCGCAGCGCTTTACAGAGAATATTACACCATTCACATCAGTCCCTGCCCCAGTGGAGCTCACAATCTATAGTCCCTAGCAAGTATAGAGGTATTATTGTGGCAGGATGGTAACGGTGCTGGATAATGTGTGAATTCTGCATGTTAGCAGTGCTTATAACCAGACACTAAGAGGCAGAGTACTTCCTGAGCCTGTGTCACTGCTACTGTGTGTAAGACAGGTACACACAGAGACAGGACAGAAGAGACACTGTACAGAATAGGTTTAATCAGGACATCACCAGGGGGCTAAATTCCTCACATATTTCTGACCCCTTCCCCCAGCACTCAGTGTTTACACATGGTCCAATCCCCACCCTGCCGGCAGATGCTTACTACAAACCAGATGGCCAGATATGGTGGAGAGGTGGCTCCTGGTAAGCTACGGCAACAGAAGGTGCAAAAAGCGTGTGTTCATTTATTTATTTATGTACAGATATTTATACAGCGCACACATATTACGCAGCGTTTTATGGTGGCGCTTATCTCTGTATTTCCTGACACACAAACATATTCCGTCTGGCCAATTAAAATACCAGCATGTTTCCAGCTCAGTGGCTCAGTGGCTGTTACTGCACTGGGGTCATGAAGTCCGCTCCAGCCTGGGGCCTATCTGTTTGAAGTTTTTATATTCTCCCTACTTGTACTTTCATAGGTTTCCTCCATGTACACCAGTTTCTCACCTAGGGACCTAATTATCACGAACTATTTGTGGGATATTCCCAGAAAATAGCCATTTTCTGCGTGTATTAAGGAACCCCCAGATGTGCTATGGAGGGATCTCCGATATCTGCCGCGGTCTCTCTATATTCATCAGCAAATTGCAGCTGCTATATTTTGTTCATTGATAAAAATAAACTATTAACACTTCTATTTTTGAAAGCATTCTTATTTTGCAGCATTTTTTCCATACCTGCCTAAAACTTTACTTTACAAGTACTGTATGTATATATATATATATATATATATATATATATATATATACAGTCAAGTAGCGGTCCGGCACTCCCAATAACAGACACAATATATAGAGGTGCCCTCACGTTAAGAAAGTATAACCATGCGAAGGTGCGGCACTCTCAATAAATAAAACACGACAACTGTTTCTTGGTTATCAATGTTTCAGTACATTGACGTACTATCTTCCTGAAGATAGTACATCAATGTACTGAAACGTTGATATGCAAGACACAGTTGTCGTGTTTTATTTATTGAGAGTGCCGCACCTTCGCATGGTTATATATATATACACACACACACACACACACACACACACACTTGCTTCATGGAACAAATACAATCTATATGGGAAGGGCAGACAAGGGTAACAGAGCGAAGAGTCAGTGTGCGAGGAACACAGAGCAATAGGTTAGGATGAAGGCTCTTATCCTATATAGAGAATATATTCATCATAAAGATAAATAATCAGAGGCTTGCTATGGGACGCACCTCAGCTAAGCAGACCACGAGCTCACACAAGCTTAAGACCTTCAAATCATTTATACCTTATGAGCTCTTCTGTCATCATAGATAAAAGGTGCATGTGCACATATCTTCCATCAGCGCAGAACACTGCAATCTAGAGAGATGAGCCGGGTGCCAATTCTTACCTCGCACAGCTAATTATTTATTTTGATAACGTTAAAAAAAACATCAGAACATCGAAATGGCGACTGATTTCACATGCAGCAATGCCCTCAAGAGGTGGAAGGTGGATCTCATGTGCTTGCTTGATCTGTTCATTTGTACACAGGACACAGGCTCCATTCTCTTGTAGCAGAATATTATTAGTTTGGTTCTACAGTCAGGAAAGGCAAAATGTAACTGAACTAAAATTACACTTCATAAATAATATGTTACAAGGCCATCATTAAGACTGCACCAACATACATCTCTTCACTTGTCTTAAAATACCTCCCAACTCGACCCCTCCGCTATGCACAAGATCTGCGTCTCTCATCCACACTCATTACCTTCTCCAATTAATGGGTAGTCAACTTTTTTCAGGCATTTCCCACTATCGCAAACGTCTTTCTTCTAACCTAAAAACCTTCAAGCTGTCCCTGAAAACTCATCTCTTCATGAAAGCTCATCAAATTCCAGGACCACCCTCTTACCTGCTCTCTGCACAGTTAACACAAAACGTACAATGTGTCCTCTTTCTATATTCGAACAACGTTATGACTTCAGGCCAATATATTCCTGTGTGACTGGATCATATAGATCACCAAGCACATATTTACATATCCAATCTGGCTGAACCAATATGCAATATAAAGCTTTTATCCACATATATCAAACTCTTATTTCCCTATAGAACAAGGCCCTCTTACCTTTGTGTCTGTCTGTTATGAGAATGGTTCAATAAATAAGGTAACATGACCTCTTATTGCATAAATGTATTTAACTCGTACATATACATATAATCAATCAATAGTATGGCCTTGGTACAGATTATTTTTACACATAGTCCCCATACTTATCTAAGCATTTATTCCATTGGTACACCAAGGCATCTATCATGGCATATAAGAAATCAGTGTCAAGAGCCTGAAGCCAGGACATGGCGACTTGCTGAACTTCACCGTTGGTTGTGAATAACCTTCCACACAGGTGCTTCTCCAATGGTGCAAATAGATGGAAATCACTCTGTGCCAGGTCAGGGCTGTAGGGAGGATGGTCAGTACCTCCCAATGGTATAGCCGTAACAACCCACGCATGTGGTTGGCTGACTGTGTCCTGGCATTATTGTGCAGCAATATAACGCCTGTTCGCAGTAACACAGGTTGTTTTCGACTAATTAACCTTCGCAACCAGTTCAATGTGTCACAATAGCAGACATCATTCACAGTATCTCCCTTGGTGAGGAAATTAACATGAAGCACGCCCTTGTGGTCCCAAGACACGGTCGCCATGACCTTCTTTGCTGATGGAGTTGTTTTAAATTTCTTTGAAGGTGGAGACGGTGCCTCTGTCCATGTCACGCATGGATGCTTCATCTCCGGTGTTACATGATGCACACACGTTTCATCGCCTGTAACAATACGCTGCAGGAACTGCTCTCCCTCCTCATGGTAGCGCGTCATGCACTGCTGTGCATGAGAGACAATCTCATCCTATTGGTTTTTTGGCCCTCTAAGAGTTGCGTCGGTACCAAAGTTGCTCATGAACGATGTTGTGCACAGTACCTGCTGAGATGTTCAGTTTGTCAGCAATTTCAACTCTAATGCATCTGTCCTCCTGAATCAATACAGCACAAATTGTCATCTGTGGTGGGCGTGCCTGGTCGGCTGGATCACTGCTCATCTTGAACGTCTGTCCTGCAATTATCAAAGGCAGTGCACCAAACCCAAACCGATTTCCGTGACATGATGTTATCACCGTACACCTAGACAAGTTGGTGATGAATTTCAGCTGCTGATGCTCCCATTAGACACAGAAATCTGCTCACACTACGCACCTCAATGTCTGACCATGTTTTCCGCCAGCCTCCGCCGTCTTACATCTGATGCTGGGACAGTATGACTGATATGAGGCGCAGTCTAATGGCCGTGAGGGGAAGCAGAGGTCTACCTGCTCTGGCCTGGTGGGAAATAGAGAACATTACACACGTTAGAGGTCTTGTTACCTTACTTATTGAACCACCCTCGTATTACCCAGTTTTGTTGTACTATTTGGTTTGTTCCCAAATGTAAAGTGAAATGGAATATGCCGGCACTATATAAATAAATATTAATATAAAATAAATCAAATCTAGAACTACATAGGAAAGTCTGTAGCAACAGTCCAGAAAATACAACCGATACAGCTAGAAACCAGAGGGCTGTAATACAGCTTCTGTTAAAATCTGCCACTTTGTAGTGAACTTATTTTGCATATCAGAGTAAATAGTGTAAAGGCGCATACACACTGGATGATGCCGGCAATGACAAACAACAGCGGGGGTGTGTGCCATGCTACATTCGGCAGAATGGCATTGTTAACTATATACCCAGATTGAGCTGCATGTACAGATGACTGGGGATATCATTAACGTAACAACCCGTGGAAACGCGCATCGTATGTCGTCAGGTTCATACACACTGGACGATTTGAACAATATATTGTTGAACGATATCATTCATAAAAAGTGTCCAGTGTGTACGTGTCTTAAAAGGGTGTGGATTGAAAGATCTACAGTAAAAAGGTAGACAATGTCTAGATAGACACCAGATGTTAGACAGTCAATAGGTCGACAGGGACAAAAGGTTGATAGGGACAAAAGGTCTACACATTAAACGTCAACATGTAAAAAGGTCGACAGGTACAAATGGTCGACACATTTTTTTCCTGACCCTAATCATCCCTTCTAGTGCCTAACCCTAACCCTCCGCTGAGTGCCTAACCCACCCTCCTGGTGCCTAACCCTAATCGTCGGGGTAAGTGCCTAACCCCAAAAAAACCATGTGTTGACCATTTTTTGCATCAACAATTTTGTGTGTCAACCCTTCGACCACGTCGACAATTTGTACCTGTCAACATTCTTACGCTCTGCTTACGCACGCTCTGTCTGCAATAAACTGACATCCATCCATGACCTCTTTATTTCAACTAACCTCAACCTTCTGGCAATAACAGAAACATGGCTCACACAATTAGACACTGTCTCCCCTGCTGCACTTTCACACGGTGACCTACACTTCTCACACACCTCCAGGCCTGGTAATAGTAAAGGAGGTGAGGTAGGAATATTACTGTCCCAATCTTTTACATACACAGTTCTCCCACAGGTACCTTCACTCACATTTACATCATTTGAAGTACATTCTATCAGGACTTTCACCCCTTTCTCTCTGCGAGTTGCTGTTATCTATTGCCCACCTGGGCCACCTCAACAATTTCTGGAACATTTTTCTGCCTGGCTCCCTCACTTTCTATCCTCAGACATCTCCACCATCATTATGGGTGATTTCAATATCCCCATTGACAGTCCACAATCTCCTCATGCCTCCAAACTACTCTCTCTAACCTCCTCTCTTGGCCTCTCCCAATGGACCGACTCCGCTACTCATCAGGAGGGCCACTGCCTTGATCTTGTATTCACCAGACTATGCTCAGTTTCTGATTTCACTAATGCTCCTTTCCCTCTCTCAGATCACAACCTAATCACCTGCACACGCTCCTCCATTACATCAACGTCATTTAAATTAACCAAACCTAAACCCCGCAGAAATATTAATGCTATTAACTTTCAACAACTATCTACCTCTCTACAACAAAAACTCTCACCAATTTCTACATTCAATTCTCCTGATACTGCTGCATCACACCAAAACCAAATTCTAGAAAAAGCCCTCGATGAAGTAGCTCCAGCTACCCATCACACACCACGTAGAGTTAGACGTCAACCGTGGCATTCTAAATTAACAAGGTATCTACAAAAACTCTCACGTAAAGCTGAACGTCAATGGCAAAAGTTTCATACTCCAAGTGACTTAATCACATATAAGACTATTGACAACTCTTATCGTACTGCTCTGGACACTGCCAAACAAACATATTTCCAATCTCTAATCTCTGCTCAAGCCTCTAACCCCAAGCGACTTTTTAATACATTTAACCTGCTTCTTACCCCTACCTCACCCAAACTACCTGCTACTATCTGTGCGCAAGATCTTGCTTCCTATTTTAGGGACAAGATTGATGAGATCCAAAATGAAATGGTATGCTCTTCCTCAGCTAATGACCTGCTCAATTCCCTACCTGTACCCTCTGGCACATTCTCTTAATTTGATCTCACAAACGAAGATGAAGTATCTACACTCTTCTCATTGTCCTACTCTATTACATGTCCTCTAGATCCTATACCCTCACAAATTGGTAAAGCTCTGTTTCGTGTGCTTATCCCAACCCTAACTAAAATCTGTAATCTCTCTCTCTCTACTGGCAACTTTCCATCACTGTTCAAGCACGCAGTGATTACTCCCATTCTGAAAAAAAAAAATTCTGACCCTAATAGTCTCTCAAATTACCGTCCTATCTCCCAGCTCCCATGCCCCTCCAAGCTACTTGAGAGACTTGTCTACACCCGCCTCACACACTTTCTTAACTCACACAACTTATTGGACCCACTTCAGTCTGGCTTTCGTTCCCAACACTCCACAGAGACAGCACTGACTAAGGTAGTAAATGATCTGGTCACTGCCAAGGCTAAAGCCCATTACTCACTTCTAATTCTTCTAGATCTCTCTGCTGCTTTTGACACTGTTGACCACTCCCTATTCATACAAACACTACAGTCCCTTGGTCTTAAGGACACGGCTCTATCTTGGTTCTCTTACTACCTATCTGTTCATTCTTTTACTGTTCGTTTCTCTGTTTTTGCCTCCTCTTCGCTACATCTATCAATTGGACTACCGAAAGGCTCTGTCTGAGGTAATCTGCTGTTCTCAATCTATACCTCCTCTCTTGGCAAACTAATCGACTCTTTTGGATTTCAGTACCCTGTATGCAGATGATACTCAGATCTACCTATCTTCGACCATATCTCATACAAGACACTGCAAAAACCTGTAATCCATGCACTTATTATTTCCCGCATTGACTATTGCAACAGTCTCCTTACTGGTCTTCCCCAAAACACGCTCTCACCATTACAATCCATTATGAATGCAGCTGCAAGGCTTATCTTCCTTGCCAAACGTTCATCGTCTGCTGCCCCGCTCTGTCAGTCCCTCCATTGGTTGCCGGTTTTCTACCGTATTCAGTATAAAATACTTTCACTTACACATAAGTTTATTAACCAACCACACCAACATACATTTCTTCACTCATTTCTAAATATCTCCCAACCCGACCTCTCCGCTCAGCACAAGATCTATCTGCGTCTCTCATCCCCACGCATTACTTGCTCCCACTCACGGTTACAGGACTTGCTTCATGCTGCACCCACTCTATGGGATGCCATACCACGCACAGTACGACTTTCCTCTAGTCTCCAATCCTTCAAGCGATCCCTGAAAACTCACCTATTCAGGCAAGCTTATCAGATCCCAGAACCACCCACATAACCTTCATAGCTTCCATATCTAATTACATCCCCTTTCACAGTCCACACAAAACCTCACACATCCTCTTTCTCTCACATCCTCATGCCACTTGGCCGACATTCCAGTGTGAATGGATCATACAGCCCACCAAGAAACTGTGCATTCTGGCTGGACCAAAATGCAATATATAGCACCTATCCTTGTGTATCAATGCCTATTTCCCTATAGATAGTAAGCTTGCGATCAGGGCCTTCCTACCTATATATTGGTCTGTTATTACCCAGTTTTGTTCTATTAATGTTTACAATTGTAAAGCGCAATGGAATATGTTGGGCTATATAAGAAACTGTTTTAATAAACAAATAAAAATTCTTACATGTCATCCTTTAGTGTGTCGATATTTTGTCCCTGTCGACCTATTGACTGTCTAACATCTGGTGTCTATCTAGACAGTGTCAACCTTTTTACTGTATTTCTAAAGACCGAATCCCGTGTAAAAAGTGCAGCTCACATGTTGGCAACAAGCGGTACTGCAGCAGTAGGTCTATATAATGCAGCTTAAGTTGAGTTGGATGCAAATTACTCCAAAACATAAGTACTAATGAAACAATTTGCATAATATGAAAAACCACAGGTATTTTCTGATGTCTGTGACTGTTCATATTTTTGTAATAGTGTAAGAAATGAAAACAGTGTAAGATACACAAATAGCATGTCTTAAGGTGTGTACACACTAGACGATTTTTTAAACGATATTGCCGATAACAACACATTGTTATGACAAGTCTGTTTAACCAACTAGTGTGTACACACTAGATGATTAAATGATGCGCGCTCCTGCGGGTCGTTAACGATATCCTCAGCCGTCTGTACTTGTAGTACAATTTGGGGATATCGTTAGTGATGCCATGCTGCAGAATGCAGCACGGCCTGCTTCCCCCCCCCCCCCCCGTCGCCCTTGTTCGTTGTCGCTGCCAGCACCCGCGTCGGATCCCGCCGCTGACGATATCGCTAGGTACACATTGTTTAGTGTGTACCCAGCTTTTGACTAGAGCAGTGGTTTCCGAACTTTCTCAGTTCGAGGTTGACAGTGATTTGGTCAACACCAAAATGTCGACAGTGCAGAAGGTCGACAGTTTGAAAATGTCGACGTGGAAATGGTTGATGCATAAATGGTCGACATGTTTTTTTATTTCATTTTAGGCTTGGGTTTAAGGTTAAGGCACTAGGACGGACTGTTATGGCCCAAGGGGAGGGTTAGGGTGAAGATTAGGGTTAGAAAAACAAACAAAAACCAGTCTTGACCATTTCCATGTTGACCTTCTGTACTGTAACTTTTTTCATATCAACATTTTACCATGTCGACCAAATTATTGTTGACTTTTTATTTAACACCTTTTTTTTAACAGTTAGGTCAAAATAACGTAATAAGTATTTAGGTCAGGACAGAAGTACTTATTGTACTTATTAAGTTGTTTGCAAAAATAATACACACAAATGCAAGGAAAAAGAATATTGGGGGCCAAATGTAATAGGGTGAGAATAAACTCACATTTTCTAAACTCTCACCCTATTACATTTGGCCCTTTATATCCATATCTCTCATTGCAGCCCCCTCCATGTCTCTCCCTTTGCAGCCCCCTCCATATCTCTCCCTATACCGCTCTGCATGTCTCTCCTGTTGCAGCCCCCTCCATATCTCTCCCTATACCGCTCTGCATGTCTCTCCTGTTGCAGCCCCCTCCATGTATCTCCTTTTGCAGCCCCCTCCATGTCTCTCCTTTTGCCCCTCTCCATGTCTCTCCCTATACCCCTCTGCATATCTCTCAGCAGGTGTGGATTTGGGGCTGGGTAGGCAGCTAATTACGGCTGGTGCACTGCAGACATGGCCAGACAGTGCCGGCGCAATGTGAATCTGGCGCCGGTCACGAGCCAATCAGAGCTTGCAGACCGGATGCCAATCAGGAGCTGCCACTGTGATTGGCTGCCAGTCCGCAAGTTGATTGCCTCACAATCGGTGGTGCTGTCTATCCATGTCTGCCTGCCAGTGTGCCAGCTGTAATCAGCTGGCGGGCTGGCACCAAATCAAAACCGCTGCCACCTGGGCTCCCCTCGGCAGCCCTGACTGGACCTGGCCCACCTTGTGTGCGGGACCGGGTGCAGATGCACCAATTGCGCCCACAGTAGTTATGACACAGTTTGCATGCATGTTAGCAAACAGTTGGGTAATTTTCAGGAACAATGGAATGGAGTTATAGGCGAGGACAATGTAAAGGCTGCAGGTGTACTTCAAGGTCCAGTCTTCAACCCTGGCACGACGGGTATCCCAGCTAGTAAAAAATAAATCAAAACCCAAAAATTTACACTGGGCGGCCTCGTTAGGCCATCAGTCGACGCGGTGCACAGTTTGGGAACCACTGCACTAGAGGCAGATCACACCAATGCTTTACAGTAGGATTCCCCATGGACTGAGAGCCCACCTCTATAAATAGAAGTGATGCAGCACTTGTCAGTCATTCATGTCGGGACTCCGTAAGGAGGTAGATGTCATTTGTTAAGGATTTGTTATTTTATAAGTCATGGATGCATATCATGGTTTGAAGAGGATCCCCATACTGCAGACATACTTGCCAACAGGGGCTCCCTGAAACAGAAGCAATCTCCCTGTCTCCCTGAAGAGCCTAGCAATCTCCCTGATTCTACCTTACCCCCATTATGAATGTTATATATAAAAATAAACAGAGATATTTACATTCAAATGGGATCATTAGTATCATTTCCCTACATTGTTTATAAGGCACAATGGGCCTGATTCAGAGCCGGACGCTCTTTGAGAGCGCTCACTCTGAATCAGGGCGTCCCTTTTTTTTTTTTTTTTTTTTTAAAGACGGCCTCCCGGCCGCTCGCATAGCTGTGGGTGACCACCCATAGCTTATGTGAGCAGCCAGGTGATGGTCAAGACCATCGGGCTTGCAACGAGACCCTTGTGGTAGGGTCTCGTGGCAGCAAGCCCCAGTGGACTTCCTGCTCTAATAGAGCAGGAAGTCCACCTACTGACATCACGAGTGATGTCAGTAGGGCCGCCCACAAACGGCAGGCGTTCCATCGGGAACGCCTGTTTGTGTAGCCACCCCCCTGCCCCGCCCACAAAACGGGGCGAGCTGTCGATCAACATCGACAGCCGCCCCTTTTGTAGTGAGTCCCGGAGCGAGAGAATTTCTCTCTCGCTCCGGGGCTCACGCATGTGCACGCCGGAGCCGGCGTGCGCAGTGGGGGACCATCAACCTGCTTGCGAGCG
This sequence comes from Taudactylus pleione, assembly GCA_031769625.1. Classification (NCBI taxonomy): domain Eukaryota; kingdom Metazoa; phylum Chordata; class Amphibia; order Anura; family Myobatrachidae; genus Taudactylus; species Taudactylus pleione. The sequence goes on from JAUIMM010000247.1 coordinate 3,219,608, forward strand.
CTGTGCGCTCGCAAGTGGGTCTGAATCAGGCCCAATGATCCCTATGGCTGCAAGCATTTTCTGAAAAGTATGATTGGGGTATTCAATATGGAGCGACAACTCAGTTTTTGCGATGTTTTCGCACCGATGACGTCATTTTCGCAGGTTTTGGTTTTACACCGTATTCAATTTCAAAGACTTTTCGCAGGTTCAAAAAGTCTTTGAAAAAAAAACGGGGATAACTTTTCACCACTGAATAGGTGGCAAAAAAAGTGCAGAATTGGGGTTTAGGGGTGCAGGCTTAAAAAAAATAGCCTGCACCCCTGGGAATGACATTTTAAAAATAACTGTGTCAAAAAAAGTTTAAAAAAAAAAATAGGGACACCCCAAAAAATTTATTTAAAAATTGGGGTGAAAAAAAAAAATTGGAAAAAATTGTTTAAAACTAGGGAAATAGGTTCAGGGCTATTCTGCATGTATGCGGCAGGTGTATTCTGGAATAGATTATTAGCGGCAGGTGCATAGTTGCAGAATTTTAAAAAAATTACTTTAGGGACATAAAAATATGCTAGTACCCATTTTCATGTACCCCAAATTTGATGGGACCACTTAAAAAACAAAAAAAAATAACCTAAGTGCTCTTCTGCATCACTTCTTCAATGTCGGGAAAAAAACACCTGCTGCAGCTATTAAATCCCCGACTTTCATTTGCAGGCTAAAACGGGGGTACCCATAGTGATCCCCCATGTTTTTACAGCTTTAGGGGGGTCCTACAATTTATTCCAGGTAAATTTATTTATTTTTTCGCTGATCCTACTTCGGCGGGTCTCGTTTTCGTAGTTTCCATATTGAATACGGGGATAAAGCGGGCGCGCGCCCGATACTTTATCCCAGGAAAATCTCTGATATGCAGCGTAAACTTCGTCAGCGAAGTTTACGTTTCATATTGAATACCCCTATGAGTATGTTTTCATCAAAAAATAGATCTTACTAACTGCTTTTGGATTTGTTTACATTTGGATGTAAGTCAGGTTTATGACACGCCTCTCAGATGTAGCAGTACACGCCCACTTTACCGTGCTCATAGGTGCTGCTTTCACACTCCCCCTGCAATGCTTTTTCAAAAGTAGGCAAGTATGCTCCAGGACTTAGGAGAGAGGGAGAAAGTTAATTTAGAAAAAAACAAAATTATTGTGTCCAAGGTTTTTCTTTAACTTTCATTTCCCCTCGGTAAATTACAAGTCCCAGCATGCCCAACTACTTAAAGGCAGCATGGGCATGCTGGGACCATTAGTATAGCACTCAACCGTCCCACCATTGCACTTGCGGGGAAAGGTTGGGGTGGCACTCTCTGTGATGCATAGCAGCGGGCGAATAGATACTTCTTGCATGTGTGTGTCATTTTAACAGTGCAGAGTGAGCCTGGGGGCAGCCCAGAAACTCGGGGACCGCTGGGCACACCCACAGAGAGGAAAACTATGCCCATTTCATGTGCACACGCGGTTATTCATGGCCATGGCTGATCCGCCTCCAGTCCACCCAGTGGATCACCTCCTATGAGTGACTGGAGGTAGTGAGAGGCCCCCTGGCCAATGTGAGAGGACGGTGAATGGAAAGAGTTCAGGAAGCAGACAGGCCCTCAGAGGCGCTTGCAAAAAGCGAGCGCTCGTTCTGAATGAGGGCGGCCACTTCTATTTTTAAGTGCGGCCTCCTGGTCGCTAGCTAAGCTGTGGGTTACCACCCACAGCTTAGCGACCAACCAGGGTGATGGTCGCGATGGTCAAGACCATAGCGACCATCGGGGCTTGCAACGAGACTTTAGGTCTCGGCAGCCGCCATCCCCTGGGAGCTTCCTGCTCTGATCGAGCAGGAAGCTCCCCACTGACATCACTGCTGATGTCAGTGCGGCCGCCCACAAAACGGTAGGCGCCTCCATATGTGAAACCACCCCCCCGCCCCGCCTAAAAACGGGCCGAGCTGTCGATCAACATCGACAGCCGGCCCTTTTGTAGTGAGCTCCGGAGCGAGAGCGTTTCTCTCTCGCTCCGGGGCTTGCGCACGCACAGTGCGGCCGCTGCTTGTGCGCAGGACCAAGACATCGACCCGGTTGCGAGCGCCCAGCTTTTTCGACTGGGTCTGAATGAGGTCCACAGTGTGAGAGGCAGACAGAGTTCCCTCATGCCAGTTACATTCAATCAGCTAAGAACTGAGGCATATAAAGTAGCATGATATGACTGAGGGGCTCTGAGGCTTGCATATAAAGGGGCTCTGAAGTTGGCATATAAATGAGCTTGACTGGTGGGGTCTGAGGCTGGCATATAAAGGGGCATAGTCTGTCATTTAGCGATAATAAATAATCACTTGCTTTATCTTATCAATCTTTGTATTGTTCATATATATGTCACATATACTGACATTTATTTCTCCCTATCATAGCACTATGATATACTGATATATCGATTGTATAAGGGTGTAGCGCTCCGGTAATACTACTGATTATGACTATACCTTTTAGGTTAGGAGAAGGGACATCTCCATTTTCCGTAGCAGCTCCCCATATACGCTTGTCCTGAAGCGCAGGGTCTACTTTTTATTTTATATAAAGGGGCATTAATGAGGGGGCCCTGAAGCATCTCTGAATATACAAAACGGCATGTTGGGGCTCTAAGGCATATTAAAGGGATCGGAGGGGCCTCTGGGCTTGCTTATAAGGGTATGAGGGGGCTCTGAGGCATATAAAGGGGAATAAGGGGGCTCTTTATTATGGAATACATTGAATATGCAGGCGGACAGGATAACAATGCCAGAATCCCGATGCCCGGCATAATGCCGACAGCGATATCCCAAAAAGGATCGGGATACCGACGTCGGCATCCCAACCCCCACCATCCTGAAGGTAAGAAGATGGAGAAGTATGATACTTAGGCCAGGGAATGGGGGTTTAGGTTTAGGCACCTCTGAGGAGAGTTAGGCACCACCAAGGGTGGGTTAGGGGGGGAAGAGAGGTTAGGGTACTTACCGCCCGTCAGGATTTGATTCCATCGGGCTTCCAGCGTCGGGATTTGAACCGGGACTTTTCAGCACAATCCCTTTATTAAAGATGTTAGGTAATGGCCTGAAATCTGACAAACAAAATGGTTGTAAACCTACTGCGGTTTTGGTCATGCCCCATGTGTACAAACCTAAGGATGCGTTACGTCAGCCATGTGTTGTCTTGGTATTTGTTTAGAGACAATTTAATTCCTCTAGGTTACTTTTGCCATTCAAAGAGCATGACAATCTTACATAATTATAACATACAATGACACAATAGTTTATTGGGTTTATTAAATAGAATGGTCAGACGGCAGCTCGGCTCAGACGATGACAAGCACCAATGTGGTTAGAAGGAAGACATTATGCAATGGAATGATGCCCAGAAAGAGGAATCAGCTGATCACTAAGTCACAACACACAGTTCTTAGCTAGAATACTAATAGTTACAGTATATGTGGCAAGACGGGAAGAGGTGCTGGTAACTAAGGACTGATTCGTATTCTATGTAGAAAAATTATCACTGTGCACAAGAGGCGGCATAGGCAAAATTCTGGTTTGGGGCCTCTCTCCCCTCTGGTCTGTACCCTGCAAAAATCACATTTGTAGACAGACTAAATAACATCCCCCCACCAAATACATAACATTAATAGCCAAACACATATTATAACCCTCATCCCTAAGTACCATTGATCCCCCAAGACTCTTAGCTATCTTCTACAGCTGCTGTTTGGAATGTTGCATGAACCAACACTGCCTGAGCGGGCAGGTCCTGTGAGGAAGCAGGCAGGTGCTGTGAGGAGGCAGCCAGGTGCGGTGAGGAAGCAGCCAGGTCCTGTAAGGAGGCGGCCAGGTGCTGTGAGGAGGCGGCCAGGTGCTGTGAGGAGGCAGCCAGGTGCTGTGAGGAAAGCAGGAAGGTCCTGTGAGGAAGCGGCCAGGTCCTGTGAGGAAGCGGCCAGGTCCTGTGAGGAAGCAGCCAGGTCCTGTGAGGAAAGCAGGCAGGTGCTGTGAGGAAGCAGGCAGGTGCTGTGAGGAAAGCAGGCAGGTGCTGTGAGGAAGCAGCGAGGTCCTGTGAGGAAAGCAGCAAGGTGCTGTGAGGAAAGCAGGCAGGTCCTGTGAGGAAAGCAGGCAGGTGCTGTGAGGAAAGCAGGCAGGTGCTGTGAAACGTGTTGCAATTTTAAAAGTGAGATTTTCATTTTCCTTTTATGCCTCATTTTTTAAGCCTGATTTGTAACTTATGACAGTGTTTTAAAATTATTTGTATTTTTAATTATTCATCTAACTATTGTTGTCTACAATAGTTAAAATGTTTTTGTTGTTTTTAAATTTAGTTTATCCATAATAGTGAGCTGTAATATGCCGCCATTAATCTAACTACTAAATAATTTCATTATTGTTTATCCATTTTTGTTGGGTCAGCCCTTATTTGCCAATTGCAGCCCCGATTTCATGTTTTAGTAAGAGGGTGTTTGACCACTTATAGTGTGAGTGCTGACATTGCCTGTAACAGTCCTATATCACTCAGCTCCCATTTATGGAAAGTAAGGGACTAGGTCACAATGAAGTTTTATATATATATATATCTTTCTCAGTGCTGCTCCTAAAATGACATTTCAGTGGCTATGAGCAGCAGTGGCAGGGCTGTACGGCACCAGCGTTCCCGCTAGGCTGTTTTAGCGGGGCGCGGAGCCCTGCCCTCCTTCTGGAGGGCAAAGAGGACCCTGCCCTCACAGCCTGCGGGTGCCGTCTTCACCCGCGGGACGCAGAGTCCCGCGGGTGGAGAAATCTGCGGTGACCCGGTCACCGCCGGAGAATAGACTGCGCATGCGCCCGGCGTCTATTCTCCTTCTCTGCAGCGCTTGGGGGCTGCCCGGCGTGTCCGTAAGTGCCGGGCACGCCCCCTAGTATGACGAACAGGGGACGCGTCTTATAGACACGCCCCCTTTTCATGGCCACGCCCCCATAGTTGCCCTCTCTAGCTCCGGCGCCCTGCCTGCCACCGGAGCTAGAGTGAACACTGCGGCACCTACTGTACTCACCACGATTTGGGACATTCCGCCCACCAACCACCGGCAGTTAGGGGCAAAGGTGCTCACTGTCTGAATGACGGGACAGTCCCCTCAAACTGAAACATGTGACGTAATGTATAAAGCAGAATTGTGCTGACAGTTATTTCATAGAGAGATGGAGAATGAAAAGGACACAAAAGGGTAATGTTTGGGTTCATGAGCACCTTTTATGGGATGTAGTCAGCATCCCAGCACCAGAATCCTGACAGTAAGTACTGGGCGTTAGGGTGCAGGAGTTTAGGCACAAGGGGGGAGGTTAGGGTTAGGCACCGGGGAGGGAGGGTTAGGGATGCCGCTTTCGGTATTCTGACCAGCAGCATCGTGACCGTCAGGATCTCATACCCAGCCCCTTTTTTACACGGTATAGGCACATGGGACCTGACAACATTGGGAGTGTGGCAGACGGCGACTATGAATGTGACATCAAACCACAAATAAGGCAACATTAATAACACCTGGTAATCTACAGTGCCCTATGCCTTCATCCATTCATGCCCTATATATATGCATAGATTCAAGTATGTTCATTCAAAAGACAACACCACTTTTATGACTTTGCCAGAAATGTAATCCAGCTCAGGTAGCCTCCTGTATAGCTGGTAACAGGTAATCGCTAATGAACATTTGTGCGTTAGTTTGCACCAAAACACCACAGCGATTAGTCATGCCTCCTTGCTAAGGTCCGCAACGCAGAGGAAGAAGACATGAGCTCTGGTGATGGAGATAGCAGTCAGCTTGTTGTTGAGCAGAAAATCCAGAAGGGGTTTTCCAGGTGAGATCGTTGGAAGGTCACTGACTGCTGAAGGAGGTCTGGAAAGGACATATGTTAAAAAACTTTACCCATGACTGACAGGGAGATGGAAGTGATGATCTGGATACTTGATCAGTTCAATATTATGACTGTGTCCAAAAATCTTATGCCAAAACCAACTATAGGTCATGCAGGGTCATATTCAGAGGTGGATGATACTGCATGTGTGGTTGCAATTTCGTTTGGATTTGCAGCTGCGATAATCTGCAAATGCTAGTCAGCCTTCCGCTTCTGTAATTGCGAGCGCCGGAGATTGCAAGCCCAGAGCCGCCCACTTTCAATGTCCATGGACAGTGGAAATGTCACACACTCACTATCGCACTTACTATGGACACTTACGAGGCGCTATGGCTCCTTCAGAACTTTCTTTGATCATGGCCTCTTTTGCTGCAGCTCTGTGTTTGAGGACGCAGCGAGACACGCCCATAACACACCCATGAGAGTTTTTTTGGGAACACTTCAAGGTACCTGTCCGCCACCAGCTCTATTACAACAATTCTGTTCACAACAGCGGTCTCTGTACACTCAGTGGTAGATCATGGGTCAAGGGTGCCCTCTGTGTGGAGTTTGTATGTTCCCTACATCTGCGTGGCTTTCCTCCAGATGCTCCGTGTTTTTCCCACACTTCAAAGACACACGGATAGGTAAATTGTCTTCTGACTAAATGGACTGTATACATACATGCACACACAAGTGTGGCAATGGTAGGCTATAATGGGACAGGGATTGATGTGAATGACTACATATTCCTAGTACAGTCCTGTGTTACGACTGGCGTATAGAAATAATAAAAATCATGGGTAGCCGGTGATACTACCTCGTTCAAGTACCTACATTGTGCACGTTAGAGCTGTAATCTCTCTATATGTAAGCTTGGCTTCAATGGCTGGTTACTTGTACTGTGCTCTTACACTATAGGTAGCTGTACGTTCTGTTGCTGTGCTGATTATGGTTAGTCAAGTGAGCAAGAGACATCGCCAAGTGAGACTACTGTGCAAGGCTCTTCTAGAGAAACAGTGGCCCAGCAAACACAGGGACGGCCCAGCAAACACAGGGATAGCAAATCAATTACAGATAAACCCATACTGGTGCAAAAAGACTACAAAAAAAAATAAACACAGAAGACAAACAAATCAAAACACATTCAAACCTTCTTCCCTTCTTAATCAGTGTAGACATTTACATATGTGTTATGTATGAAGGAGACCTTTGACAGCTTTTAAAGGTGCAGTATAGAACGTATCTAATCAAGGGAAGTGCAAATGATGTTAAAAATAATAATAATAATAATAAAAAAAAAAAAAAGACACAAGTTCTTTACACTGATACACACAGATTACACTGATCTGTGCAGTGCTTCCGTACAACACACAGCTCACAGGTGCTTATCTGTAAACTCCTCTATTCTGCTACGGGTTTTGTCCATGTTTTTATCACGATTCTTAGTAAATCCATGAGTTGTATTCCTGACCATGTAAAGTGTCCGATGTTTGATTCGATGGTCTGTAGCCATCTAGTTGCGGGTGAAATCGTGTTTGCATGCGAGTTTCATGCAGATACGCCTTTAGTAAGTCTCTGAGTTGCAATTTTGGGTGAAACTCGCATGCAAAGTCTTCCAAGAATGATTCTCAGTAAATTTACCCCTAGAAAAAGGTGAAATCAGAATAACCTTTGTTCAAGTGCTCCTGTGGGGGATGACAAAGCCATAGTAAGTCTCCCCTCTGTCTGAAGGTGAGAATGTCGGCTTGTACTGCCCACTGGATGCTCAGCAGACGTCACCCTACATGCTCACTTATGCTGCGTATATAAAGAGCCTGTTTTGCAGCAACTTATTACAACAGACCCGTTACCCAAAACATTTTGCACAAGCAGATACCATAATGGTAGATCCCATAGAACAGATACAAGTCAACTTCATTTATCTGTGTAAAGTAGCATTTTCTTAGCACACTGTCGTGTTCCGTGTACTCAGCCGTGCTTTTATTGCAGCAATTATAAAGAGTCCGTTTTAATAAGGGGAAACCATTTTAATTTTCTAGAGCAGACATGAAGTAAAGCAATGTTATACTTAGATGTTAATTACACTTATTTACAGACATGTATAGTGTTGTCCATTACAGCTTTTTCCTCTGTTTAAAAGCTTTACCTTTCGGCCCGCCCATTTTATTCTTCCCGCCCCCAAACTTTGGGTTTTTACCCGCCTTTGGGTGTTTAGAGCCAAATGCTCCCGGTTTCTTGGACCCGGTGTTCTTTTTCTTTCCCTGAGCAGTGGGGTGTTTATGTGGTGGCTGACGTCCCATATTTTTATGGGTGTTCTGTCCTTTTTTACCAGGTCTGGCTGATTGTCCCTTAGGGCTTTTAAACCCTTTTTGGAAAGGCAATTTACCCTTCTGATGTCCGGCCCGGCCGCCAGGCGGATGGGAATCTTGTCTCGGTTTAAAGGGTCCTTTAGATTCTTTGAATTTCTTTCTAGGGGGACCAGATTTCTGCCGAGAAAACTTCTTTTTACTCCCGTGAAGGAAGAGATCTACATAGTGGGTGAGGGAAAATTAGACTTTAGCACTAAAGGGTAATCCTAAAAAAACATATACATGGGATCCTAGAAAGAGACAGGAGACCCCAGAAAGACACCTAGCAATTGATAGCGGACCCCAGAAAGACACAGAGGAACAAACGTGGTTACACATGAAAGATCCAGGCTAGATAATCAACAGAGGGAGGGAGTGAGAGACAGAGTTCAGGATAGAATGAACAGTACATACAAAGTTACATAAATAAAATATAATTAATGTAAACTGATACAGAAATAAGCCAATGCTTCGGACAGTGAGCCAGAAGGAGTCAGGCAAATAAACAAGGGAGGTAGTCTTTTGTCCCATAATCTATACAGGCCTAGAGAAAAAAAAAAAAAAAGATACCTTTGTCTGGCTCTTCCCCAACCTCTTGTCTGTAATACTCAGCATCATCATCCTCGGACAGGTCGGCGGGATCGACAGAAGTCCCAGGGTCCTCCACTTCACTGTCGTCACCTCCGTCTTCCCCGCGTTTCCGCTTTATGCCGGCCAAGCTGCGCTTCCTGTGTGTGGAGGGGTCAGAGAGTGCCTTAGTGCACTGTTCCTGGGATCTCTAGGCCAGGTAATGGGGAACTTTCTCCTCTGTCAAAGGTCACTTCTAACGGGAGTTTGTTTTGCAAAGTAACAAAACCAAACTTGTTCTGTTGCACGTTATTTAAAAGCTTTCTTTGCCTTAGTAGGTAAGACTGTAACTTACCCCTCCTAGGTCATCCACACAGAAATCAGATACCCCATATACAGTACAATGATAATGCTACGTTCCCTTCTCATACATCTATCCCAGACTTGTGTTGGCTTTTGCAGCTGCCCCCCAGGCACTGGGCCCTCACTGGCTACAGACTGACAGCACTTCCCACTCACTTATTCTCCTCCTTCTGCTGCTGCTTCTGCTGCACGTTCTGCTCCTGCTGCTTCTTCCGTTCCTTCTTCTGTTTCAGCTTCTTCTCTTTGCGCTCCAGCATTGCCAGGATCTCTTCCTCTGTCTTTTGGACTGAGCATAAGAGGTGAAACCATCAGCTACAGGCATTTAGTTATATCTTATCTACAAAACGATGGAAGTACAACATTACCAGTCCCGTTGCTAGGGAGACATGAGGGACAGTGGGACACACATGCAATGTCTATGTAATAATAACAAATAGCCTACACCAATGGTGGTGTATAGCTTGTATTGGAACCCTTGGTAAATCATGAAATTTGTCTAGGGGTGCTCAAACCTTTGAATACAACTGCAAAAAGATGCCCCCACCCAGCGGATTATTGGCCATTTGCTCACTAATATGGCTGTAAGTTCTGGTGCCACCACGTCCTATTACTCACTGAAGCTGTGATATAAAACTTTGCCATCATTTAAACCCTCCTCAATCTTCACCAGCTGCAGAGTCATCCGGGGACCGATCTGTAGAAAAGGAAAAAAAAAAAAAAAAAAGGGTCCTATAAGAACCTGGAATGACATCACAAACATCAGTGCAGACGAGCACTAAGGGGCACAGACCTCAGTAAGACGCACGGCGCTCTGCTGCGACTTCATGTTGCCTCTGCCGGCGCAGACCTGGGGCAGCTCTGTGATATTGTGTTCTCCGTCTTGCTCGGCCTCACTCTCCGAGAGGTTGGCTCCTCTGAAAGATATCAGCAAGGTTTCCAGACATTGGTTTCTGTGTTGTGTGTCTGGCAACCACATCATATCGGGATGGTTTTCCCATCTCTCCACTACAAAACGGTTTCCACTAATTACCAACTTTAACTTACTGATCTTTAATTGTCCACATGCAGAATTAACTACAGATGTGTCCTCATACATATAGCCACAATATACCGCTTGCCTGGAGTGAGTGAGCTGCCAGGTCCCGTGCAACTCTAGTCGCACGCAGATATACAAGTGTCACATACCAATTTATTCAGCAGTTTACTGGTGCGTCCTAGTCCCATCACACTGCGACACACTGAGGACCTCATTCAGAGTCGGTCGTTGTGGCCGCACGGTTGTACGCCACCGATGTTCGCTAAACTGCGCATGCGCAAAATTCGCAATGCGCGTGCGCAAACTAGCTGTTACGATCGGAAATATCTCTCTCCTTGAACTTGGCCAGGTCGTTAATTTGAGTGACAGGATGAGGCGTTTGTGGGTGGTAACAGGGGAAGGAGCTTGTGAACCAGGGAGTGGAGATAGGAACGCAGGCATGCCTAATTATGCGAACGGCGTTTTATGGGAGTGCATAATTAACAAAGTAGTGTCATGGGACACGTGACATGGGAGGATTTTACACTGACTTGATCGTAGAGCTTAAGAGTGGGTATGGTCAACCTTAAGCTCTACGACCAGTTCCGATGGTTCCCGATCAATCCTTATATGCCCGGAGATGACGTGTTATGCGAACGAGAAGGGGGCGTATTTTTAGTCTTACGGCCGCATCCTCCCCTTGGTCGTCCAGCTAACGATCCCATCTTAACGACGCAACTTGCGAGTGCATAATTTGCATATCCGGCCCCTTCTCCCTTATTTTTTGTTCTATGTTTTTCAACATTGTCTTTATAACATCCAGCCAGTGTTATTTATGCTTCCCCAGTATATCATAAATCTCGCTTTGGCGCCCTACAAACATGAACTGGAAAGGACTTATTAGACCCTTCAGTGTCCCCATTTAGTTCTCCTGTTTCTACCATCAGTGACCCCACTGAGCATCTTCATACCAGGATCAGACACTCACTTGACCAGCAGCTCACTGATATCGTCCCAGCGACTCATGTTGGGAAACTTTTCCTGAAGCAGCTTCTTAGTCCCCTTACTCATTCCTACAGGAACCACTTTCAGGCTGCTGTGATGACACAGACACGACAATCATTAGGAATTCTCTCCAGACACAACAGCACACCCTAAAGGCTGTGAGGTGTTATTGCATCTCATTAATAACATTATTTTGCCTTTATCGTCACCAATATGTGAATCACAAAATAATTGAGTTGAAGAGTGACACTGCTTATTTTCTTTGTGCTGAATACTGGATATAAAATATATAGAAGCCTCAATACATGCAGAGAACTTGAGACTTCGGGTATAAGGATATTTTGGCAAAATGAAGAACCATCCTTTAAACCAATGTTCCACAAGCCAGGTTTTCACTCCATGTTGGAGGCCTTTGTCTGTGGATACAGGTAGGTTAATCAGTGACCGAGCCGCCTCTTCATGATTAAAGAAATCCATAAAACATGACCTGTTGACTTTGCTCGAGGACTATATTTGGAAAACACCTGCCTTAAACTTAATAAAACCCATTTAAGAATTACCCATCGACCCAACATTCTCCACTCATTACCGGGTGTAGAAATGCTTCTCCGATGGGAAATTTTATGAAAACTCACCACAGTGCATTGTACACAAAGTGCTGTAACCTCTAGCTACCACAAGTTGCCAGGGAACACTCATTATACTAGAAGAACGTGCATCTCATATCACTTACTAGTGCCTGAATTCAAGCAGCTGAGTGTCGTCATTGTAGTTGATGAGAATACATCTTCGGATCGTGTTCAAGTTTACCTACGACAAATAGACCAAATGTCAGACGCAAAGTCATAGAGGGGGGATGAAGTGGATCATGTGACCCCAATCTCGGCACATTACAGTGCAGGACATGAGACATTAAGACTAACCACCCACCTGAGAGCACAAAATAGTCTGCAGGTCTCTAGTGTTGGGACCATATTTTATACATTAGAAGTTCTAGACAACATGTACAGAATGGATTCTACAGCATAGGATATTCCTGGTCTTGGTGGACCCTTCACATCTGGCTAAGGAGGGCACAATGTAGGACTGGTCACAACGTAAGTAGAAAAGGACATTGATAACAGAAGTGGCCAGTAAGTACTCGCGTCTCACCTTGTGCACGTTAATGGAGGGGAACATGTTCTGGAACATTGTAGCCATCACCTTGACGTGCATCCCTTGTGTGCCAAAGTTATTGAGAACCAGGAGAGGAGGGTGAGTGAACTGCTGCTCGTGCATCCGGTGCTTCTTCAGGGAGGAGACCACATCCTTCACCAGGGAGTACTGCCCATAGGAGAGAAACAATTAAAACTCTGCAAACTAAAAATAAAGGCTTCTAACAAAACATGGTAAAATGTGTACACACACACAGTAATTTATACCAAGCAATCGGATTATAGCTTTCATTTTGACAATGTGGGGTAGGATATGAATGCAAAGTTTGAATTGGTTGTGGTCTTCTCATTCTCTGCCACATTCACCCAAACATAACAGAAGGGGGGGGGGGAGAGTATGTTATGTCGACATTCAAAATGTAAACATGTTCAAAATGTCGGCATTAAAAATGTAAACATGTTCAAAATGTCGGCATTTAAAATGTTGACAGTTAGAAAGTCAATTTTTTTTTTATGTAAACCTTACTTTAAACCACACTGTCGACATTCAAGCGGCCGACATTCATACCATGTCGACATTATGCTATCAACATTGTGACTGCACACCAACAGAAGATAGAAGAGACTAACACGTGTCTCATAGACCTGCTCTTTCAACTATAAAGTACACTGAAGTCTTAAAATTGACAGGACGGAAGTAACAGACACGGAGGATGAAAGAGAGGGAGAAGCGATGGACACAAACAGGAGGAGGAAAGGGCATGGGGACAGTCAGGGGAGATAGAAAAGCAGCCTCAGGGTGATAAGTAAAGGGGCTTAAATGATTCCTTCTGATATTTTTGCCCCTCTACAACGTGAGGGCATCTTATAGTCTGCTAAGGTTCTGGTGGTTGCTTTACAGCAGGTAAATATTATTTCTGCATAGGATATATTCCCACTGCATGGAATGCAGAAGAGGAGAGAGCAGATCACCAAGATAGAGCAGTGACTTTTGTTTTAGTTTTTTTTTATATGGAGGACAGAACAATATGGGGACCACTGATAGTAGAAGATGGACAGAAGGTCATTCAGTGTGAGAAAAGAAGAAACAAGAAAGGGGACAGAGATGTGGGATGGACAGGAATGATGGAGGAATAAAGCAGAAATTCTTGACAGATAATTAAAATGATACCAACCTGGGTCACCTGGAAGTGCAATGTGGGTCCTCTGGGCAAGCGGACAAATTTCTGCAGAGAGCGACAAATAGATCTTTACTTTGGGAATTCTGAGAAGGTGAGGGGGGTATTGAAAATGGGAAACATTCAACAAGGAAGGAGGCAAGACTGTAGTGTGTGGTACTGATGGCATACAGAAGGGTAAATATCAGAGACAAGGTACGTATACCATCCCAACACTTACAAAGTTGATGTTACTTTCGGTCTTGCTGAAGATCAGGAAATGGGTCACTCCGAGGGGACCGGCTACTGCGACAAAGTCTTTCAGGGCATTTTTCTTGCGGATCTAGAAATAAGGAACATTGGTATGATTACTTATTTACTATTTATCTTTGATAAAAAGACTTCAGTTGTTTTACTTTTAACAGATCTACTTCTCCTCCCATGACCTCTCTTCTCACTCATGTCTCCAGCTGTCTCTGTCATTTCCTCCTGGATGTCCAGTGCTTAACATATCTAAGACTGAGCCGATCATCTTCCCACCCTCCCGAGACCCCTCATCTTCCTCAATTTCACCATCTCTTCTATCCTGCAAGTCTGCTGTCTTGGAGTTATCCTTGACTCAGCCCTCTCATTCAAACCCAACAATCAGTCCCTCTCCAAGTCTTGCATCTATTCAGAGAAGGGAGAGCTTAGGGGCTGCCCGGCACGCCGTAAGTGCCGGGCACGCCCCCAAGAGTGATGAAAATGGGGCGATGAAAAGAGTGATGAAAAGAGTAATGAAAATGGGGCTTAAAGACTCGCCCCTTTTCTCATAGCCACCCCCCCTTTTTCGGGCACGTGCTAGACTGCCCTTTCTCTAGGTACAGTGCCGGACCTAGAGTGAAGACGATAGTCTAATAACCTCAGTGTTGTACAACTTGCTCCCTCCGCATCACGGATTACCTTAAGAGTGGAGGCTGTATATGGCTCCATCGCCCGTCTCACATCCGTAATAAGTTGCTGCACATTCTTCCCAATCTGCCCTCGATGGAACACAAAGGAGTGGGGGACACTGATGTATTCTTCCTCTGCATTATGAATGGCTGCTGCGCGGAGCTTCTTCTGGTTCTTAGTCTAAACTTGAAGAAAGGGGCAGAGCTGGGGTCACCTAATGTTCTCACTTATTGCTCCACAATAATAAACACATCAGTAGTATGAATAATGAACAGACATAAGACATCCTAAGCAATCTGTGGTTATTCAATGTCACAGGTAAGAAGAAAAATGTTATAGTTACATCAAAACACAGGTTTCAACAATGCAATTCACCCATGTACAATGAATCAACATGACATATTCAGAACACAGGTATTGATTTATATTAATACTCTTTGAAGCAGGAAAGGGAATAAATTAGGTACTAATCTAGGTTTGTCATAAGTAATTATGTTGGACAAGTCACTTCCAGACTAAAAATAAACATATTCGTTAATAAAACTTCTGATTCCTGACCTAATCCTCATCGGTGAGTCCATGTTGGGGGCTTCCCGAAGAGGAAACGTTTAATGTGACATATAAAACCTAGGACATTTTTGTGTTGATGATCGAAAAAGCCTTTACCACTTTTATACTAAGTTCCCGGGTCTGACCCGGTATTTGGAACACGGATCCAAACTGGGACAGCTCTCCCTCAGAACGCGGCGCGAGCCCGGGTTATTCCTGGGTCTGCGACGTTCACACGGGTGGGGTGTAGTGGAACTGATGTTCCAGTGGTTGGAGAGGACATCTCAAAATCTGGAACTCTCAGTCCTGTAACTGGGACCTGGGTTACCCGTCACACGGGTCATTCCCGTGTTAAACCCTGCAAACTACCCGTGTTGGATTGCCGGGTCACTCAACCTGGGAATCCAAACCTGACCCCTTTTACACCTAGCAGCAACCCGGGTTTTAGCTGTAGTGTAAAAGGGGTATAACAAACAGCACAAAGAATAGTTCAAGGGTAGGGTTATTACTAGTAGTGTAAATTAAACAGCAACCAGACACCACCATGCTAGAGAATGCAAGCAGATGTTGGATTGGCTGCTCTGGGTCTTTGCACACTGAAAGAAAAGCAACATTGCAGAAGAGTCCTTATCCCAACCCAGTTATCCCATCGAGAGGTAGCTGAGATCCCGGCTGACAGGATTTCGGAGCTCAGAATGCTGGCGCCGGAATACTGACAGTAAATATTGGGGTTATGGGGAGGGTTAGGCACTAGGGGGGGGTGGTAGGGTATCCTAACCCTGTCCGGATGCCAGCATTGGAATTCTGACTGCT
This sequence comes from Taudactylus pleione, assembly GCA_031769625.1. Classification (NCBI taxonomy): domain Eukaryota; kingdom Metazoa; phylum Chordata; class Amphibia; order Anura; family Myobatrachidae; genus Taudactylus; species Taudactylus pleione. The sequence goes on from JAUIMM010000247.1 coordinate 3,235,404, forward strand.
GGGATCCCAAGCACCAGCATCCCATACCCATCCCAGCCACCTTTCCATAACCACTATATGGATTTATGGGAATTTTGTTACACACAACAGACGTGCCTGGCTGTGAACCAAGACGAAGATTTTATTGATGTTTATCTCCAATATTCTTATGTGACTAATCTTGAGAAACTACTTCCTAAACACTTTATCAGGTTATCTTTCTCATGCTGTACATAAATAAATACAGTTTCTTAGTCATACTTTATAATTAGAGTACAAATAACTGGGTTCAAATCAACTAGGGGCAATGCCAAATCGCACCATTCCAGGGCGATGTACGTGCGCGCACATACCAGTACAGACAGTAGCCTCAACTTGGGCATATTAGTAAGCAGTCCTATGGGGCTGCGAACTGAAAAGCACAATTCAGGAGCAATGTAGGGTGCTGGTGTTCCAATGCTATCACAATGCGGCATTGCCCAGAATTTAATCAACCTGAGCAATAATGACAACCCATACTCCATTTATTATCCCGGACAGTTACACACCTGTGTGCTTCTACTGGTAGTACTAGGTCACCATACATGAAACATATAATAACACCCACACCCACGCTGACTCCTTCTCCAACAGAATCCCTGGGGCAGGAGAGCTCAGGAACAGGCGATCTGCAGCCCTGCTCATGTAGAACTACAAGTCCCAGCATTTGCATTCCGAAACTTGTAGTCCCACAGCAGCTGTAATGATGACGCCTCACATTGTATCTGAACCAATGATGAGTAAATCCGAGGCTGGTCCCACCAAAAATACCCCCCTTCCCCAGCTAGTGCGGCTCCCTCTCTCACCTTATCCTTCCCCATGTTGCTCCTGTCTCCTGCTGCTGCCCCACGTGTAGCCCAGGCACTTCCGGGTGTACTGTGTGTCACATGACAAATCCTGGGAAACAGCTGCACCGATCTAATAGTTCCGAAGCACGTTAGTTCCGGGCTGGTGGACACTCTTCTCATGGATATGTTTGTTTGTTATGTATATGAACAAAAGTATGTGGGTGGGAACTATTTTTTACACAAACTGCTCCTGAGGTGTATTGCAATAAGCAATATCATATCACTAAGGCCAATATATAGGACATTGTGCTGCTGCAATCCAAATGCTGACTGTAGGCTGAATTACTTTTAGTCCATGACATATAAACACAGATATATATATATATATATGTTTGCTGTGTCATCCTTTTCATTTGGGACACATGTAGTACATAGATTCTCCGCACTCTGGTGGCTAACCTATTTTGGCGATGTTGGTAATCACGAGGTGCCAGCATGACGCCTGCCTCAGCAGTGTCCTGACGACATTTTGCGGACACCGTTGAGAATTGAATTCCCCCTACAGAGGGTAACCTGGTGATCCATGTGGTGGCATATATCTGCTTAAGGTTGCAGTGGAAACCATCCAGCATCAAACTGATTCCGCACTTTATTTGGGTTACTTCTATGGGCCTAGTTATCATCACCCCCCCCGCGCTGCCCAATTGTCTACACCACACTCCCAGCATTGGCAACTTTGATATACAACCCCTTAAATACAGATTATGCTGGAACTAGTAGTTCCACAGGAACAGGAGAGCAACAATTTATCAAAGCCTGTCCTTAGTATTGGGAGATAGGAAGTATGTCTGATTAACGCATTTGTTTTGGGTTGATGAAGGAATCTGTTCTCCTACTGAGTTATGTAGCTGTCCGTAGCACAAGAGAGGCCATGGTATGTCATACACCGGATTTACAGAGCGTATTAGTTCATTTAACCAAAATACAATAAAACAAGCAGGATTGCAGGACAACTAAGTAATTAAAAAGCGTAGAAGAATATATATGCTTAAGTGTGTGTGTGCTTACAAGTGTAAATATAACTTAGACTTGTCTGTTTGCAATCTTAGGAAATCTGCGTGGCTGAACTTTTGTCTGTTGTTGACGCCACTTATTCCCAGATGTGAGGGAAGCAGGTGCATGCACAGTTGTGTTTTCTGTCCGCTGACACAGGAGCAATTTATATTCAATAATTTCTGTGGCACACACTGATATTACTAGCCCCCTGATGAAGTCCATTAGCCTTGTAGCCAGACGAAACGATAGGGACCCTCCACCAACTTTTGTTTCCTGAGCTCTTCTGAATACTGGGCCATAGAGGACACCTGGGGCCTGATTCAGGTTGGATCGCAAGGCTGCAGTCGCACGCAACCGGTGATTCTGCATTCTGCACATGCATCGCAGTGCGCAAGCCTGCCACTGCGATCGAGTATGCGAACGCAGCGGACATGCTTCGGCACAAAGAAATGATTGACAGGAAGTGCCATTTGGGGGTGGAAAGGAGGGGGTAGTCAAAAGAACGCAGGCATGCCTGTGCGTTTGAACGCCGTTAAAGGTGCGTGCATAATTAAGCCTCAGCAACGAAATACGCAGCCAGAGCTCTGCATGGTGACAGGAAGCTTCGCAGGTCGTGAGGCTTGTTATGCTCAACCACATCTCTGAGTATGGGTCCGATGTTACTCAATGTTACCAATGTTTTCGCTGACTTGCAGATGTATGGAATGGGAAGTGGGCGGCTTTATGAGATGGGGGAGTCTTGGTATAGTGCTGCAATCGCATTCATTTGCATATTTTCGCTACGTGCGGGGGCGTGCGATTGCAGACTTGCGATCTGTGCTGAATCAGGCCCCTGGAATCCTGCCTTGGAACTTATAATTTACCACATAAACGTTATTATATTGTTATTGTGAATGCAGGTGCTGCGACAAGATGATGACACCATCATTTGTTTATTCCGGCACCTCTCCTCTCCCACTGTAGTGAACACAGACTTTGGGGTCTATTTACTAAGCAGTGTTAGGAGACAGGGTCTCATTCAGACCCGCTCGCAAGCGGGTCAATGGTGCCCAAGTGCGCACGACGGAGGGAGCTCCGTCGTGCGCATGCGCGAGACCCGCCGATCGACGGGGAAGCTGTCGCTCGGGATCTCGCACCAAAGGGGGCGTGCTGTCGATGGTGATTGACAGCACGCCCCCTTTGGTGGGCGTGCCGGGGGCGTGGCTGCCCAGACGGAGGCGTTACCATGGGAACGCCTTCAGTCTGGGTCCGGCCCCACTGATATCACTAGTGATGTCAGTGGGAGTGATTTTGGCTCTGATAGAGCCAAAATCACTCCAGGGCTTGCGGCCACGAGACCCTACCGCAAGGGTCTCGTCGCAAGCCCGATGGTCGCGATGGTCTTGTCCAAGAGGCAGCTCCAATTTTAGGTAGGCCGGCCCTGATTCAGAGCGAGCGCTCTGGTCAGAGCGTCCGGCTCTGACTCAGGCCCACAGAGTGAAAAGTGATATGGTGCCAGCCAATCAGCTCCCAACTGTCATCTCACAGGCTGTGTTTGCAAAATGACAGTTGGGAGCCGATTGGCTGGCACCATATCACTTTTCACTCTGTCTCCTAACACTGCTTAGTAAATAGACCCCTAAGTGTTTTTATATCCCTTCTCTTGTTCCCTAGATTCCCCATGTTATGTCTACTAACGTATATTTACATGTGAGGTTGATTTATTTACCTATTTAGACAGCGCCGTAACAAGCAAGGACCCCGCAGGTAGCACATCGCATCTTCAGATCTGCCGTGCTGTAGGGCAGATCTGACAATCTCAGTCACGATACACTGGAATAGTTAGGAGGCACGATAGATCGTTTGTCACATTGGACAGTTTTTAACACCAAATCGAATCGTGCCCACGACTGTCGGGGAGAGTTCAAGGGGATATCGGGCACAATGTCGGATCGTGAGAACATCGCCAAGTGTGTAGGCACCTTTAATGTATGTGATCTAGGTGCACATGTTGGAAATAATACCAAAGCAATATAATATAACTTTTATTGGATCAAATAAAATCTATAATTGGAATACAGCAAAATATTAAGAACAAAATATGTGCTTATAGGAAGAAATAAAGTGAATAATAAACTTTTGTTCAAAGACCAGTGTGCGCCATTTAGGAGTCATTTCTTCACTGTAAGCAGTCTGTTATTGTAAGAAAAAGCAGCTGTGTCTGCTAAATATCGCTTTACCAAAGACACTATGAGACTTCAATTAGTCCTTATATACGGGACTAAAAGTTTATGTTATAGACCAGTATTAATATACCCACCATAAATATGGAAGTGACTGCTGAGAGACTTTTGTTAACAGGTCAATTCTTGTGCTTTAGTGTGTAGGGGTATGGATGCAAGACTGTCTTTATCTATTGTATAATTAATTACCCAGGTAAGACAGAGTCATCATTAAAACCCTGGTAAGTTTAGCCTTGTGATAATTCAACCATAATAGATTGCTTAATGACACAAGCACACGTCTTTTATTATGTATAGATTTACCCTTATATTCCCGCTGGTTGGTACATGTATTTATTGGTACTCATAAATTTTAGTGGGTAGTGTCTCAAGAAAGATCTTTATTCCTTTATCACAAATATGTGCCAATCCCAGGACTACTTAGCAACAGCCATTATATATGATGGTACAGGTCAATGTATTCCGAATTGTATTCACTGGAGTTAAAAAGCAGACAAATTTATATATTTTATGATAATGGTAAGAACTTACCTTTGTTATCTCTCTTTCTTTGAAGTCCATATGGAGACCTTGGGGTTTAGGTGATGGCAAGGAGATCCAGGCACTACGCAGTTAATTTTTTCACTGGGCCTCTCTCTATACCCCACCCCCGGGCCAGAGGCACCTCAGGGCCTGATTCAGAGCCGGACGCTCTGACCAGAGCGCTCGCTCTGAATCAGGGCCCTCCTAACTAATATTTGAGCAGCCTCCTGGCCGCTTGCATAGCTGTGGGTGACCACCCACAGCTTATGCGAGCAGCCAAAAAGATGGTCGCGATGGTCAAGACCATCGCGACCATCGGGCTTGCGACGAGACCCTTGTGGTAGGGTCTCGCTGCCGCAAGCCCGGAGTGCTTTTGGCTCTATCAGAGCCAAAAACACTCCCACTGACATCACTAGTGATGTCAGTTTGGCCGGACCCAGACGGTAGGTGTTCCTATGGGAACGCCTCAATCTGGGTAGCCACGTCCCCGGCACGCCCACCAAAGGGGGCGTGCTGTCACTCACCATCGACAACACACCCCCTTTGGTGCGAGACCCCGAGCGACGGTTTCCCCATCGCTCGCCGGGTCTCGTGCATGCGCACGACGGAGTAGCCTCCGTCATGCGCATGCGCTTTTGGGTAACATCGACCCGCTTGCGAGCGTACAGCGCTCGCGAGCGGGTCTGAATGAGACCCTCAGTTCATAACAAGCCAAAGGCCGGAGGAGGATAAAAGAGAGAGAAGATCTGGAACACTCAAGAATCACATACTCACTTAGAAGGAGATGGAAAAAACGATGACCAGAGCGAAGCCCATCTGAAGCCAGGTGAGTCATGGTGGGTGCCCTGTGGACCCTATGGACTTCAAAGAAAGAGCGATAACAAAGGTAAGTTCTTACCATATCTCTCAATTTCTTCTTCAGGGTCCATAGGCTCCACAGGGAGACCTTGGGGTTGTCCCAAAGGGGATGCAATCAGGAAGCCGAAGGTCCAAAAGCCGACCGCCGGCTTCCCGACTATCAAATCCTGGCAGGGTACTAACGATAGGCATCGAAATCCCGACGCCTGTCATTATACCTACTCTGAGAGCCCGACGCCCGGTATACAGATCGAAGGTAAGCCAGGTGGCGGGCGCAGACAGCCATTGGGGTGAGGGTTCGGTAAGGGGCTCCCAAGGGGGACTTAGGGTTAGGTACCCCCCCGGGAGGGTTAGGGTCAGGCTAGGGGAAGGGGGGGTTAGGAACCCCCGATGGGAGGTTATGGTTAGGCCCCCCCCCCCAGGAAACTTAGGTTAACGCTGCGGGGAAGGGGGGGTTAGGTTTAGGCACTTAAGGGGGGTTAGGCAGCCCTAAGTGAGGGTTGGGGGGGGTAGGGTTAGTTATACTCACCTAAATCCCCTGTCAGGATTTCCACTGCTGCCGGTGTCGGGATTTGAACCGCCGACTTTACAGGTCATTCATACTGATTCCGTACCAAAGCAGTCCTTTTAAGGATGGGGACGCTCCTGTGCTGAGAGGAGAAACCGCTGCCCAAAGGAAGCATCCTGAGAGGCAAAGGTATCAAAAGTATAGAACCTCAAAAGGTCTGGACAGAAGACCACGTGGCCGCCTTACAAAGCTGAACAGCCGAGGGACCCACAGACTGAGTAGAATGAGCGGTAACAGAGGGCGGAACAGAAAGGCCCTCCTGAGTGCAAGCCTCAGAGATAGTTATGCGCAGCCATCTAGCCAACGGCTGCTTATTGGCTGGCCATCCCTTCTTGAGAAATCCGTAGAGGAAAAGCAAGGAGTCTGACTTCCAAAGGGAACTGGTACGGTCCACATAAATTTTGAGGGCTCGCACCGCATCCAAAGAGGCCTCACCTGCCGAGAGGTCTGGAGACTGAAAGGCCGGCACAACAATTTCCTCATTAATGTAGAAACTGGAAACCACCTTAGGAAGGAACCCAGTCCGAAGCACCACCCTGTCCTGGTGAAATATTAGAAATGGGGAGCGACAGGAGAGTGCCCCTAAATCTGATGGCCAGAAGAAAAACAGTCTTTGCTGTAAGTCATTTGAGATCCACTAAAGCCAGGGGTTCAAATGGAGGGACCTGGAGGGACCTAAGTACCACAGCCAAATCCCAAGGAGCCACGGGAGGGACAAAGGGAGGCTGAATCCGGAGGACACCCTGGAGAAAAGTCTGGATATCAGGTAGAGGAGCAATTCTCTCTGGAACCATACGGACAGAGCCGAGACATGAACCTTCAGCTAGGCCAAATGGAGACAAAGATCCAAATCCACCTGAAGGAAGACCAACACTCTGGAAATCCGAAATGTCCGGGGATCATAACCTCCAGGATGACACCATTGGATGTAGGTAAAGCCTGGCAGAGGCTGGTTTCTGCGCTCTGATCATAGTATCTACAACAGAGCTAGAAAAATCCTTAGACCTTAGGAGGGATGTCTGAAGAGCCACGTTGTCAAAGACAGACGACCCAGGTCCACGTAAAGGCAGGGAGCTTGACACAACAGGTCTGGATGTTGAGGTGGAGACTCCGAAGATCCGAGTACCAGTGCAGTCTGGGCCATGCTGGAACCACCAGCAGGATGTATATGCGAACTGAAGAAGTCGGCCCACCACTTTTGGATCCCCCAAGGGGAGGCCCGTCCCATGAGGCTGAAGACTTGTGATTGGACTTGGCCACCGGACGTCTGGTACTCCAGGCCTGCTTCTTGGGCTTGGTAATCTTTTTGAGAGCTGACTGCCTAGGAAAGGGCTGACCCTTAGGCTTACCTTCGGGCCGAAAGGACGAGGTCCGGGATCCTGAAGTAGTAGATGCCGAAGGCAGACACGCCAACTTAGCCACTGCTAATTTATCCACAATCTTGTCCAGGTCAGGACAAAACAAGATCTTACCATTATAAGGTAGACACTCTAATCCTTTCTTAGAGTCCGCTTTCGAGCGCAGCCATAAGGAACGGCGAGCTGACACCGCAGCAGCCGAAATCCTGGAGGATAAGAGGGTGACATCCAAAGCAGCCTCGTTAATATATGCTGCTGAATCACGTAGGTTACCCACCAGAGCCACTTGATCTGTGGTTACCCACCAGAGCCACTTGATCTCTAGGGAGTCTGCCCAGAACTCCATAGCCTTGGCCACCCAGGAGATAGCCATAGCCGGTCTGGAGACTGCCCCTGAAAGAGAATACATTAACTTTAAACACACCTTCCTATCCGTGGTATCCTTTAAGGAAGAAATGGACGGCATAGGCAGAGTAGCACTTTCAATTAAGCGCGTCACATGAGAGTCCACCACAGGAGGTGATTCCCATTTAGTGCAATGTTCCTCAGGAAAGGGATAGGCATAAGCCAGGCATCTTTGAGGCTGATATCGCTTCCCAGGCGATTTCCACGCCACTTCCATGTGCTCCACTAGCTGATCAGATAAAGGAAATACTGCTGAAGTAGTCCTTATTTCCTTGAACAGAGCATGTTTGGACTGGGGAGTTGGTGGTTCGTCCTCCTCTATGACTAGGGCCGAATGGACAGCACATATCAGAGCTGGAATACTGATCTTAGACTTAGACTCCTCCTCTCGCTGAGAGGGCTCAGAGTCATCTTCCTCTATAATCTCCGCGGTATCAGTGTAATCGTCACCATATTGTTTAGATTGGGATGACGGCATAGGCCTTTTACCCGGTCTAAGGGGTTTTTTACCCCTGCAACATAGCCTGGAGGGTATTAAGGTGCCCTACCACTAGACGATTAAATTGAATGATAACGATATCATTCAATCGTTCATAAATCTTTTGCAAAAATCTAAAACGACCAGCGATGCGCGCTCCCGCTGGTCTTTTAGACATCTGCAAACATGCTGGACAACATGTCAGGTTCAGCATGTTTGCAGATGATTGATGTGCCTACACTGAACGACTGCTCGTTCAGTGTAGGCACATCACAGACTGACAAACGACTGCACGATTACAATGTCGTAATCGTGCAGTCGTGAGGTCTGCTAGTGGATGAGCAGCCAGGGTCTGCACTGTAGTAGACAGTGAATCTAGACATGTAGGGGCCACAGACTGAACCTGCATGGGTGAAAACTGTAGAGGCAGGCCCTGTGGGGGCAAAACCGCCTGCTGTGTGAACCCCATCTGTGGAAAAACAGGGGGGACTGCCCACCGCCCTGCCATGGTTGTCAATGCCTGAGCAAAGCACGCCCAAGGAGGCTCCTGCAAGGTGGCTGGGACTACAGAGGGGTCTGGAGGATTATAACACCTCACACATAATCCCCCTGAGACCATGTCCCCCACACCTAGTCCTGCAAGACACGACTTGCATGATAGCATGGCTGGAGCAGAAACGTGCACATCATCCCCACTTTCATACATTGCAGGGAGGGGAGTGTACCCTGATTGTGATAAACCATAATTCAGTATAAACCTGCAATTTGTCCGTTTCTTAATATGATAAATATTTCACCTAAACGAAAATAATTATTCCTATGACCGGTGGTGCTCCCCTTTGAGTCATTGAGTCAAATAACAAGCAAGAGAAGAGAAAGAAGACTCTCTATGTGGGGGCACTCACATAGAGAGTCTTATTTCTCTTCTCTTGCTTGTTATTAGAATAAAGAAGAAACACAGACAGACAGCACTAGCATAAAGTCACATACAATGCAGAAGAAACACCTGCACAATGGTACTACAAGTCAACTACCCAGATTTAGTATCTGGCAGGCTATAGTGCTAAATACGCTGACCAGGAGGTGAGGTATGTAGGGGGACCTGGGCTCCGCGTGTCCTGAGAGATCTGTGACTCGCCAAGGAGAAAATGGCCACCAGAGGCCACAGAGGGGGCGTACCCATGGAAGGAGTGCTACCTCAGCTAAGCCAGACCACAGTGGAAAGAGGGGAGGAGCCGCTGTAAACAAAGGAGGCTGGCTCCCCTGGCCAGCAATTAACCCCTGGGATGCTGGCTTGCGCACGAGCATGTGTCCCTGGTGGTCTAGTGGAAGTGCCAGTTATGTGTGCCTAGCTCCACTGCCGTCATCCCCGGTCTGTCCCCTAAGATCCGGAGGAAAAGACTGCCACAAGCGGATCACCGCAAACGGTAATCCACTTCTTACCTGCCCCCCGTACATCCGGCCGCAGTACTGGGAGTCCCGCGAGGTCTGGCAAGCACAGACACTTGGGTCTCACTGCTATCCCCGGTTCAGTACCGGTGTCTCAGCGCCTGCAGGGTGATGGAGCGGCAGTGTGGAAGTCCCCTGGACTGTCCGACGGTGTCCGCTAGAAGTATCAACTTGAAAAACTCTTCAGTGACCCGACTCCGGCCGGGCACCAAACGAAACTGAGGTGCCTCTGGCCCAGGTGTGGGGTATAGGGAGAGGCCCAGTGCATCCTGGGAATTAAAAAATTAACTGCGTGGTGCCCGGATATCCTTGCCATCACCTAAACCCCAAGGTCTCTCTGTGGAGCCTATGGATTCTGAAGAAGAAAAAGACTTTTGTACTGTATGGATGTCTTCTGTAGACTTAATAAAACCAAGTTAAGCAATTTTGAAAAGAATGTGTTGGAGTACCTAAAACAGAACGAAGATATAATTTATAAAACAGACTGATATAGGTGGAGGACTTGTAAATAAGAATTGAGAAAATTAGGAAAAATAAGCCAGACTACTTCTAAACGAAACCATCCAACAGAGCACAGGTTCTCAAACTCTGTCCTCAGGACCCCAAACAGTGCATGTTTTGCAGGTCTCCTCACATAATTACTAGTGAAATAGTTAGTTGCACCTGTAGATCTTTTAAAATGTGTAGGTGAGTAATGACTACACCTGTGCACCTGCTGGGTGACCTGCAAAAAGTGAACTGTGTGAGGTCCTGAGGACAGAGTTTCAGAACCACTGCAACAGAGGAATAGGAGACAAATCTTGGAACCCTTTGGTCCATGGTATAAATGAGGAGATTTTAATTAAATATAAATATTTAACAAAAAACTCAGTTACTCTTATATTTCACTTTCTCTCCAAAATCCAAACGTCTTGTATAAACTCACAAAGGTGACCAATTGATTTGGGTATTGCTCTTGACCTCCCATCATATCACTAGAACAGTTTTACCATAAATTGAAATCATTATGTGGGAGAGTAAGTGTATGTAGCCTACCATTAATGTTCATTCACTTCACACATCGATTGAACATGAGACTTGAATTACTTCTTGTAAAGTGCTTTTCGGTAAAGACCCTCCAACGAGTAGCCCACACAAGGATTTTATATGCAATTTAACCCAATTCATTTTAAATCAGGGATGGGGAACCTCCTACCAGGGGGCCGTATAAGGCCCTCAGAATCATTTGGCCTGACCCTCTGAGCTTCTTTTTTGCTAGCCTCATCTGGCTAGCAGGGTGCTTAAATGGCACACTGCAGCCAGAATCTATGCAGCAGTGCCGCCTTGAGCGTCCTTGGGACGCTTCAGATGGTCACCCAGCTGCCCTTACAGTTCCCCCAAGCATCCTCAGGATGCTCCTGGCATTGCTGTAATCACTGGCAATTGTTGCTATGCCCCCATGTGACGTCAAGCGGAGGGGGCGTGGCCTGCACCAGGGCCGCTGTTATATATATCAAAATGGCCCTCGGCAGAAAACAGGTTCCCCACCTCTGTTTTAAAATCATATTGATTTTAAATTATTGGATGATTTTTATCGGCAGACATGTGGGACAGCGATGGGGACAATTTTTGCCATCAGTTTTGCTCATTTGCACATGGGCAGTTGAGAGAGTAGAAATATCTACAACAACAAACCATGCAGTGGAAATTGTCAACTTTATAAAATAGGACATCATCCCAGTATGAGAAGGGGATGAAGAGACATACCAACAATTTTTACATTGATAAAAACAAAAATAATTTAATCTTAACATCCAAAATAGGTAAAGAAAGAATTAAAACCTAGATGTCACTCTCATAGGAGGAGGCAATGAAACAACTACAAAAAAAACTATAGATACTAATAGCTACCTTTACCACAAGGGTGGCCACATCACAAAGTGGTTCACGTAATATCCCTTATGCTCAGATAGAATATGCGGACCCCACCCTCAGTTTTGTCATTCTCCTTACAGCATACCTTCCAACTCTCCCTATTTAGGCACAACAGTCTCGATTATAATGGCTTGTGATGTCCCACCAGTTATGACTTTGGTTCCAACTGCTGCAATGTCAGGAAGCATGTCCTGCTCACTACCAGTTTGGCAGAGGAGTCATCAGGAGAGGGAAGGGGTGTTGCGGCAACCTAGCTCTTCAAAAGTGCTAAACACACTCCAGGTTGATGTGGCCAAAACCCAACCAATGATATGATCACATCCCTGATATGGCATTGTAAAATCCCCTATTCATATGGGGCTGGGGGTAGCAGTATCCTAATTCCAACAAACAGACTATTGGCGCTCAGAGGTAAATTTACTAAAGTGAGAGTTTTTAGAAGAGATGTTGCCCATAGCAACCAATCAGATTCTAGCTATTATCTTCTAGAAGATGCTAGTTAATGGTTAAGTAGAATCTGATTGGATGCTATTGGCAACATTTCTTCTAAAACTCACTTCTAAAAATGCTCACTTTAGTAAATTTACCCCTTAGACTCTATTCACTTAGTAATATTTGCAATTTAATAGAGAGTTTATATGCACTTACTTATATAGGACCCAATTATGAGTTGGACGGAAAGCTAATGCTAATATCAGCCTATCTTCATGTGTATGGCCGCAGCGCCTACTGTTTTTCCATCTGCAGCCATCAGTAGTATTGGCACTTACACCCACTTCAAACTGGGTGCAAAAGATCTGCATCAAACAGATGACTACCATCTCTGTCCACACACCTCAAACAAGCACAGAAGTCGGCCTACACCTCCACAACAACCCCACGAGACAGAGCTGTTCCGTGCGTCAGCATGGTAACCCCTGCAGATGCTGCTTGGAAATGTCTATTTAACAGACGGCAAGAAACAGCCATGTGCGGAGCAAAATGACCACTCTCGTATCCGCTGGCAAGGTGCATACGCATGGTGTGATTACTTTTTTCTGCTTGCAATCGCGGGATGCGTGCATTTTTTGGACTTGCATCTGATTCAGGATCACCCATAGTGACAACATCCAACACGGTGTATACAGTGCATCCGGAAAGTATTCACAGTGCTTCACTTTTTCCACAGTTTGTTATTTTACAGCCTGATTCCAAAATGGAATAAATACATTTTTGTCCTCAAAATTCTAAACACAATGGGCCTGATTCAGAGCCGTTCGCTATTTGTGGTCGCTCGTTTAAAAACAAGGGGTGGCTATTCAAATGATCCGTACACACATTGCAGTCTGTTCACACCTCTAAGTCTGAACGAGCGAGCAAAACATACGCTCGTTTATTTGTTAAAAACGCCCCCTGGCCGCTCGCATCCTACGTCATGTCCGCTATTTATTAGATTAATCGAGTACATCGACCAGCGTATGAACTGCTCGCTATTCTTGTGGTTGGTGTTTGCTACCACAAATTTGCGAGCAGTTCTGGCTATAAAATAACCCAGTGACGTGGTCAATGACGCTGCTGTTTTAAATATGCACACCCATAAAACGCCCGTTTTGACCTTTAAGCACGCCTGCGTTCGGATCTCCACTCCCCATTTTCAAGCACCTTCCCCTGTTACCACCCACATACGCCTCATTCTGTCACTCAAAATAGCAGGCCCTCGCTATATTGCGTACCAACGATTTTCGGCCGCACTGACTGGTTCGCGCATGCGTACTAAAAACCGTACGCATGCGCAGATGTGCAAACATCGCTCGGAACGAGCGTACTGCCGCTAACGAGCGGCTCTGAATGAGGGCCAATATCCCATAATGACAACGTGTAAAAAGTTTTTTTGAGATTTTTGCAAATTTAAAAAAAATAAAAATAAATCACATGTACATAAGTATTCATAGCCTTTGCTCAATACTTTGTTGATGCACCTTTGGCAGCAATTACAGCCTCAAGTCTTTTTGAATATGATGCCACACCTATCTTTGGCCAGTTTCGCCCATTCCTCTTTGCAGCACCTCTCAAGCTCCATCAGGTTGGATGGGAAGCGTTGGTGCACAGTCATTTTCAGATCTCTCCAGACATGTTCAATCGGATTCAAGTCTGGGCACTGGCTGGGCCACTCAAGGACATTCACAGAGTTGTCCTGAAGCCACTTCTTTGATATCTTGGCTGTGTGCTTAGGGTCATTGTCCTGCTGAAAGATGAACCGTCGCCCCAGTCTGAGGTCAAGAGTGCTCTGGAGCAGGTTTTCATCCAGGAAGTCTCTGTACATTGCTGCATTCATCTTTCCCTCTATCCTTACTAGTCTCCCAGTTCCTGCCGCTGAAAAACATCCCCACAGCATGATGCTGCCACCACCATGCTTCACTGTAAGGATGGTATTGGCCTGGTGATGAGCGGTGCCTAGTTTCCTGGAAAAACATAACGCCTGTCATTGACGCCAAAGAGTTAAATCTTTGTATCATCAGACCAGAGAATTTTGTTTTTCATGGTCTGAGAGTCCTTCAGGTGCATTTTGGCAAACTCCAGGCGGGCTGCCATGTGCTTTTTGCTAAGAAGTGGCTTCCGTCTGGCCACTCTACCATACAGGCCTGATTGGTGGATTGCTGCAGGGATGGTTGTCCTTCTGGAAGGTTCTACTCTCTCCACAGAGGAATGCTGTAGCTCTGACAGAGTGATCATCGGGTTCTTGGTCACCTCCCTGACTAGGGCCCTTCTCCCACGATCACTCAGTTTAGATGGCCGGCCAACTCTAGGAAGAGTCCTGGTGGTTCCGAACTTCTTCCATACCACAGGTAGACTCCAATTAAGCTGTATGAACATCTCAAGGATTATCAGTGGAAACAGGATGAACCTGAGATCAATTTTGAGCTTCAAGGCAAAGGCTGTGAATACTTATGTACATGTGATTTCTTAGTTGTTTTTTTTTATTAAATTTGCAAAAATCTCAAAAAAACTTTTTACATGTTGTCAATATGGGGTATTGTGTGTAGAATTTTGAGGACAAAAATGAATTTATTCCATTTTGGAATAAGGCTGTAACATAACAAAATGTGGAAAAAGTGAAGCGCTGTGAATACTTCCGGATGCACTGTATAATAATCTCTTATTGCTTATTACAGTGTGGAGGGACAAAACTCCCCATGGCAGTGTTAGGGTAAATGTAATGACTGAATAAGAGGAGACTGTAACAGATAATCTGTACTTAAACTACTGAGCAATTTATTGCTGACAGTAATAACAAAGAATATAGAAATCTTAATATCAAAGCAATAACAAAGCATGTAAAATAAAACAACTCCGTAGCGATGCAGTATAGTCTAAGAAAATAGAAGAAACATCTTTAACAGCAATGAAATGTCACAGGATCTATATACCATCAAATATAGAAATAATATAAAATAAGAGTGAGTTAGTTTATAGAAGTATAACCAGAAGTCTACTTTAAATATGGATACAATATACACACATTATGCGATGCCCGATGACACAGCTGGCTGTTGGTACACACTGCACGAGCTAGTGACCGTCCGCTCAATATGTCGTCCACCAGCACCATTAAACTTGCTGCCGTCAGCAACTGGGTCGCTCTGTTGTCGGTGCATGCAAGGACGATAGAACGACCCTGATGTCGGGCAGAGGGGGCGCGCATAGTGGGTACACTCTAGATGATGTGCCCAATATGTTATCCGAATCCGTGGGATGGGACGACATATCATCTCATGTGTACCCGGCGTTGGTTTAAACAAGGGCCTAGATTTATCAACAAAAGATATTCTTGCTAGCACTCGTTACTCATTTTAATTGGTTCTCCAACCATTCAGCTCCTGTCATGTGTTTGAAAAATGACAGGTAGGAGCTGATTGTTAATCTTAAATGGTTCTCCAACCAAAGTGTTAAAAAGAATATCACTCGTTGATAAATCTGGGCCTACAAATCTATTCTGGTAACTCAACTTTCCCGACCCCACAGGACAGAATATTGTAATACAGAAACTCTGATAATGTACGAAGCATCTCACAGCCTCCCTAAAGATAACCAAGATATATACAAGTACACACGCTATACTTAAACCAAAAACAAGTGACATGTATAATGGCGCTTTGAATTAACAAACAGCAAATAGCACTCCCCTATTAATGGGATAGTCCTCCTTCCAAGAAGAGTTCAATTGTAACATGAAAGAGAAAAGAAAAACATACAACCAATCGTGTAATCCTGTTACATGACAGATAATATACAAATAAAGTTCAACGACATATTCGTACTTGTCTGCTCTCCCTAAGTGTCAGGGAGACTCCAAGATTTTGGACATTTCCACCAGAAGAGGATGTCACCCCCTATCCCACATCCCCTCATTTCCCTAATGAATTGGACAGGCGCTTGTTATAATGTCACCAGAAACATATCAGTCTTCAATAACTCTTCTCCTTCAGGAGATTTACAGAGACAACATCCCATTCACCCCCTGCATACATCACAGCAAATAGGAGCAAGGATTGCACTGTCAAACCGTAATAGATAATACACTGAATGACAGTTATTACAGCCAATCACGGCCTGTGAATTAGAGTTGGACAAATCCCACAGAAACCTATATTTATAATGAAAGTATAACACAGTCCAACCATGGCTACATGTTCCACCAATCAGATTACACTCCCTGTTATGTCACCGGCCTCCTCATTTCTTTTTGCTCATATCTCCCACAGTTAGCATTATAGAACCACTGTATACACAGAATACAGCATGAAGGGGCTCAGTGAAGGTGGCAGTGAATGTGTGTAAGTGTCTGATCGGGTCACACAGAGAATAAAAGGACAGCTCTCCAGCCTCATAATCCAGACTTATCCGTACTCTATCACAGGGAATCTTGCTAGGTAACTGGATGTCTTTACAGTCATGCCTCACTAGATGCTGACTATAACTAGGCCAGCCATTATGATTCACCTTACACAACCCCCAGGACTTGTTATTACTTCCAATGTATGACTGATCTCCTCTCCTCTCTATACTGGGATAACATAGCCCTACCCTCCAGTGACTTGATTTACTGACATCCATTTCCCAGAAATGTTGTCCAGAGGAAAAACTCCTGATGCTTAACACCTGTTCACACTGGAACCGCTCTGGTTTTTCTGGAAGAGATTGGTAGGAGCCTGAATAAGATGCTGTTTTCATGTAATTGGATATATGTATAATTCTTGCAGCTGTGTTTATATCCAGTAATAGGTCTGTAGCTTCCTGCAAATAGATCCCTGTATTTATACCTGTTATTATATCAGATAATTTGTGTAATGTCCCTGAGATAAGACCCACATTCAGACTTCCTACATCACGGATCCTTTCAGAATGTCTCCCTTTATCCTCAGCATCACAGAAGTCACCTGTGTCTGGTTCCTGTAAGACAGTCACTGGATCAGACATGTCACACAGCTCCTCAATGTGACGCATCTTCTTAGAAAGCTCATCCTTCTTTATTTCCAGCTGCTGGATCAGATCAGAGACTGTAAGTGAAGTGTGCTCTTCCTGTCTAGAGACTTCACTCAGGACTCTCTTCTCCAGGTCTTCCAGCTGCCTCTGGATGTCTCTAAACAGGACGGTGACGCTCTTTTTTACACCTGCTGCTTTTTGATGATAATCTCTCCTGAGCTCTTGCATGCTCTGGACTTTTCTTTCAGTCTCCTCTCTCTTTCTGGTCAGTTTCTGCAGAACATTTCTCAGCTTCTCCTTCTTCTTCTCAGAGGCCTTATCCAGCATCTCCACCCGGTGTCCCCAGTGATTCCCGGCCAAACTGCAGGACACACAGATACAGACTGCATCCATAGTGCAATAGTATTCCAGGATCTTCTTATGGACGGAGCATTTCTTTTTTCCCGGGGAAGTGGTGGGATCACATAAGACATGTTCTGCTGACTTGCTGTGTACCCTCAGGTGATTATCACACAGAGAGGCTTCACAATGCAGACAGGATTTAGCAGCAGGTACATAAGAGTGAAAACAGTAAGTGCAGAAGATTCCAGTCTCCTCCTGATCTGGCTGAGTGGACAGGAAACTCCCCACTATGTTACACAGAGTTACATTCTTTTGCAGTGCAGGGCGATCCTGACACTCTGCTCTGCATTCAGGGCAAGTATAAACTCCAGACCCCTCTTGTGTATCTAGCGCACGATCAATACAGACTCGACAGAAGTTGTGTCCACATTTCAGATTTACAGGGTCTGTATAAATGTTCAGGCAGATGGAACAGTCCAGCTCCTTTCTCAGATCATACAGAGATGCCATCCCTGGCAGGAGAAGAGAGAGATGAAAATGAAATTCTCTAAAGCTGGGTACACACAAGTACATATATTGTTTGAACGATATAGTGGTAGCGAATCGGCTGGTCTGTATACCCGATATGTCTGTGAACGACGTTGTTCGTAGACATTTCAGTTCATCCCTGCAGCACAGCCAATGCTGATATCATGCATGTGTATACGGGCAACCCACCAACCGCACGTACACAGTCTGCAGGGACCGCCGACACGGACATCACAACTGGGCGGGAAAATTTAAATGCCCATCCAGTTGGGATATCTGGCCAGCCATATTTAGTGGCCAATTTGTGCGTATAGCTTACCAAATCGGCCGCTCAGTCAGAGTGACGACTGGTCAGTTGCTTGATCGGGTATGTGTGTATGTAAAATAGAAACCAGTGCATGCGTTTCACATTCAGGGATCGGTTGAGTTTATCACTCATATCAACAGGCATCATTATACTAAGGCACAGGTTCTCAAACTCGGTCCTCGGGACACCAAACAGTGCATGTTTTCCATGTCTCCTCACAGAGGGTTCTATTTACTACAATCCACATCTAGAATGCAGATTGTAGCGTGATATTTCCGACTGGCAATATCACAGGGATTATTAAAATCCCTTGCAGGAACAGAGCTTGCGATAAAGCTCTGTCCCTGTGAATCCCTCCCCAGCCTTATCACTGTATTTTTCGGAAAAAATAGTGACAAGGTGGCGCGCATGCACGCACCGACCGGCCGCCACCCTCCCCCCCCCCCCCCCAAGATCGCGTAGAAAAAATACTTTGAGCAATAAAGTTGTATAGTTTATTTAAAGAAAATAATACATTGCAAAAAGAAAATGCGTTTCATTCCTGAGCATATAGTAAACACTTAAATTGGTTAATGTGGTTATTTAAATGGAAAAACATCAGTTCTCTTTACCTACTAACTTTATTAGAAAAACTAGTTTTTAAGCAGGAAATATATAACTTTTATAGACAGGGGCTGCTCTAGGAATCGGGGTCCGTTAAAAAGTTTGAGGGGCCCCTGCCTCTGTCACTTACATGTAAAGTAAGTACTGTACATACGTAAGACAACTTTCAGCTAGGAGAAAACATATAACAAACAAGGTACCGACCTTAGATCTATATACACAGCAGCTCAGCAAGCACATCCGTGCACAGGGCGGGTGTGGCTATACTGCTGCTTTGTGTTGCAGCCAGGGAGCGTGGCCAACTGCCCTGTCCAAGATATCCTGTAGTATGGGGGGGTTGATGCTGAGCAGCCCTCTCTGTAGTGACTATAATAACCCTGGTCAAAATCCTCTGTACTAAGTAATTATAATGTAAAAGTAAATGTACTGAAGGATGAGAGGACCGTAGTATGAATCGCTCCCTGCAGTGTTTGATAGATTAATGCTGCAGGACAGGTTAGGGAGCGTGTCACAAGGCTGTTAGTACAATTCAATCTATTAAAATAATACTAAAAAACAATCTGATTAAAAAAAAAAACACAAGAGGGATCTACTGCAGCTTCCCATCACCACTTCTATTTGTATACAAAGGTGTGTTTAGCTGAGTATTTGGCAAAAATAAATAAACAAATATTTTATTCGCTATTTTTGGTAGCAATTAATCAACACGCCCCTAGGTCACAGACTTTTCCTATTCACATTACGGGCCTGATTGGATGCAGCTGCACAGGGGTGTAGCCAGAACTTTGTGGGCCTCATAGCAACATTTTGAAGGGCCCCCTGCCCCAATGCTTCTAGAGAGATACCTGTTGCTCATTTTACGTCCCATCCAGGGCCGGTTTTACAGTTACGCGGGCGAGTAAGGTGTCTGACTCCACCACGCAACAGCGACAGGCAAATAAGAAACTCACCTGCCTGGTTCGGAGACTCGCACAGCAGGCAGTGTTACTGGTGCCTGTATCCAGCACCGCACTGACTACAGTCAGTGAAGAAACTCAAAATAAATTACAGCTCCCAGCAGCCCTTGCTGCCGGGTAGCAAGGGCTGCTGGGAGATGTAGTTTATTTTGAGTTTCTTCACTGTAGTGCATCCCTCCCAAGTGTCCCGCATTCAGCGGTACAGTCCCGTTTTTCTGGGACTGTCCCGCTGTTCCACCCGCAGGCCGCAGTGTCCCGCGGTGGGGGGGAAGCATACACCGCTGCTCTCACCGCTGCTCTGCATGCCCGCATAGCAGAGCAGCGGGCATGCAGAACGAGAATAGATGCTTGCGCACAACATCTATTCACAGTACAGGGGGAAGCTCGGGGGCAGACCAGCATCTCAGATATGCTGGGCACGCCCCTAAGTGATGTAAACGGGAGTGTCATCAGGCCACATCCACTTTACTATCAGACCACGCCCCCTTTTCAGGAGCGAGGAAGTCCCAAATCATCTGGGACAATTGTTGGGAGGTATGGTAGTGTAGTGTGGTGCTGGATACTGGCACCAGTAACTGCCTGCTGTGTGAGTCTCCGAACCAGACACTACCCAGGGGGGCACACCAGGGTTCGTTTCTTATTTCTGTGGGCATAATGTGTAAGGGGCAGTACTACTGTGGGCATTATGTGTACAGGGCAGTACTACTGTGGGCATAATGTGTAAGAGCACTATTACTGTGGGCATAATGTGTAAGCAGCACTACAACTGTGGGCATAATGTGTAAGGGACACTATAACTGGGTTTTTCCCATGATACAACGCCCCCTCAATTTTTTCAGGTGCTTGCCTTCAGTGTGGGCAAAAGTATGCCGGAATGCGCCAAAATATATTTTTGCTTACCAAAATAATTGGGCTCGGACCGACTCTGGCCCCATTGTTGTGGCCTACTTAATAAAAGCTGTAATCAAGGAGAAGCCCATTCTGTGACTGGACTAGAGTCACTGATTAGTCTGAGAGGGTTAAACAGGAGCATGGAATATGGATCATACCAGTGTGGAGCTTTACTGAGATGGAGAGACCACCACCTATATGAGTGTTGACGAGTCCCCCTTTTTAGACCTGGAAATGGTACAAACCCAATTGTGTAGCAGGAAACTTTGGGAACTTGGTAGACTATATGACCTGAATCCCAGGGCCCCGTCAGCCTGTGGGCCTCATAGCAATGGCACCACCTGCACCCACTATAGCTATGCCCATGGCCTTACCACACCTAGGCAGGTCTGGAACCTGCCAGGCCTGCATACCCATTACATTGCTAATCTATCCACACCTGAGTCTTTACTTTAAGTTAAATATTTACTGGGGGCCTCTAGAGGTTTGATTGGGGCACCTAGAGCCTCTGACATAATTTGGAAACTAGAGCAGTCAAGTCATAATTCCTGCACTGAATATTTGAGGATTATCACTAGTGTACTATTTTGAGTTCAGTTTTCCTCGTCCTAATGTGGAGATTATATAAACAAACTAGGAACCCGCCCCGGCCGCGCACGGGAGCAATTTAATCTCGCCAAATCCCCCTGCATCCCATAACAACCTATAACATGTCACCACAGGCCATTGCATCTCACCACAACCCCCTGCTTCTCATGCCTGCCCCCTGCATCTCACCAGTGTCACCACAACCACCATTGCTGCTGCCCTGCAGCTGGCTGGGGCCTGGCCACTGGGATGTGCTGGGAAGGGCAGGAGGAACATGGATGAGAGATTTGTATTGTAGCTACCATAAGCATTATCATAAGCATTGTCATAAGCAAGTCCCGGGGGCTGGGGCACCTGTGCATATTTCCGCAGCCTCCATGCACACCCCTTCCCAGCTGCTGAACATGGCGATGAGCAATGTCCTCTTTGCACAATGTACCCTTGAACCTGGTATTTCCTGGGCTTCCTGTTGAGCTTCCTCGACGTGGTACCCCTGTCCGAGAACAATGCTGACTACCATGGGAGGTGCCTCCTGTTCATCAACATCATGTGGCTGAGCAGGAACATCACGCTGGAGAGGGACCACTTCACAGTGGAGGAGTGGTGGCCGGAGTCCAAGGTCCGATAATTGCCACTATCAAATGGAAATCATTTGATGGTGTTTCGATGTTTTTTTTTAATTACTGATAGTTATGCCTATACTTGCTCCTTCCTGGCTACTGTTTCTGCATCAGGGCATCTTTATGGATTTGTTGGAGGATGTTTCTCAATGTCTGCCTCAGATGTGACCCTGCTCAGTCCCTGACTCCCTCCCCTCTCTAGGCTGCTGCTAAGCAACAGGGCACATTGCTATCTCTGATTGGCTCTAACTGTCTCAGAAAAACAATTAGAGTGCAGCTCACAGTCCTGCAGCAGCAGCAGACAGCCACACAGCACAACAGTTTTCTGTGACTTGCCTTCATTCCAAGACTCAGTTTCAGATGCTCTCTTGCTATTTCAGCACCCTGGCCAGCTCCTATACAGTAGCTTGGTGATTTTTTCTGTGACTTGGGCCCTCATTCAGAGCCGCTCGTTAGCGGCAGTACGCTCGTTCCGAGCGATGTTTGCACATCTGCGCATGCGTACGCTTTTTAGTACGCATGCGCGAACCAGTCAGTGCGGCCGAAAATCCTTTGTACGCTATATAGCGAGTGCCTGCTATTTTGAGTGACAGAATGAGGCGTATGTGGGTGGTAACAGGGGAAGGTGCTTGAAAATGGGGAGTGGAGATCCGATCGCAGGCGTGCTTAAAGGTCAAAACGGGCGTTTTATGGGTGTGTATATTTAAAACAGCAGCGTCATTGACCACGTTACTGGGTTATTTTATAGCCAGAACTGCACGCAAATTTGTGGTAGCAAACACCAACCACAAGAATAGCGAGCAGTTCATACGCTGGTCGATGTACTCGATTAATCTAATAAATAGCGGACATGACGTAGGATGCGTGCGGCCAGGGGGCGTTTTTAACAAATAAACGAGCGTATGTTTTGCTCGTTCGTTCAGACTTAGAGGTGTGAACACACTGCAATGTGCGTACGGATCATTTAAATAGCCACCCCTTGATTTTAAACGAACGACCGCAAATAGCGTGCGGCTCTGAATGAGGGCCTTGGTTCACTAAAATCGTGGCTGCTCGGTTTCCTTTTATCATAGATGAATGGTTCACCTTAACCCTTCTCCACCAATGCTGTATAGAATAGTGAAACCCCATCAAAATCCGTCCAGTGGGCCAAGAGATGTGCCTGAACGAACAGACAGACCACTAAACCGGGGACATTCTATATGTATTAGGGGTGAGCGGGTTCGGATTTCTGAAATCCGAACCCCCCTGAGCCCCCCCGATCCGAGGCCGATCCGAGTCAGGCTCGACTTTTCCCGCCTGACTCGGATCTGAAATCGAGGAAAAACGTCATCATCCCGCCTTCCGGGTCTCGCTGGTTTTGGATCCTATATAAGGTACCCCCGTCGGCGCCATTTTCTCACTCGGCTGTGGATAGTGAAGAGGGAGGGTGGGAGTTAGGGCTGGCTGGGCTGTGTAGTGTAGTGCAGTGTAGTGTTGTGCTGTGCTCTCTGTTGTCCATAGGGGCTGTGTCCACTCCTCCAAAGTCCATAGGGGCTGGCTGGACTGTGTTGTGCAGTCAGTTGTCCATAGGGGCTGTGTCCACTCCAAAGTCCTGTGCAATGTCCCAGTCCTAAAGGGGTGCTGTAGTGTTGTCCAGGGGGTGCTCTGTCCATCAGGGGTGCTCCCCCCAAGTGCAAAAAAAAAATATATTTTTTCTGTGTTTGTGAATTGTGTGCACAGTAGCCGCACGTGCATCAACAAAGTAGTGCCAAGCGTGCGCCTGTGTCATAAGTAAAGGGCCGGCTGGCTTGACCGTTAAAGGGTGCTGTAACCCCCACAGTGCACTCCAAACAAAATAAAAAATATTTTCTGTGTTTGTGAATTGTGTGCACTGTGGCTGCACGTGTATCAATAAAGGAGCAGCGCCAAGCGTGTGCCTGTGTCCCATTAGTAAAGGGCCGGCTGGCTTGTCCGTTAAAGGGTGCTGTAACCCCCAAAGTACACTCCAAACAAAATAAAAAAATATTTTCTGTGTTTGTGAATTGTGTGCACTGTGGCTGCACGTGCATCAACAAAGGAGCAGCGCCAAGCGTGCGACTGTGTTCCATTAGTAAAGGGCCTGCTGGCTTGTCCGTTAAAGGGTGCTGTAACCCCCAAAGTACACTCCAAACAAAATAAAAAAATATTTTCTGTGTTTGTGAATTGTGTGCACTGTGGCTGCACATGCATCAACAAAGGAGCAGCGCCAAGCGTGCGCCTGTGTCCCATAAGTAAAGAGCCGGCTGGCTCATTTCTTAAAGGGTGGTGTAACCCACAAAGTGCACTACTCTCCTGCAAAAATAAAAAAATATTTTCTGTGTTTGTGTGCACCTTAGCCGCACGTATATATCAAATCAATATAACATAAATGGAGGACCAAACTTTCTCCGATAAAAATAAAATAGGGAAAGATCAAGAACCACTTCCTCCTAGTGCTGAAGCTGCTGCCACAGGTCATGACATAGACGATAACATGCCATCAACGTCGTCTGCCAAGGCCAATGCCCAATGTCATAGTAGAGGGCACATACAATCCCAAATGACAAAGTTCAGGAAAATGACCTTAAAAAAAACAACATTTAAATCATCTGAAGAGAAACATAAACTTGCCAATATGCCATTTATGACACAGAGTGGCAAGGAACGGCTCAGGTCTTTCCCTATGTTCATGACTAGTGGTTCAGCTTCACATGACGATTGAAGCCCTCCTCCCGCTAAAAAAATCAAACGAGTTAAGCTGGCAAAAGCACAGCGAAGAACTGTGCGTTCTAAGAAGATATCACAAATCCCCAAGGAGAGTCCAAGTGTGGTGGCGGTTGCGATGCCTGACCTTCCCAGCACTGGACGGGAAGAGGTGGCTCTTTCCACCATTTGCACGCCCCCTGCAAGTGCTGAAAGGAGCACCCACAGTCCACTTGCTGATATGCAAATTGAAGATGTCACTGTTGAAGTACAACAGGATGAGGATACTGGTGTAGCTGGTGCTGAGGAGGAAGTTTGCGAGGAGGATTCTGATGGTGATGTGGTTTGTTTAAATCAGGCTCCGGGGGAGACAGTTCTTGTCCGAGGGATGAAAAAGCCCATCACGGTCATGCCTGGGCAGAAGACCAAACATTCCACCTCTTTGGTCTGGCAATATTTCTATCCAAATCCGGACAACAACTGTCTTGCCATATGTACCATATGTAAAGGTGAAGTAGGGGTAGGGACGTTAACCACCTAGGAACATCCTCACTTATACGGCACCTGCAGAGCGTTCATAAAAAGTTAATGTCAAGTTCAGAAACTTTGGCTAAGACCGTAAGCAGTCCAGGGACACCTAAATCCCGTTGTCCTGTTGTATCCAAGCGCCTGCAAACCACACCGTCAACGCCCTCCTCGTCAATTTCCTCCTTAGTCAGGATCGGAAGTAGTCCTGCAGGCCATGTCACTGGCATGACTGACTCTCCTATCCGGCATTCCTCCGGAGGATCCTGGATTGCTACGCCTCCTGCTGCCGCTGCTGCTGATGTTGCTGCTGCTGGGAGTCGTTCATCATCCCAGAGAGGAAGTAGGAACACCACTACTTTTACTAAACAATTGACCCTCCAACAGTCCTTAGCAAGGAGGGTGAAGTACGACAGCAGTCATCCTGAAGCAAAACGGATAACTGAGGCCTTGACTGCTATGTTGGTGTTAGACGTGCGTCTGGTATCCGCCATTAGTGCAGTGGGATTTAGACAATTGATGGAGGTAGTGTGTCCTCGGTTCCAAATCCCGTCTAGATTCCACTTCACTAGGCA
Organism: Taudactylus pleione; assembly: GCA_031769625.1. Lineage (NCBI taxonomy): Eukaryota > Metazoa > Chordata > Amphibia > Anura > Myobatrachidae > Taudactylus > Taudactylus pleione. The sequence continues at coordinate 3,261,141 of JAUIMM010000247.1, forward strand.
GGCGATACCGAGACTGTACAGAAACGTCAGAAAAAGTGTCCTCAGTGTCCTGAAAAATGCGGTTGTACCCAATGTCCACTTAACCACGGACATGTGGACAAGTGGAACAGGGCAAACTAAGGACTATATGACTGTGACAGCCCACTGGGTAGATGTATCACCTTACGCAGCAACAACAGCAGCGTCACCAGTAGCAGCATCTCAGAAATGCCAGCTCGTTCCAAGGCAGGCTACGCTGTGTATCACCGGTTTCAGTAAGAGGCACACCGCCGACAACCTCTTAGAGAAACTGAGGGAAATCATCGCCCAGTGGCTTACCCCACTTAGACTCTCCTGGGGATTTCTGATATCTGACAATGCCACCAATATTGTGCGGGCATTACATCTGGGCAAATTCCAGCACGTCCCATGTTTTGCTCACACAATAAACTTGGTGGTGCAGAATTTTCTGAAAAGCGACAGGGGCGTGCAGGAGACGCTTTGGGTGGCCTGAAAAATTTCTGGCCACTTTCGCCATTCAGCGACTGCGTGCCGAAGACTGGAGCGCCAGCAAACACTCTTGAACCTGCCCCGCCATCACCTGAATCAAGAGGTTGTGACGCGGTGGAACTCAACCCTCTATATGCTTCAGAGGATGGAGGAGCAGCAAAAGGCCATTCAAGCCCATACATCCACCTATGACATAGGCAAAGGAGGGGGTATGCACCTGACTCAAGCACAGTGGAGAATGATTTCCGTGTTGTGCAAGGTTCTCCAACTCTTCGAACTTGCCACACGTGAAGTCAGTTCAGACACTGCCAGCTTGAGTCAGGTCATTCCCCTCATCAGGCTTTTTCAGAAGCAGATGGAGAAAGTGAAGGAGGAGCTAAGACGGAGCGATTCCGCTCGGCATGTGGGACTTGTGGATGAAGCCCTTCATTCGCTTTGCCAGGATTCCAGGGTGGTCAATCTGTTGAAATCAGACTCCTACATTTTGGCCACCGTGCTCGATCCTAGGTTTAAAGCCTATGTGGTGTCTCTCTTTCCGGCCGACACAAGTCTGCAGAGGTGTAAAGACCTGCTGGTGAAAACACTGTCAGCTGAAGCGGAACGTGACACGTCAACAGCTCCTTCTTCATTTTCTCCCGCAACTGGGGCTGCCAGGAAAAAACGTAGGTATCCTAAGCAACCCGCTGGCGGTGATGCAGGGCACGCAGGACCAAGTTTGGACATCTGGTCCGGACTGAAGGACCTGGCAACAACTTCTGACATGTCTACTTTCACTGCATATGATACTGTCACCATTGACAGAATGGTGGAGGATTACATCGGTGACAGCATCCAAGTAGGCATGTCAGACAGTCCGTACCTGTACTGGCAGGAAAAAGAGGCAATTTGGAGGCCCCTGTACAAACTGGCTCTATTTTACCTGACTTGCCCCCCCTCCAGTGTGCACTCCGAAAGAGTGTTTAGTGCAGCCGGGAACCTTGTCAGCGAAAGGCGTAGGAGGCTGCTTCCACAAAATGTGGAGAAGATGATGTTCATAAAAATGAATTACCAACTCTTTCAGGGAGACCAGCCTCCAGAACGTACAGAGGGACCTGTGGTGGTGGATTCCAGCAGGGACGAGTTACTAGTCTGTGAGGATGAGGATGTACCCAACACTGAAGAGGGTGAGGAATAGGTGGATGAGGAGGATGAGGACGACATCTTGCCTCCGTAGAGCCAGTTTGTGCAGGGACAGATTAATTGCCAGCTTGTTTTGTAGGGGCCCAAACGAACCAATAAGGGTCTCATCGCAAGCCCGATGGTCTTGACCATCGCGACCATCATCATGGCCGCTCGCATTAGCTGTGGGTGGTCACCCACAGCTATGTGAGCGGCCAGGAGGCCGCTCCAAAAAAAAAAAAAAAGCCAGGCGCTGATTCAGAGCAAGCGCTCTGTCAGAGCGAGCGGCTCTGAATCAGGCCCATGGTGTGGTGACAGTTAAGATGTTCATCAGTAGCTTGGGAGCAGCGTACCAATACTAGTGCTGCTGCTGATGCCAGTCATAGTTCTTCAACATCTACTCAAAGTGGCCAAGTGGAAAGAATGTTTAAGAAATGGGATTTGAAATCTAAACAATATTTCACAATGTTAAAGAAAACATCACCTCTAATAATAAAGGGAAAGTTTACGGCAGAAAAAAGGAAAATTGCCAACATGCCACACAACACATGCAGTGGCAAGGAAAGGTTCAGCCCATGACCTTTTGTGACTGGTGGTCCTGCTACTACTGTTTCATGCACTAGAATGCCAATTGCAGGAGCCGGGGGCAAACAATGTTCCTGATTCATTACGGATTGCAACTGCGATTGCAATAGCAATTACGCACTCAGGGCCTGATTCAGACCCACTCGCTAGCGCTGTGCGCTCACAAGCAACCCGATGTTTTGCGAACGCGCATGTGCACGCTTCATTCTGCGCGTGTGCGAAGTACTCTGCGATCGCAGGCCGCTCTCTCGCCCAGCAAAGACAGCCCAGTGAAATGAGAGACAGGAGAGGCCGTTTGTGGGTGGTAACAGGGGCAGGACACTAGAGGTGTGAACGCAGGCGTGCCTGGGTGCTTCAACGCCATTTTTAAGGTGTGCATAATTAACAGGCAGCGTCATAGTACACGTCACATGCCTGTTTTTTACACTGAAGTCCTCGCAGTGCTTGCGACATGGTAAGGCAACCACAAGCGCTGCGATCGCTCCCAATGGTGCTCGATGTACCAATGTATTAATACACTTCCTGGAGATGACGTGCGCTAGTGGACGTCTCAACATATGCTAATGGGTGTCTGCATACACAGAGCGATCGCTCGCACAGCCAAAGTGGGTGTGCTTATTCCTTGGCGAGCGATCGCTTCCCATGCCGTCACTTTGAAAAATTTGCATACGCTGGATGCGAGTGATCGCATCTAGCGAGCGGGTCTGAATCAGGCCCTCAGTCTCACTGCAATAGTATGCTAATTGCGATCGCTATGCTGCGCAGCACAACATAAGGACACCCACTTTACGTTACATACATATGTAATCCTTAGCAAGACTGCTAAACCATCAGTAACATTGAGTACTATCGCAGTCTCTCGCACACTTGCACAAGCTCTGACCTTACTCAGGAATTGCTAACCTCGTCACACGCTATGAGTACTCAAGCAGCGTATAGCATCGCAGTGGATAATTTATGCATGTCCATGCAACGGTGTTCAAACGCACCGGCACACCTACGTTTCTCAAACCATCCCCCATCACCTCCCACAAATGGCACTTTCTGTCAGTCACTCTGCGATGGATCTGTGTAGTCACTGCAATCGCTGGTTTGCACCAACAATCGTCTGATTGCGTGTGTAATTGCAGTTGCGATCGGTAATGAATCAGACCCAAAGTCAGGCATCTTCTGTAGCCTTGCATGCAACACCTTATCACTCTGATTCTAGAAGTATCACCTTTTAAACAGGCAAATCAGGGCACACAAAGAACACTAAGGCTAAAGAACAAACTGTGTTCACAAGCTTCACAGATCCCTGAGGAGAGTCTAAAGGTGTCAGCAGGTACTATGTGTGAGCCTGACATTTCTGAAACTGCAATTGTAGAAAAGCGTCCTTCCACAATTTCTTCACCCACTGCGAATGTGAAGATGAGCTGCAGTAAAATTAATGATTGTGACATAGAAATTGAGGGTTCTACTGTGGAAGTGCAACAGGATAAGGGGGGTATTTTGTGTATCTGATTCTAATGAAAATGTTAATGATGAATGTGTTGGACAAGAAGAATTTGCAAAGGCTATCTCACTCCTCCCCTCTCCAGAATTCCCAAGACTACTTCTTGTATGCTAGGGCTCTGCTGCTGGGAGTGAATCTTCATCAAAGAAGGGGACCAAGAAGACTAGTAGTATCAAACAACAATTGACGGTGAAACAATCATTTGCAAGAGGAGACAAGTATGAAAACTGCTATCCAGTTGCACAGCAGATCACTGAAGTCATGATGACTATGCTGGTTAAAGGAGTATAACCCTAAGGAGCTAAGGAGATGCCCAATGATGGCTCACACATTAAATATGGGAAAAAGTCTATCTCGCATGTAGTACTCGCCACAAGGGCATATCAGGGCATAGAATACGAATTTGCTCATACATGTTAAGTGATGTTCTATTTTAACCCTGCTCTGGTACCATGAAAAAAGTTACGATGACAGTACCATGGGGTCAAATTGACCCCATGGCAAAAAACGTACTATAACATCAGAATAAAGACACTGTTTATTACAATATTTAGTTTTTTTCCAAATAATATTATACAACAAACATTTGTACTCAAATATCGACAAACAGAGGTGTATTTGTCTTAGGAACTTTCAAATAGCCTATATAGAAGCAGATACAGAAAATTATTTTTTTCTTATTTTACATCACTGTAGGCCTAACTTTTACTGCTGGCATTGGTTGCACAACCACTTACTGTACTCATTGCACACAAACTTATTGCACTCAAACCATCTTCAATATCATCCTCATCTTCACTGTGGAGGTCACTTACTGTAGGTCACCTAAAATGGCCGGAATGTCTTCACTTGACGATCCCTGTCATTTCGCCATTGTGTTACGCTGTGATCAGTGGGTTTTACAAATAATGTGGTATTGAGGCCGGAGTCCTGTTTTAGATAGTAGCATCCAGAAAATGTATGGATTCAAGATCCATTTTATATGAAACTTTAACAGGTCTCCAGACTATTATTTTGTGAATCCAACAAAGAACACAGCCTGTTTCTATCACCCGTCTGCAGTTACAGAATGTCATCTATCTACCGGGTGTAGTACTGGACATGCTGTGAAACCTCTATTACTAGCATGTATGAGTTGGCGTAGGATAGGGGTACATTGGACCCCATCGCACAGCCTGATGTTTGTACAGTATATAGAACTGGCTATCATAATAGAAATAACCATTTCTAATAATTCACCCCCCAAAATTTAGGTAATTGCCAGGGTACTGTATAATGATTTACCTTGTACCATATATGCCATTTAATATGGGGTATACACCAGGGTGTTTGTCATCATACCACTCGGCGCACTACAATGCCCAGCAACATCCTCCTGCTCCAGACGTCTTCCACTGTCACATACTGCCAACAGGCTACAGACGCAGTCCAGCAGCCACAAGTTAATAGGTTGCGGACACCAGCAACTTACCACTTCACGATACTCTGTAAGCCCATGTGTACTCTGGGCACCGTATATAATAACGGCTTTATTGGAATGTTGTTGCTTGTGCTGTAATGATAGATGTTTCAAAAGCTCTATGCAATAGTGTGTCCTCTTCTTTTGTCCTCTTCTTTAGTGAAGCACACGGTCAAATCCGACTACAGAATTATATACGTTTTAATGTCTGCTAATTGGCAACTAATTTCAATATCACAGTCTACCAAGTCCTGTATGACGATAGACTTGCCTTGGTGTGTGGCACTTATAGCAATATCTTCCCTCCTGCCCAAAGATTTCAAAGCCTAAAATTCTGTAGAGTTTAGAGAGTGATTTTCTTACTAGTGAGTCCGGATTATCCACTGCTATATCTAACAATTTAATGAAAGATTTAATTGAAGCGCTTATGGATTGCGGTTCAAAGTAAGATCTCGGTAACAGTTTCTGTATCTCGGCTGGAGTCTCTCTGTCTGAGATTTCTCTTGGATGTAAAGCAAAGGTATCCTTCAATTTTAATTGTACAAAACCTAATCCTTTTGTAATACACTCGTCTCACTGGTCTCAAGGGGGGCTGAAGATAAATTAAATATTTTTTCTTGGGCAATGGGGGGCGTTTGGTTTTTGCCTTTTTTTTCGGCCACAGTTTAAATTTTTTGTGATGTTTTGTGATTTTAGACAATTTTTTTTATTTAATTAGACCTTTTTTATAGGTAAGAGTTAAAACATTACCATATAAGGCACTTTCCTATCTTTTTATTTCCTCATCTTTGCTCAAGAACATGTCATAAATATGCCTATACAAGCACCATCTTGTGGTGCCAAAAAATATTGCAACTTTAAACAAGATTACTCTTCCTTCATACAGCAGCTAACACACCACAAGTTCTTCATTGCTGTGTAAGTCCACAAGATGAAATTCACTTCCTCTGAGAAGATAATTGTCACCTTGAAGACCATTTTCGCCCAAACATGGTTACCTGAGCAAATCTGCAGTGATAATAGGTAACAATCTATCTCAGAACAGTGCATTATGCACTTCAGTTCGGCCCAGTATCATCCCACTACTACAGGGTTAGCAGAGAGGTACATCAAGTCCACGTATCATGAAAACATCATGTTAAATAAAAAGGATAATTTCCTATTTATTTGTTGTAATGCAAAACATGCCACTACTGGTCAACCGCAATCAATGCTATTTGTTAACAGGTCCTTAAAACAACATTGGGACTTTTTAGAATCCAATGTATGCAAACGGGTTTATGATAAACAACTCAAATCAATAAATATGAAAAACCCACTAGACGTTCTTGTGTTGGTCAAGGTGTGTGGTCTGTGATTTGTGGGTTGATAAATGGCAGCTGGGTAATATAACATTCAGGTTGGGACCTCTAAAACACACGATGGATGTTTGAGGCAGTGAGTCAGGAATAATAGATGAAAACTGAATAGGTTTGAGGATATGTAAGAATACAGTTTTTTTGGGTGTAGTGATGACAGCCTTGTTGCTGGGAAACTTAAGGTAGTTGGGAGATTGAGTCAGTTGGTTACAGGGGCCAATGATAGGACTGTTGGGAGTGGCTAGATAGCCAGTATATATTGGCCTGTTTTACATTAATCAGCCTCTTTTGCAATATTCTGATGACCCACCACCTCACCCGTTATTGTTCTATTGTGTCACATTAACCCTGTTTTTCTTCCATAGGGGAGGCGCAGCATGGCAGGAGTACGCTGCAGCTCAGTGGCTTTATGTGGCGCAAGATAACTTTGTGGGGGCATTTGCCTTCGATGTCCATGGCGAATTTGTCCTGCTCCGTGCGAGGGCACCCGGGCGCTTTTGTACGAAAGTGCCTCGGATTGGCCCAGGAGGAAAGTGGGACCCTCGCAGCGTTAGTGCTTCTAGAGGGGGGACGTGTTAGTCGTCCCCCGAGTATATGAGCGAGGTGAAAGCTAGAACTGAGCTTGCAGCATTTCATTGCCACCCTGGTTAGGTTAATTAATTTAATTACTAAATAAAAGCTGTGACCTTTTTTAGATAAGCTATGGTGTTCGTGTCTTTATTTGTAGTGTAAGTTAAGTAAGATAATCAAGGTTGTTAAGGTTTGAAGGCAATGAACCAATGCAGATCTTATGTCAGAGAGACATCAGTGACTCAATAAACCACTCACAGTAAAGGACCATGTAGCAGTGGCTGATGAGGCATTACGATTATGCAGCTTCAATTGGCGGTGCCTTGTCAATATGACTTCCACAAGCGTTATCCCAGAGAGGCATTGAAGGCCACCCCATGGACTAGGCTTGTGATTTTGTTGGTTTAACTTTCGGACAAAATACCCTCTATGTATGTTATTTAATGTATTATGTTGATTATCTATGTCTTGTCTGAAAGGGTAGAGTGTACTGTATTGTGTTACTATTTGCTGGGCCTTGTACCTGGGAGCACTATTCTGCATATAGATGCATTGATATGTTGTGCTATCTGTTTAGATATGGAGTACGCTACAACACGTAACTAAAATGGCCACCATAGGTCTTCTGCGCATGCACGTTGCCATCTTGTCTCTGTGAATGAGCGCCACAGTGGGGCCTGGGCATGTTCCACAAAGTTCTGGGAGCCCATGTGATATCCTGCATCATATGCTTCTGTCACCGCTTAATACAAGCACCGCTATCCACATGCAGTTACCGGCTGGTGTCCTGTACGCTTCACACAAGCTCTCTCCATCCAAGAGTCTGTACATGCACAACTACAGTATGAGTATGGCCAGGGGCGGACTGGGAACTAGAAGTGGCCTTGGAAAATTTCTAGAAATGGCCTCATGTGGGCGGTACCAAATTAAGGGGTCTACTTACTAAGCCTAGTATAGAGATAAAGTCAATGGAGATAAAGCCCCAACCAACCAGCTCCTAACTGTAATTTTTCAAACACAGACTGTAAAGTGACAGTTAGGAGCTGATTGGTTGGGACTTTATCGCCGTTCACTTTATCTCCATCCAAGGCTTAGTAAATAGTTCCCTAACTGTAGGCGGAACCAACTCTAGTAGGCGGGATTAGTACATCGCTATGGGGCCTATTCATCAAAACATAATTATCACATGTGATAGTTATGGTTTGAACTCGAGTTCAAACACAGTTTAGGAGGCATTAATCATGCCTCATCCATCATGCCTCCTGACTTAAAACTAGAGATGTGCGCCGACCATCGTGTTTTGGTTTTGGATCTGCATCTACCCTGGTTTTGGATCTGGTTTGGTTTTGCCAAAACCTCACCTCCGTGTTTTGTTTTTGTGTTTTGATTTTGGATCTGGATTTTATCTTAAAAAATCATAAAAACAGCTAAAATCACATAAAATGGGCCTGTTTTTGTTCCTACAGTATAATTAACCTCAATAACATTTATTTCCAGTAATTTCCAATCCATTTTGACCACCTCACAGTATTATTTGCTTCATCTAGTTAAGGCCACAAGGTTGCATCCAGCTAGCTGGCTGACTAAGCTAAGTGACACAGTGGGCGGCACTAACATGTGGCAGTTCAGCTTCTAATTTCCAACACAGACACAGTGTGTTATACAGTGTGAGTTGGATACACCAATAGTGCACTTACTGTGACAGCAGTGTCAGCAGAGAAGGGTTGCTGACGGTGTCCTCAGTACATAGAATGGCAGTGCTGCGGTGCAGGCAGTGTCCTCAGTGAAGGGTACCGGTGATGTCGACAGTGCGGGGGTGCCAGCGGTGTCTTTAGTACAGGTTTGCTGGCTCTGTCGGCAGTGCAGGGGTGCCAGCGGTGTCTTTAGTGCAGGTTTGCTGCCTGTGTCGGCAGTGCGGGGGTGCCAGCGGTGTCCTAGTGCAGGTTTGCCAGCTGTGTCGGCAGTGCGGGGGTGCCAGCGGTGTCTTTAGTGCAGGTTTTCTGGCAGTGTCGGCAGTGCGGGGGTGCCAGCGGTGTCTTTAGTGCAGGTTTGCTGGCTGTGTCGGCAGTGCGGGGGTGCAGCGGTGTGTTATTGCAGGTTTGCTGGCTGTGTCGACAGTGCGGAGGTGCCAGCGGTGTCTTCGTGCAGGTTTGCTGGCTGTGTCGGCAATGCAGGGGTGCCAGCAATGTCTTTAGTGCAGGTTTTCTGGCTGTGTCGACAGTGCTGGGGTGCCAGCGGTGTCTTAGTGCAGGTTTGCTGACTGTGTCGGCAGTGCAGGGGTGCTGGTGGTGTCCTCACTGTGGGAGTGTCGGCAGTGCCGACAGTGTGGGGGTTGCTGACTGTGTCCTCAGTACGTTGGGCAGCAGTGCAGGAGTGCCGGCAGCGGTGGTGTCGGCAGTGGGGGATGCTGCCAGTGGGGGTGCCGGCGGTGTCAGGCGGCGGAGGATGTCGGGTGCCATCTTTTTTTACTCCTCCTTTCTAATGTTTTCAATGGGTTTAATGCCGATTGGCTGAGAGCCGTGACAGACGGCTCTCTCAGCCAATCAGCGTTAAGCCCGCTGAAAACAAAACCTCGCGACTCGACAGAGGGGTCGCAAGGTTTTGCCTGGAGTCAGGGATCTGTGCTCGGATCGCCCCGGATCCCCGAAATTCGGGTGGGGCCAGTTCTCAGGGAACCAGACCCGCTCATAAGACTATCACTTCCGAAAAACTGCTGTTTCTACAAAGCAGTTTTTCATAAGTGAGAAACTTTTCACTGCCTATCTCCAAGCTGTGCATGTATCAGGCTGCGGACTTCACTGCCCCCTCCTCCTACGTGGGTGTACAATCGCCTCCCCCTCGGGTGTATTCCCCTCTGTAGGTGGACGATCCGGCCCTCCCCCCCCCCCGCCCCGGGGATGTGCAAACCTCCCCTACTGGTGTCTGACTCTTCTGCTTCTTGTCGCCACATCTCCTTAGCCCGGCTCACCTGCCTTCTTTTGGTAAGCTGGGCCACATGTCTCAGCTTTCGGCTCTGCAGTGCAGACACAGCAGGGAGGGACCTGAATAGATCCCTGTGCTGTGTGGCTGCCTTGTAAATCTTCACAGGCTGCCATGTAAACAGCAGCCTGTAAAGGTGATCGGGGGCTGAACCCCATCTCAGAGTGGCGTTCTTTAACAAAATGTTTTTTCTGGGAACTTGATGAATAGCCTTGACACTTATTTTTTTACAAAGGTATGTGATAATGTTAATTTTCACATGCTTTCGTGAAAAATAAGTGATGATGAATAGGCCCCTATACCGGGAGACAGTGGTGATAGGCAAGGCTAAAGCAACAAGTAATTCTAATGTAAAACCATTAATGTGTGGAGCAATTACGCACATCCAATAGAAAATCCTAACTACTGTTAGCTAGCGGGGAAACGTTTTATAAATAAAGAAAGAACTGGGAGATTTAAAATATATTAATGGATGAACAGTAAATAGATTTACAGTAGTTTTAACTACTCAGCAAATGAATCACATGTAAAATAGACAAATACATATTGAAATACGCAATATGCTCATGGTCATAACTTTAGTAGGTAAAGTAAGTTTTTCCAAGGCGAATAAAGTGAGGAATACATAGTATTTTACATAATACAGAGTAAAAAAATATGAATTCATGGTGATAAATTTAATATGAACCAGTCATTACCATAAAAAATGTGTTTGTATTCTAAGCAATAACTACGGGGGGAATTCAATTGCATGTGATGTTGAATAGCACCAGGAATGAGTGCCCAGAACAATTCAATAGGCTCACCTCCTAAGGTGAAAGCAGAAATCCAACTAAACCAGTGCCACAATGCTAGTTTCAGCCTTAGCGTGTGCGCTTACAGCATTGCATCGGTACTTAAGTTAGAAAATACAGTTTACCGTGACTAAACCCCTGACATTAGGCGCGGTAAACTGAAGCTCCTACCTTAAGTGCCAGGCACATTGCCAATGCTATTCAACATTGCATTCAATTGAATTCCCCCCTAGGATTGTTGAGCATAGGCAAATGTGTTGTACAGTGAGGGCCTGATTCAGCTTACGAGGGAACTGCAAAGCTGCACGCAAGCAGCTTTGCAATTCCATCCTTGCATTTATGTTATGGTAATGTAGCAGGAGGCATCATCACGCCTCATACATACATTACTTATCCGAGCTGCGTTGTGAATTTTGGACTGTCACACACTTAGCACCCGGTCACTGCCGAGGGACTTTCAGAAATCCCTGTATAAGAAAACACTTCTGCAGTGACAAATGAACTCCCCCACCCCTCTCAAAACATACAGTGGCCATTGTTCCTTATAAACTACACTGTCAATTACTGTAAATCCTTCTACTCCCTTTCCAAATACTAAAGACAAGCATGATGATGAAATAATAATGTTCTATTTATGCACTGTTATAACCGCCATATAACTGTAAGTGGAGGGCCCTGCAGCTGTGCACTGTTTAGTATGGGACACCCACTATTGACATTTCTTCTGATATAAAACAGCATGTAGTCAGGAAGCCGGCGGTTGAAATGCTGACTGCCGACTTCCCGACAGTGAAAGCTCGGCATGGGACTAAAGATAGGCGTCTAAATACTGACGCCTATCATTAGCCCCATGCCAAAATCCCGACACCAGGCATACCGAACATAGGTAAGCCGGGCGTTGGGAGCTCATAACCATGGGAGGGGGGTTAGGTTTAGGAACTCCCGGGGGGGCTTAGGGTTAGGCACCCCCTTGGGAGGGTTAGGCTAGGGGAAGGGGGGGTTAGGGTCAGGCACCACTGGGGGGGAAGGTTAGGGTTAGGCACCCCCCCGGAGGGTTAGGTTTAAGGTGTGGGGAGGGGGGTTAGGGTTAGGCACCCCTGGGGGGAGGTTATGGTTAGGCACTAGGGAGGGATGTTAGGGGGGGGAGAGGGGAGGGTTTGGGTACTTACTCACCTCAGTCGGGATCTTCATCTGCCGGCCTTCTGGTGTCGGGATTTCATCTGCCGGGCTAAGGTCCGGCGGTAATACATACCGATTCCATGAAAACATTTGATCAGACATTACACAATGTAAAGTAGCCTTTAAAGTCATATTCTGGGGCGTAACTACCATAGGTGCAAGGGGTGCAGCTGCTATGGGGTCCAGAGCATTGGGGGAACTATCTTCCTTGTCACAGTTACATGTGTTATATATATTTTTCACTATTGAGTGGTACATAGGGGCCCTTTTTGCTATGGGGCCTTCAAATACCTAGTTACGCTGCTGTAATCTATCTATTTATCATCTCTTAAGCTGGGTACACGCTAGGTCGACATACGGCCAACCCGTCGACCTATCTGACGATTGGTAAGTATATGCACCCTTATCTGCCGGGCTTCACAGCTCAAGTGGGCGAACATTTCAATTGCCCACCCAGTTGAGCGGTCAATCACTGCCGGCAGATGTATGACATATCTTTCATATATATCGGCCATCTTCTGTGCTGCACAGCAGATCATATATGTTTGTGAATGACATAATTCACAGACATATACGCTGTACACACTCGGTGATGCACTATAGATATAACGCTTGTTCAATGGAACGGGCGATATAGCTATCAGTGCGTACCCAGCTTTAGGATTTTGACAATGCTGTACTATAGAAACTGATGGAAGACATGTTCTCAGCGTGCAGTAATCCAGGCCCCGCTTAAGTGAAGGAGTAGGTTAGTGAAATGATAACATGTAACTGGGAATACGGCGTTAACCAGACAGTATGTGAATGCAGTAAATGATCACCACATGCCTGTTATAAGGGGAGGGCAATATACAGTATGCTGTTGGGGAATGTCCAGAGGCAGACATTCCCATTAGTGTATCTGTATTATGACGATGAAATGACAGCATAGGACAAGGCAACCACAACCATACTCCTTATGATTTGGCCTACACTATGCAAGGATCACACTACACAGGCTTTGCGCTACCAAAGTTTGCAATATTTAAATATAATTTCCAGGACAGCCTGTATGTGTAGCTAAGCACATTATGGCCTCTACCTTTTAGGTGGACCCTTTAATTGCATGTTACAGACTGTGAGTATTATTGGATATTAAGACCTGTATAGGTCCCCTCCATTAGTGCCCCCAGTATAAGTCCCCTCCATTAGTGCCCCCAGTATAAGTGCCCCCATTAGTGCCCAGTATAAGTGCCCTCCCAACAAATACACATTGAAAATAAAACAATAAAAAAGAAAAATACTTACCTGAATCCAGGCTCCGGCTCCAGCCGCCGTCCGCACGTCAGTCCTCCTGGGCTGGCGCGCTCTGCATTATGGGAGAGATGTCATGACGTCTCTCCCATTACCCACTGCAGACTCTGTCTGACTCTCATTGACTGCTGATTAACACACACATCGCCGGCGCGCTGGCGACAATGTGTGTTAGAATGCACAGCATGAGCCCGTCTGCCTCCTCCTCTTGGCGCTATTGGGCAAGCGCTCAGGGGGAGGGAAGGGGCTCGGCTGTGCAGCACAGGACCGGCGCTGGGAACCCTAGCGCCGGTTCTGTATAAATGTGTAATGCTGACCGCACTCACTGCGGTCGGCACGACACTGGCAAACTAGGACGGGCCGGTACCGTGGCTGGTGGCGCCCGGTGATCTCTGTGGTTAATCCGCCCCTGAGTACGGCTGTACAATCACATTACTGCTTAATAAACCACCCTAATGGCTAAATACTGGGCTGTTCCGTGACTAGAGGGACCCGTCAGTGTATACTATTACTCTGTTATTACCACCACCAATAGTGCACACATATTCAACACTATCTGTGTGCGTGCGTAGTTAACAGTTGGAAGTATACAGATGTGCAGCAGATGCTGTCCAATATTAAAGTCTCCAGAGTAATTTATTTGGAGTTCAAACTCTACGCTCCCAAACAACCTTTTAGATTAAGTCAAGTGTGGTTGTCCCATCTTCTTGCTGTGGTCTCCCCATTTGGGTGATTAGTAACTTCAAGGGTTAGGGACAGTGCCCGCGCTACCACTAGGCAAACTTAGGCAGCTGCCTAAGAGCGCCGGCCCTGAAAGGGCGGTAGTGTGGATGGCACATAAGTGCAGTCTGCACTACCTACTAGGAACAAACACAGAGCCGCCGGCGCAGCCGCTGTGTGTTTGTTTTAGCAGCCGATGAGAGTCAGACAGACTCTCATCGGCTGCTGCGCCCACTGCCGGAGCCGGGCTGGAGCTCACTCATAAGCTCCATTTTCTGGCTCCCGCAGTGAGTGATGTGAGAGACGTCATGACGTATCTCCCATAATGAAAAGCGGGCCGGCCCGGGGGACAGAGGAGCAGACGCCGGAGCAGGGATTAAGGTAAGTGGAGTTTTTTTTTATTTTTTACTTGTGTGATTGGCTGGGATTACTGCTGGGGGGGAGATCACTACTGGGGGCACTGCTGGGGGAGGCTACTACTGGGGGCACTGCACGACTACTACTGGTCTGGGGGGGAGATCACTACTGGGGGGAGGCTACTACTGGGGACACTGCACGACTACTACTGGGCTGGGGGGGGGATCACTACTGGGGGCACTGCTGGGGGGAAGCTACTACTGGGGACACCGCACGACTACAACTGGGATGGGGAGGAGATCACTACTGGGGGGAGGCTACTACTGGGGACACCGCACGACTACTACTGGGCTGGGGGGGGGATCACAACTTTGGGGCATTGCTGGGGGGAAGCTACTACTGGGGACACCGCACAACTACTACTGGGCTGGGGGGGAGATCACTACTGGGGGCATTGCTGGGGGGAGGCTACTACTGTGGACACGACTACTGCTGGGGGGAGGCTACTATTGGGGGCACTGCTGAGGGGAGGCTACTATTAGGGGCACTATTACTACTGGGTGCATTGCTGGGGGGGAAGCTACTACTGGGGGCACTGCACAGGGGGGACTAGTACTGGGGGCACTATATAAGGGGCACTGCACAGGGGGGGACAACTACTGGGGGTATTATATAAGGGGCACTGCATAGGGGGACCACTACCTGGGGCAATGTGTAGGTGGGACTACTACTGGGGGCATTATATAAGGGGAACTGCATAGGGGGCCACTACTGGGGGCACTGTATAAGGGCTTGTGTAGCTATCCGAGGGTGCAAGGCTGAAGAAATGCCTAGGGTGCCAAGAAACCTTGCACCGGCCCTGGTTAGGGAGTTATAGGCAACCTGATAACCTTCAAAAGGGCGGCTCATCACTTATAATGGGAGATGTATCAAGCCTTAGAGAGAGATAAAGTGGAGTACAGTAGTTGCTCATAGCAACTAATCAGCCTTTATCTGTCATTTCATAAACTGTGCTAGATGAATGATAGCTGGGAGATGATTGGTTGCAATGGGCAAGTTCTCCACGTTATCTTTCTTGAAGGTTTTATACCTCTTCCCTCTAGTCTAAAGCTGGCCACACACTAGACCAACTTACATCCAACCAGCCAACTTGTTAATTGGTTGGAATGAAAATCTGGTAAAGTATGGGAGTAACTGATGATCAGCAATTTGCTCCTAATTGCCAGAAAACAGATGAAAATGGTCGTCAGACAAGTTTGTTAAATGTTTGATCTAAACAATTTGTTCAAACAACAGTTTTTGTCCATTTTCCGGCGTTTGGGAGCAAATTGCTGATTGTCATTTGCTTTCATTCCTTACCAGATTTTCATTCCACCCAGTCAACTAGTTGGCTGGTTGGACAGATAATCTTTAGATGTGTGGCCAGCTTTAGGGATACAGGGCCTGATTCAGACCCAGACGCTATTTGCAGACGTAAAAAAGGGGCCAGATATTAAAATTAAGCGATCGCTCTTTGCGCTGTGTTGACGCCTCTATGTCTGAGCGAGCGTCCGAAAAATGCGCTCGCTATTTTGTAAAGACGCCCCTTTGCCGTTCGCATCACACGTCATCTCCGGTATTTATTAGATTAATCGGGAACATCGAAAGGCATCTGAACTGCTCGCAGTGCTTGTGGTAGGATTTTCTTCCCGCTATCACTGCGAGCAGTTCAGGCTGAAAGACAACCAAGTGACGTGGTCGATGACGCTCCTTTACTAATTATGCACTCCCATTAAACGCCCTTTTGACAGTTAGGCACGCCTGCGTTCGGATCTCCACTCCCCCGTTTTCAAGCACCTTCCCGTTATCACCCACAAACGGTACATTCTGTCACTCAAATTAGCAGCCCCTCGCTGTTTTACGAGTTCACGATTTCCAACCGCAATGACTGGTTTGCGCATGCGCATTACGACCCATACGCATGCACAGTTGTGCGAACATCGCTCAGAGCGAACGAGCGTCCGCTTACGAGCGGCTCTGAATCAGGCCCACAGTACATTTAATCAAAGCAAGATGCAAATATCTATTATAACATATCAGCAGGCATTTTAAACAAGTGTTACACAAGTTATAACAAACAAATCTGGAAATAAAGCAGGAAATAGCTGGGGGCCGTAAGTAAAGGCTCGGGGGGCCGCACGAGGCCCTAAGGATGTCTGTTGCCCATCATTGGGGTAAGAAGTTCTGCCACATCCACTATTAAATTCTGACACCATTTTATGTCATAACAGAAATAATCTCCTTGCAGCACACGTCATTGAAAGCCCATGCAGCACAATAAAATGGATATCACGTCTTAGTTTAAAATCCTTTTTTATTCTTATAATACAGTTTTGGTATAATCGTTCTAGCACCATATAAAACATTTGTTTTATTTATAAAAAATAAACAACCAAAATTGTGGTATTTTGGTCAGTAATTAGTAGCAACATATTTAAACACGGGACAAGATATAACAATGGTCTGTGTCCTGCTCAATACGAGGCAGCAGCACCAATCACAGTGCTAGCTTTTAGCATCATGTGACCTAGCGACAGCAAGTTTAGAGCCTGGGTTTCACTTAAAGGGGGAACTATCACTATTTTATTTTTTATTACAAATGTTTTCATTTGATTCACTCAAAGCAAGGGACGTAATGGTCAGCATCCCATCCCTGAGATGCCTGAAGAAGTCAACATTTAATCTTTCTTCTTGGACACTCTTACCCAAAAAAGCCAAAGTGCTGAGAAGTCGGATCGCAGAGGGTGGAAGAATTGGATATTGTAGGGGTCTCTGTGTAATGTACGTATAAGTAATATAAAAAGAGATAGTGATAACTCCTCCTTTAATAAAACTGCAGATACAATGTAAATAGTTTCCATTCGGTCCACTTAAAGAAAACTATTGCTAAAATATTCATTCGGAGACCCTACAGCCAATAGTTTCTTCCATTCACCCAAGGCTCAATGCAGCTTGAACATAAAAATGTAGGGAGCAATGATCCCTATGGTAAACAAATAAAACAATCCATCTTTTTTTATCTCCAAATGTACAATTTTATAGTTTTGGACCTTTGGTCTTGTGAATACAGTTACCATAAGGATCAATGACACCTGTGTTTCCATCCATCCAAGCTACATTCACAATGTGGTGATGACTGGTGAACTCTTCAGCTAAATATTACCGAGTTATTAGTGTTCATACTAGCACCCTGCACCTGTCACAACCCGTGCTGTTCCTCTATCCTTCCTGGGGTGTCGCTCTCTGCTCTGGTGCTTCTAGCACACACTGGTCTGTATCTCAGCAGTTTGTTGCATCATCTGTGAGTGCTAGAAGCACCAGAGCAAAGAGCGACCACCCCAGGCAGTAAAAGAGCGACTGCATGGCATAAAGTTCTAAATGCATATATATCTCTTTTGATTTAAAGGGAAATCACTGCTTCCCTGAGCAATAGGCACATCTTCCAGGAGGGTAGGATGCAAAATACAATGTTTAGGGATTGAATATTGGTACCTGAAGTTATTCATTATTTTCTAAATGTTTTGCTACAAGGGCAATGCACATTTTATATATAGTTTATCTATACACAAAGCCAGACTTCTGTTTTATATAAGAGCACCATTGTTGGTGACATAAACTAGGCAGCAGTTTCTTCCACAGTTCTGTCTCTCCATGGGTTACACATAATGCATTTCCTCACACCCTGCTTCATAAGTTTATTCAATGATTATGTGATGATCGCGACACACAGTGGCAGAAGCCATTTTGTGAGGCTTAGAAAATATTTACAGGAAATGGGCCTATCAATGAACTCCAATCCAGGGCCACAAGATGGCTGCTCCCATTGTGTGAGGTGAAGAATTGCATTTTATATATACATATTTTTTTGGAAATAGTCTTGACATAAAAACATTTTCTCCCTCTGATCCCTCTACCAGTAGTGTGTATTGTATACATGGTGACAATTTCCACAGGTTTCATAATCATACTAATAATAATCAAATCAAACAGATGCGTAAAATACATGCAATTTTAATACATATAATATTAGATGGACAAACACCTACTCTTCTCCTCACTAACTTACTCTTTGGACGGTTTTGCATTCATCTTAATTATAATTATATATTTTTTGTTACTGGCTTTTGAGGTTGGGTTGTTAGACTGTTCCTATAGGACTTCCCAAAGACCCTTCAATCCAGGGCTGAAATACTACGTCAATCATCTATCAACAAGTCCCCTTTTATACTTTTATTCACACCCAATAAGCTAAGTTGTGGGTTAAAATTCTAGTCTTAATGAAGGTACAAAGTCCTATTTATATATTAAGCTCATAAAATAGTATTTTTATGGAAACTGGTTAAGGCATTGAGATGTTCAACTGCCGGGATAGTTAATGGTTATACTATAAATGCCTCTGTATATTAGTCTACCGTCAAAGACTCCTTAGGTAAAATTTACTAAGCGGCAGGTCCTAAATCCCGGCAATTTGGTGGCGAGTTCTAAATCCCGGCGGTTTGGCGGCCCAAGCCCTGTTCTATTCTATTCTAAAATGTGTTTTGACAGCGGTTTTTGAAGCGGTTTTGGCCTTAGTAAATCTGTGGGTAGCAAAACCACTGCCAAACCGCCAACAAACTACCGGGTTTTAGAACCCGGCGCTTATTAAATGTTGCCCTTTCAAGTCATTTGAGAATTTATCAGGAGGCGTCAGTAAAGTTACATTATGAATAATTATATTGTGGGGAATAATTAGAGCAATGTGTGGCTATCTGGAGGCTGAGAGGATTAGGAATATAAAAATAGTGCGTAACAGGTGTTAAATGAAGAAATATAATTTAATTTGTCCTTTACTTTTACAGAGCCCATTTTCAAGATTAATAGGGAGTTTGAAAATCTATACACATACAATATACAGTACACTTATATCAATGTAGTTAGTGACACTATTCTCTCCATTGGTAACTGAGAGTCTCAACACAAGACAATCTTCTATTTGAGGTAGGTGCCACTAACTTATTAAACCTTTGCAAATCGGGGATCTTGGTTTACAGATACATAATGTGTGTTTAACATTCAAATATAACATTATTGCAATCAGAGTAGGGGGAGGCAACGTTCAGTGTATGGCTGACGATGGCTTAAGCCAATCAGAGCACTTTGTTTCAGCAAATCCCATAAATGGAGCACCAAAAGAAACATCCTGATTGGACAGTTATGCTCCAGTGCAAAATCAGGAGTGCTTCCAATTTCGGGGACAGAGAATCCTGTGTAATGAGCAGATCTAAATCACACACACCAGAGGCGATCACATCTCTCTTAGCAACATATCGCAGAACTTTTCCACTTTAAAGACAGTGACATGTACACCGGACAAGCGAGATCTCCAGGGCCATAATTATCCCCTAATGAAACCCTACAAGGGTGGGCACTCATTGGAAACACAAATCAAAAATCCCCTGCAGTAGAAAAAAAAAATAAAATAAAAAATATATATAACACAAAATCAAAATAAAAACCACGTAAGTAAATCTTTGCCAATGACGACCAGTGGAAGTTGCCTAGTCCGTTAAACCATGAAACTCAAGTTCTTTTTGTTTTCTTGAATAGAAAGATGATTTAAGAGTCTTTTGTTTAATTGTTTCTCTAGCCATTAAAGCAGATTGGACCCAGCTCAAACCCAAACTTTTGGCTGCTGTCTCCAAAGTCGCTGACGGCAAGGTCCCTGAGGGGTAGGTGTTCCACCTTGTAGGTGTTGATCTCAAGCACCGTTCGTTCTACACCCTTTCGAAGCTGTTGAAAGGGAGCAGGAGAAGAAATCATCACATACAACAACTTTTGGGTCATTATAAACTGTGACATGTCCTGTTCTTAATCTTTCCCGTTATTGTCTATATTATTGCCCAATGCCACGGCCATTCTATAGTATAGTCAGATGTTCTTCTATTACACGTTTTATTGCCCAATGTCCAGTCCAGCTTAGTGTATATATGTTCATCAATGTTGTTGTAAAAATTGTCACGATGTGGAATGGTGGAAATAAAATAACTAAACTTACAATAAATACAGTATATACAAATAGGTTTACTATAGACAGGCCATCATGTAGCCCAGTGCTTCTCAAATGCAATCCTCGGGAAACATGAACAGTGCATGTTTTCCAGGTCTCCTCACAGAATCACAAGTGAACTAATGACAGCCACCTGTTTGGGGGAGATGTACTAAGCCTTGGTGAGAGATAAAGTAACATCCAATCAGCTCCTAACTGTCATTTTTCAAACACAGCCTGTAAAGTGACAGTTAGGAGCTGATTGATTGGTACTTTGGGGTCTGTGATAGGCTAATTTATTAAGCAGACTTAAGTTGTTTAACGCTCCTTGCAAAAGCTGAAAGCACAGGCAGCTATTTATCATACCTACAATGAAGTAAATATGTTATTTTACTTAAAATTTCTTTTGGCCTGTTTAACATATTAGGCTCATTATTTACTAACGAGCTGTATTTTAGTAATACTGCTTGTTGCGCTATTTCGGACTCGCCTCTTCAAGCTGCTGTTAAAACAGCGCTGGCGACCGTAGGACATCCGACGGCCAGTGAAGTGCATTAATTAGCTCCCACAAATCTTAGTGGTGATTGGTTGGGAGGGAGTGTAGACAGAGGTGGGGTGACTTATATTACACCAAAACTGTCTTTAAGACCTGCACTCTTTTGAGTAATTATCTGCTGGGTTAACAAACATTAGCACCCACATGAAACAGCTCCACTGGGACAGAAAACTTGTTTGCTAAGCTGACAATAAAGCCATCTGCACCGGATTACACCCATCCTACATGGTGCCCTGCCATAGTGTAGGGACCTGAGCTGCTGCCATGCCCAGGGATGCCCTCTTGTACTATATCCCCAGCAGCCCTGGAGTGATGTGCTGCTCAGTGACCGGAGTAGAGCGCAGCTGGCAGCCGCAGTGTGACACCCACCTGTGAGGTCCAGGCGCTGGGACACATGTGCTGATTGGAGGAGACGCCTGATATCAGCGTCTCCTCTACGAGCTCCCCGGGACACACAAAATGTCTGCAGGGCATCTCCAGGCTACTACTTCTGCTTCTCTTCATTCAGCTCCACAGGACAAGTGTCTGCGGAGCTGATAAGCTGCTACGGCGTCTGGGAAGTATGACAGCGCATACGCCCGCAGGACCGCGCCCACGAAGCCCCTGATTCGTTCAGAGCAAAAATAAGGATTTTACTGCATTACTAAAATTTCATTTACCGTATTCGTTTGCCGGATGATATTAGTTTAATAAATAGCTGTAGGAAATGATAGATTATCGCTTAAAACGATAGTGAAAGCGAACGGTAAATAACATATGTTTTAAATTTCATTGTGAGCCTGTAAGTCTTAGAGAGAGATAAAGTGGATGGAGATACAAAAAAAGTACCAACCAATCAGCTCCTAACTGTCACTTTACAGGCTGTGTTTGAAAAATTACAGGAGCTGATTGGTTGGTACTTTGCCTCCGTCCTCTTGATCTCTCTCCAAGGCTTAGTACATCTGTCCCTTTATCTTTTAAAATGTGTCAGTCAGTGATGAATACACCTGTACTCCAGCAAGGAGATATGGGAAACATGCACTGTTAGTGTGTCCTGAGGACTGGATTTGAGAAGCATTAATGTAGAGGACTGAGTATTTCACTCATTTTTTGAATCTTTAACTTTTCTGTATATAATCGCTCAATGAATACTCAGAGACACACTGCCTGCTTCCCAATATAGGGCCTGATTCTGTACTGAACGGAATTGCAAAGCTGTATACAAGCAGCTTTTCATCCTTGCAGCTTTGGTAATGCAGCAGGAGGCATCACACATCAATTATCCAAGCTGTGTTGTCCAAAGCAGCATCGGATAATCTGCGAGAACATCGACCTGCTAAGTGACCCATGGGGTCAGCTATAGACGCTTGTCTTTAGCTGTCTCACTTGGATAAGGTCTGAAGGTACAGTCTAGTGATGAGAATGACCATCAACAGTTCTAGCAGACCGCTTCTGATTGGCTAATTGCAAACTGACATCTGGGCCTGATCCTGAGTTGCACATAATGCGTTTGCTATTCTAGATACCTACAGCGATTGTAAGTGCTATGCGATTATTGGTTATTATTCTGAGTCGTACAAATCTTTGCGATTTCACCACCCCCTGCCCTCCATCCATGAGAGCAGCCATTATCACTATCATCAGCACTTACACCAACCTCATACTAGGTGTATAAGCAGGATATAGAATACATTGCAACTCTGGATACTGTGCATGCCCACAACACACCCACAGGAGGTTTCTCTTATATGTGAATGCCCAATTGCTGCCCTGTTGCCACCCAGTAATGCCCATCAGCTGTCACAGAGAAAAGACTGATATATAAACAAGTCAGAATTGCTCATAAGTGCTTAAAGATGCAAATACAGCCCATGACCCATGCACTTTGCTAGAAATTGCTAGATGCAGCCTCATTCGGACTTGTGTGCGACTTGAAATCAGGCCCTATGTGGATAGAATCAACAAATTCTCCTAGTTCCATAAGAGGACAAAATAAACTTTTTAAATAGTAAGTGGGAGTCACAACTGTTTTCACCTGGCTATAGAGAAGACATTAGTCGTACTATATATTTTGGGTACTTACTTGACACCCATCGTATAAGGCCTTTAGTTCGGGAGTACGGCTGTAAGAAAGTACTTCCTCATTGTCTGCCCGTAACTTTATCGACCGGTCGTGGTTTCCTTTTGACAAGTCAAACCAAGCCACTGACTGTTGGCAATTATAGGTGACGTTTTGCCGGCCGACAGCACTCAGCAGTTTCAAAAATGTCATCTGCACCACATGGACAGGGTTACCATCGGCGTCAATGTACTGGAACTGTAAGGATCACAGCATGGAAAAAAATTCAAATTTATTCTCCAAGAGAAATATTAATGCAATGCTGAAAGGGCTGGTGCTATAGGAGATGTGTGTCTTTTCCTGTGCTCTGTGTGGTTTAAACTTAAAAACTAAGGATTAAAGATAATTTAAAGGTGCCAGAAAATAGGGGACTGCTACCTGAAGCCAAGACACTCATGAGAAGAACTAAGTGCAATGGAAATCCTCAGCTTCAGGTAATGGGGTGTTCTCATATTAGTAGTCTAACATCACCCATGAGAAAGGTATATAACCAGTAAAACATTTTCTTGATAAGGGAGATAAATTCTTTGGGAATTCAGGTGACTTTGTATTGTTAGCAATTGATATAATTTTGAAGCAGAATTATTTTCATTTGACTCATAACTGTATTTGCAAACACATGGGACTGCTATGGAAACCAGGTTAGCCCCAAGTTTCACTAACCTTTATATGGGGCTCTTTGAGGAGATTAATCTTTTGTGTTGGTCTATTACGGGCAAACCTGGTTCTCTATGGTAACTTCATGAAAAAAAAATACCCTGTAGATTTTATGTCATACGTGTCAAAGAAAAATGTATCATTAAAGACTGAAATGCAGGTCTGAATGTTTATTTGTATGATACAGTGTGGGTGTGGCCAGCAGTATGTTGGCCATACCCCACAACTTCTCCAGACACAATGTTCTGTAAAAAACTGAAGACGCACAGAGAATGTGTTTATTACAGCTATTGCATGGAGATGACCAAAATACGGGCAGATAGATTTAAATGACTTTGTAAGAGGGAGTTTTATTGGATATTTTGTTGACAAATACCTACTCCTCAAGGTCGCAATGATACAATAGAACATAATAATGTTTGAATTTATTCCTTTTTATATATGTGACAAGATAACTACATGTCACCTGTTTATGTAACTAGAACCATTTTTAATATGCGATTTTTTTTTTTTATATATATATATGGGTACTAAAAGCTGTTTTTGATACGATTTGCCTGTATCATTTTGGTAAGAATGTTTATTTTGCTCTGCAATGCTGTATTCATTTATAATATTAATATTTTAATTTTACATATTTTTATCTCATTTCCATTTGTTCCAAAAGAGTTTTTGAGGTATGATAAAATATGGTACATGTAACTCTCTGTAATAATCACAGGCAAAACAACCCCAGGCGCTAAACCTCCTAGTCAAATCTATCCAGCTCTTATGATGCTCAAATCGCACCACCCTACTGATAGCTTGCCCTCCACAATAGGGGGGAATACTGGCTAAAGAAGATAAACAAAAGTATATAAAGATGTAGGGCGCTAGTCAGTCAAAGGGTGTTTTTAATTGTATAACAAATATTCATACCATATAATAAAAATAAAACCATATATAGAAAAATAATGAAAATAAATATCAAATAACAGAGCAAAAAATATATAAAATCGGCATGTACCACATTTATTGCATAAATGCTACATATATATATATATATATATATATATCTCATCACTTCATATAGCACCATTCAGTTCTGCTCAGTAGAAAAAGTATCATGAAATAATTAAAATATTTGTAACATCAAAGTGTCCAAATGTAACTCCATTTGAAAGGGATATTATAATTTGTATCCTTTTTTGGTGAGAAAGAAAAGTGCATATAGCACTGTCTCAGTATATTTGTAATATTGTCCTCAAAAAGAGTTCCAAAAAAGAGGTACAATATAGTTGATAAATTGCTTTTGTACCACAGTCCCAGTAAAAAGGTTTATATATTTTTCCACCTGTTGAAAGGCTAAAGGAAACACGGGTTGCTGTTGTTGTTGGATGTGGTTCCCCGCTTCACCTAAATAGAAACACCGTGAATGATAATTATTACTGCCGGAGTAAGAATAACGACACTAGGTAAACCAAGTGCTTTTTTGAACTAAAAGACTTTGTCAAAATACAAGGGATACCACGGGGGATAGAGTCTCCGAGACGCTAATATAAAACACATGCATGCTGTTTAAACTCTCTCTGCAACCCACGCCTAACAAATTCCACAGTACTAATTACCTTCAAATTGGATAAATATATATACCTTTTTACTGGGACTGCTGTACAAAAGCAACTTATTAACTGTACCTCTTTTCTGGAACTATTTTTGAGGACAATATTACAAATATACTGAGAGAGTGCTTTATGCACTTTTCTTTCTCACCAAAACAGGATACAAACTATAATATCCCTTTCAAATGGAGTTACATTTGGACACTTTGATGTCACAAATATTTTAATTATTTTCATGATACTTTTTTCTGCTGAGCAGAACTGAATGGTGCTATATGAAGTGATGAGATATATATATATATATATGTAGCATTTATGCAATATATGTGGTACATGCCGATTTTATATATTTTTTGCTCTGTTATTTGATATTTATTTTTAGTATTTTTCTATATATGGTTTTATTTTTATTATATGGTATGAATATTTGTTATACAATTAAAAACAGTCTTTGACTGACTAGCACCCTACATCTATATATACCTTTGTTTAACTCTCTGTCATGACCTCCATTAAATTATCAAAATGAATCAATGTATTAGTATGACTAGTGTACAATATACTAATATATAAATATATATACAATTCAATGTACCCAGCGTGCCTTCAAACTAATCATAATCCTACTCCTGATGCAATTATAGCTACGTGAATGGGCATGAGATTGAAGCTTGGAACACATAGCGTGAATGCGCATGTGCCGGTGAATGGCATCTATGGCAGACAGGCACATAAAAGGGAATCTGCAAGGGTCAATTGCCACTTTCTGATGAAAAGAAGGCGGAGAAATGCATCAAAGGAAAACTGATATTCCGCAGAAGGACATTTTATCCTGGATTTGAGTTTGCACTGGAATTCATTTAAACATCACTGGAGTATTTACACTCTGAAGACAGATGTGTGCACCACTGGCTGAGCAGTATTGAGACATGGAATATCTTACTAACATTAAATTCACTGTATGCAAGTTATATAATTACTAACAACCAGGAGACTGGATTATATAAGAGCTGCTGCGCAGGACATAGGCTAATATCAGGAGTCCTCAAGATATAAATTACCAGCTAATTGCTGAAGATATGTAACCTGCCCCTTTAAAACCTGCTTGCTGTGCCTGTGGGAATCAATATGCATTCTTTAGTTTTATTTTATTCATATTTATGTATAGGTCTCATATTGGCCATGCATAAAAGTATTTTTTATGGCGTTTAAACGGACTGCGCTTTAGTATATTTTTATTTTGTTATTCCCAGAGCTGCAGTACGTGGTGCACAGATTTTATTAAAGAAGGGCCAGATAAAGTTGGCGATTTAAATTAGTTATTGCAGTTATTCAAATTCCCCATAACTAAAGCTAAGGTTAGTTTTTATATCAATGGAGACAAGCCGGCTTGAGCCGTCTTTCTATGGGGGCGATTCAATTCAGCGGGAATTGAATAGCACCGGGAGGGAGTTCCTGGAGCTACAGTATTCTATTCACAGCAATGTTTACTCCAACGGGAAGCAGTTAAGTCGGAGAATGCCGGTTCACGCAACTTAACCTGGGTGTTTAGTCACCAGTACCGGCATTCTCCACTGGGTGCGAGAAGAAATCGTTAGACTGAACAGTGCGCTGAATTGAATAGTTCCCTCCCAGTGCTACGTAATTCCAGCTGAATTAAATCGCCCCCTATATTTTATTATTCAAATACCATTTTGAACACAGTAATAGCGTTTATCCAGCTGTCTTACACAAAGTCAGCTCTAGGAACTCAGTCTAGGAACAGGACAGGACTGATTTACCTTCTTTCCTCTTTTATAAGAGCTGTACCAATCTCCTGGGGTTTCTTTGTTCCATGCTGCAAGTTTAACCTAGAGATATAAGCAAACATTTGTAAGATCATTTTATAGTGTAGTGACTAGTGAGAGCTGCGTTACTTATTATCACACATGGTGATATCAGGGGCATGGAAAGGGAGTGGGGGCAATCTGGACTTGTCAGGGTGGCATGGCCATGCCCCCTCACACCGCGCCATGGCTTCTCGGCGGCATGCAGCTTCTTCTGAGGTCCCACCATGAACAAAGGAATGTGATTTCTCGTACTGGGCCTAACCGATGTCTTGGTGGCCCTCATTTACCATAAGCTAGATTCCTTGCACAAAAGCACATTAAACATTACTAAGTGCTAAAATACGTCTTGTCCTTTAGGTGGCGACCTGCTGATTACATACTGACGCTCTGCCTCCCGCTGTGCTGCTGTCCCTTTCCTGTCCCGCCGTACACCCTGCGAAGCACAGTGTCCTGCAGAAGGGGAAGTTCTGCATGAACACTCACTGAGGGATGAATATATGCCGTGTGCTGTGGAAAGGGGGGAGCGCCATGAAGCCACATCCCATCCCGAGAGTCCACGTCCCCTGTTTGGGAGCGCAGTATTGCCCTCGTTGCCCTCTCTCATTACCGGCACCCTGTCCTAATTACAAGCTAGAGTGAACACTATTTTAAGGCATGAACAATAATAATAATAATAATAATAATAATAATAATAATAATAATAAATAATGAAACAATAAACTAACAAAAAGACAATAATATAATACCAGATATAGAACCACATCAACCCAAAAACATCAACAATACATAATAATAATAATAATTATAATATTCAACAGCATTTAATTAGCACATACATACAAACATACATAAATGACACAAGACTGGGGTAGAAGAATCACGCCGAGCAGATATTAATCAAACATAAAGCAGGAAATTAAATTAAAGTATTTGTGCAGGATTTAGACTCTGATTTACACAAGGACATAGGAACAGTCACACCTCTTTTTTGTAATACTGACCGACTCAAATTTTTTGTCTGGGAATAGACAGGTTTCCCCACCAGCTGTGAAATTGCAGAAGACTTTGAATGCATCTCTGTTACAACCCTGGTTTGGATCAATCCAGTAGTCTCCTAAAATGGAAACAGAGAATAAACAATCACACTTATTCCTCCTATTAACTGATCATATATCTACTGCTATTACTCCATATAACCTCTCCCGATGGGGCATATTCAATTAGCCGCGGGGTTTCACCTGCGGCTAATTGACAGGCAAAAGTCTTGCAATGCGGGGTTTAGCTATTCAATTAAATAGCTATTTCCCCGCATCATTAGACCGGGACTCCTGCGCGAGAACACACTGATTCCGCGAGAACTGCGGAATCAGTGTGTATTAACCTCTCGCGCGAGGCCAAATATAGCGGCCTCACGGTGATTTTACCTTGCACCTTCATGAGGTGCGAGGTAAAATAAAACAATGGGGACTCGCGCGCGGGGTCTCAGGGACACCCGCGCGTGGAATCCCCGCTAATTGATTCCCGTCCAGCGCGACAATTAGCCGCGGGATAAACCCCGCGGCTATTTGAATATGCCCCAATAAATGCTCCTTTTACTCCTTCTACACTCTCCATATATCTCCTCTCTATTACGCCATATAACCTCTCCCTATTACTCTATATAACCTCTCCCTATATCTCCTCCTATTACTCCATAAAACATTTTCCTATACCACCTCCTATTACTCCATATAACCTCTCCCTATATCTCCTCCTATTACTCCATATAACCTCTCCCAATATCTTCTTCTATTACTCCATATGACCTCTCTCTATATCTCCTCCTATTACTCCATACAACCTCTCCCTATATCTCCTCCTATTACACCATATAACCTCTCCCAATATCTTCTTCTATTACTCCATATACAGTCAGGGGCATAAATATTGGGACATTGACAGAATTTTCATATTTTGGCCTCTATTCACCACCACAATGGCTATGAAATGAAACAAACAAGATGTGCTTTAACTGCAGACTTTCAGATTTAATTTGAGGGTAATTACATCCAAATCAGGTGAACGGTATAGGAATTACAACGGTTTCTATATGTGCCTCCCACTTTTTAAGGGGCCAAAAGTAATTGGACAAACTAAACAATCCTAAATCTAACTTTCACTTTTTAATACTTTGTTGCAAATCCTATGCAGGCAATTACAGCCTGAAGTCTGGAACGCATAGACATCACCAGACCCTGGGATTCATCCCTGGTGATGCTCTGCCAGGCCTCTACTGCAAATGTCTTCAGTTCCTGCTTGCTCTTGGGGCATTTTCCTTTCAGTTTTGTCTTCATCAAGTGAAATGCATGCTCAAATCGGATTCAGGTCAGGGTGTGACTTGGCCATTGCATAACATTCCACTTTTTAGCCTTAAAAAACTCTTTGGTTGCTTTTGCAGTATGCTTCGGGTCATTGTCCATCTGCACTGTGAAGCGCCGTCCAATGAGTTCTGAAGCATTTGACTGAATATGAGCATATAATATTGCCCAAAACACTTCAGAATTCATTCTGCTGCTTTTGTCAGCAGTCACATCATCAATAAATACAAGGGAACCAGTTCCATTGGCAGCCATACATGCCCACGCCATGACACTACCTACACCATGCTTCACTGATGCGGTGGTATGTTTTGGATCATGAGCAGTTCCTTTCCTTCTCCATACTCTTCTATTCCCATCACTCTGGTACAAGTTGATCTTTGTCTCATCTGTCCATAGGATGTTGTTCCAGAACTGTAATGTTTTTTTTAGATGTTGTTTGGCAAACTGTAATCTGGTCTTCCTGTTTTTGTGGCTCACCAATGGTTTACATCTTGTGGTGAACCCTCTATATTCACTCTTGTGAAGTCTTCTCTTGATTGTTGACTTTGACACATATACACCTACCTCCTGGAGAGTGTTCTTGATTTGGCCAACTGTTGTGAAGGGCTTTTTCTTCACCAGGGAAATAATTCTTCTGTCATCCACCACAGTTGTTTTCCGTGTTCTTCCGGGTCTTTTGGTGTTGCTGAGCTCTCCGGTGCGTTCTTTCTTTTTAAGAATGTTCCAAACAGTTGATTTGGCCACACCTAATGTTTTTGCTATCTCTCTGATGGGTTTGTTTTGATTTTTCAGCCTAATGATGGCTTGCTTCACTGATAGTGACAGCTCTTTGGATCTCATATTGAGAGTCGACAGCAACTGATTCCAAATGCAAATGTCACACCTAGAATCAACTCCAGACCTTTTACCTGCTTAATTGATAATGAAATAACGAGAGAATAGCCCACACCTGTCCATGAAATAGCTTTTGAGTTGATAGTCCCATTACTTTTGGCCCCTTAAAAAGTGGGAGGCACATATAGAAACCGTTGTAATTCCTACACCGTTCACCTGATTTGGATGTAATTACCCTCAAATTAAATCTGAAAGTCTGCAGTTATAGCACATCTTGTTTGTTTCATTTCAAAGCCATTGTGGTGGTGAACAGAGGCCAAAATATGAAAATTCTGTCAATGTCCCAATATTTATGCACCTGACGGTAACCTCTCCCTATATCTCCTCCTATTACTCCATATAACCTCTCCATATATCTCCTCTCATTACTCCATATAACCTCTCCCAATATCTTCTTCTATTAGTCCATATAAACTCTCCCTATATCTCCTCCTATTACTCCATATAACCTCTCCCAATATCTCCTCCTATTACTCCACATAACCTCTCCATATTACTCCATATAAACTCTACCTATATCTCATCCTATTACTTCATATAACCTCTCCCTATATCTTCTATTACTCCATATAACCTCTCCCTATACCTCCTCCTATTATTCCATATAACCTCTCCCTATATCTCCTCCTATTACTCCATATAACCTCTCCCAAAATCTTCTCCTATTACTCCATATAACCTCTCCCTATTACTCCCTATATACTCTCCCTATATCTCCTCCTATTACTCCATATAACCTCTCCCTATATATCATCCTATTACTCCATATAACCTCTCCCTATATCTACTACTATTACTCCATATAACCTCTCCCTATATCTCCTCCTATTACTCCATATAACTTCTAATATCTCCTCCTATTACTCCATATAACCTCTCCCTATTACTCCATATAACCTCTCCCTATACCTCCTCCTATTATTCCATATAATCTCTCCCTATATCTCTTCCTATTACTCCATATAACCTCTCCCAATATCTTCTCCTATTACTCCATATAACCTCTCCCTATTACTCCCTATCTACTCTCCCTATATCTCCTCCTATTACTCCATATAACCTCTCCCTATATATCATCCTATTACTCCATATAACCTCTCCCTATATCTACTACTATTACTCCAAATAACCTCTCCCTATATCTCCTCCTATTACTCCATATAACTTCTAATATCTCCTCCTATTACTCCATATAACCTCTCCCTATTACTCCATATAACCTCTCCCTATAGCTCCTCCTATTACTCCAAATAACCTCTCCCTATATCTCCTCCTATTACTCCATATAACTTCTCCCAATATCTCCTCCTATTACTCCATATAACCTCTCGCAATATCTCCTCCTATTACTCCATATACCCTCTCCCTATATCTCCTCCTATTACTCCATATAACCTCTCTCTATATCTACTCCTATTACTCCATATAACCTCTCCCTATATCTACTCCTATTACTCCATATAACCTCTCGCTATATCTCCTCCTATTACACTATATAACCTGTCCCTATATTTCCTATTACTCCATATAACCTCTCCCTATATATCCTCCTATTACTCCATATAACCTCTCACTATATCTCCTCCTATTACTCCATATAACCTCTCACTATATCTCCTCCTATTACTATATATATCCTGTCCCTATATCTACTCCTATTACTCCATATAACCCCTCGCTATATCTCCTCCTATTACACTATATAACCTGTCCTTATATTTCCTATTACTCCATATAACCTCTCCCTATATCTCCTCCTATTACATTATATAACCTGTCCCTATATTTCCTATTACTCCATATAACCTCTCCCTATATCACCTCCTATTACTCCATATAACCTCTCACTATATCTCCACCTATTACTCCATATAACCTCTCCCTATATCTCCTCCTATTAATCCATATAACCTCTCCCTATATCTCCTCCTATTACTCAATATAACCTCTCCCTATATCTTCTCCTATTACTCCATATAACCTCTCCCTATATCTACTCCTATTACTCCATATAACCTCTCCCTATAGCTCCTCCTATTACACTATATAACCTGTCCCTATATTTCCTATTACTCAGTATAACCTCTCCCTATAACTCCTCCTATTACTCCATATAACATATCCCTATATCTCATATTACTCCATATAACCTCTCCATATATCTTCTCCTCTTACACATATAACCTCTCCCTATATCTCCTCCTATTGCTCCATATAACCTCTCCCTATATCTCCTCCTAATACTCCATATAACCTCTCCATATATCTTCTAATCTTACACATATAACCTCTCCCTATATCTCCTCCTATTGCTCCATATAACCTTTCCCTATATCTCCTCTTATTACTTCATATAACCTCTCCCTATATCTCCTCCTATTACTCCATATAACCTCTCCCTATATCTCCTCCTATTACTCCATATAACCTCTCCCTATATCTCCTCTTATTACTTCATATAACCTCTCCCTATATCTCCTATTACTCCATATAACCTCTCCCTATATCTACTCCTATTACTCCATATAACCTCTCCCTATATCTCCTCCTATTACACTATATAACCTGTCCCTATATTTCCTATTACTCAATATAACCTCTCCCTATATCTCCTCCTATTACTCCATATAACCTCTCCCTATATCTCCTACTATTACACCATATAACCTCTCCCTATATCTCCTCCTATTACTCCATATAACCTCTCCCTATATCTCCTCTTATTACTTCATATAACCTCTCCCTATATCTCCTCCTATTACTCCATATAATCTCTCCCTATATCTACTCCTATTACTCCATATAACCTCTCCCTATATCTCCTCCTATTACACTATATAACCTGTCCCTATATTTCCTATTACTCCATATAACCTCTCCCTATATCACCTCCTATTACTCCATATAACCTCTCACTATATCTCCTCCTATTACTCCATATAACCTCTCCCTATATCTACTCCTATTACTCCATATAACCTCTCCCTATATCTCCTCCTATTACACTATATAACCTGTCCCTGTATTTCCTATTACTCCATGTAACCTCTCCCTATATCTCCTCCTATTACACTATATAACCTGTCCCTATATTTCCTTTTACTCCATATAACCTCTCCCTATAACTCCTCCTATTACTCCATATAACATATCCCTATATCTCCTATTACTCCATATAACCTCTCCATATATCTTCTCCTCTTACACATATAACCTCTCCCTATATCTCCTCCTATTGCTCCATATAACCTCTCCCTATATCTCCTCCTAATACTCCATATAACCTCTCCCTATATCTCCTCCTATTACTCCATATAACCTCTCCCTATATCTCCTCTTATTACTTCATATAATCTCTCCCTATATCTCCTCCTATTACTCCATATAACCTCTCACTATATATCCTCCTATTACTCCATAAAACCTCTCCTTATATCTCCTCCTATTACTCCATATAACCTCTCCCTATATCTCCTCCTATTACTCCATATAACCTCTCCCTATATCTACTCCTATTACACTATATAACCTGTCCCTCTATTTCCTATTACTCCATATAACTTCTCCCTATATCTCCTCCTTTTACGCCATATAACCTCTCCCTATATCTACTCCTATTACTCCATATAACCTCTCCCTATATCTCTTCCTATTACACTATATAACCTGTCCCTATATTTCCTATTACTCCATATAACCTCTCCCTATATCTCCTCCTATTACACTATATAACCTGTCCCTATATTTCCCATTACTCCATATAACCTCTCCCTATAACTCCTCCTATTACTCCATATAACATATCCCTATATCTCCTATTACTCCATATAACCTCTCCATATATCTTCTCCTCTTACACATATAACCTCTCCCTATATCTCCTCCTATTGCTCCATATACCCTCTCCCTATATCTCCTCCTAATACTCCATATAACCTCTCCCTATATCTCCTCCTATTACACCATATAACCTCTCCCTATATCTCCTCCTATTACTCCATATAACCTCTCCCTATATCTCCTCTTATTACTCCATATAACCTCTCCCTATATCTCCTCCTATTACTCCATACAACCTCTCCCTATATATCCTCCTATTACTCCATAAAACCTCTCCCTATATCTCCTCCTATTACTCCATATAACCTCTCCCTATATATCCTCCTATTACACTATATAACCTGTCCCTATATTTCCTATTACTCCATATAACCTCTCCCTATATCTCCTCCTATTACACTATATAACCTGTCCCTATATCTCCTATTACTTCATATAACTTCTCCATATATCTTCTCCTTACACATATAACCTCTCCATATATCTTCTCCTCTTACACATATAACCTCTTCCTATATCTCCTCCTATTGCTCCATATAACCTCTCCTTATATCTCCTCCTAATACTCCATATAACCTCTCCCTATATCTACTCCTATTACACTATATAACATGTCCCTATATTTCCTATTACTCCATATAACCTTTTGCTATATATCCTCATTTTAGGTTTACACTTAGCTGCGTCCAATACGCAGTTCTCGGCCCTCAGACTTGGTTCCCTAGTACAGGTGCCGGTGTACTCTGGATTTGAACGAAGTATGATGAAAGCATACAACGTAGTCAACAAGCCGGGTCAAAACCAAACAGACAAGACGGTACCAAGGATCAGAATATATCGGGTCAGGAACAAAGCCAAAGGTCAAAACCAGAATAGCAAGCGCAGTACTAGGGAGAATATGGAATGAGGTCACAAACAAGCCAAAGGTCAGTAATGAGCAGCAGGAATCAATGGTGATAATAGCGTTGGAGAAGGGTTTGGGAGCCTATACTCTGGCACAGGAGTGCACCCTGGGACTTCCCTATATAGGAGACTTGAAGTTGATGCTTCCTGTGATGTCATTTAGGGGTGTGCTTGCTCTTTAATATTTGTGCTGAGTGGCCTGTGCGGCCCTATGGGAGCCGCAGCTGCAACCTAGAAGCTGCCGGGGACTCACTGCAGCATGCCCCGAGCGGCTGAGAGAAAGCAGAGCCAGCCAATTCTCATGGCAGCGGGCACCGGAGATCTCCCCCCCTGCTGCCCCGCAGACAACATCCCCTGACACCAGCGCTGTTGGACCCGGTAAGTAGACACCGGGATTTGATGCGCTGTGACAACACATCTGTATGTCCACCTAATGCTTCATACATCTTTTCTAAATTAGCCCTAATACAAGGCAGTCTATGATGTTACTTACCATCTTTATAAGTGGGGTGACACAGTTGGAGTTCTTTACATGATCTTCCTGGGCTGTCTTTGGACCCCACAGGCCACCTCAGCTGCTCCACCTCTACTTTAAGAGACCCTAGTGTGGCATAAACTTCTTCCATTCCATCAGCCATATAATCGGGTAACCCCTCATCGGCTTGTACACCTTCAGAGTATCGGCGCCTCTTCCTGGTCGGTTCATAGGTGTCGAATGGGTTCGGCTCTGCAATTTGAGCTGGACGACCCTGTCACATGTTATACAGTGTGAACAGTTAAAAGATGTTTCATGAGAAGCCCCCAACAATAACTACAGCCCTGTAGAATGTCCGGTACCATGAGATAAAATTTCAACACTAGTAACAATGGATGTAAAACAAAATAGGGCTCATCTTTATGAAATGACAAGAGTTATCACATAATGGGGATCACTGTAAATATATGAAACATTACAGGGATTATATACTTTTAGACAACCTCCTTGATATCTACTCACAAAGTATTGAATAAAGAGGAGTTCCCTAGATGATAGGTTCTCAAACTTGGGACTTCATTCAGAGTCGGTCGAAGCGGCCGCACGGTCGTACGCAGCCGATGTTCGCTAAACTGCACATGCGTACAGTTCGCAATGCGCGTGCGCAAACTAGCCGCTACGATCAGAAATTTCTCTCTCCTTGAACACCGCCAGGTCGGTAGTTTGAGTGACAGATTGCGGCGTTTGTGGGTGGTAACAGGGGAAGGTGCTTGAAAACGGGGGAGTGGAGATCCGAACGCAGGTGTGCCTAATTATGCGAACGGCGTTTTATGGGAGTGCATAATTAACAAAGTAGTGTCATGGCACACGTGACAGGGGAGGTTTTACACTGACATGATCGTAGCGCTTAAGAGAGGGTAAGGTCAACCTTTAGCTCTACGACCAGTTCCGATGGCATACGATGCTCGCGATTAATCCTTATGTAGCCGGAGATGACGTGTTATGCGTACGAGATGTGGGCGTAATTTTAGCGATCCGACCGCATCCACCCCTTGGTCGGCCAGCTAATGATCCGACCTTAGGGACGCAACATGCGTGTGCATCATTAGCATATCCGGACCCTTTTTCTGTACGACCGTGCGGCCGCTTCGACCGACTCTGAATGAGGTCCTTGGTTCTTAGGACCCCAAACAGTGCATGTTTTCCAGGTTTCCTCACAGAATCACAAGTGAAATAATTAGCTCCACCTGTGGATCTTTTAAAATGTGTCAGTGAGTAATAAATACACCTGTGCACCTGCTAGATGACCTGGAAAATGTGACCTGTTTGGGATACTGAGGACCGAGTTTGAGAACCACTGCCCTAGATGATTCCACCCACGCTGAGCTTTCCTCAGCTGATCTGATACCCATAATATGCCAAAGTGTAGGACACCCAGGTGTTTCAGAGTCCAAATATGGGGGAGGTGTGGGATTCTCTGTTAGAACTGGCTGGAAATTACGGATCACACTGGACTGAGCTGTGAGGTTGGACAAACCAGCCAAAAACAAGGAAAAAACCTTAAATAGCTGCTGACGACCTTAGGGATAAGAAGCCAATATGTTCGGGACAGTAACAACTGCTAAAGCTGCACTCATTATTAGAGATGAGCGGTTCGGATTCTGTGGAATCCGAACCGCTCCGAACATTGGGGATCCGAATCCACCCGAACCCTGTTCGGGTGTTCACCGCCTGACTCGGATCCCCGTTCGGGGCCGAACGGCGGCCGCCTGATGTCGGATTCTCACTAGAGAATCCGACATCAGGTCTCCTCGCGTGTAGGGCAGAGCGCAGTGATAGCGCTCTGCCCTACACAGACACAGACACACAGCCGCCAGCGGCAGCTGTGTGTTTGTTACAGCAGCCAATGAGAGTCACACAGACTCTCATTGGCTGCTGCACGGAGGGAGCCGGCTGGAGCTCACACATGAGCTCCGTCTTCCGGCTCCCTCCTCAGCGTGTGACAGAGCGGACGGCGCGGGAGCGGGGAATCAGGTAAGTTTTATTTTTTTGATTTTTTTACTTGTCAAAGGTCCGGGGGCGCTACTGGGGGGGGTCTGCACTACTGGGGGGGTGTGCTACTGGGGGGGGCTATACTACTGGGGGGGCCATACTACAGAGGGGCCTGCTACTGGGGGGGGGCTATACTACTGGGGGGGGTCTGCACTACTGGGGGGGGTCTGCTACTGGGGGGGGCAATACTACTGGGGGGCCATACTACAGAGGGGCCTGCTACTGGGGGGGGCTATACTACTGGGGGGGGTCTGCTACTGGGGGGGCCATACTACTGGGGGGGATCTGCACTATTGGGGGGCCATACTACAGAGGGGCCTGCTACTGGGGGGGGCTATACTACTGGGGGGGTCTGCACTACTGGGGGGGTCTGCTACTGGGCGGGGCTATACTACTGGGGGGTCCATACTACAGAGGGGCCTGCTACTGGGGGGGGCTATACTACTGGGGGGGGTCTGCTACTGGGGGGGCCATACTACTGAGGGGCCTGCTACTGGGGGGGCCATACTACTGGGGGGGCTTACTACTACTGGGGGGGGCTGCTACTGGGGCAGCCTACTACAGGGGAGGCCATACTACAGGGGGGGCCCATACTACAGGGGGGGCTACTACTGGGGCAGCCTACTACTGGGGGGGCCTGCTACTGGGGCAGCCTACTACTGGGGGAGCCATACTACTGGGGGGGCATACTACTGGGTGGCATGCTAATGGGGGGCATACTACTGGGGGGGCCTGCTAATGGGGGGCATACTACTGGGGGGGGCATTCTACTGGGGGCACTGCATAGTGGACCCTACTACTAAGGGGACTGCATAGGGGGCACCACTGCTGGGGGACATTGTGTAAGGGACACCGCTACTGTGGGCATTGTGTAAAAGGCTCACTACTGTGGGCATTGTGTAAAAGGGGCACTACTGTGTGTCGTAACATAAATAAGAGACACTACTTTATGGTGTAATGTGAATCAGGCCCTATGTGCGGTGTAATGCTAATAAGATTGTGCACTGTGACTCCTAGGGCCATAGCCCACTTTGTAAACAAGTACTGTGACTCTGCTGGCCGTACCCCACTGGGTGGGTGCACTACTTTTCATTTCTGCCACTGCTGTGTGGCAATGTGTCATAGATGTGCTTTATACTGTGGTGTCTGTGTCGTTGTGCCGCTGCTTTGTCGCTTAGTAACCAGTCAGCTCACTGCAACCTTTGGCCAATAATGTTGAAAACAATATTATAAGCTGTGATATGGTCTAAATTGACTGGAAATTAATGTTATTGAGGTTAATAATACTCTAGGAAGAAAAAAAAGACCAATTTATGTGATTTTAGCTTTTTTTGTAAATTTTTGTAAAAAAATCCAAATCCAAATCCAAATCCAAAGCCAGTCACCGCAGTTTGGCAAATCCAAATCCAAATCCAAAGCCGGACGACGAATTAGAACCAAATCCAAATCCGGCAAAAATGGTCCGGCGCACATCCCTACTCATTATGTGTATGCCCTCTGTGCGTGTTTGGCCAAATTTCTTTGAAGTACCCATTGTCCCTGCTAACCTCTAGGCCCTCATTCAGAGCCGGACGCTCTGAGCAGAGCGCACGCTCTGAATGAGGGCCGTCCTCCATAATTATGGAGCGTCCTCCTGGACGCTCGTATAGCTGTGGGTCACCACCCACAGCCTATACGAGCGTGCAGGTTGATGGCCGCGATGGCTATCAGAGCCAAAATCACTCCCACTGACATCACTAGTGATGTCAGTGGGCCGGCTTCTGACGGTAGGCGTTCCCTTGGGAACGCCCCCGTCTGAGAGGCACGCCCCCGGCACGCCCACCAAAGGGGGCGTGCTGTCAATCAACATCGACAGCACGCCCCCTTTGATCAGACACAAAGAGCGAAGGAAAGGCCTTCGCTCGTCGCGTCTGGCGCATGCGCACGACGGAGCTCCCTCCGTCGTGCGCATGCGCAGTGCACACCATCGACCCACTTGCGAGCGGACAGCCGCTTGCGAGTGGGTCTGAATCAGGCCCCTAGATCCATATAATGGTCCAGCTGTGCCGAGACATTCTCTTGCTTCATATGACTTACCGGTGGCCCAGGAGGTCCTGCTGGTCCTAAATCTCCTCTAATGCCGATTGTCCCCTGGAGAAACAACAACAATTAGTGGTGATTATAATGTACTTTGTTCTAGAAGTCCTAGAAGCAACCTTGGTGCCAAAATATAATCTGCTGTCACCCAGCTTCTTACCAGATCAACCAGACTCCTAGATTAATCTAACTACCTACCGACTTACACAAGTTTTTGGAAAACCTGCTGCAGGATACACTATTATATTAATTTAATTATAAATGTGCAACTTTTCTATAGTTATTAAGTAAGTCTGAAGAATTGTCATTATACAGCAGCACATATATGTATATAATATATATACAGCTTACCGTGTTGCCTTTTGATCCTTTCTGACCTGAAGGACCCTGTAAGATGAATCAAGAGTTACTAATATTACTTTCTACACAGCCTGATTCCCTGTTATGACTACATCTATTATATATCTAAATACTTGTGTCCCTACTTTCGACACAAAACGCTCTATATCATTCTAATTAATGATGTCATTAGTGCCTAAACAGCACAGCTAGTGCCCCTTAATGATGTCATCATTTACTACATTACACACCTACTTTTCTTTGCTGCAATACATACATTGTAATTTCTTCTGTACACTCCCATATTTCTTCATTAGGTAAACCATATGACCTCCCAAATAATGCAAGCTTCTTTTTTCACATCTTACATCGCAATTCTTAGTCATCTATCAACCATTGTCTACACCCATATATCTCAGTAGCCTCAGAGCTAAACTTGATGACCATTTCATACCTATCTTAATAATTAAACATCTGGACAACATTGTAAACATTCTTTCGCCATTTCTATGTCCTATAGTGTACACCTTCCCCCCCATGTCTCATTTATACAATAGACCAAATGCCCCTCTGTCTGTTCCACCCAATGACTGGTAAACACATTACCGACAGGCCGCTGGGTCCAGGTGGTCCATTTGTTCCTATGGATCCCGCCGTGCCCTTTATGAAGTAAGAGGAACAAGTTATTTTTGCACTTCATACATCATGTTTATTCACTAGGAGACAAAAGGGGTTCTCTTAGCATCATCAAGTGGTACTTACAGGGTCTCCCTTATTTCCTGGTACACCTTGGATTCCAGCTGGCCCTCTATCTCCTTTCTCTCCCATCTCTCCTGGAGGTCCGATTAAGCCAATAAGTCCAGCATGGCCCTGGAGTGAGGGAAATGTGTTAATATGTAGGGGAGCGTGCTACTTTCCTGTTTTCAAAAAAGTCCACATGGAATTGTGGCGACAACGAGTTCCCCAACCTGGACGTCAACATTCAGACTTTGAATGACTCAGCAAGATAAATAGTGGGACTGAGATTCTTAGGGGCAGATCTAATTAGCAGCCAGGTTATCTGGGCAGGAAAACATCTCCTGTATTTGTCCGCGTCCCATAGAGGTGGCAGTAAAAATTGCACATCATACAAGGCTTTGTTAAAGCCTACTGTTTAATTAAAACTTGAGGAGAACATTAGAGGCACTACTGTATATCAACTAAATACACTTTAAATTTGTAGATTCAAATAGTCTCATTTTGTGTACAAGTTGCTACCTTCCAAGGGGGGCCCTGAGTAAATTTTGCCATGGGCTCCCCAGGTCTAGTTACGCCCCTGGTCTGATGCCAAGTTGAAAGAAAATTGCCCGTAATTTATCCTGCATCGCGTGCATGGAAATATATGCTTATATTTGTGTCTGTATGCAGAGTGGCACGCTTCTTAGCGGCCTGCCCGCTTGGTTTCATACTTGTCATCATCAGCATCAGTGCAAGTTTGACCCCGGCCAAACTTGGAGTGAATGATGGGCCAAACATTACAGCCTGCATTACAGTGACACGACCTTAATGATCTCTTTCACCAGGAAATCTCCCTTTTACCACTCTTGGTGCCAAAGTCTAATGCGCTACCAGAGAGGAGGGGAAGAATCAGTCAGCAGTGGTACAATTATTCACCGAGGAGCCATCACACTTTATATACAGTAGGTGCTGAGAAGCTGCCAGTCCTTTTTAAGTTCTTGGCACTGCTATCTGCAGTCCATAATGATGCTGCCAGTGTACAGTGTGGAAGTCATTGATTAATTGGCCTGATTCAGAGATGTGTACGCTAATGCAATCGTAGCTGCGATCCCATACGCAGCTGCTGTGCGCAAATATGCTGATGCATGCAGCCGCCTGGAAATGAACTGAGATGCCCAAAAGCGGCTTCGCATATCGAAGCAAGTGCGTAAAAACACGTAGCGGTGATCACATATAAACCATTTGACCATCGACCTTCTGAGTAATCCTATGGTCACGCAGAATGGCCGCGGGAATTTAGACGCTGGTGCCATATATTCTGTGTACTGGATCGGAGATTTAGGCAGAAACACCTCCCCCCCAGCCCCCCCAATGGCCATGACACGCCTGTGTTTTTTGCTGCCACTCATTGTTACCTCCCACAAAACGGCCCGTCTGTCAATCACTTGCCAATAAATCAGTTGTAGTCACATGAGATGTGTGCGCTATTAGCCGATAATCGCTCAACTGCGTAAATATAAGCAATGCATACATATCTGAATCAGGCCCACTGTTGCCATACATTTATAGTGAGCTGAAGGATATAAAAACAACTGTGACAAATAGAGACCTGGGGGGTATAGTTACTAAAGGGCGGGTTTTTAAAATTGGAGGTGTTGCCGATAGCAACCAATCATATTCTACTTATCATTTATCTAGCAAATTCTAGAAGATATTAGGTCTGGTTGCTATGAGCAACATCTCCACTTCTAAAAACCCGCACTTTA
Organism: Taudactylus pleione; assembly: GCA_031769625.1. Lineage (NCBI taxonomy): Eukaryota > Metazoa > Chordata > Amphibia > Anura > Myobatrachidae > Taudactylus > Taudactylus pleione. Next base: position 3,303,804 of record JAUIMM010000247.1, read on the forward strand.
GTAAATATACCCCCGGATCAAATGAGAGCTGGGCCCTGTCCCAAATTTCCTATTCTCTAATGATAGGCGATGAGGCTCTTACCTTATCCCCCTTAAATCCAGGATCACCTTTAAGGCCAGGAAGTCCGGCAGGACCCTATGGAGAGAAGTGAATCTTGTATGTCTGTATAAATCCAGCATATTACTTAGCACAGGAAAAATATCCTGTGTACAAAATATGTTTCATACCTATTTCTATTCTGCAAAAACACAATGGTGTTTTGTGAAATCCACTTTATAACAGCAAATTCTTCATTTTGCGTTGCAAAGCTATTGGTAACAAACAGTTGTTTTTGCCAATGTTTTATTTGCAGGAAAAATTATCTAAATTCATTTGTTTGAATAAGCCCAACATGTTGGACCCTATGCATGGGCATAAAAGACTCACGGCCTGATTGAGCATTGCACACTAGTGCGCTGTTGATCGGAGATTCCCGATGGGAATCTGTATGTGTGCTAGATCTGTACTGCGCATGTGCAGTACGGATTTGCAATCACGCACACATGGCGGAATGTACTAACCTTGCGGTGCACATCGCGTCAACCACCGAAAAATTACTAACCACATATGTTCTAATATATGCAATTAGTATCGCAAAGGACAGCTCTTTCGATAAGAGCTGCCCTTTGCAAAGCAGCCGATGCCAGGTGAGGGGGTTTCCTCCCCCTTTGAGCCCGTGGAGCTTTCTGCTGGTGACCTCTGCTGGAAGTACCGAGCTCCTCCTCCTCCTCCTTGCACCCGGAAGAAGAATAGGAGAAGAAGGAGGCTGAGGTGTGAGGGTGGGGCTGGCAGGGAGAGGTGCGCGGCAGCAAGGCGGCGACGAAGCAGCAGGGAGCAGATGCAGTAAGATGCCCCTAGGCTTCTATAAGATAATGCCAGAAAAACCTGGCATTACCCTCCGCTCCCTCCCGGGTGGCCAGGGCTTAGCACATATAAAAATGCGGTAAAAACCCTGAAAACGCTTTTTTCCTTTAGTACATCCCGGTCACAGTCCGGTAGCAACCTGTCAGTGATTGACAGTCTTCTGCCTTTTCTGGGCGGGGAGAAGGCGGCGATGGCCTCCGTTTCCCAAAATGGGGGCGTGTTGCCACCGTTGGGGGGGTGGGGAGTGTCGAGGCCAGGATCTCCATTGGCTGACTGAGATTTCTTGGCCTCTTTTAAGCATCTGCGACAGCTGGCTTGCATGACTCCATCGGTCACTTAGTCGGCCGATGGTATCACAGATAATCCGATACTGGACACAGCTTGGATCAGTAATGTATGCAGGAGGCGTGACACCTCCAGCTGCATTACCATATTATAGCTATAACCTGTAATCTGCTGCGATAGCTAATGCATCCTCTGCTGAATAAGGCCCTTTGAGCTAAATAAGGGGTCTACTTACTAAGCAGTGTTAGGAGACAGAGTGAAAAGTGATAAGTCTGTGATAAGGTACCAGCCAATCAGCTCCCAACTGTCATCTAACAGGCTGTGTTTGAAAAATGACAGTTGGGAGCTGATTGGCTGGCACCTTATCACTTTTCACTCTGTCTCCTAACACTGCTTAGTAACTAGACCCCTAAGAAGGGTAATTATTACCGGCAGCAAGTTTTGTTTAGTATCACAGTGATACTAATGTATATGCCACCGGTATATAACAAAACGTACATGTCTGGCATGGACCCGTGGTGTGTGTCCCCCTCTCTCCTGTGTTGCCACAGATGGGTGGCAGGTTAATGTGCAATGGACACCTCTGCGACTCAGTGCTAAAGAATGAAATGCTGCCAATGGAGATCATAACGCTTACAACATCTATAAATGGCGCAAGCGTGGTGCTAAACACAAAACAGAAGTCATAGTCACTAAAGGGCAGTGGCGGACTGGGCCACGGGGCAGGGCGCCATCTGCCCCCCGGGCCGGTATGATTTCAGTTTTATGGGGCCGCCAGTTGCCTTATGCTCCATACACACTGGCACCGGGGAGACATGCTGTGGATGCTTCCCGGCCACTCAGTTTGTGTAAAGCGGATAATCAGTGCGGCCGTTTTTGAAGCTCGTGTAACAAACTAAGCAGCCGGGGAGCATCCTCTGCATGTCTCCAGGGCAGATTCTGGTGAGCCGGACAGTTTTGTTTTATTTTATTTTTCTTAAACATGTGCCCCGGGCAGCGCTTATCGGAAGCCGGCCCTCAGTGATGACAACTCTGACTGTGGCTGGCTGGCTGGCTGCACTCCTGGGCTGGCGCGGCATAACCAAGTCTATTATCTATCTTCCAGCCAGGCCGGCCTGACCCCCCCCCTCGCGCCCCCCCCCTCCCCCTCACCTACTGTCCAGAAAAGTCCCACAGACACTGGACATAAAGTGAGGCAGCGTCCCCTTTCTAATCCCAGCAGCAACCGCAGCAGGGGGATGGAGACCAAGCGGGGGCTGCTCAGGAGGCAGCAGACAGCGTGTGCGGTGCTGGAGAGTGTTTGTAGGACCAGACATGCCGTCTAGTGGAACAGCAGCAAGTCCAGGTTAGTGCTTTCAGCCCACTAATACCCCATCTCACTGACCCTACTGTCTTCCCCTTGTCCAGCCCAGTGTCCCTTACCATCTATAACTGATCTCCCAAATGCCAGTTTATCCCACCTAACCATCCCAGTGTCTCCTCCCCTTCCCAACCAGCCCACTGCCCCCATCTCACCTAGAACACTCCAGCCATTCCCATTCCCCTTCTACAGCCTAGTGCCTCTCTCATCACACTGTCCCCCATCCAGCCCAGTGTCACCCTCATATATCACAGTCCCCCCCCCCCCAGTTTTTACCCCCACATCTAGCTCACTGTCTCTCTAACTGGGAACACTGCAGCCACCACTTATTACCCTCCCACCATCATTAGGGCAGCCCCCTCCCGACACCTCAGGACCCCCCCCTTCGTCAGTGTGAAATAAGCATTAGGGTGTGGTCTGACTGACGCAGTGTGTACAGCCCTTGGTGTCTTCTTCGTGGCGTGGAGTCCCAGTGTCCCAACGTGTCGTGGCTGGTGAGCTGACTTACGGTGCAGTGTGCTTCTCCCGGAAGAAAAACAGCCAAGGTGGAGCATTGCCAGTGTGGGGTGCAGGAAATGTCATGTGGTATCCAGCCCACAGTGTTATTTAATCTGGTACAAGCATATTATCTCGATACTTGGAGACATTTTTTATGCCCTATGAATAAAATTGCTTCATGCACGATAGAGCGCCCCCTTTTCTTCTTTTTCATATTTACAGATACTTTATGTCTTGTGAATCCCTGGTCCAAATAGGGGAGCTGCGGTCAACAATTAAGGATCTGAGGAGCTCATTCAGACCCTCTCGCTAGATGCGAACGCTCGCTCGATTCGTATGCAAATCCAGCACACGCCCAGCAAGGCAGATGATCGCACGTCAAGGCATTCGCACGCCCACTATGTCTTGGCGTGTGATCACTGTGTGTATGCAGACACCCACCAACCATTCATAAGACGCCCACTTGCACACGTCATCTCCTGGAAGTGCTTGGTGGAGTGCTGGTCGCTGAAATTATATATATATATATATAAAAATATTTTCACAGGTTGATTTTTTTGGGGGGGGAGAAAGCTGGGGCCACTTGCCTGTGTTGCCCCCCAGGCTGAAAGTTGCCAGCCAGCCCCTGCTAAAGGGTAACGGCTCGTTCTTAAATAAAGTTCTCATTGGAAAACTACAAGGAAATGTTGGAAGTGAAAGCATTATATTGTGCATTTGTGTGTGTAGTATATAGATGTGTCCTCATATATTCTTGTAGCAGTTGTGCCAAACCTCCCCCCTCAGTGTGCCATGTCCCGAGCAACTCTGCTAGCGCTGGGCAGCTTTTTCACATTTTTTTCACCAGAAAAAGCCTATAGTCACAATGCGATGCGGCTAGGACGCCCCAGGAGACTTTGCTGCTTCATTTGACATGCGACACTTGTATATCTGTGTGTGACAGAGTGCGAATCTGTATACAGAGTGCTAGGATGCAGCGGCCGCGGGTTTTTCCCACGCCAAGTTCCGTTGTGCTTCGTATGCAAACTCGCACACAGATATACAAGTGTCACATATCACATTAATCAGCACAGCCTCCTGGTGCATCCTGGTCACATCACATTGCATATAAGACACATGTTCAGGTGAAAAAGACGCTCAGCGCTAGCATAGGTGTGCAGAATATGGCAGCTCACTGCCGCCAGGCATCTTGTGGCTAGATGTATGAGAACACATCTGTACCACCACTTACCTCCACACCTACTCCATTTACTATCCGCTAATACGTACCATAGGCCCAGGAGGTCCTGTTTGACCAGGTGGTCCCAGAAGTCCTGGTTCCCCCTGTAATGATAACGTTACATTGGATTAAATATATTCATATAACTAATGCTGTGTACAGTATATAGAAGCCAGGCCAGGACCTAAATACTAACATGGTTTATATTGGAGATGAGACAATTATATGTAAAATTATTAATTCAGGGCCTGATTCAGAAATGTACACTAACCCGATGGATAGCGCACATCTCCGATTGTTGGAGGACTGCACAAACACAGGATGATTATTACGCATGTGCAATCCTCCATCTGCGAGTCGCTCACATTGTCAGCCAGCTGCAGCCTGGTTGACAGGCTGCAGCGTTTGGGGGGTGGATTGAGAGTGTTCCTGGCCACTGTTCCCAGAAACAGGGACGTGTCATCCCAATTTTCTGGGAGGGACGAGGAAAGGGTCTGCGTCAGGTGGACGCAGATTTCTCGGCCTCGTAGGTGCCAGGCAGAGGCCAGGCTGAGGTAAGCTTCAGCTTACGCAGCCTGGCCGAAGGGGCAACCATCGCAATGGTAATCCGAGGCAGCGTCTACGGACGCTGCACTCGGATCTCTCAGATGCAGCAAGGAGATTTTTATTTCCTCCAGACTCCTCCTGCTGCATTTACATTTTGTTGGACGATATCACGCAGCCGCTTCTGTGCGTCTCTGCAATACCGTCCACCTCTGAATCAGGCCCTCGGTTCACTGGAAATGTTGTTTTTGAGGTGAATTTCCTAACAAAACAATAAAAAAAGAAAATCTAAGCCAATACTTGGAGGCCTATGTATCAATCTGTTTCTGCATAATGTTATGTATTGTTGTTATGTATTGTTGCTATGTACTAAAAGCACAATGCAGGAGATTTCACAGAAATTTCTGGCAAAGTGCTAATTAGCGCTGCAGATCGCAGTCCCCATTATTATCAATGGCGAGTACGATCTGACCCCTATGTACCAAACTTCAAAAAGCGAAGATTTTAAAAATGTAGCCCCGGTAGTTTAGACCATCTTGAGATCTTCAGGGGCAGTAGAGAGATCTTTTGATCTCTCCCCCGCAGTCCCCAGCTGGCTACAGAAGCTGATGCTGTGCGCATGAGCAGTGTCAGCTTCCCCGAGAGAAGTCTTTCACTCCTGTGAAAGACTTCCCCTAAATGCAGGAGATATACCGCATCCACTGTCCCCACGAGTTCCACTTTGTACATAGTGGCAGTAACGCGATTATTAGTACATCTTTCCGAAATATAGGAACCCACATTTTCTAGTGTGTCAGTGCAGGGGGCAACAAGTACAGAGTTAGAGGCTATGCTGAGATGGATACAAGCTGTGTGTAATCACAAACATAAAATTAATCCCATAAACAAGACCGCAATTGACTACCTAGGCAGAGCGAGAAGTGACCAAGTCTAGATACTGTAGATAGCAAAATGCAATTTACACTTGCTATTAACTGTCCATATGCAGGGCTGCTCAGTGTCCTATAGTGGCAGCACCAGTACTATCTTGTTTCACTAAACATAAAAACCCAAAGCGTTAAATCCCCCCTCTCCCCCCCCCCCCCCACCCCGGCATTGTACCAATAGGCCCTAGGCAGGTCAGCACGCTATAATACAATGGACTACACAAACCCAATGTAAATCACTGCACATGCCAGATAGATATAACCTCTGCAGCTACAATTCCTGTATGTACCTGCTCGCAATGCCATAGGACTGGAATACACATTTGCTGTACATAATCCAAATGTATGTAACAAATAATAAGTCTGCAGACTCTACAGTTATCTCATCTATGCCAGCTTTAAAGCCCGACACACTTTGTGATGTCGCTGATTGTAAGAGAATTGATAGGCTACCTGCACAATGTAAGGTGGCCATACGTGTCGGGACTGGGAACGCAAATGAGATCATTATAGGCTAAATTGTCCACAAATTGTTGCACATGTAAACGTCAACCAACCATCAGTCCTGATCATAATCTCATGGGGGTTGACCAGGTTCGGAGGAGCATGCAGTTACACAGGATGTGCCTATTTCATCCAAAGTGGTGTCAGCTAAATATGTTCAGTTTGAAACATTCAGAGCTCTAGTCATATGAAGCCACATACATCTGTGTGCAGGGAGCTTAACACTACATTACCATTATAGGTAGTTCTGTTAACTTAACAACTCAATGGTCACTCACAGCAGGTCCTGGAATGCCCCTCAGACCCTGTGATCCAGGTTTCCCAGGTGATCCTTGTGGCCCCACTGGGCCTGTCTTTCCTATGAATCCCTCAGTTCCAGGCTCTCCCTAGTAAAACATAATGAATATGCAATTGTAAAAAGAAAATGGTGCTACTTTGTGTTTTAAAATGTCACTGCAGTCCCAATCATACCTTTCCTCCCTTTTCACCTTGCCGGCCTTCTTTCCCTGCTTGTCCCAATTGCCCCTGAAAAAATTAGATTAATATACATTCAGTACATTCTGACAGAGAAAGAGACATCTATAGACAGAACTAAAGGTACCAGGACTCACCCTTCTCCCAGGTGGACCAGTTGGTCCAGGTTCTCCCGAAGGGCCAGTAGGTCCCTGTAGTAAACAGAGTATGAAATTAGAGCATTACCCCCATTGAGTAAGCTTGTCTTCCTGCAGGTGAGCCTGCCTTCCAATAAGTAACTTCCAGTGAGTGGGATTTCCACTAAATGAGCAATCCTGTCTACCAATGGTGACATTATCTTCCAGTGGTGGCATCGCCACTAAAGGAGTAAGTCTGACTTCCAGTGGGTGACAATGTATGCAAGTGTGAAAAGCTTTCAGTGAATGGCATTATATGCTAACAAATGAGCCTGCCTTCCAATGAGTGGAATTGTATGCTAATGAATGAGCCTGCCTCCCAAGGAGTGGCATTGTATACTAATGAATGAGCCTGCCTCCCAATGAGTGGCACTGTATACTAATGAATGAGCCTGCTTCCAATGAGTGGAATTGTATGCTAATGAATGAGCCTGCCTCCCAAGGAGTGATATTGAATATTACTGAATGGGCCTGCCTCCTAAGTAGTGGCATTGTATACTAATGAATGAGCCTGCCTCTTAATGAGTGGAATTGTATGTTCATGAATGAGCCTGCCTTTCAATTAGTGGCACTGTAATCTAATGAAGGAGTTTACCTTCCACTTAATTGTATTGTAATCTGATTAATGATGAACATTTTATGAATGCCTATGTCTTCTCTTTAGTGATACCGTGTTCCAACTAATAACTGAAACTGACTTCAAATAAACAAGTCTGTATTCCATTGAGTGACACTGAGGTCTAATAATTTAATTAGACTCTATGTTATCCTTTACAACCAGTGAGAGACAATATGTGACATTATCTCCAATGAGACTGCTCCTTATTCCAAACTGCCTCTTAAAGTGGGTACACACTGAAAGATATATCTGCAGATCGGGTGATCAGCAGATATATCTTTAGATGATGGTCGTTCATACACACTGAACGGCCATCATCTATATGGTAGCCGCGGGTCCCGCTGGCAGGGAGGCAGGTCGGGGGTGGGGCCGCCCCCCTCCCCACGGCTGCCGCCTGTACACACTTGTCGATGGACATATATGTCTGCAGGCATATCTGTCCATCGTCTGTGCAGCACAGCCAATGTGATATGTCTGTGGACGACGCAGTTCACAGACATATAGTCTGTAAACACAGGCTGACGGCCAGCAGATATATTGGCCGATCAATTGATCGGCCAGTGTGTACCCAGCATTAGTACATTAGTGCTAAGTGATGTTGGCATGTTGGTGTATATACTTACAGGATTGCCACTTTCTCCACCATCCCCCTTTGCTCCAGGAATTCCATCAACTCCCTGAGTAATATAACAACATTCTTGTTACACCAAACATGTAGCAGAACAAAGCAAGTATACACCAATCTATTGTCCAGTGACTTCAGCAAAGTCTTACCGGTACACCAGCCTCTCCTCGTGGTCCTGCATCTCCTGGAAAACCAATAGGTCCCTAAAATAAATAGATATATGCATTAATGAGAGAGACATTAGTGTTCATGAAGCAAGACGTAATAGATGTGCCAAATCATGGCTTCTTTTAAACAAGCAAATATGTTGACGAGTGAGGGTCTTTCAAAAGATTTTATGTTCTAGTGATAATGGCTGTAACCAGGACTCATCACGATATGTAATAAGTAGCAGTAGAAGCAGTAACTAGTCTAGACACCACATATATACCTAACCTACGATCCACATAGGATTAGAAGTATCTGGTATATGGCGGAAACCAAGAAGTGAGGAACCCAAGCAGTTGAGGTGAGTTCTCATATGATGTCCTTTGTGTTTCTGACAGAGTGTCCCATTGGGTACTACATGGGTTGCACCCATTCTTGTGGACTTATGGAACTCACTGGGTTTCCTTTGGGTCCATCTTCTCCTGGGCGTCCCTTTTTACCAGGAGCACCAGCTGCACCAGAGGATCCAGATTCCCCCTTCTCACCGACATCAGCTTTGCTTCCCTAGAAGAGTCGATACATTTAATTATTTTGATGCAGATAGCCGAACAAAAGTTATACTGTATGTCTTCATCTTATACTGTACGTCTTCATCTTGATTGAATTTCTACAAATAATTATTATAACTTAAATACATTTCTAAGGTCTTCTTGATATAAAACTAAGGTTATTCTAGGATAGACACAAGCCAGCATTTTTCAGTTTAATTCCTGTCCCATTTTATTTTGTGCCATTATTCTCTTTTATAGAGTCATTTCTAAACTATAAAGCATACAGTTGTGCAATGTCTCCTTATATGAAATATGTAGTTACGTTCATATGTCTGTACTGCAATCAAACGAATGATGACTGGGTGGATGATAAGGTCTTGGCGATTGTGTGATGCATAAGCTAAAATAAAAAGTTGGTCGACCAAAGAGTGGGTTGGTTGCACGGATGATGCCGGCAGCTGCAGTGGTGGTAAGAAGCAGACTGACGAATGGGCTGGGTGATTGTTTATATGATCTGTAATTATTCTATTAAATGCACCAACTTATCAGTGTGATGATCATCGACCCTGTTGTAGATGGTCAGTGGTGTATTCCTAAAGAATAGTGGGGTGTAGACATATAAACATCAAAATCAGCTTAAGTCTGTCCATTATTTATGATACATGCTATAATACTGTCCATTCATCATTTCTCTCCCACCTACTCACCGGGGGACCTGGTTCTCCTGGTTGTCCTGGATCTCCAGCCTCCCCTGCTTCTCCCTGTGAGAGCCAAACAAGAGATACTCAGTAGATCATTTTGAAAGATATATAATAATTAATTTCATAGTTTCAAGCAATTGGATCCTCCTATTATGAGCACAATACATGATGACATTATGAATACCACTGGATGGATTAATTTACCTTTGTGGTCTTTTCTTGGAGATTTCAAAATGGCTGACATTAACAGAAGATACGCTAGTCGGGGGTGGACTAAAATGCGATCCACCCAAGAAGTAAAGAGTGTTCAGGTCCATGTAACAATAGATACACTCTGCTAGAGAATGTGTCTAACCAATTAAAGTGGATTCTCTACATTCTTCACATTGGTCTACGCTTTCCATAGGCTCGTTGTATATGCTGTGTATAGCTCTACAGGTTCTACAGGTTATTGACTACATTGTTTGAAAGATTCCATAGACCATTGTATACATTCCTTAGATTGTCCGGCACATTTTTCATATTGCCTTACATATTTTGGATGGTTGTATCCATTGAATGTACATTCCATAATTAATTCGCTGGGCCTGATTCCAAGTCACATGAACATTTCTGAAAACCCCTATGGCGCATGTGTTACACACAGTGTACACACAAAGGTTGTGCTGTGAGTGGGACAGATGGTATCAGAAAAGTGGCAGAAAAGTGATGGGCATTTCTGGGCAGTGGCTACTTGTGCGCACAAACATGGTCTATTCGGTGGACGTGTTATGGTAGCAACGTGGCGTGTCACTGCAAGCGGATGCATTCACAGACCCACAGCTGCAAGCATAGGAGGCTGTGGTCAGATGGAGACACTGCATCTTCCTATAGGACTGGTGCAAGTTTCGATTGTGCAATCGATGTTAGCATATAAGGATACACCAACTGGTATTGCAGCGTACGCGGGTGATAAAAGTGGATGTCTCAGTCATTGCACATTCGGTCGCACTGATGTACACAAGGGAGGGAGTTTGCATCGGAAGAAGCATAAACTCACAGATGGGCCACCATCAACAGACACTGCTGCATTTGCTTTTGCGTGCGACTGAGAATAAGGCCCTCTGTCATCATTATATTGTCCTACGCATTCCATAGGTCGTTCTGTGAATTCTTCATACTGTCCAGCATATTCCATAGAATGTTCTGTACATTCTTCTCATTGTGCTACACATTCTATAGATCGCTCTTGTGCTTTCTTCTCATTCCACAGGTCGTTCTATGAATTCTTCATACTGTCCAGCATATTCCATAGAATCTTCTGTACATTCTTCTCATTGTCCTACACATTCTATAGATCACTTTTGTGCTTTATTCTCATTGTCCTACACATTCCATAGATTGCTCTTGTACATTCTTCATATTGTCCAACACATTCCATAGAGCGCTCTGTACATTCTTCATATTATCCAACACATTCCATAGATCGCTCTGTACTTTCTTCATATTGTCCTACACATTCCATAGATGGCTCTGTACATTCTTATTATTGTCCTACACATTCCATAGATCGCTCAGTACATTCTTATTATTGTCCTACACATTCCATAGATCGTTCTGTACATTCTTATTATTGTCCTACACATTCCATAGATTGCTCTTGTACATTCTTCATATTGTCCAACACATGTCATAGAGCGCTCTGTACATTCTTAATATTGTCCCACACATTCAATAGATCGCTTTGTACATTCTTATTATTGTCCTACACATTCCATAGATGGCTCTGTACATTCTTATTATTGTCCTACACATTCCATAGATGGATCTGTACATTCTTCATATTGTCCCACACATTCAATAGATCGCTCTGTACATTCTTATTATTGTCCTACACATTCCATAGATGGCTCTGTACATTCTTATTATTGTCCTACACGTTGCATAGATCGCTCTGTACATTCTTATTATTGTCCTACACATTCCATAGATGGCTCTGTACATTCTTATTATTGTCCTACACGTTGCATAGATCGCTCCGTACATTCTTATTATTGTCCTACACATTCCATAAATCTCTCAGTACATTCTTCATATTGTCCTACACATTCCATAATTCACTCTGTGATTGCATTCTATTATCCTACACATTCCATAGATTGCTGTTGTACATTCTTCATATTGTCCTACACATTCCATAGATCGCTCTGTACCTTCTTCATATTGTCCTACACATTCCATAGATCATTCTGTGCATTCTTTATATTGTTCAACACATTCCATAGATCAATTTGTACATCCTTAATATTATTCTACACATTCCATAGATTGCTCTGTACATTTTTGTCAATATACTGCACATTCCATAGCTTTCGCAATACATTTACTATATTGTCCTACACATTCTATAGATCGCTGTTGTACATTCTTCGCATTGTCCATACATTCCATAATTCACTCTGTGATTGCATTATATTGCCCTACACATTCCAAAGATCATCCTGTGCATTCTTTATATTGTCATAAACATTCCATAGTTCACTCTGTATAGTCTTCATATTGTCCTACTCATTCCATATCTCACTATTTATCTTCATTTTGTCGTACACATTCCGTATATGTCATTCTGTACATTCTTCTTATTGTCTTACACATTTCATAGATTGCTCTGTACATTTATTATTGTGTCCTACACAATCCATAGCTCACTCTGCACAATCTTCTCATTGTACTACACATTGCATAGCTCACTCTGCACAATCTTCTCATTGTCCTACACATTGCATATCTCACTTTGTACATTCTTCTCATTGTCCTACACATTGCATAGCTCACTCTGCATAATCTTCTCATTGTCCTACACATTCAATAGATCGCTTTGTACATTCTTATTATTGTCCTACACATTCCATAGATGGCTCTGTACATTCTTATTATTGTCCTACACATTCCATAGATGGATCTGTACATTCTTCATATTGTCCTACACATTCAATAGATCGCTCTGTACATTCTTATTATTGTCCTACACATTCCATAGATGGCTCTGTACATTCTTATTATTGTCCTACACGTTGCATAGATCGCTCTGTACATTCTTATTATTGTCCTACACATTCCATAGATCGCTCCGTACATTCTTATTATTGTCCTACACATTCCATAAATCTCTCAGTACATTCTTCATATTGTCCTACACATTCCATAATTCACTCTGTGATTGCATCCTATTATCCTACACAGTCCATAGATTGCTGTTGTACATTCTTCATATTGTCCTACACATTCCATAGATCGCTCTGTACCTTCTTCATATTGTCCTACACATTCCATAGATCATTCTGTGCATTCTTTATATTGTTCAACACATTCCATAGATCAATTTGTACATCCTTAATATTATTCTACACATTCCATAGATTGCTCTGTACATTTTTGTCAATATACTGCACATTCCATAGCTTTCGCAATACATTTACTATATTGTCCTACACATTCTATAGATCGCTGTTGTACATTCTTTGCATTGTCCATACATTCCATAATTCACTCTGTGATTGCATTATATTGCCCTACACATTCCAAAGATCATCCTGTGCATTCTTTATATTGTCATAAACATTCCATAGTTCACTCTGTATAGTCTTCATATTGTCCTACTCATTCCATATCTCACTATTTATCTTCATTTTGTCGTACACATTCCGTATATGTCATTCTGTACATTCTTCTTATTGTCTTACACATTTCATAGATTGCTCTGTACATTTATTATTGTGTCCTACACAATCCATAGCTCACTCTGCACAATCTTCTCATTGTACTACACATTGCATAGCTCACTCTGCATAATCTTCTCATTGTCCTACACATTGCATATCTCACTTTGTACATTCTTCTCATTGTCCTACACATTGCATAGCTCACTTTGTACATTCTTCTCATTGTCCTACACATTGCATAGCTCACTCTGTACATTCTTCTCATTGTCCTACACATTGTATAGCTCACTCTGCATAATCTTCTCATTGTACTACACATTGCATAGCTCACTCTGTACATTCTTCTCATTGTACTACACATTGCATAGCTCACTCTGTACATTCTTCTCATTGTCCTACACATTGCATAGCTCACTCTGTACATTCTTCTCATTGTCCTACACATTGCATAGCTCACTCTGCACAATCTTCTCATTGTCCTACACATTGCATAGCTCACTTTGTACATTCTTCTCATTGTCCTACACATTGCATAGCTCACTCTCCATAATCTTCTCATTGTCCTACACATTGCATATCTCACTCTGTACATTCTTCTCATTGTACTACACATTGCATAGCTCACTCTGTACATTCTTCTCATTATACTACATATTGCATAGCTCACTCTGTACATTCTTCTCATTGCCCTACACATTGCATAGCTCACTCTGCATAATCTTCTCATTGTCCTACACATTGCATAGATTTCTCTGTACAGTTATTATTGTGTCCTACACATTCTATAGCTCACTCTTTGCACTAATGTCAGTGTCCTACATATTTCACAGATTGTTCTGTATATTTTTCAAACTGTCAGTAATATGCAGTATTTTTTAGTTATTCTACACAAATAATAGATTTCCCTCTTGCTAAACAGCAACTAACCTTTTCTCCCACAGCTCCTGGTTGCCCCACACCACCTGGATTTCCTTGGGGGCCCTGAAAAAGTAAAACATAAGATGTCGGCCTGGTGTAATTTCACTTAGTTTCTATCTCTAAAGTAAGAAAATACACTTACATCACCACCATTGGGACCCATGGGACCTCTAGGACCTCCTGTTCCAGGGGGACCCTGTAATGAGAAAATAACATTTATGTTAAGCTCTATTAGTCAAAAGGATCCTTTTTTCTGTGTCTATGTATAGTATTGCACATACCATTGGTCCAACATATCCACTCTCCCCCTTCTCTCCTGGAGGTCCAGGCATACCCTGTAAAGAGACAGGTGTTGTAATGTTAAAGTGGTGGGAAATACAAACCTTGGTCCTTTTTTCACACCTAGAACCTGTCTTGTGAACCCTTAGTGACCTTCTCTCCATTTGAAAGGAGTACTATTTCAGTAAAGGACAAATATTGAAATGGGTCACTCACCTGCAGCCCCCTTGGACCAGTTACACCAGGAATCCCTCGGTGACCGTCGTCTCCCTTTTGCCCTTGCATTCCAGACTGCCCTCTACGCCCAGGCTCTCCATCTTGGCCCTGTGCAGAACCATAAGCGATGAAATCTTCAATCTCAGCACTTTGAGAGAAGCATTTTCATGAGGACAGATGCTCTTATCACATGAGGCAATATGCAGAGACACAACCACTTCAACAGAGTCCTTATCAAAGTGGAAGTTTGATAACTGTCTCATGGTACTTATACGACTGGTTTCTGTGGTATCTGTGGGTGTGAGGGTGGTGTTCTTCTCCGTGGAGTGACTGTTAGTGACTGCCCAACAGTAAATGGAGGGTTTTACTTTTTTAAAAGACAGGGTAAGGAAGCAGGGTGACAGAGTGTCCAACAAAACAGTACTTACTGCTTGTCCAGGGTGCCCTATTGGTCCTTGGATCCCAGTAGATCCTGGAGGTCCCTTGAAGAGAGCATATAATAAACAGTTTGTTTTCTTTCAATAAAAATATTACCTTTATTAAAGTTTCTTCCTCTTAACTGTTTGCCCTCTGCAGCCTCTCCTATGGTTTCATTAGACAATCTGTCCCATTTCTTTCTGCATCCTTTTCTATGTATCTAATTCACAGGTTTTCCCATGTATCACATCTGCAACATCTCCCATCTATTCAATCCAAATTCTCCCATATCTTCCATCATCAGCCTTTCCCATGTCTCCCATTCATAGCACTTCTCAAATCTTTCATCTGTAGCCTACCCCATGACTCTCATTTGTAGGATCTACCATGTCTCTCATCCATAGTCTCTCCAATGTATCTTATTTTGAGCCCCTCCTATGTTTCTCATCTTCAACATCTCACATGCCTCTCATCTGTAGCCTCTCCCAAGTCTCTTATCTTCAGTCCCTCCCATGTATCACATGTGTAGCCTCTACCATGTCTCTAATCTTCAGCCTCTCCTGTGTCTCATATCCAGAGCCTCTCCCATGTCTCTCATCTTCAGCCTCTCCCATGTCTTAGATCATAGATTCTCCCATATTTCTAATCTGCATCTTCTCCCATGTCTCTCATCTTCAGTCTTTGTCATGTTGCTTATCTTCTACCTCTCTCATGTCTTTCAACAGTAAGCATCTCCCATGTCTCCCATCAGTAAGCCACTACCATGTCTCCCATCAGTAAGCCTCTTCCATGTCTTCCATCTGTAGCCTCTGCCATGTAACCAATCAGTAAGCCTCTCCCATGTCTGACATCAGTAAGCCTCTCTCATGTCTCCCATCAGTAAGCCTCTCTCATGTCTTCCATCTATAACCTCTCTCATGTCTCCCATCAGTAAGTCTCTCTCATGTCTTCCATCTATAACCTCTCTCATGTCTCCCATTAGTAAGCCTCTTCCATGTCTCCCATCAGTAAGCCTCTACCATGTCTCCCATCAGTAAGCCTCTTCCACATCTTCCATCTGTAGCCTCTGCCATGTATCCAATCAGTAAACCTCTCCCATGTCTCCCATCAGTAAGCCTCTCTCATGTCTCCCATCAGTAAGGCTCTCTCATGTCTTCCATCTATAACCTCTCTCATGTCTCCCATCAGTAAGCCTCTCCCATGTCTCCCATTAGTAAGCCTCTACCATGTCTCCCATCAGTAAGCCTCTACCATGTCTCCCATCAGTAAGCCTCTTCCACGTCTTCCATCTGTAGCCTCTGCCATGTATCCTATCAGTAAGCCTCTCCCATGTCTCCCATCAGTAAGCCTCTCTCATGTCTCCCATCAGTAAGCCTCTCTCATGTCTTCCATCTATAACCTCTCTCATGTCTCCCATCAGTAAGCCTCTCCCATGTCTCCCATTAGTAAGCCTCTACCATGTCTCCCATCAGTAAGCCTCTCCCACAGCTTCCATCTGTAGCCTCTGCCATGTATCCCATCAGTAAGCCTGTCCCATGTCTCCTATCAGTAAGCCTCTCCCACAGCTTCCATCTGTAGCCTCTGCCATGTATCCCATCAGTAAGCCTCTCTCATGTCTTCCATCTATAACCTCTCTCATGTCTCTCATCAGTAAGCCTCTTCCATGTCTCCCATTAGTAAGCCTCTACCATGTCTCCCATCAGTAAGCCTCTTCCACGTCTTCCATCTGTAGCCTCTGCCATGTATCCAATCAGTAAACCTCTCCCATGTTTCCCATCAGTAAGCCTCTCTCATGTCTCCCATCAGTAAGCCTCTCTCATGTCTTCCATCTATAACCTCTCTCATGTCTCCCATCAGTAAGCCTCTCCCATGTCTCCCATTAGTAAGCCTCTACCATGTCTCCCATCAGTAAGCCTCTTCCATGTCTCCCATCAGTAAGCCTCTTCCACGTCTTCCATCTGTAGCCTCTGCCATGTATCCCATCGGTAAGCCTCTCCCATGTCTCCCATCAGTAAGCCTCTCCCATAGCTTCCATCTGTAGCCTCTGCCATGTATCCCATCAGTAAGCCTCTCCCATGTCTTCCATCTATAACCTCTCTAATGTCTCTCATCAGTAAGCCTCTTCCATGTCTCCCATTAGTAAGCCTCTACCATGTCTCCCATCAGTAAGCCTCTTCCACGTTTTCCATCTGTAGCCTCTGCCATGTATCCAATCAGTAAACCTCTCCCATGTTTCCCATCAGTAAGCCTCTCTCATGTCTCCCATCAGTAAGCCTCTCTCATGTCTTCCATCTATAACCTCTCTCATGTCTCCCATCAGTAAGCCTCTCCCATGTCTCCCATTAGTAAGCCTCTACCATGTCTCCCATCAGTAAGCCTCTACCATGTCTCCCATCAGTAAGCCTCTTCCACGTCTTCCATCTGTAGCCTCTGCCATGTATCCTATCAGTAAGCCTCTCCCATGTCTCCCATTAGTAAGCCTCTACCATGTCTCCCATCAGTAAGCCTCTTCCACGTCTTCCATCTGTAGCCTCTGCCATGTATCCAATCAGTAAACCTCTCCCATGTGTCCCATCAGTAAGCCTCTCTCATGTCTCCCATCAGTAAGCCTCTCTCATTTCTTCCATCTATAACCTCTCTCATGTCTCCCATCAGCAAGCCTCTCCCATGTCTCCCATTAGTAAGCCTCTACCATGTCTCCCATCAGTAAGCCTCTACCATGTCTCCCATCAGTAAGCCTCTTCCACGTCTTCCATCTGTAGCCTCTGCCATGTATCCCATCGGTAAGCCTCTCCCATGTCTCCCATCAGTAAGCCTCTCCCATAGCTTCCATCTGTAGCCTCTGCCATGTATCCCATCAGTAAGCCTCTCCCATGTCTTCCATCTATAACCTCTCTCATGTCTCTCATCAGTAAGCCTCTTCCATGTCTCCCATTAGTAAGCCTCTACCATGTCTCCCATCAGTAAGCCTCTTCCACGTCTTCCATCTGTTGCCTCTGCCATGTATCCAATCAGTAAACCTCTCCCATGTCTCCCATCAGTAAGCCTCTCTCATGTCTCCCATCAGTAAGCCTCTCTCATGTCTTCCATCTATAACCTCTCTCATGTCTCCCATCAGTAAGCCTCTCCCATGTCTCCCATTAGTAAGCCTCTTCCATGTCTCCCATCAGTAAGCCTCTACCATGTCTCCCATCAGTAAGCCTCTTCCACGTCTTCCATCTGTAGCCTCTGCCATGCATCCTATCAGTAAGCCTCTCCCATGTCTCCCATCAGTAAGCCTCTCTCATGTCTCCCATCAGTAAGCCTCTCTCATGTCTTCCATCTATAACCTCTCTCATGTCTCCCATCAGTAAGCCTCTCCCATGTCTCCCATTAGTAAGCCTCTACCATGTCTCCCATCAGTAAGCCTCTCCCACAGCTTCCATCTGTAGCCTCTGCCATGTATCCCATCGGTAAGCCTCTCCCATGTCTCCCATCAGTAAGCCTCTCCCACAGCTTCCATCTGTAGCCTCTGCCATGTATCCCATCAGTAAGCCTCTCCCATGTCTTCCATCTATAACCTCTCTCATGTCTCTCATCAGTAAGCCTCTTCCATGTCTCCCATTAGTAAGCCTCTACCATGTCTACCATCAGTAAGCCTCTCTCATGTCTTCCATCTATAACCTCTCTCATGTCTCCCATCAGTAAGCCTCTCCCACAGCTTCCATCTGTAGCCTCTGCCATGTATCCCATCGGTAAGCCTCTCCCATGTCTCCCATCAGTAAGCCTCTCCCACAGCTTCCATCTGTAGCCTCTGCCATGTATCCCATCAGTAAACCTCTCCCATGTCTTCCATCTATAACCTCTCTCATGTCTCTCATCAGTAAGCCTCTTCCATGTCTCCCATTAGTAAGCCTCTACCATGTCTCCCATCAGTAAGCCTCTTCCACGTCTTCCATCTGTAGCCTCTGCCATGTATCCAATCAGTAAACCTCTCCCTTGTCTCCCATCAGTAAGCCTCTCTCATGTCTCCCATCAGTAAGCCTCTCTCATGTCTTCCATCTATAACCTCTCTCATGTCTCCCATCAGTAAGCCTCTCCCATGTCTCCCATTAGTAAGCCTCTACCATGTCTCCCATCAGTAAGCCTCTACCATGTCTCGCATCAGTAAGCCTCTTCCACGTCTTCCATCTGTAGCCTCTGCCATGTCTCCTATCAGTAAGCCTCTCCCATGTCTCCCATCAGTAAGCCTCTCTCATGTCTTCCATCTATAACCTCTCTCATGTCTCCCATCAGTAAGCCTCTCCCATGTCTCCCATCAATAAGCCTCTCCCATCAGTAAGCCTCTCTCATGTCTTCCATCTATAACCTCTCTCATGTCTCCCATCAGTAAGCCTCTTCCATGTCTCCCATTAGTAAGCCTCTACCATGTCTCCCATCAGTAAGCCTCTCCCACATCTTCCATCTGTAGCCTCTGCCATGTATCCCATCAGTAAGCCTCTCTCATGACTTCCATCTATAACCTTTCTCATGTCTCCCATCAGTAAGCCTCTCCCATGTCTCCCATCAATAAGCCTCTCCCATCAGTAAGCCTCTCTCATGTCTTCCATCTATAACTTCTCTCATGTCTCCCATCAGTAAGCCTCTCCCATGTCTCCCATTAGTAAGCCTTTCCCACATCTTCCATCTGTAGCCTCTCCCATGTCTCTTCTCTTCTGCCTCTCCCATCTCTCACATTGCTCTGATATCACACTTAGGAGGCCACATATGTCATATACATTTATTACTAGATTTGGTAAGGGCAATATGTACATATATACTTACGGATTCTCCCTTGTCTCCTTTGCTTCCTTTCTGTCCAGGCCCACCAACTTCTCCCTAAGAAGAAACAAACAATAATTAGTAGAGGTAGCAATTGTGTATAAAACATGTTCTTATAGAAGTGATGCAGACAGTTGCTGTCCTGTAACTTTGTATCTCCAGTCTGGTCATATCAAACATACCTTATCTCCATCATCCCCGGCTGGCCCTGGGGGGCCGGCAGGTCCAGGCAGTCCGATGCTTCCCTGAGCGCCATCTTGGCCAGCTCCTCCCACAGGTCCTTTCTCACCCTGTGTAATCATACGGAAGGTTAGACAGATGTTCTTCACTGGTATAAAGAGAACATTATACAGGGAAGGGAACAGGGACCAGATAGAGAGATTGCTGGATGCAAATCTGAAAAGGCAAATTAAAGTGACTACGAATACAGATAAATGTAATTTTCAAGGGTAAACCAATGTGAATGAAATGTTCAGTATTGAACTCCAGGGTCAGCAGTAGCTATTGAACTAATAAACCAAATGTTACACTGTTCTGAACTAATGCTTAGCAAAACTCACTGTTCTGGTAATTGAAATGCCTAAAGAGATTACCCTCCCTCCATTTATTATCTTAAATATACCATCCTATAACTTTTAATAAATAAATGGCTTTAACCTTCTAAAGAGAGTGAGAAAACTGAAGCCATGTACAGGTACAGGTTGCAGACAGCAGTACACAAGTACTAAGTTCATGTCATGCATGGTACTGTATAAATCCATCAATGTTTTTCTCTCTTGCTATTTAGAATCAATCTGGTGATATGTCTGTCATTTCATCTTGTTATTCTATTACTTACTGGATTCCCCTTCTCGCCACTTGGCCCTGGGGGTCCCTGTGCGCCAGGACGTCCTGGAAGGCCAATTCCACCAGCTGCTCCAGAAGGACCCCTCTCTCCTGGTGGCCCCTGTGAACAGCATCAAGGTGAGATTGTAAAGAGGATGTAGAGAGAACCATGGATAAATACACAGGAAGTGGATATACAGTTTGGGTGACTGGCATAGGATAAATGACAAGCTGCATAAAAGGCAACAGAGGCAACATGAAGAAGGAGCCAAGGCAACACTGGGAGTGGTCTAGAGGGCTCTTTTGTAGAGTTATAGGCAGAAGAAAATGCCCAGAGTAATAAGAGGTATTACAGCAATTATTGAATTACTGTATAGCCCACAATAGTATTCTGGGGATACATACCGTAGAACCTGGCAAGCCAACTGGACCTTCTCCTCCTTTCAAACCAGCAGGACCCTAAAGTGAACAGAGAATCAGTATTACTTATAATATATGTTGTTACTGGTTCACAATAGGACTCATATTTATTCCGGAATGGGTATCCCTTTATTCCAATGGTTAAGCAATGATAAGTGATATGAACGGGTAATAAGCTATGAGGTAAGAAGTCAAGTCTACAGCACTCAAGTAAGATAAATGTCATATTACCTAATGTTCAACTGGGTTATGACTGCAGTACGTAAACATTGAGAATCACGTTCCTACTGTACATCATGCTATAGAAGCTCTGATGAGGGGGTATCTCCTAATTAGTATAGCTATTCCTAAACTGTATGTGACTTAATTTCGGCAGGTATCCAAGGTTTGTTACGTGTACTTTATGTTACCACACACTAAACACTGAGCTGGAATCTTGTGCTTTCCTCCATAATAGGAAGTGTAATGTGTAACTGGTGCTCACTGCATGCTAACGACGAAAAGCTGGAAAATGGGTCTTACCGCTTCCCCGCCAATGCCCCGAGCTCCTGGAAATCCTCGTAAACCCTGAGGTCCGGCTTTACCGGGAATGCCGGAAGGACCAGGATCACCCTGTAGTGAAAATTAACATTTGCTACAATTAACATCTGTGATATTAAAGTAGTTCAAAAAGGTAGAACAAAAATGAAATGACAAATATTATAAACATGGAAATAGGGTGTACCAAAAAAGGTCATAGTTTAAAGAACTCTTGTCAAGTACAACTTCTCAACAGAAGCATTCCCTGGACAGGATACAGGTAAGGTCTACTATCTTGGATCTCCAATCTTATCTGTTGGAACCCCCACATGTTATGTGTCCTGCACGCACAGGTGGTACCAGAACAGATCTGTGTTTGAAGCCACTGTCACTTTTGATAACCAATTGAATTAATTCAGAGTCTTCACAGCTTGTAGGAACCTGAAAATTAAGTGGTTCCTGGGGCGACCTTAAAGTTGCAATCAAAGCCAGATAAACAATGGTGCAGATGAAATTACAGCTCCAGGCCTCCACATAAAAATAGGCCCGTCATCATAGCAGCATGATGATGACCAGCTGCCTGGACACAAGTATTAAAATTGCATTTCTAGTTTTCTTACAAAATTATGCAATTATTCTATATTTATGTATTTATGGAGACATTGGGGCTGATAGTGTAGGGGTATACATGCCCACATGGCACTGGTTACACCCACACAGCACTGGTCACACCCACACAGCACTGACCACACCTCCTCCCCTTCTCAGTATAGGCCCTTTAATATTGTCAGCCCCAGCCCCATGTGGCCCTAAATCTGTCCCTGGTTGGAGTGGAAATCCAAGAAGACCTAATGCCTACTACACCAAGCTTCCATGTAAGTTTAGCAAAGCAATCTATACTCCAGAAACTCTCCTGGTTCCCACTTTGGATCATACCTTAGCACCTTCTCGCCCAGCTGCCCCGGGCAATCCGTGTTCCCCTGGCGATCCCGGTGATCCTGGATGACCTCGCTCTCCCATGGGGCCTGTTTCCCCAGAATTGCCCTTTACATAGTAAAAACATGAAATGTCAGGCCAGACAAAAAAAATGTAAATCCTTTTATTTGTTGATTATGGAATTTGTATATGACATCTATACTAATATAATAAGAACATTGACCTGTCTGTTTGTTCCTAGTTGGCACAAAAAAAACAGATTTCCTGAAAACTGCACCATTTTGTAGCGGAAACTCCTAGAAATAATAACCTGCAATTTGTTTGACCTTGATCCGTCGAGGTAAAGCTGAGCAATAACAAAAACAAAATTTATTGACCTCATCAATGCAAGAGATAGGTGTGGTACCATGCGCCTTGCCCAGTAAGGGGTGGGGGAGAGGTTTTTGCCCAGATTCACTTGAATAGGATAGGCTACATAGCAGTCTGTGCACAGGGCACACCGTGACATTGGTGTGAGTGGTGGGTGAATAGGAAAGGCTACATAACAGTCTGTGCACAGGGCACACAGTGACATTGGTGTGAGTGGTGGGTGAATAGGATAGGCTACATAGCAGCCTGTGCACAGGGCACACAGTGACATAGGTGTGAGTGGTGGGTGAATTGGATAGGCTACATAGCAGTCTGTGCACAGGGCACACAGTGACATAGGTGTGAGTGGTGGGTGAATTGGATAGGCTACATAGCAGTCTGTGCACAGGGCACACAGTGACAGGTGTGAGTGATAGGTGAATATGATAGGCTACATAGCAGTCTGTGCACAGAGCACACAGTGACATAGGTGTGAGTGGTGGGTGAATAGGAAAGGCTACATAGCAGTCTGTGCACAGGGCACACAGTGACATTGGTGTGAGTAGTGGGTGAATAGGATAGGCTACATAGCAGTCTGTGCACAGGGCACACAGTGACATTGGTGTGAGTGGTGGGTGAATTGGATAGGCTACATAGCAGTCTGTGCACAGGGCACACAGTGATATTGGTGTGAGTGGTGGGTGAAGGTGATGCTGCCACCAGTCTGTATATCACTGTTGGTGACGTTGGCCACTCCCACGACAGGGCCCCTTTGCAATACAACTATAACACCTCACATAAAAAAAAGTGTTGGCAGTAGCCATTTCTTCATGGGGGAAGCCACGGCCAATAGCTAGTATGTAATATGTATATAACATATTACCTTTCATATAATTATATTACTAACATAAAAACTATAGTTTTGCAGCCTGGAAAAAAAGTAATTTTTATGACTGAAATGTTTCATCAAATACAGTTCTTGGTGTTTTACAAAAAAAAAACATATGTATTCTACTTCATCACGTATAAACATTCTATGATCAGTGGGGGCCATCTTAGTGGCCATATGTGACCCTATTGACCAGCAAAAAGAAATTATGATTAGTCTGAATGTTTTTATATGCACTCGCAGGGACAGGTGCTCTGAAATGAGCCCGTCCCTGTGATGTGTAAGTAGTAAAGGGATTGTATTCCCCATTCTTTCATTACTTCTTCAAGAGCTGTGTGCACTACTGCACAGGGCCAGTACTATTTGCGAAATGTAGCCCATAGGTTACAACGGGCTAACGCCATCTGCATATGGCGTTAGCTACTGGGGCCAACCTCCAGATTGTATTCCGCAGCTTGGTAAATTCAGCTATAAAGCAGCCTCCATAAAAAAAAACCCATGGGGGCTGCTTTTGCGAAGGAAAACAGGAGACTGTGGTCCCCGGCTACATACATTTGGGGGATATTTATTATTTGCACGGTCCATCCAAAAACGAGTATTTTCAAGGATCTCCAGCAAATAATAATAATTGATAAATAGGTCTAAATGATGTCACAGAGAGAGGCAACACATTCCCACAGTCTTTATAGCAGAATAATCCATGACTGAATAGTAATGTCCTTTCACTAGCGTGACTAGCCAGCTATATATTAACCTACTATTCTCTATACTACACAGCATCACCTCTATGTTGATGAGATCCAAATATATTATTATTTATTATTATTATCATTGTTTATTTATATGGTGCCACAAGTGTTCCGCAGCGCCTTACATAGTACATCACCAAAAAAGTGACTAAAAGTACAATACAAATACAATGCAGGACAAGGACAGGTATAATATACATTGCTACATTGGTGACCATAACACCCAGATAAGCAACAGAGCATAAGCAACCAAGTGTTAGGTGCCCTAGTGGGGAGTAAGAAGTAGATGAAAATTAAGTAAGGAGAAGCACAAGAGAGTAGAGGGCCCTGCTCACAAGAGCTTACATTCTAAAGGATACTTCTGCTTTCCTGATCTCTGCTTATCTCTACTCTTCTCAACAAAGAGTTTATCATTTTCCCTCCTTCAAGTGTCACTACCTTCCCTCGAATCTCCCTAAACATCAACACCGCTGTTTACTCCATCTACCCAGCCCACTGTCTTGTGTCACACTAACTTCACCCTCTGCTTTTTAATCTTCATTCCCAGTCATGGCTCCAATCAGAAATATTGCTATAATAAGCACTTTTATTACCCAAGATGTAACCAAATATCTGATCTATTTCCTCATCTCCCATCTTGACTACTGCAACCTCCTCCTAGCTCATCTACAGCCGTCTTCAATGCATCCTAAATGCTGCAGCAAAACTTATCTTCCCTTTTCTCTGTAATTCATTTGTTACACCACTCTGCAAATATCTACACTTGCTTCCCATGTCCTTCATTATTGAGCTCTTTACTTTGAAAGACCTCTACAACACCACTTCAAACATCCGAACCTCATCTCACAATACTCTCACACACAGGGGCGTAACCAGAGGTATGGGGGCCCCATAGCAAACTTTCCTCTGGGCCCCCATAGGTCTACCTATACAGTGCCCCTGTAGTTATGCCCATAATACAATGCCTCCTGTAGTTGTGCCCGATATGCAGTACCCCCTGTAGTTGTGCCCATTATGCAATGCCCCCTGTAGTTGTGCCCATTATGCAATCCCCCCTGTATTAGAGCCCCTTATGCAGTGCCTTTTATGCAGTGCCCCCAGTAGTGCCCCTAATGCAGTGCCCTCAGTAATGCCCCTAGTAGTGCCCCTTATGCTGTGCCCTCTGTAATGCCCCTAGTACTGCCCATTATGCTGTGGCCCCCCTCCCCGTGCAGTACTTACCTCTATTCACGGTCCAGTCCATGCCGTCAGCTCCCCGCGTAGACGCTGCCACTGACAGGATCTGACTAGATCCAGCAGCAGACGCAGACTCCTCTCAACGTGGGTGACATCATGGTTTCACCCGTGCACTGCATCACTGGGAATGCTGACCACTGAAGCGATCAGGTGTCTTTAGTCTCTGAACGTTTCAGAGCCCAGCGCTTCCAGTTGCACCAGCAACTTGGCTGGCCATGCTACAGAGAGTGCAGGGGGACGCTTGCTGGGATGGTGGGCCCCCTAAGCCGCCGGGCTCCATAGCAAGCGCACCCCCTGCACCCTCTATAATTACGCCACTGGTCACACATGCCCTTGTAAACCCACCTCTCACTCCCGTAAGGAAGACTTTAATTGTGCTGTGAAATCCCCTACGTGCCAGCTCCAGATCTGTACATGTCTATGAAAGCCCACATCTGTACTAGTGCCTGCCCCATTATCACCAATACAACTGACCCAAACTCACACTAGTGCACTCTAGCACATCTGTACTGTAGCGTCCCTTACTCTCACCTATAAAACTCACACTAGTACACCCTTGCACATCTGTACTAGAGCCTGTCCTACTCTCACCTATACTAGTACTGACCCATAAAACTCACACTAGTGCACCCTTGCACATCTGTCCTGATATCCGGCTCACTCATTACTCTTGTCTCAGATCTGCCCTGATCCCACTACATTTCAAGCTTTCTATTGTTATGAAGCATTATTGGGCAAAGCCATAACTAGCCATAACTTCCTTCTTGCACCTGGGGCAAGAAGGAAAATTGAAGCATGACAACCCCTGAATTGTAACCAAACTAAACAAAAATATGAATTCCCGGAGCCACAACTAGATTTGCACCCTGGACTTATGCCCATGTTGCATAGCTCTAGTTACAGCCCTGCTATGGGCCTTATAAATCAATAACAATAATAACAATGCTTACCGATAGTTCTATAACTCAGTTTAGTCAGAAGAAAAATGAATTTCTCAGCAAACAGCTGAGGAAGAGATTTCACTTAATTCAGAGATAAATATACTGTATAACCACCGATCACAGCAGTGGAATTATTTTCTCAATGGTTTGTGAAGTTCCTTCCAATTCTGTTATAGAAGTTCCCACAAATGTGTTACACATGCAGGTTGTTTCCATCCTTCTGTCCAGGTCATCTCAAACCTGCTCCATGGGATTTAAGTCTGGAATCGTTGCTCTGATTGAAGCCTACTGTCTTGTTTTTTTTCTCAAAGGTAGCTTTGGTATAGCATTGTACATAGGTTTAGGGTCATTATCTTTCTGTAAGATGAACCCTTGACCAACTAGGCTTAGACTAGAGGGTATTGCATGGTGCTGCAAAATGTTGTGGTAGACCTTTTGGTTCAGGGTTCCAGTTACTCTATAGGAATCCAGCAAAAGAGCCCTTGACCATGACGCTTCCTCCTCCATGTTTGACTGTTGGTGTCACAGGGGTTTATTTACTAAGGGGGGGGGTCTTGTAATCCCTCATGTTTTAATCTGAAAATTGTGTTTTGCTATAAAAACCATTGCCCCTTTTTAATTAATGCAAGCCTTCAGTAAATAAAAAAAAAAACTTTGCACACCGAGGAACCATCCTTTCGACTACTCGATGACCCATAAGACACATGGTCCATAAGACTTTTTTTCAGCTGTCACTAGGCCACTGGCGGTTCTTCATGGCTCGGGTAATCCTGGTTCTCATTGCTGCGGCAGAGCTGTAAATTCCTAACCCACCACTTTTCTTTATAACTCTGAAATTAACATTATTATTCAGATTTTGCCAACCTAAACTTATTTTCTAAGCTCTAGCAGTTTGCTGCTTACCTTTGTATCGTTTCAGGTTATTCACTGGGCTTGATTTGCTTAAATTTCAATAAAAACTGGGAAAATGTGGGTGCTCTAATACATTTGCGTAGGTGAAGTATACATTCCTACCAGCAGGTATCGCACATCTATAATAATAACCAGCATTTGCTGTAACATTAGACTGAAGGATTCATGGCAATATAGTAATGTGTCATCACAGATTATCTGTACTCTCGGAATACTATCTAAGTAACATTCAATTATTTTCTTTAAATAGCTGACATACCTGTGGTCCCACAACTCCAGCTGGCCCCGGAAGACCTGTTTTGCCTTGAAAACCCTGTTAAGTAAAATATAACACAGAATGTTGATATGAAGAGTAGACAAAATGTGATCCACACTGCTACATGCTTATATAGAAATCCCCGGGGATGGGGCTGCCTTAGGACAAGGATCATAATGTTAAACTTGAGCGCTCACAAGGAGAACCCAATATAACACAGTTACTGCACTGGGAGGTGAAACGGACCAAGCAGAGCATAGTTTATCCCAGACATCCCTCTCCTCCATATTCACTATTTGTACAACAACTTTCCCTAACGTTAGCCACCCCCATCTTCCCCAAAGCAGCTGCCATACTTGTTTTCCACCTACCTCCTGTATAGTGGATTTCCTATACCTCTTACACTTGCCAGACCCGGGCCCATCCTGCCATGTGGCTTTCCAATGTTTCTACACATACAGTATAGGCGACCAATCTGAACTACATCTGACCATTTGGTCCTTTATGGTCATCTTCCGAACATGATTGCCAATATGTCTGCTAATGATCCAATTTACCATTTATTGGAATATCATCAGGCATTGATGTTGTCTTGGGGCCAGAAAAGCTGCAACATCAAACCAAGTGCCCAATATCAGCTGGAATATTGTAGCACTTTTACTCAGTGTTAGTTTGCAAGTTCATCCATCTATTGTTCCATTTGTGTGTTACATGATCCCCTTAATGCACAGTAATGAGGTATGTGCTGGTGTATTCGCAAATACTAATAATGTAATACTACTACTAATAATAATAATAATATAATGTCATAACAATAATAATGTAAGATAAAAATCGTCAATGTGTAAGATAGGTGAGCCACCAATTGAAATATAAACAACGTCTCCAGTAAAGCCATTACATACATGGATTATAGACATTATTATTATTATTTGTAACTATGTTAAAAGGATTAGGCAATTCATGCTACTTTTCCAAATATCTTATCTTTAAAAACCTAAAACGGATCGTTCCTTTAAATCAATCACTACAGAAGATTTCACATGGGAAACAAATGATTGAACCTACTGGCTCTCCTCGCTGGCCGGCGTGTCCAGGTAATCCGTCTTTCCCAGAAGGACCCTGATGAGGAAACACAGACGTCACATCACTTGTATGGGTGTAAAACTGTAATGGCCGCTACCTAACTCCTAGTAACATTATATAAAGAATCAGAAGAGCCATAGAACAGACTATGGTACCACAGCACAGTGGGGCTAGGTTTTGATAGCACCATGCTGTACAGTTACACCGAGTATATGTAGACTGATAATGATGATTCATAGTGAGAGTAAACTAAGGAAGTGAGCCCATATTGGTTACATGCAGTAACTGCCAGGTACTATTGTAGTCTAGGTTTAATATAGTCTCCACTTACATTCGGTCCTTTAGGTCCTGCAAAGCCGGCTGGTCCGATAGGCCCCATTGGTCCCTGGTAATAAAATAATAATAATGAAAAACGTTAACAAAAACAATAAATATATAAATAAATCGTCAGAAGCAAATCTTATACAGTGGAGAGAAGGAGAGGACATATTAGTGATATATCTCTCATGTGAAATCTCATTTGTAATTGAATTTCTGCAAGTTTACCTCTGGAAACCCCTTGGCTGAGGTTCATGTCCCATTGGCCTGATTTAGAGTTCACATAAGTCCATTTGCGCCTCATAAAAATGGGATGTGTAAAATGTGTCACACTGGGCATACACACAACCTGCACCTGTATTTTGAGTTGAGAGTTCCATGCTGGGAGCGGTCAGTTGGGCTGTTGAGGTGTAAGTGTAGTACAGGTGTATCCTATTTCGATTTACACGTATATTCAAGACGCACCTTGTGGTGTATCATGTTGTGCCTAGTGCAACTATTCCAGTTGGTATTGATGGTGATACCCACATGTTTGTGCAAGATGTCTCTATACACTGGATTTAAAGTTGTACATGTACCAAGATACAGCATCAGACATCTACCTTTACAGACACATTTTATATTTAACTTAATGGAGCAGATTCAATTAGCCGCGGTACGTACCATGAGGCTGCAGCTCCCAGGTTTTACGCCCAGATCTATTTAATTACTTGCCAATTTCCACGTGGTTAACACGTGCTAACCCATAGCTCCCGAGCTAAGTGCGCAAAGATAGGTAATTACCCCACATGCTAAGCCTCATTGGGTGCACTTAACTCACAGCTACAGAGGCTATAAGGAAAAAACCACGATAAGTGCACGTTCTGTAGCTTACCGCACCCCGGACAGCAGCGGTAACATGGCACAATGCTGTTATAGGATTCCTACCTACTTTCTATAGGCTGTTTAGCCCCTGTTGGGTGGTAATCTGTTTTAGCCTGTATCACTTCTCAAGTGCGAGTTGTTGCTGTTTCATATATTGTTGTAGTGCTACTGATGTGAGAGTAGAGACTCTATTAGATGTTTAGAAATGCTATTTTTGCAGCCGCTTTCACATGTAGGATCCAGCATTGTCGCAGTCACTCGTTTCCGTTTGCCAACAACTATCATCATGTCTGAAGGAAATTAGTGCCTGTGAACATTATGGGCCACTTGACAAATTTTGATCCTTGTGCCGCCTCTCCTTGATACTGTAGGTGAGTTTCAAAATGTTGTTTCTCAACATCTAATTATTTAAAGTAAAGTTAGAGCAATCATTCTATAGAAGACTGGAGTGGGTAAAAGAAGCAACTGGTGAGTTAAAACATAGGCCCCATAAGCCACAGTTTTGTAACGTCTTGCAGTAATAGCTTTTCTTGTGTCCCACATAGGGGCGGCGCAGGCTGTAAATGTTTAAGGGGCCCCCTAATTAATGAGACTGGCTGCTAACACATATGTCTCTATTCATGTATAATAATACCTCGCTAATAAACATTAGTGTGTGTATATATATATATATATATATTAGGGGTGAGCGGGTTCGGATTTCTGAAATCCGAACCCCCCCGAGCCCCCCCGATCCGAGTCAGGCTCGACTTTTCCCGCCTGACTCGGATCTGAAATCCAGGCAAAACGTCATCATCCCGCCTTCCGAGTCTCGCGGGTTTTGGATCCTATATAAGGTACCCGCGTCGGCGCCATTTTCTCACTCGGCTGTGGACAGTGAAGAGGGAGGGTGGGAGTTAGGGCTGTGTAGTGTAGTGTAGTGTAGTGCTGCTGTTGTCCACTACTTCAAAGTCCATAGGGGCTGGCTGTGTTGTGCTGTGCTGCTGTTGTTAATAGGGGCTGTGTCCACTACTTCAAAGTCCATAGGGGCTGGCTGGACTGTGTTGTGCAGTCAGTTCTCCATAGGGGCTGTGTCCACTCCAAAGTCCTGTGCAGTGTCCCAGTCCTAAAGGGGAGCTGTAGTGTTGTCCAGGGGGTGCTCTGTCCATCAGGGGTGCTCCCCCCAAGTGCTAAAAAAATAATATATTTTCTGTGTTTGTGAATTGTGTGCGCAGTAGCCGCACGTGCATCAACAAAGTAGTGCCAAGCGGGCGCCTGTGTCATAAGTAAAGGGCCGGCTGGCTTGACCGTTAAAGGGTGCTGTAACCCCCGAAAGTACACTCCGGTCCAAACCAAAAAAAAAATTATTTTCTGTGTTTGTGAATTGTGTGCGCAGTAACCGCACGTGCATCAACAAAGTAGTGCCAAGCGTGCGCCTGTGTCATAAGTAAAGGGCCGGCTGGCTTGACCGTTAAAGGGTGCTGTAACCCCCGAAAGTACACTCCAGTCCAAACCAAAAGAAAAATTATTTTCTGTGTTTGTGAATTGTGTGCGCAGTAGCAGCACGTGCATCAACAAAGTAGTGCCAAGCGTGCGCCTGTGTCATAAGTAAAGGGCCGGCTGGCTTGACCGTTAAAGGGTGCTGTAACCCCCAAAAGTACACTCCAGTCCAAACCAAAAAAAAAATTATTTTCTGTGTTTGTGAATTGTGTGCGCAGTAGCCGCACGTGCATCAACAAAGTAGTGCCAAGCGGGCGCCTGTGTCATAAGTAAAGGGCCGGCTGGCTTGACCGTTAAAGGGTGCTGTAACCCCCGAAAGTACACTCCAGTCCAAACCAAAAAAAAAATTATTTTCTGTGTTTGTGAATTGTGTGCGCAGTAGCCGCACGTGCATCAACAAAGTAGTGCCAAGCGTGCGCCTGTGTCATAAGTAAAGGGCCGGCTGGCTTGACCGTTAAAGGGTGCTGTAACCCCCGAAAGTACACTCCAGTCCAAACCAAAAAAAAAATTATTTTCTGTGTTTGTGAATTGTGTGCGCAGTAGCCGCACGTGCATCAACAAAGTAGTGCCAAGCGGGCGCCTGTGTCATAAGTAAAGGGCCGGCTGGCTTGACCGTTAAAGGGTGCTGTAACCCCCGAAAGTACACTCCAGTCCAAACCCCCCAAAAAAAATTTTTCTGTGTTTGTGAATTGTGTGCGCAGTAGCCGCACGTGCATCAACAAAGGAGCAGCGCCAAGCGTGCGCCTGTGTCCCATAAGTAAAGAGCCGGCTGGCTCATTTCTTAAAGGCTGGTGTAACCCACAAAGTGCACTACTCTCCAGCAAAAATAAAAAAATATTTTCTGTGTTTGTGTGCGCCTTAGCCGCACGTATATATCAAATCGATATAACATAAATGGAGGACCAAACTTTCTCCGATAAAAATAAAATAGAGAAAGATCAAGAACCACTTCCTCCTAGTGCTGAAGCTGCTGCCACTAGTCATGACATAGACGATAACATGCCATCAACGTCGTCTGCCAAGGCCGATGCCCAATGTCATAATAGAGGGCACATACAATCCCAAATGACAAAGTTCAGGAAAATGACCTTGAAGAAAACATTTAAATCAGCTGAAGAGAAACGTAAACTTGCCAATATGCCATTTACGACACGGAGTGGCAAGGAACGGCTAAGGTCGATCCCTAGTATGTTCATGACTAGTGGTTCAGCTTCACATGACGATGGAAGCCCTCCTCCCACTAAAAAAATCAAAAGAGTTAAGCTGGCAAAAGCACAGCGAAGAACTGTGCTTTCTAAGAAGATATCACAAATCCCCAAGGAGAGTCCAAGTGTGGTGGTGGTTGCGATGCCTGACCTTCCCAGCACTGGACGGGAAGAGGTGGCTCTTTCCACCATTTGCACGCCCCCTGCAAGTGCTGAAAGGAGCACCCACAGTCCACTTGCTGATATGCAAATTGAAGATGTCACTGTTGAAGTACAACAGGCTGAGGATACTGGTGTAGCTGGCGCTGAGGAGGAAGTTGGCGAGGAGGATTCTGATGGTGATGTGGTTTGTTTAAATCAGGCTCCGGGGGAGACAGTTGTTGTCCGTGGGATGAAAAAGCCCATCACGGTCATGCCTGGGCAGAAGACCAAACATTCCACCTCTTTGGTCTGGCAATATTTCTATCCAAATCCGGACAACAACTGTCTTGCCATATGTACCATATGTAAAGGTGAAATAAGTAGGGGTAGGGATGTCAACCACCTAGGAACATCCTCTCTTATACGGCACCTGCAGCGCGTTCATAAAAAGTTACTGTCAAGTTCAGAAACTTTGGCTAAGACCGTAAGCAGTCCAGGGACACCTAAATCCCGTTGTCCTGTTGTATCCAAGCGCCTGCAAACCACACCGTCAACTCCCTCCTCGTCAATTTCCTCCTTAGTCAGGATCGGAAGTAGTCCTGCAGGCCATGTCACTGGCATGACTGACTCTCCTATCCGGGATTCCTCCGGAGGATCCTGCATTGCTATGCCTACTGCTGCCGCTGCTGCTGTTGCTGCTGCTGGGAGTCGTTCATCATCCCAGAGAGGAAGTAGGAACACCACTACTTTTACTAAACAATTGACGCTCCAACAGTCCTTAGCGAGGAGGATGAAGTACGACAGCAGTCATCCTGAAGCAAAACGTATAACTGAGGCCTTGACTGCTATGTTGGTGTTAGACGTGCGTCCGGTATCCGCCATTAGTGCAGTGGGATTTAGACAATTGATGGAGGTAGTGTGTCCCCGGTTCCAAATCCCATCTAGATTCCACTTCACTCGGCAGGCGATACCGAGACTGTACAGAAACGTCAGAAAAAGTGTCCTCAGTGTCCTGAAAAATGCCGTTGTACACAATGTCCACTTAACCACGGACATGTGGACAAGTGGAACAGGGCAGACTAAGGACTATATGACTGTGACAGCCCACTGGGTAGATGTATCACCTTACGCAGCAACAGCAGCAGCGTCACCAGTAGCAGCATCTCAGAAACGCCAGCTCGTTACAAGGCAGGCTACGCTGTGTATCACCGGTTTCAGTAAGAGGCACACCGCCGACAACCTCTTAGAGAAACTGAGGGAAATCATCGCCCAGTGGCTTACCCCACTTAGACTCTCCTGGGGATTTGTGATATCTGACAACGCCACCAATATTGTGCGGGCATTACATCTGGGCAAATTCCAGCACGTCCCATGTTTTGCTCACACAATAAACTTGGTGGTGCAGAATTTTCTGAAAAGCGACAGGGGCGTGCAGGAGACGCTTTGGGTGGCCCGAAAAATTTCAGGCCACTTTCGCCATTCAGCGACTGCGTGCCGAAGACTGGAGCGCCAGCAAACACTCTTGAACCTGCCCCGCCATCACCTGAAGCAAGAGGTTGTGACGCGGTGGAACTCAACCCTCTATATGCTTCAGAGGATGGAGGAGCAGCAAAAGGCCATACAAGCCTATACATCCACCTATGACATAGGCAAAGGAGGGGGTATGCACCTGACTCAAGCGCAGTGGAGAATGATTTCCGTGTTGTGCAAGGTTCTCCAGCCCTTCGAACTTGCCACACGTGAAGTCAGTTCAGACTCTGCCAGCTTGAGTCAGGTCATTCCCCTCATCAGGCTTTTGCAGAAGCAGCTGGAGAAAGTGAAGGAGGAGCTAAGACGGAGCGATTCCGCTCGGCATGTGGGACTTGTGGATGAAGCCCTTCATTCGCTTTGCCAGGATTCCAGGGTGGTCAATCTGTTGAAATCAGACCACTACATTTTGGCCACCGTGCTCGATCCTAGGTTTAAAGCCTATGTGGTGTCTCTCTTTCCGGCCGACACAAGCCTGCAGAGGTGCAAAGACCTGCTGGTGAACACACTGTCAGCTGAAGCGGAACGTGACACGTCAACGGCTCCTTCTTCATTTTCTCCCGCAACTGGGGCTGCCAGGAAAAAACTTAGGTATCCTAAGCAACCCGCTGGCGGTGATGCAGGGCAGGCAGGACCAAGTTTGGACATCTGGTCCGGACTGAAGGACCTGGCAACAATTTCTGACATGTCTACTGTCACTGCATATGATACTGTCACCATTGACAGAATGGTGGAGGATTACATCGGTGACAGCATCCAAGTAGGCATGTCAGACAGTCCATACCTGTACTGGCAGGAAAAAGAGACAATTTGGAGGCCCCTGTACAAACTGGCTCTATTTTACCTGAGTTGCCCCCCCTCCAGTGTGTACTCCGAAAGAGTGTTTAGTGCAGCCGGGAACCTTGTCAGCGAAAGGCGTAGGAGGTTGCTTCCACAGAATGTGGAGAAGATGATGTTCATCAAAATGAATTATCAGCTCTTCCAGGGAGACCAGCCTCCAGAAGGTACAGAGGGACCTGTGGTGGTGGATTCAAGTGGGGACGAGTTAATACTTTGTGAGGATGAGGATGTACACACTGAAGAGGGTGAGGAATCGGTGGATGAGGAGGATGAGGATGACATCTTGCCTCCGTAGAGCCAGTTTGTGCAGGGACACATTAATTGCCAGCTTGTTTTGTGGGGGCCCAAACGAACCAGTCATTTCAGCCACAGTTGTGTGGCAGACCCTGGCGCTGAAATGATTGGTTTGTTAAAGTGTGCATGTCCTGTTTATACAACATAAGGGTGGGTGGGAGGGCCCAAGGAGAATTCCATCTTGCACCTCTTTTTTTTCTTTGCATTATGTACTGTTTGGGGCCTAGTTTTTCAAACTGCCATCCTGTCTGCCACTGCAGTTTCACGCCTAGATGGGTCACGTGTTTGTGCCGCCCACTCGTGTCGCTTAGCATAGTCATCCAGCTACCTCGGTGCAACCTTTTGGACATAAAAACACTATTGTGAGGTGTGAGGTGTTCAGAATAGACTGGAAATGAGTGGAAATTAAGGTTATTGAGGTTAATAATAGCATAGGAGCAGAAAAACCTACAAATTCTGTGATTTTAGCTGTTTTTATGCTTTTTTAAAAAAAAATACAGATCCAAAACACAAAACCCAGAACCCAAAACACGGAAGGGTGGTTTTGGCAAAACCAATCCAGATCCAAAACACGAAGAAAGATCCAGATCCAAAACCAAAACACAAAACACGAAAAGTGGCCGGTGCACACCCCTAATATATATATATATATATATATATATATATATATATATATATATATATATATATACTGTATATTACTAAGTGATAGCAGTAGTTAATAATTTGTTAGTTGGTTGCTAATGATTAGTGAGATTATAAGATTGCCTGCAAATAAATCTGCTGTTCAGTATCTCTGCTAATAAGTGTGTCTGTGAGAGCCTATGTTATTATTTAGAATGAAAGCATGTTCTATGTAATGTCATGTCATATTTTGATCGTGACCAGCAAATCAGTGAAATCCAAACCAGCATCGCAGGATCGCAGGATTGCGGCTGGATCGCAGGATCGCTAGTCTATGGGGGCCATTAGAAATGTTACTTTCTGGAACACGTTTTTTACTTTTCCAGCTACAGTACTTGCAGGTCATTCAGTATGTGATCTATCATGGGATCAGCCACCAACATTTATAATGTAGTAGAAGGCAATGTGCATGCTAGCTGACCTCAGGTATGTGACACACATAGTAGGGTACAAATAGGATACATACAGGACAGGACTCACCTTCTCACCAATGGCTCCTGCTACACCATCATGGCCAGAATCTCCCTGCACAAAGAGAAAATGGTCAGGTGCGTCCCATACAGAGTGCCTGGCATCCCTTTCCAATACCCTCCACTCACTGATGGGTCAAGAATTCACTTATATTAGTTATAATCCCCTAATACTGATAGTGATAATGACCATGACAGTGCTCATTTCAATAATGTTCTCCTGTTTTCTATGTAGATGTAAAATCTTCCAATCAGCTCCTGTTCTATATTTATTTCCATGGGACTCTCATCGGGACTCTCTAGAGTCTCTTTGCACTACTCTTGTAAGACAGTAATGAGCCCGTCTATGGCGACAATCATGACAGTTTTTTAAGTGAGCCAACATATGTCACAGAATAAGAAGGTGTCTAAGGATCGTTAATGGTTTCTAACTGAGCAGCCACAGATAGTGACCGGCCTCAGACAGCGAGCGACCTCAAATAGTGACCTGGCCTCAGACAGTGAGTGGCCTCAGACAGCGATAGGCCTCAGACAGCTAGCGGCCTCAAATAGTGACCTGACCTCAGACAGTGAGTGGCCTCAGACAGCGATAGGCCTCAGACAGCTGGCGGCCTCAAATAGTGACCTGACCTCAGATAGTGACTGGCCTCAGACAGCGATAGGCCTCAGACAGCTAGCAGCCTCAAATAGTGACCTGGCCTCACATAGTGACCTGGCCTCAGATAGTGACTGACCTCAGATAGTGATTGGCCTTAGTCAGTTATCAGCCTCAGCGAGTGACCAACTTTACATAGTGACCGGCCTCAGACAGTGACCGGCCCCAGAGAGTGAGCACTCCTCTATAGTGACCAGCCAGAGAAAGTGACCAGCCTGAGAGAGTGACCAACCTCAGAGAGCCAGCCTTAGAGAATATTTGGACAGGGGTGGTTTAAGAGAAGAGGGGGCCTGTGTGCAGGCTCCATGTGGGCCCCCTTTTATCTGTGGCACAGTAGGCTCTAACATTGTGCCAGTGTCTACTGTGCATGCGCAGGTCTATTGGAACATGGCGCCCGCATCACAAAGGTGAATATAATTATATGGGTGAAGGGTGTGCGGTGTGGGCCCTTCTGGGCACAGGGGCCCGTGTGCGCCACACACCCTGCACCCATTATAGATACGACAATGGCCTCAGATAGTGACAGTACTCAGATAGTAAGTGCCGTCAGATAGTGAGCACCCTCCGGGTGACCGGCCTCAGATAGTGACTGAGGGGCTAAAATGGCTCAAACAAGCATCTTGCCTATGGCCTCACAGGTTTTTAATGAGGCTCTGCTCAGAAGATGGGCAGTGATGTATATATTATGTCTATAAATACAATTATTATGGTTTAAGCTGGCTCTAATACTCAACTGCATTGTAAAAATATCAGACATGTTGTACAGCAATAAATGTTTGAAATGCTGGAACTTCCAAGAATAGCGATTAGGCTTAAAATACGGCAATCATGGGGGACAGAAATACAGGGATGGGGGAACACTCACTTTTAGACCTGGTTTTCCAGTTGGGCCTCTCTGACCTCTTTCTCCTCTTGTGCCCTGAATAGAAAACAATCATGGAAATAACAGAATTGTACTTGGGGACTGTGACTGGCATTCTGTGGGCACACTGTGCTAGAGAGTGGGGGGTACTTATACAGTACAGTAAGCAATGGCTATCAGTGAGAACACTAATTTAGCAACAAATGAGAGATTTTATTGCTAATCTACCTTGCCCTGCACTGGTCAGAGTCAATAGCCATATTATTACTACTGGTTATTGCATTGTGTATGTTTCTATCTAGTAAGTGTACTACAGGGCGTTACTGGATATATTACAAATAAGAAGTGTAATAATACATGGTGCTTTTGGATTGAGGACAGATAGATAACTGTCACTTGTCCTCAGAGAGAACATCCTGGTTACTCAGATAGATTCTGCCCTGCCACTTATGCAGCCCATATAAAGTGTACCTGTCCTCTGTTCCCAACGGAGGTGGCCATATTGTGGGCGGAGCCAAGATTCAACCGGTCAATTAATGAGGATCTAATCGCATAACTGAGCTATTGGTTCAGCCCGCAACATGTCTGTCTCCACTACTCATTGTTGTCATAAATGTTCTTATAATACTACACTGCAATGAATAAAACACACAGCAATATATATATTTCAGCTCTCACAGCACATTATCCATGTACACACCCTCATTTCCCACAGGTGATCAGACACCTAAGATAACTAACTCCCTCATAGAAGGCAATTCAGTCAGCAGCTTGGCCGCGATGTGCCATTCCGGTATAGAACATCCGAGCCGGCAACATTGCTAATTCATCCTCCCACCCCATAGAGGTGCTCAGGAAAAGCACTAATGCTAACTATAAATGCCGGATATGGGTCAAACCAAACATCATGGGATGGTCAGTGGCACATCGCTGCTAATTGAATAAGCCCCCTACAATGATGTTGGCGACATCTATATGAAAGCAGATACCCCAATTGGCACACAGTACTATAGTAGTCATGTATGTATCATAAATGTGTATGGTCTAGCAAACTAAGACATTTCTCTTTATTCAACTTGAAGTAATAACCATTGGTTTAATATTATACCTTAATAACACATAATATAAGATATACTTACCGAGGGTCCCCGCTGCCCGGCTGCTCCAGGCTGCCCACCTCTTCCCTATGGGATGAAACATCACATTATACTAACAATACAATGTATTTAATTATAAGGGACATATTATTGGTGTATTTTATACCATCAGATGTAGGAAATGTAATCACAGCAAAACTAAAACAGATTTTTAAAGGAAATCAAAAGTGATGTCCACCCAAATAAAGGACAGCGCTCCCTCTATATAACACCCATTTTTATCACGCCAAAGTTACTTCCCACCAGATATATTCTCCACACAATAGGACATTATAAAATATAATAATACCAATATATGCCACTATCTTTATAACACTGCTCTTGCTATAATCCCAGCTGTTACTTACGTTTAAGATAGATTTTTTTTTAAAGAAGGAACACGGAGTTCAACTTTTCACTAGAAGGTGCTAGTTAAATGTTAAGTAGAATCTGATTGGTTGCTATGGGCATTATCTCCATTTCTAAAAACTCTCACTTTAGTAAATATACCCCTAATAGAGGTATTTAGGGCAGTGCAATGTATACCAGCCAGACCACCAGTATACTCGGATTTCCTCTGCAGCTGCCTACAGGACTCCTGCACAGGAAATAGGTACCGTCTTAACCACTGACTTCTAGCTATGATGCCACTTGTACACAGCTACAGGTGTTCCTGCCCTTCCAAACTCTGTGACCCGCCCCTTAGCAGACACAGCAACAGTGACATCTGCAGGCAATAAGAAAGTGCTACATCTTTTACTAAGAAAAGCTGCAACACAATAAATAAATGTTATCAGTTGCACTATATTTTATTGTACACAACTTATCAGAACTCATAGCATGCTTGGCAGATGGTCCCCCCAGAGGTATATGTGTAATTGTTTTTACTAGGTACATGTCCCTCTGTTTAATGCAGGCGTTTTATCTCTGCTCTCTTTAACCATTTAAATCCAAAGAAAACACTTATAGGACTCACCCGCTTGCCTTTTTCACCAATCAAACCAATCGGACCAGGGAATCCTGTTGAGCCCTGTAATAAGATATAGTTAATCAGCACCATGGCCTAGTTTTGCATCCTGTCACTCCAACACCCTGCCTATGGCCGCAGACACTAAGAGGTCTTTAGGATGCCCCAACATCCAGGCTATTAAATATGTCACCCTGATAAGTTATATAATATATTCATTGCCAGCCGCATTATAAAACTGGCATATAAAATAACAGGATCCCTATTAGGAATTGTCTGCATTCATTAGCGGTAATTGTTAGAGGGTGTGTGTAACAGCGCTCTTAGGGATTCAGTAGTTTGCTTGTCCTTTAGGAGCAGCTTAGCTTGCGAGGCGTCCACCCTCGCATAATATAATGTGGTAACAATAGGTTTTGTACTAAGCGCTACACTGCTTGTACTGTAAGTCAAAAGGCTTTTTTATTTTTTAGAGTAATATTATTGTCGTGGTATATTATATATACATCAATGAGTGACCACCTTTATGAGCAATATACATTTACAAAAACTGATCTTGTACAAAAGAAAAGTTTACTTAAAATGTATCTAATAGGGTCGGAGTCATAGTGCTCCTTAGTGAATCTTAATGTAGCATGTAATCAATGGAAAATACATACATAATCCAGTTGCAAATGGATGATTTGTAATAAAATAAATGAATATCTCAGAAATGGACTTGGCACGCGAGCGTGTCTCTATCAGTGTGCTTTGCTTGTTGTATATGGGCCAATGGCACTTTGAAAAATAAAAAGTAAAAAATGTGTAAAAAATGGGGGGGGCAAAATAAACACTAGGAAATCTCTGTGTGCTTTGGATGATGGAATATCACACATGAATATCCTCCTGGGGATCGTGTATCTCAGTCAATATGGTGTCTGATGATGTCCTGTACGCGAGGTCAGTAAGCAGTGTTCTGGCAGGGCATTCATTAGGGCACAGGTTCTCAAACTCGGTCCTCAGGAACCCAAACAGTGCATATTTTCCAGGTCTCCTCACCTGTGAATATTGTAAAATGGGTCAGTGAGTAATGATTAAACCTGTGAACCTGCTGGGTGACCTGGAAAACATGACCTGAGGGCCGAGTTTGATAACCACTTCATTGGAGCTACAAGGTGTAAATGTGCCCAGGCGTATCATGCATAGGTACACTGCCCGGGCACACCCACTTAGGAAATCTTTTCCCTGCCCACAAGCTCACATTCTGATTTGCCAGGATGTTTGGCACCATCTACCTACCTGACATCCCTATATCATGCAACCCAATAATCTGCTTATCCAAAGTACATTTGTTTTGTAGTTACACTGTATCCATATGTTTCTGTCTTCTATATGTAAAGTAATTATATTACTCTGCACTGTAATTACACGAGTGATGGATATTATCTGACAATTATTTGGTTTGCTTAAATTGTTAATTTTTCTCAATGGAATGATAGACATAGTTTGATCACCAGCTTATATGTAAGACCCTCCCCTTAAACTTGTTATGCATTATTTGAAACTATGTTACTTCAATTATAGTCAAACTCCAAAATATTACCCCCACCCCCTCCCCAACATCTGTTTAAACCCCCTTCAAACTACATACTTAAAAGAAGCTTCTTTGTGGTCAGAGTCACATTAAACATGTTACATTCCCCACTGAGGTAGAGACATGAGCTTATCTAGGTCAGTGGTGACAGAAGTCCATATGAATAGACACACTTACCTTTCCACCTTGACGTCCAGGATATCCTGGAAGACCTGGAACTCCCAACTTTCCCTGGTGATAGAAAATACACAGTGTGTCATTAACAACATAACAACATTGGGTGTGTACTGTGACAGGGAGGACAGCTGTTTGGGTTGTGTATGCTGGAAGAAGAAAAAATTAAGCTTTAAAGAATTATTGAATTGAAAACGTCTACTTCCAGCAGAGGGCCATGCCAACTCCATCCTGAGGTCATGCCAATTATATCCTGGGGTCATGCCAACTACATCCTGAGGCCGTGCCAACTACATCCTGAGGACATGCCAATTATATCCTGGGGCCATGCCAACTACATCCTGAGGTCATGCCAATTATATCCTGGGGTCATGCC
Organism: Taudactylus pleione; assembly: GCA_031769625.1. NCBI lineage: Eukaryota > Metazoa > Chordata > Amphibia > Anura > Myobatrachidae > Taudactylus > Taudactylus pleione. Next base: position 3,346,343 of record JAUIMM010000247.1, read on the forward strand.
AACTCCATCCTGGGGACATGCCAATTATATCCTGGGGCCATGCCAACTACATCCTGAGGTCATGCCAATTATATCCTGGGGTCATGCCAACTCCATCCTGGGGACATGCCAATTATATCCTGGGGCCATGCCAACTACATCCTGAGGTCATGCCAATTATATCCTGGGGTCATGCCAACTCCATCCTGGGGACATGCCAATTATTTCCTGGGGCCATGCCAACTCCATCCTGAGGTCACGCCAATTATATCCTGGGGTCAATCAGCCTTAATAGATTCATTGGACAGGATGGAGTAGCGGATTCTGGTCACTGATTCCTTTGTCATTCCTACAAGACCGCTGCCTATGTGATCATGGCATGCTCCTATTTAAAAGCACAATTCTCAAATGGGATTACCAAATAGGTACATAACATTATATATTATGGCTCTGGCTCTGTGAATTAGCCAACCTTTTCTCCAGGAATGCCCAGTGAGCCGATCTCTCCCAAGGGCCCAGATTGTCCCTTTGGCCCTTCCGGACCATCCTCTCCACGAACTCCAAGAACTCCAGGATCCCCCTACAATGGCAGCAATGGGAAGAAACATTGATGAAATGGGAAATGGTATTAAAATAAAAAAAAACATAGTAGGAATAAACTGATCTGTGTATCATAAAGATTTCTGTTACACAATGCCTATTGGCCACATCTCTTAGCAAATCCCCTTTCTGGATTTAACAATTGCATAACCAAATGTGTTGTTCAAAATACTCTATCTCCACCCTAGGACTTGAGCTGTAGGGTAGTAGCGCACTGGCACATGCTGTGAACAGAGCTTGGCATTTTTCTGCTCTCTCTCAGACTGCATGTCCTGGCAGCATACAAGTGACAATGTACCAGTAGCTTGATAAATGAATGTTGATTTTTAGTGGCCTGAAAACACTCACTTTTGTTAGCAACCAACAAGCTCTTTCGATCTATGGAGCAACATATGCAGACTGAAATTTCACCCATACAGGCCAATCTGCCTTAATACCAATAATACAGATAAGGGAGGACTAGAAATCCCATATCAGCATATCAACATACAGAACATTACTTAAATGTAAGCTTTCCATATATAAGTATTTTATGGATTCATCAATGCTCCCTTCTTTCTCACTACCTGAAGTTCCCAGAATAACAGCCCAAATCAGTAACTAAGAGACAGTGCTTAGCTGAACAAAGAATCTCATAGGTGGGCTGCCAAGCTGGCTGGGCTCTGCAACCCAATAACAGATCCATCAATAGACAGACAGACTCACAGACGGACAACCCCTGCCCTTCATCTAATCATCTTACTCTGTCTCCTTTGATCCCAACGTCTCCCTTGAAGCCTGGAAATCCATCTTCACCCTGTAACAGATTAAGCATTAGGAGTCTGCAGTAGTGGTCCCTTTTATAGCGATATTAATTGGGTAGAGGGATCTTCTTGGTGGGGAAGGTGCCAGGGCACAGCAGAGCAGGCATTTGCCTGGAGCCACTGACAATCAAGGGGCTCCATGGACCAGAATCTGCTCTACTTCTGGTGTAAATTGCACATGTAATAAACAACATTGAATACCACCATTTTAGTATTTCTTTTAAATATAACATAAATGTATATAGTGTATACATACTGTATAGTGTTACAGTCTTGTCATATATAGATAGCGTAAAAAAATACAACCTTATGCAGAATAGAAACAAGTTATCACATTTACGATGGCATGACTATAATACCTCTTATAATAACAATCTCCTTTATTAGTCTGGATGGCAGACAAATTGCAGAAACAAGAATTTCTCCTTGGTGATCCCTATTACTGGTCTAACAGAACTTACATCTCCATTATATCGGTCAGCTTGCTCAACAGTAATCACCCAATCCACAGGATCCAGCAACTTTATAAAACCTAAGCTCCAACCCAGCTCTGTCCTCATTGGCTTGTACTAAACCCATTTATTTTCCCAGAATCTGACAGCTCCCTATTTCACTATATAAAGCTGACTAGCTCAGGTGTCCTGTTAGACCAGTTTGAGTTCAGTCATGCTCTGAAGTCTGCCAGCAGGAGTGAGAGCAGAATCTCCCCCACACACCTGGGGTAAGTCCCTTACTTTGCCACAAGGGAAAGAACGACTCTCCTTAGAAGTGGAAGAGAAAAGATGAATTGGCATAGTATGTCAGAGTGTGTCTTTGGAAGACCCCATACAGTATGTCAGGAGCCAAAAAACAGATGAAGTCAGCGGTCATATCCTATGAGATGATAGCTGAGGCAATAAGGACATCTTTTGTGTCTGTAGCGATCATATAATGAGAGCTTTAGATCCAGGGAAATTAAGTCAGACCTGTAAAACCTTAGCATAAATGACCTGGTCATTGGTGGGGAGCCATATATGGTCAACAAAAGACTAATGTTGGAAACCCAACAGGGTAAGGTGAGAGAAGATCTATTGTATGGCTGCTGCTCTCCTAATACAAAATGGTAGGTGCCACCAAGTAATTTATAAATTGATAAATTGCAGCATTTGCTGATAAAATCCATTTATTTTTGGATACAACTATGCCAAAAAATACAGAATGGACAGTAGTATTTGGGGTTCCAGGTTTTCATTTTACTTATGCTGAATGTTTACGGCCTCAAATTGTTTTCTTGTTTGGACCAACCACCACTGACATCCACTGATACCCTGATAGGCATCAGGGCGTCATTAAAAGTGGAATTCATGGGTCAGCCCCAAACACTAGAAAATTATACATACACTTTATTTGATGTTTTTGGTGTAATACCACTTTTTAATGCTACTCGTCAGAACAGCAGAGGAGTGGGAGCATGAGGATCAACGATTCCTACACAATTCACGCAGCACTTTGGTTCCATCTTGGAATGCAGTGTGAGCATACTCTTGCAATATGCTTATCTGGACCAGCCCATAAAGTAATATGTGTTAAAGTGGTCCCCTGCTTAAAAAGATCATTTTACTACACACAGAGCTGCTGGGTCAAGGAGAGAGCTGATCAATGAATGGTGGAGAAGGCCAAGCTGTATTCAAGGTGATCAGTTGGGTTCTAGAAAATGGTGGTCGTCACAGCGTATAACCCCAACCAAAGTACTCTTATAAGGAAGGAAGGGGGTATTTTGATACAATATTACCAGGAAATACCACTTTATCATATATGCATCATTGATCTCTGTTCTTTTCTAGATTTAGTGATGTGTCTATTACATGTTCTCCTGGGAGCTCGAGTCTCATACATAATAATAATCACATCTTGTCCACTCACCTTCTCACCTTTGCTTCCCTTTATCCCTCTCACACCAAAAGCTCCCTGAAAAATAAAAGTCAGACAGCAACATCAATTTACTAAAATATCCCAAATGTAGGAAGTGGCCATATTTATCACAGGACAAAGAGCCTCACTGCAGATACATTAACTCACTGGTGAGAAGCGTGGAGGCACTGAGAGGAATCTGACCACTAATCCGCCTCACTGATGTTACTTGTTAACACATACTAGCTCAGCTGTGACAGTAACTATAGCCTTCCATCAACACGTCTAAATCAGCCTTGAGTAATGAACTGGACAAGTAAGTGGAAAACATATGCAATGTGATATTACACTGCCATGTGATAACAGCTATCTCATTATCAGTGGCAAGGACATACAGTATATAATACATATCTCCACTTACCTTAACTCCACGAGTTCCTGGATATCCAATAGGACCAGGAGGGCCAGGAAGACCCTAGTAGCAAAAGAGGAAAAACAGATTTGTAATTTGCCTTCTAGTAAAAATCTCTTACTTATGCTGGTGCTTGTCACAGGTACAGGACTGCCCCCAAATGAATCTATAAATCTAATACCTGAGCTCAATTCAGCCAGCAACACCAATCACTAAACTATGTCTCCTTGTGGCTATTCCAATGGATACAGTATGATTTACCACCGGCCGCATGTGAAAATCCCAATCGTTGAAAGGTAAGTACTGACTAACCTATTCTACCCCCTAACCCTAAGCCTCCCGTAGGGGTGCCTAACCCTAACCTCCCTCCCAAGTGCCTAACCCTAATCCCCCCTCTAAGTGCCTAAACCTAACCCCCCCTTCCCCGCCGCCTAAACCTAAGTCCCCTGGGGGGGGGGGTGCCTAACCCTAACCTCCCCCGGGGGTGTTTAACCCTAACCCTCCTTCTCCTAGCCATAACCTAACCTCCCGGTGGGGGTGCCTAACCCTAAGTCCCCCCCGGGAACCCTAGACCTAACCCTCCCCCTCCCCACAGCTCTCTGCGTCTGGTTTACCTTCGATCGGTAAGCCGGGTATCAGGCTCCCGGTGTAGGGAAAATGAGAGATGTCAGGATTTTGACCCTGTTATTTAACCCTTGCCGGGATTAGACAGTCGGGAAGCCGATGGTCAGGATTCCGTTCATCGGCTTCCCGACTGCTTCCCATTCCAATAGCTTGGAGCATCAACTACTATGCTTAAAATTTTAAAGCCCAAAGGAGCTTGTACCAAAATGTAGTTCTCCAAAGCATAAAGTCCAAACAAACAGCTCCCCACAGTCATTTGATCATCCATCAGCTTAGAGCAACTACACATCTCTGAATGTAACAACTCAAAGTTCCAATCAAAATCCTATATCATTAACGATGTGTTAGTCAACTGTTGACCTCACTATGAAGAACATTGAGTGTTCCCCATAAATAGCTTTTGCTGTGCACCACTGCAGCTCTCCCTTTGCCCTCTCCATGTCTCTCCATTTATCCCCTTCATTGCCCCTCTTAGTTGTCATCATCAGTGCCATTTTGCAGCATCGCTGCTCAGATCAGACACTTCCTGTCTGATCTCCTGCGTTGTATGACCCCATTCAGCAACAGGCTGCCTCAGGATTCACTGCCTGTTGCTTTACAGCTTTACAGGGACATCTCTCCCCCTGCTCATCGCAAACCCCCCCATCCCCCCCCCCCCCCCCGCTCGGCTCTACTACGCGCCGCCAACCCCTCCCCCTACCATGCAAACAAAATATGTAGTTTACAACTAATACAAAATACTCTAACCGGCATCTTTAGGCCACCAGCTGCCGTGGCACCCGCTGACAGCGCCGTGGCACCCCAGGGAGGCGCGGCACACAGTTTGGGTACCACTGCCTTAGCTGATTCAGAAATCCTGTGAAAATGTCCCCCTAGTGGTGACTGAGTAAAGTGAGCAACATAAAGATGTCAAAAGTATTCCATTAAAAGCATAGGACGAGGCCCTAACTCCACTAGCTCAGAGCCTGTATAATGTATATCAAAGCAGCTTATGAATCAGGAGGTGGATACAACTGATTTATTTAATAGATACTTTGGTTCGTATCAAAAATTTATTATTTATTTGCTAAATATGGTAATTTCCCTCAATAGCACGGGAGGAGCTGTTATAAGGGAGGTGCTGTTATAAGGGAGGTGCTGTTATAAGGGAGGAGCTGTTATAAGGGAGGAGCTGTTATAAGGGAGGAGCTGTTATAAGGGAGGTGCTGTTATAAGGGAGGAGCTGTTATAAGGGAGGTGCTGTTATAAGGGAGGTGCTGTTATAAGGGAGGTGCTGTTATAAGGGAGGTGCTGTTATAAGGGAGGAGCTGTTATAAGTCTAGATTATTTTCAAATTTATTAGACTTTGTTGAATTTTTTTATTGCTGTTGAGGGGCTCTTCTCTCTCCATTTTCTCTACTTCATTAAAGGCCTTTTTCAATAGTTGTTCTGGGTAGCCCCTTTCTAAGAAGTTTATAACAAAGATTTAGGGCCTGATTCAGACCCACTCGCGAGCGGCTGTCCGCTCGCAAGTGGGTCGATGTTCTGCACTGAGCATGCGCACGACGGAGGGAGCCTTAGCTTGTGTTTGAAAACTTTCCAGATCTGAACAATTATGCCTAATGCTGCAAATTAGGTGTGTCGGTCACTACGCTGTAGATAAGAGGAGTATGATTTAAATGTCTTGAATTATATACACTTTGTGATATATGTTTTTTTAATATTGAAAGTCAATGATTATTTGTCATTTTTACTTTTTAGCAAATAAATAACTAATTTTTGATACGAATCAAAGTATCTATTGAATAAGTCAATTGTATCCACCCTGATTCATAAACTACTGTTATACACATTGTTGTTTTTTCCTTTTTGGGACTGCCTATCCCTTCCAGCTTTATTGAACCAGGGTGTGTTATTTAACTCCTGAAGCGCCTGGGTTTTCTCTCTTTTTTTCTATTACTTTCAGAGCCTTGCATAATGACCGTGCATAATTTGGCAAAGCAAGAAATGTCCCCAAGAACAGGCCCTCTATAACCCTGTATCTTATTTCAATAACTTCATTGATATTAGTTTTGTGCTGCTACTAGAGAATCAGTGTTCCCTCTCTGCCCGTCTAATGCAAACTTCTACTTTTTTTTTGCAAATACCACTCGTCTTCCACCAACATATGCACTCTATATGCACTAAATTTATGCTGTATCACTGCCACTTTATCCTTCGTAAATGATGTATATATTCTACTTTTATATTAATATTTTGCCAACTTTATGAAAATCTCTCCAACTTGATTACTTACTTGAATCCCCTTTTCTCCAGCAGGTCCTTCTCTCCCGGGATGTCCCTGAGAACAAGTGACAGTAACATAAACAGCGGATATAGGTACAATGCAGTGCTTACTAAAAGTTTCATTCTAAAATCAGGATCTAAAAAGGACAGTTTGGGTCACACAATTGGGACACAATGGACGTTGTTTTATCCAACCTTAACTCGCTTGGAGGTCTTTGGTTGCACCTTTTCCTTGTAAGACATCTGTCGTTTGCTAAAGAACACCCTGAGGCATCCGATATTGGTAGATACCACAGCCTTACAACCAATAAAAGAATCCTCTGGCTGGTAATAATATAATAACACAATTGAGTATTGTCCTAGCTTTCAACATAATCTTTTTGTTTTCCAATTTAATTGGACATTTAGCCTGATTCAGACCCGCTCGCAGTGATGTCAGTGAGAGAGCTTCTGGCTCTATTAGAGCCAGAAACTCTCTAGGGCTTGCGGCCACGAGACCCTACCACATGGGTCTTGCCGCAAGCCCGATGGTCACGATGGTCTTGACCATCGCGACCATCATCCTGGCCGCTCGCAATAGGTGTGGGTGGTCACCCACAGCTATGTGAGCAGCCAGAAGGCCGCTCAAAAAAAACAAAACACCCAGATTCAGAGCGAGCGCTCTTTCAGAGCGTCCGTCTCTGAATCAGGGCCATTGTTCCTATTTAACCTATTTGGAACACATCTCTTTGATGACTGACCCCCTCATTCTAAACATATGGATATTTTTTTTAATACATGATTGCACATATACATATGGTTTTTATTTTATGTATGTTTATGTACAATATTTATGCACCTGTCATTTATCTTTCAGCATATAGGAATAAATGTATGTGTTTACATATCCTCATGTAATATACTCATTTTCTTGACCATTTGTACTTTTGAATTACACTTTTGATATCTCATTCTAAAAGCTTAGTGTCCTATATTAATTTGCATATGGAAACCTCCAGTGGTGGTGGGCGGTGGATTATTTGAACCACAGCTTTCATGGTGCCAATACTGATGGGGATTGAGGTGATGTGATCATTTCCTAGAAAACGTGACTCTTGGTGTCCTGGTCCAGAGGGCGGAATGATGTCCTGTGTTTACAGGAGAACTTAGGCCAAGTTAGACCAGTGTAGGTGCCAATGGTGCTTGCCAAGAGGCTGACACTTCTGCTCTGAAAATGAGATCAACGTGACTGTCTCCTTCCTAAAATAGAAACCTATATATATGAAAACCGTGTCTCTTTGTCATACTGTTTTGTCTGTGTGTGCTAGCCATCTCATGACCTCATTCCAACGTGATGATTGATCACAACACATTAAACTTAAGTGATTACAACTGATGTGGATTTCATGGAGCATGGAAAGAAGTCAGCGTGGGCAACACATGACTACATGCACTAAGACATACAGCACAGTGCAAAGAATATCAATCAGACACACAAGGGGAGAACACAATATATCATATTATTACAACATTGATTTATATAGAAACTAGTACCACAAAACCAGAACCAATAGGTCTCAACATGAGTAAAGTAACCTTTATCTTGTCTGCATTGTGTTGTATAACCAACATACAGTATCAATGTAAGAAGCAAGATGGGCCTTACAATATGGGCTTAAACTTCCGACCTGTACTCACCCATTGGTGTACGCAGCATATTTGATTAGAGTGCGCACACAGGGATATCCAGAGAGGGATACTCTGCACCTAGGGGCATGTCTAGCACCACCCAGGGGTGTGTCTTGTACTACGATGTCATCAATACCCCCTCTCATCATCATGTCCCCCAATCTCCCCCTGTATCATGTCTCACCCAGTATCCCCCCATGGCATCATATTCCTATTAACTCTGTCATCTCACTGACCGACGACCATAGCGAAGCATGAACATCAGAGGCTCCACTGTGCTGCTATTTATTGTGAGATGAGTGACTCGCCTACTGACACTGTTATCTCATCTGAATGCCGATGGCACAGAGACAGAGCCCAAGCACTCCTGGACCCTATATGTGCATGCCCATGTACTCACCGGAGGCCCTTCCGATCCAGCCAGACCTGATATTCCCTGCTTTCCTGCTGGACCCTGCACAGAGAGATAATACAGACATTGATTGTGTTTTCTTTAAGGATTATCACCAGTTATTGTAGGAGAAGGCTCAGTTTATTCAACAGCTACAGTACATGTCACACTGTCATCCTGCAACCCATTAATGTTATATATGCAGTATTAATCCACTACAGGAACCTGTCAATCTTCAATTTAATTTTACCCATCGCCGTTTCAATTATTGTATTTTACATTTCTCAGTTTGTTCATCAACTTCTCTGATAATGTTCCACATTATCACAACAAGCACCCAATAAACTGGAACCTAGAAAGCCTTCCTCCCTAAGGCAACTCTATATAAGTTTATTTATCTGGATGCTAAGCTGGACAGTATTCACTGCTTTACATATTTATTTTCAATTTGCCTGATGCGCAATTCATTTCTGTAATTAGCTTGAACACATGGGGCATTCTGGCAATTGCACTACAGAACTACAAGGCCAAAAAAAACAAGGCTTTATGTACTTACAGTAAAATCCATTTCTTATAATCTATCTGGAGGACACTGCTGACTCTGGGTATAGAGGCTGGACACCAGAGCAGACACTTAAATAGTTAAATAAACTGAACTGAAGCTTCTCCCCCTCTATACCATCCCACCGCCTACAGAGCATCAGTTTTAATTTAAGTGCTGGGCACACACCCTTAGAAATACCATCTGTAAGTTATAAAACTATTACAGGTCTCCCATCAGTTATTTACAATGCAACACATTACAGAATGTGCTCATTTGTTCTAGCAGAAACATGCAGGGAAGATGCTATGGTGACCAGCACATGTAACACTTTCATAACATAACATGGAGGATTAACAAACAAGAGTGTTCAATTACACATCAAAGAAAAAACTACAGTGATCATTTAAGATACACTGCCATCTACTGGCCCTCCAGTATAGCTTCTTATATCATATTCAGCCTGCAGCTGTTGCTAACCTCCAACACAACCTTCTTCAGAATCCTTCAGTTATACCTGCTTTTATAAACCAGACCGGACCTAACTTTATAATGCTCCTCTTACATAATGACATAAAAGAACTATGATATATAGATGATATGTATAAGTGTTTAGACTTACCTTCTCTCCTGGCATTCCAATAGGACCCTGAGGTCCTGGTAAGCCCTGTAATGACATTATTTAAATTACATTAATTTATTGTGTCTCCACATTCTAAATTGGTTTTGATTTCAGTGCCAAGAGCACAGAAAATGTGTCAAGGCTGCTGCACAATGGGAGATATTTATAGACCTAAAGAGATGCAAGTAATGGATTTTATCTGTAGTTCCTCACATACTCATGACTTGAAGATGTCATGAAATGGACATAACTTTGCTGTACAGCATGCAACATATTCAAAAGGTAAGTATTATGTACATTTTATATATATGCATTTTATTATTTTTACCCTTGTTACAGTTCTACTAGTTTCCTTTGACATAACAGTGGAGAATAACTTTTGTCCCCTCAGATAAGCAGGTCAGGTCTTCAGTATGTCTCTGTTCACTTTGTAGTTACTTACATGGGTCCCTGGGTTCCCCTGCTGTCCATTTGGTCCAGTCTCACCTTGAATACCCTGTTTGATAGAACAACACACAGTATATGTGAGACAGGTGTGTTAGGATAGTAAGAATTATTGAGTAATTATAATTTACACAATGTGTAGTACATAATGTTTTCTGTCCCTTGGGTGGAGGTGTATGCTCTTATATCTGTCTAAATATGTCATTTTAGCCATCTACTACCACATACCTCAGATTGTAAGGCTCAGTTGGGCAGGGCCATTGTTACCTTCTGTTTTATATTATAGTATGTAATTTATTTATATCATGGACCCCTGAATGTACAGTGCTGTTAATGTAACACCACTTTATAAATAAAGAGTAGTAGTAATAATAACAATAATTATACTCTACTTACTTGATTCCCTTTTGACCCAGGAGCTCCATCAATTCCACTCACACCTTGTTGACCGGGTGGGCCGGGAGGCCCTCGGGGACCCACTAAGCCACGTGCACCCTGTAAAGAAGGTGCATCAAATGAACTCCTAATAATTGGATATATTAATATGTAGGTTCCTTTTTCTTGCAATGCTCAGCAAAACCTATGGTCATGTTGCATAAAAAACGCCATTTATGTGTGCATTTAAAGTTATTCAGGTAGGCGGGGGCAGCCATATATTTAGATCTAATATCATGCATATATGTCAGGGGAACACTGCCCCTAGAGGCCAAATGACATTTACACACCAGAAATGGAATAGTGACTCGACAGCTCTTGTGTAATTACACCAGTCTCACCATGTTATGTTGCCCACAGGCAATAATGAGACTTGTACTTTCAATACAGTGTAACTATCCATAGTAGAAGTGATATCACTGATCATATGAGACTAGGGAGGAGCAGAGCATACATGCCTACACTCCCGGTTTTCGCGGGAGGAAGCCAATCGCGGCAATTTCCCGCGAAGGGGGCGGGGTTTAATGACGCGAACCATCCTGGGGAGGAGAAGCAAAAGGTAGGCAAGTATGGGGAGGAGGTAATCCCGAGCTATACTAAGGCTGGGATAACCGAGTATCCACAGATTATATTTTATGTTCTCTGTACCAATATATCTCTATAATATAATAACTGATCAGTGTTGTGGATGGTCTTTTCTAGCAGCTGATTCAGGACTTGGCAGTCAGTGAGTCTGGAGGTGGTGTTACTCCCTACAGGTGCCAGTCAGGGCCATAGCTCACAGATACAGTATGAGGACATGTCCAGGTATTATCTAGATCTACATGGAATAGAAAGAACACTTACTGCCTCTCCAGGGGAACCAGCCGGTCCAGGAGGTCCATCAGAACCCTGAGTATAAAAGAAAACATCAACACAGTGCAATACAGGAGCCATCACTGTAAATTAAGTGTTTCTAACAGAAGTTATCATAATTTAGCATCTAGACTACACTGTAAGTGCATGCATGGCTCCATAGCAGTCTGAGCAAATTTCCAAATAATTGGAAAAAAACAAAAGATTTTGTTCCATACATCAAATCAGAACTAAAAAACCAAATGTGGATGGTAACGTTTCAATTCTCATATATTTGTGTGTGTATGTGTGCGTGTGTGTATATATATATATATATATACACATATAAAAACAATTAAAATTCTTATCTCATGATGCTATTCACTTACTGTTATCGTTGATATATTATTTAAATTTTTTTTGTCACTGTGGGGTCTATTTACTAAGCAGTGTTAGGAGATAGAGTGAAAAGTGATAAGAAAGAGATAAGGTGCCAGCCAATCAGCTCCCAACTGTCATCTCACAGTGTTTGAAAAATGACGGGAGCTGATTGGCTGGCATCTTATCACTTTTCTCTATGTCTCCTAACACTGCTTAGTAAATAGACCCCTGTATCTTTCTAAAAAAAAAATCAATAAACATATTTAAAAAAAAAGATAAAATAACCCGTTGCAAGTTGCAACCAACCAGCTTTAAGATTTCGGAGGTGTAACTAGTACTAGAATGCTACAATCTACTGAAATTGTTCACTGGTTACTATGGGTTACAGAGTTCATATACTTATAAAAGCCTTTCATTGTTTCCTATAATCAGACATTAATGAAAACTGTTACATATGTAACCAGATTCTTGTTGTAGTTTTTCAGTATATTTTTGATGATCAAAGCTAAAGTCAGAATTGTTGCTATGGTTACAGCACCTTTCTTGCTCCGTTACAGTACCTGTGCACAACCATACAAATGTTCGCACCACACTATCAGACCCCTATATGCTCCTGTATTGTACTGACAGCAGTTATCTTTTATTTGCCAACATGCATCACACTTGTTTTAATGCCAAAAACAAGGCCATAACCAAGGATGCAGAGAGCATGGTGGGGCAAGTACTGATTACCCATGCCCAGGTTTGTTTGGGGGCTACCCATGGAAGTGGAGGTTGCATAATCTTCAAAGTGGGTCTTTTTCCTAGAGGGCGGATTTATGATTGACCAACCCCTCCTCTGTAGCAACAGGGCCCGCTAGATGGGTGTGTGACCAGTGCCTCTGTCTGACCAGTGCCTCTGCCCAGGACACAGGTCTAAGGGGGTGGCATGGTCAATGCCCTGATGGCTCCTTTTTCTAGCTTATAGGATGCCAGGAGATGGAGAGGCCTCAGAACTGATATTATTTACAGGAGTTTATACACACATTACCCTCACTTGTACATTATACAGTGATTAAGTCTCAATAGCGAACAGTCAGGCATGTAGGTATTAAAACTGTCAATATATTGTAAATCCAATCACCATTGTTTTATGTATAGCCTGAAGCAATTCAATGTATAGAATAGGAGATAATACCTGGTGACTTGAAATGCCGAAAGGGTAGTCAGTACAGGATGGGATAAGATAGATAGATATAAAGGTATTGGGTGTGTGACAACTAGAGGAGGCGCAGCTGGAAAAGGATCTTATGGAGCACCAGGCTACAAAGCCTGTGTGCACAGTAGAGGGGATGGTTGCAGCATTCTGGACGGAAGGGGGGGTATTATTTTGTGCCCCCCGACTTCTCAGTGCCCCTAACAACATACCTAGGTGACATTTCTTTATATTATAACACATAACCCAAAATGGATTTTACCTTATCACCATTATTTCCACTTGGACCAGGAAGCCCTTGATTTCCCAGGTCTCCCTGTGGTAGAGAAAATAAAAATAAGATCAAAACTCACAGCCGGGCCATCATAGTCTAAAATCAGGAAACACATGATGTTTTCATAGTCTGTAAAAGTCCACCTACACTTATTCTGCTGGAGGATTAAAACTACTAGTGGAAACTATTTGTAAATACAGAGACCCATCATTTGCAAGCAGGTGACACAATGGTCACGTCACCTTCATAATTCCTTCTTGCCATTTTTATCCCATATACTAGTAGATATGATGTCATTTCCTCCCATTAAATCAATCCATAAAACAAGATGGAGGATGGGAGGTAAGAGACAGATTTATTCAGCATGAAGTACACCAAACACCATAAATCCTCGATAAATCCTCTATAACTTACCCTGTGTCCCTTCTCGCCTGGAAGTCCCGGCAAGCCATCAAATCCACGGTCACCCTAAATCAAGAAAATCAGGGATGAATCTCGGATATAAATTCAATGTGTCCTTTCATGATCATTAACCTGGAGAGGTGCATCCTTTGCCTGCACACAGCATACAGTAAGTCACTAGTGCATTCTCATGACTTTTGGTTCAGCCTCAATGATCACATCCCCAGTGATTGTTACTGCGTGATAGAGCAGTGGGGCAGGCTCAATTAATTCACTACTACTTTCCAAATGAAATACCGACCAGTGAGGCACTTCTAGAGATGTTCTGGGATAGTCACACCCTGTAGCGACCATCTGTTTGCCATCTTTGTGAAAAGGTATGGGTCCATGCGAATAGGGGTGAGGGTTCTGTAAAATATGATGCAGGTCTGTGCAATGTCACCAAGTGTCCGTCCAATAAGGCTGAGTGCTGTACAATGTGCTGGGATCTATGTAATAAAGCTGGTGGTCTGTGAAATGCACCTGGGGGTCTGGGGAAAGTGATTCTTGGACATTGTGGTGGTAATACCATATTGGCTGCTGTTGCTATGTGATGCTTTGACTGCTACAAAATGGGGGGAACCTAAGATGGTTATAGATTGCGGGCAATGAGTGCTGGCACTATGGGAGCAACTGAATGCTTGTACAATGTGGGGGGAGCTTATTGCTGGTACAATATGAGGGGAGCTAACTGCTGGTACAATGGTACAGTTTCAGCATAATGCAGAGAACATTAATTCCTATAGTGTTTATATTTTATGTCAATAAATTAATCTGCCCAAAGACAAGACATATTGGCCCTCATTCAGAGCCGTACGCTCTGAGCAGAGCGCACGCTCTGAATGAGGGCCGCCCTCCATAAAAATGGAGCGTCCTCCTGGACGCTCGTATAGCTGTGGGTCACCACCCACAGCATATACGAGCGTGCAGTTTGATGGCCGCGATGGTCGTGACCATCGCGACCATCTAAACTGCGAGCCGGAGCCTGCGGTTGAGGTTTTCAACCGCAAGCCCCGGAGTGATTTTGGCTCTATCAGAGCCAAAATCACTCCCATTGACATCACTAGTGATGTCAGTGGGCCGGCTTCTGATGGGAGGCGTTCCCGTGGGAATGCCCCCGTCAGGGAGGCACGCCCCCGGCACGCCCACCAAAGGGGGCGTGCTGTCAGTCAACATCGACAGCACGCCCCCTTTGATCAGACACAACCAGCGAAGGACTTTCCTTCGCTCGTCGCGTCTGGCGCATGCGCACGACGGAGCACCCTCCGTCGTGCGCATGCTCAGTGCAGACCATCGACCCACTTGCGAGCGGACGGGTCTGAATCAGGGCCATAGTTTTTTGGGTGCTTCCCCTTTCCAACACATACATTTTTGTAGGTAAACACAGGGGGGTTTCCATTTGTCTGGAAACCTCCCTTCCTTCCTGGCCAGTGGATCAAATCATAACCACAATACATACTTGCCGACAATGGGCCTGATTCAGACCCGCTCGCGAGCGCTCGCAAGCGGGTCGATGTTGCCCAAGTGCACATGCACACGACGGAGGCGGCTCCGTCGTGCGCATGCGCAAGACCCGAATAACGACAGACAAGCCGTCATTAAGGGTCTCGCACCAAAGGGGGCGTGCTGTTGATGGTGATTGACAGCACGCCCCCTTTGGTGGGTGTGCCGGGGGCGTGGCTGCCCAGACTGAGGCGTTCCCATGGGAACACCTACTGTCTGGGACCGGCCCCACTGACATCACTAGTGTCAGTGGGGCCGGCCCCAAGGGTCTCGTCACAAGCCCGATGGTCGCGATGGTCTTGACCATCGCGACCATCATTTTGGCCGCTCGCTATAGCTGTGGGTGGTCACCCACAGCTATGCGAGCGGCCAGGAGGCCGCTCCAAAAAGTAGGAGGGACGGCCCTGATTCGGAGCGAGCGCTCTGTCAGAGCGTCCGGCTCTGAATCAGGGCCAATATTTTTTATCCACGGGAGAAGTTCGGGGAGGAGAAGCAGCTTGGTGGCAATGGGGGGCAGGACATGATGGTCCGTGTCATTAAGTCCTGCCCCTCATGGTAACTTGCTGTGATTCGCTAAGATTTAAATAGGGATGGAGCCAAATGACACGATTCTTGCAGAATCTTTCATTAAGCTCCGTCCGCTACACGGGGACCCGCGATTGCCACAGAAATTATCCCCATTCTGCCCACTTCACTACGAAGTGGGCAGGAATGCGGCAGAAATCCCTACTCTACCGGGGGTGCGGGGGGTTACCCGAAAAATTGGGAGCCTCCCACGAGCCTACTCTCCTACAGGAGAGTAGGCATGTATGCCACAATAGCAGCAATATATTATATAGTAATATATGTTGGCCACAACATACAGTATAATGACAGAAGGGAGCTGCTGCACATGCCCATTTGCAGCAGCTTCTAGATCCCCCGTCTAGAGTCACACAAGCAGGGATTCGTTTTCTGGTGGAGCAATTTCATAGTAAAGAATTTCAAAATTCTACTACATACAGAACAACTGCATTTAAACACTAATCTGATTGGTTATGCCAATTGCAACAACATACATTGATCCACACAAAAGTATCTGCTTTAATTACTAAAACCAGGCTAATTAGCAGGTTAAATACTGCCTACAAAGACTGTTCTGCACAGGTATAGATGTGTCCCCATACATCTAGCCTCAATGCGCCATGCAGCGCGACTTGTCTGGCATGAACCACAAGGTGCTGAAAATGCGTCATAGGCCCATATTCAATTTGGAGCGAAAAGCGAAAAAGTTTCGTCGATGACGTCATTTCGCCAGGCGGAAAAGTATTGCCATATTCAATTTGGAAGACTAGGCGGAAAGTCAGTGCAATGTAATAGGCGAAAAAGTTTTGCTTATGAATAGCAGGTGGAAAAAAGTGCAGAATGTGGGTTTTAAGACAAAAAGTTCTTCAAAAAGACTTAAGAACACCCCAAAAAAATGACTTTCATTTTGAGGGCAAAAAAATAAAAGTTGGGGGACAAAGTTAAAAAAAAACTAGCTAAATAGACTCCAGGGGGGTCCGCAAGTATGCCCCAGGGGTTTTTTTGATTGCAGGTGTTTGCAGCAGGTGTTTTTGTTAAGTATTTTTAAACAAAACTTTAGCAACTTTAAAATATGCTAACCCCCCCCCATTTTCAGCTACCCAAAATTTGCAGGGACTAGTTATTTTCTCCTGAAAATAAAACATAATGCTATTCTTCACCACTTATGCAAATACGCAAAACAGCGCCTATTGAGACCATTTAAAAACACCAAATACCTTCAACAGGCCAATTCAGGGATATCCATAGTGATCCCCCATGTCAGTGCATCTTTTGGGGGGTGCCAGGCTGACTACCCCATTTTGGAGAGGACTTTCCGCCTGTTCAAGTATCGCCGGGTGCCATTTTCGCGTACTTTCATATTAAATACGGGGAATCGCGGGGACGTGTGCGAAAAGTTTCCGCACCCAAAACACGCGATGTAGGCGAAAAGTCACCAGGCAAAAAAGTATCGCGGGTGCGAAATATATTGAATATGGGCCTAAGTCGCAATGCAGCAGACTGCTGAGTAATTTGATATGTGACACTGGGATGTGGTCAGTATCCTGTCAAGATGCCGGCGCTTAGAATCTCAGTACCAGAATCCCGACACCTGTCAGAATCCTGGCGCCGGCGTCCCAACGCTAAGTATTGGGGTTAGGGAGAGGGTTATGGTTAGGCACTAGGGGGAGGGTTAGGGTTAGGCATTAAGGGGGTAGGGTTAGGTTTAGGGTGCGGGGAGGGGGAGGTTAGGTTTAGGCACTAGGTTTAGGCACTAGGGGGAGGTTAGATTTAGGCATCGGGGAGGGAGATTTAAGGGTAAGGAGGAGAGGAAGGTTAGGATACTGACAGACGAGTGTCGGTATCCTAACCCTGACGGGATGCTGCCATAGGGATTCTGACCGCTGGGATCCCGAGCGTCGGCATCCCATACCCAACCCACGACACTTGTATGTCTGTGTGCACCTGAATCTGTATATTAACTGCAACGGAACCTGGAATCTAAGAAGCTGCGGCCGTTACATTGTAGCACTTCATTTACAGATTCAGAGACTCAGTTGCACACAAACACATATAAGTGTTGCATATCAAATGAATCAGCACAGTCTGCTGCTGCGACTTAGATGCATTTTCGGCAAAAAAAGGCGCAAAAAAGACGCCCGGCGCTAACAGAGTCTCACAGGACCTAACGTGCCACGAACTGCAGCAAATATGTGTAAGGACACATCTGTACAGTGCTGAGATATACACCTACCTTGATTCCAGTTTCCCCAGGTAAACCACGTCCGCCATCTGCTCCACCACGCCCCTGAGAGAAAACAGAGAGAAAATGGCCGTGGTCCAATCATTTAGAATGAGAGAGGAGATGCAATGGAGGAATGACTGAGACAGGCAGAATGGAAAGGTAGACATGGGAATGAGAGGGGAGGAGATGGGAGCAATAGGGAGATGTGAGAGATACGTGAAAGTAAATGAACATGGAGGTGATGATATTAACAGACACAGAATGTACATGTATGACTAATACTCACTCTTTTACCAATCTTCCCTGGGGGTCCAATGATGCCTTGAAAACCCCGTGGGCCCTGGAATCATAATGTAATAATTCAGAAAGTATCAAAAAGGGACAACACAATGTGGAACCATCTTCCCACCATAGAATGACACAAGTAGCATGAAGCTATGCAAGGGGGCAGGCAGGTGGTGCTAGGCGGTGTTGACAAGACAAGCACATATGCAATAGACCTAGGGGTCTGCACTATGTTACTGTAGGGTGTGTACTGGGGCTGGTGGTCTATGATGGGAGAAATGCCTCATGGAAACCATGCCTCTCACCATAGGGTGAGGGTGAAGCTGTGCAATGCGGCAGACAGGTGGTGCTGTGTAGTGTTGACAAACACCTGTGCAATGTACCTGAGGGTCTGTGCAATGTGACCGCAGGGTTGTGTAATGAGGCTGGTGGTCTTTACTTCCTCCCAATATATAGGGTGATGCCGGCAGGATAATGACTTATTGCCGCAGTTTAACTAAAAAATACTTTGGTGAGAATGACCCAGAACAGTAAATATTAAGTATCTCTTCCAATAAAAAGAGGCCTAAAGGAAATGAATACTCTCTCTCCCAACACTATATGATGTAACAAAACAAGGAATATACAGATTATCTTTTATTTTACTCAATTAATTCCCTGAAGCAGGGGATCACAACTCTAGTCCTCAGGTACTTCCAACAGGTCATGTTATGTGAATGTCTTTAATCATGCACAGGTGAGCTAATCTATTTTACCTGGTCAGGTTTTATCCCACCTGCTTCCATAGACAGAAATGCTCAAAACATGACCTGCTGGGCAAACTTGGGGGTTGAGGTTGAGAACCACTTGCCCTAAAGTAAGAAATGTAAGACAGCCAAAATGACGTACCGGAGGTCCTGAATCCCCAAAATCACCCTTTAGACCTTGCGAACCAGGAGGACCCTGAAATATAAGCACATGTCACATGCTTTCAATGGTTCCTCAGTTCTATAGTGTCAAATGCTGCAATGCAAACTCTGGTTCTTGTGTGATTATTATTCAACAAAAAAAACACAAATCTTAATATGAGATGAAATTGTAAAGGTCATTAAAACTCTACATAAACATACTTACAAGAGGACCTGAGCGACCCGTCATACCCAATGGCCCAGGTGGACCTTTCATGGCCATCTAACAGTAGAAACAATGAAATTATTCAGTAATGCAAATTGATGCTTTTTAAAAAAAAATCTGCCACCAGCCAATAGTCTTCACGGGATACTGCACCTTGGCCTGCTGCAAGATTGATTGTGCCTGTGCTTCTTGAAATGACACAGTCTGTCCTCTGCCATCACCACCACCATACTGGAACTAGATATGAGTCAAATAATTTTTTAAGTTGTAGTTGGTTATAATGCAACATAAATGTCATGGTCAAAACAAATTATGTTTTTATGTCGTGTGCTAAATGGAGAAATGGCGTAAAGGAGGAACAGCATGTGACTGGTAGTCAGCAGGATCTATATCACCCATATTCTTCAGAAAAGCACCTTTGGGAGGGATAACCATGTTTCCTACAAGGCATAGAGGATGAGAACAGCCCCCATTGTCACCAAAGGCAACTGATGACCACAAATCTCTCCCAAACAGAAAGTATTGCAAATTGTGACCAGGGATCATGTCGAGAGATTACTAAGCGTCAATCTCTTATTCCAGGACTGTCAAATTGGTGGCCACAGATAAAACGTCATAACAATTATGTGGCTCTGATCTTGTCGTATAGTTAGTTTGGTATGACATCATTACTTTATTAAGTAATGATACAAATGCATCAGTTTAGTACCTATTTCCAGACCACCCCAATTTTTATCCAGTTCCCCCTCAAATGTCTGCGTCTATTTTTATTTTTTCCTTTGGCAAAGGTTAATTACAAGTGTTCTATGGTAATTGTAACATTACTGGCCTCATATGTACTATACTACTTCACAGATGGCAACTGTTCCCCACAGAGTTAGCGACACCAATAAATATAGAGGTCCTGCCATTAGAGTAATAAAGAGAAACAAATTATGTATTTGTTCTTCATTATATCCCTATGGGTGACTATGAAATCATTGATATAATAATAATCTCAATAAGATGATTCACAGGGGAGATTTACCAATCATTGCTTTGCGCAGCACGTATCATTAGGGCGTACACCCAGCAAAATCTAAAAGGACTCTCTAGGGATGGCTATTGACCATCAATACTTTTTGCAACCATCGAAGGTTTGTAGCAGATGACTTTGCCGTCATCAAGGGAGGACCAATGCAGCACATCCATTGCTTGAGTTGGCCACCAACCATCAATGGTTCAGTTATTGAAAGATTCCCACTGATGGTTAAAAGCCATCAACCATCGATGGCATGTGCCTCGATGAACAATCCTAGGATACTCTCCACAGGAGGAGTGTGTCTTGAACCACCCAGAGACATGCCTAGCACTATATTCATTTAATCAAATTTCCCAGCCTCTGCCATATCATCAAAGCCCCAATCATTCCTGCAACTTGGTCACTTCACACATCTATAACCATATTATCCCACACAGTAGTGCCCCCAATTCAAATTATGCCAAATAGAACTGTGTGGTGTATTTTACATAGTACAAGTATACAATAACTCCTCACTGCTTCGTACTCGGCTCCTCTCGGGGTGGGGATAATTAGGGCGTGAAATAAAGGGAGAATGATGCTGCACTGCTACATCTTGCTAGTCATTGTGGGGTAGATGTACTAAGGACCTCATTCAGAGCCACTCGCAAAATGCGAGCGTTCACTCTGAATGATGGCGGCCGCTTCTATGTTCAGAGCCGGCCTCCTGGCCACTCGCTAGGCTGTGTGACCACCCGCAGCTTTAGCGAGCGCCAGGTTGATGGTCACGATGGTCAAGACCATCGCGACTATCGGGGCTTGCGACGAGACCCTTGTGGTAGGGTCTTGTCTACCGCAAGCCCCAGTAAGCTTTCGGCTCTATTAGAGCCGGAAACTCATCACTGACATCACGAGTGATATCAGTGGAGCCGACCCCAAACAACAGGCGTTCCATCGGGAACGCCTCCGTTTGTGTAGCCACCCCCCGCCCCGCCTACAAAACGGGGAGAGCTGTCGATCACCATCCACAGCCGCCCCTTTTGTAGAGAGTCCCGGAGCGAGAGAATTTCTCTCTCGCTCCGGGGCTTGCGCATGCGCAGTGCAGGGCCTCAACATCGACCCGCTTGCGAGTGCATAGGCGCTTGCAAGTGGGTCTGAATTAGACCCTAAGTCTTCTAGAGAGATAAAGTACCAACCAATCAGCTCCTAACTGCCATCTTTCAAATAAATCTTGTTAAATGACAGGAGCTGATTGGTTGGTACTTTATCGCTCTCCAAGGCTTAGTAAATCTCCCCCAAGTGACTTATTCATTGACACGGCCACCAAAATGCCAGCAACATAGGTGATTGTGCTGTAAAACACCGAAATAGGAGCCTGCACCCTGGACCCTATGTGCGCTCGGCGATGTGTGCCATGTTAATTACATGAAACCTCTGCAGTGTGTTTCAAACACCAGTTATCCAATTACCCAGAATCCCACAGGATCAAATTCTACTTACAGGTAACATCACTGTGTTCCCAGGTGGCCCTAGGATTCCATCAGCTCCATTGAGGCCAGGTCGCCCTGGAGGACCCTGTAAAAGCAGAAGAGAGAGGAGTGGGCTGTCAGTCATAAGAAGAGTGTGAAGAACACGGCATCATGTAATGACATGTAGAGAGTGGTGCGGTGCTGGAGGGTAAGTAAGTGGGGATAAAAGAACTCTGCATACATAGCTCACATTACATGATATCACCGTGTAGATTCCTCTCTCAGCTGAAGATCATACATCACTCAGATATGTCACGGATCTAGTCCTCACTACATGGAGAGTATTTTACTGGCATGTTAATCTTGTGGAGTGCCTTCTGCTCTCTAGAAACCATGGCTGTTTTATTTATGGCCCGGGTGACAGGTTGGATCTCTGTAATCCCAGAAGACAAATAGGTGTGTTTGACCTAAGATGATTCCTTGTCAGACAGGTAAATGAGCTATGTGCATATTTTATATCCATTGCATGCACAAACCGTACAGTGCACGCATTCGCACAATCACATAGAATTATTAGGGGCACCTGCTTGACTATTGGGCAGGTGCACGAAATTCACATGTCGCGAAAAAACCACTAGGCAGAAATAATTGACTCTCCGACATGGTAAGGCTCAAGAACATTATCATTAATAATATTACTACTTAAATGCTCATCTTAACTCATAATGTAAGAACAATATGAACTAATACTGAGCACTGCATTCAGCATTCGGAACAAGAGAAGTTGTACTGTGGGATACAAATAGGGAATAAAAATTTAAGGGACAACTTTTGAAACCTGGGATTGTACTTGACGACTATGTATAAACCCATTGTTCCAGGGAGGAAGCTTTTACTTTCCTTACACACACCTGTAACATTTGTCTGAACACATTCTATGGTTGAATTTGCACCAGCTTAATCCTTGGCTGGGGTGCTGAGAGGGAAGAATGGGGACAGGTACTAATTACCTGGATTTGGGCCAGTCAGGGATCTGGCAGGTGGATGAATGCGCGTGCATAATCATTTTCATTGATTTTTTTTCCTTTGAGCGGGCATGGGCGCTCCCCACTCCCCCTGGATTTGGCCACGTCTACCCCATCCCCTGGGCCTTCTGTTACTCTCTATGGCCCGGATCTTTGGTACAAGAGATCCAACTGGAAGCGGAAGCATGCGCTCGCCTCTGACTAGCCTGAAGTTCTATCAACATACCCACAACCTGCCCGCGACTGACTTCTTCTATGTGTAATGTCCCATGGCCACCCAGTTACATCGCAGTGGCAAGCGGAGAAACAACTGAGATCGTATAATTCTGGATTGCCCATAATTGCTATAAATTGTGTATGAAGCCGCCACACGTGTTTTAAAAAAAAAAAAATGATGAAAACCGTAAGCAGTCAAAATTGCGCATAACTCAAATCAGGTCCCATATGTTTTCCTCAAGACATTTGTAAAATAATGATAACCTCCAAATAAGTACCCCCTGCTTTACTGTTATAGGGCGCAGATGAAGGGAAGTATTCTGCCATCAATGTAAAATAAATGTCTAACACACAAAGGAAACTTCATGGCAGTAGCATTCATGGCAACAGTTTACTATCTTATGTTGGACAGTGCTCCGTGACAGATAAATGATTCAATGGATGTAGGGGGTGTTTATATCCTCTGTCGACAATTTTTTTTAACATGGATAATGCAGTGTTCACTATTAGTGCTGCAATAAACAGAATCACCACCCACCCATGGACACTTCCTTTTTTACTAAGGCGTAAATCATCAGCCTTAGTGGCAATAATTTATAGCACATTGATAGGTAGAATATTGGTTCTCCCCACAAACTGTCCTGTGTGTATAGCAGATCCACTTTAAAATGTCAGAGGTACTGATCTAATAAATAGTTTCAAACACTAGATAGGATAATGGAATGTTATCTAATGGAATTCCCTTCCCACTGTGGGTCTCCCTACTGCTGTTATCCAGAATCTCTCTGCAAGGGCCACAATTCCAAGGTGTCAAAAAAAGAGCAGCCTATGTGGCTCCTGGAAGATTACCATCCAGGCCATTGAGGAGCCAGAAGCTATTCCAAGGCTAGGAGGTCAGGAAGGAGGGGCTATAGGGGAAGAGATGAGATGTGATTGTCAGATGATTGCAGTTCATGGCCTTATGTACAGTATGTAGTACTTATAAAGAGGTGACAATAAGGGCATAGTGGCTTATTTTCCCAGAATGTATGCAAAACTCTGTCCTGCATTAGGCAGAGACCTTCCAGATTCCAGTGAGAGCAGGAAATTCTCCTCCAAGGGCTCTCGATTGTTTGCAAGATGGGCGAGGATGTGATGCCATGGCATTATAAAATCACAAACACCAGGAGGGCAAAGGAGTGATGTGGCCATTAGCATCATTGGACTTAAATTAGCGTTAGGAACAAATCCAGCTATTGGGTACATACTGTGAGGGGTGTAACTCATACTTTATACTTATTGGACCTCCCCTCCAGGATCTTCAATGGAGATGTCCACGAAGAGAGTGCGGAGGGTGGGGTGAAACAAAGCGTGTAATCATGGTCCTGCCCTTCACTGCGCAATGTTGTCATTTTCTATGGGAGAGGTAGGGATCCTGGAAATTCCTGAGTCTCCCAGACATGCCGTTAGAGGAGGTGAGTATGGTATACATTCCTGAGTCTCCCGGACATGCCGTTAGAGGTGGTGAGTATGGTATAAATTCCTGAGTCTCCCGGACATGCCGTTAGAGGAGGTGAGTATGGTATAAATTCATGAGTCTCCCGAACATGCCGTTAGAGGAGGTGAGCATGGTATAAATTCCTGAGTCTCCCGGACATGCTGTTAGAGGAGGTGAGTATGGTATAAATTCCTGAGTCTCCCGGACATGCTGTTAGAGGAGGTGAGTATGGTATAAATTCCTGAGTCTCCCGGACATGACGTTAGAGGAGGTGAGTATGATATAAATTCCTGAGTCTCCCGGACATGCCGTTAGAGGAGGTGAGTATGGTATAAATTCATGAGTCTCCCGGGCATGCCGGCCGTTAGAGGAGGTGAGTATGGTATAAATTCTTAAGTCTCCCGGACATGCCGTTAGAGGAGGTGAGTATGGTATAAATTCCTGAGTCTCCCGGACATGCCATTAGAGGAGGTGAGTATGGTATAAATTCCTGAGTCTCCCGGACATGCCGTTAGAGGAGGTGAGTATGGTATAAATTCATGAGTCTCCCGGACATGTCGTTAGAGGAGGTGAGTATGGTATAAATTCCTGAGTCTCACGGACATGCCGTTAGTGGAGCTGAGTATGGTATAAATTCCTGAGTCTCCCGGACATGACGTTAGAGGTGGTGAGTATGGTATAAAATGATGAAAACCGTAAGCAGTCAAAATTGCGCATAACTCAAATCCGGTCCCATATGTTTTCCTCAAGACATTTGTAAAATAATGGTAACCTCCAAATAAGTACCCCTGCTTTACTGTTATAGGGCGCAGATGAAGGGAAGTATTCTGCCATCATTGTAAAATAAAAGTCTAACACACAAAGGAAACTTCATGGCAGTAGCATTCATGGCAACAATTTACTATCTTATGTTGGACAGTGCTCCGTGACAGATAAATGATTCAATGGATGTAGGGGGTGTTTATATCCTCTGTCGCCAATTTTTTTTAACATGGATAATGCAGTGTTCACTATTAGTGCTGCAATAAACAGACTCACCACCCATCCATGGACACTTCCTTTTTTACTAAGGCGTAAATCATCAGCCTTAGTGGCAATAATTTATAGCACATTGATAGGTAGAATATTGGTTCTCCCCACAAACTGTCCTGTGTGTATGTAGCAGATCCACTTTAAAATGTCAGAGGTACTGATCTAAAAAATAGTTTCAAACACTAGATAGGATAATGGAATGTTATTTAATGGAATTCCCTTCCCACTGTGGGTCTCCCTACTGCTGTTATCCTGAATCTCTCTGCAAGGGCCACAATTCCAAGGTGTCAAAAAAAGAGCAGCCTATGTGGCTCCTGGAAGATTACCATCCAGGCCATTGAGGAGCCAGAAGCTGTTCCAAGGCTAGGAGGTCAGGAAGGAGGGGCTATAGGGGAAGAGATGAGATGTGATTGTCAGATAATTGCAGTTCATGGCCTTATGTACAGTATGTAGTACTTATAAAGAGGTGACAATAAGGGCATAGTGGCTTATTTTCCCAGAATGTATGCAAAACTCTGTCCTGCATTAGGCAGAGACCTTCCAGATTCCAGTGAGAGCAGGAAATTCTCCTCCAAGGGCTCTCGATTGTCTGCAAGATGGGCGAGGATGTGATGCCATGGCATTACAAAATCACACACACCAGGAGGGCAAAAGAGTGATGTGGCCATTAGCATCATTGGACTTAAATTAGCGTTAGGAACAAATCCAGCTATTGGGTACATACTGTAAAGGGTGTAACTCATTCTTTATACTTACTGGACCTCCCCTCCAGGATGTTCAATGGAGATGTCCACGAAGAGAGTGCGTAGGGTGGGGTGAAACAAAGCGTGTAATCATGGCCCTGCCCTTCACTGCACAATGTTGTCATTTTCTATGGGAGAGGTTGGGATCCTGGAAATTCCTGAGTCTCCCAGACATGCCGTTAGAGGAGGTGAGTATGGTATAAATTCCTGAGTCTCCAGGACATGCCGTTAGAGGTGGTGAGTATGGTATAAATTCCTGAGTCTCCTGGACATGCCCTTAGAGGAGGTGAGTATGGTATAAATTCATGAGCCTCCCGGACATGCCGTTAGAGGAGGTGAGTATGATATAAATTCCTGAGTCTCCCGGACATGCCGTTAGAGGTGGTGAGTATGGTATAAATTCATGAGTCTCCCGGGCATGCCGTTAGAGGAGGTGAGTATGGTATAAATTCCTGAGTCTCCCGGACATGCCCTTAGAGGAGGTGAGTATGGTATAAATTCATGAGCCTCCCAGACATGCCGTTAGAGGAGGTGAGTATGATATAAATTCCTGAGTCTCCCGGGCATGCCGGTAGAGGAGCTGAGTATGGTATAAATTCCTGAGCCTCCTGGACATGTCGTTAGAGGGGGTGAGTATGGTATAAATTCCTGAGTCTCCCGGACATGACGTTAGAGGAGGTGAGTATGGTATAAATTCATGAGTCTCCCGGACATGCCGTTAGAGGAGGTGAGTATGGTATAAATTCCTGAGTCTCCAGGACATGCCGTTAGAGGTGGTGAGTATGGTATAAATTCCTGAGTCTCCTGGACATGCCCTTAGAGGAGGTGAGTATGGTATAAATTCATGAGCCTCCCGGACATGCCGTTAGAGGAGGTGAGTATGATATAAATTCCTGAGTCTCCCGGACATGCCGTTAGAGGTGGTGAGTATGGTATAAATTCATGAGTCTCCCGGGCATGCCGTTAGAGGAGGTGAGTATGGTATAAATTCCTGAGTCTCCCGGACATGCCCTTAGAGGAGGTGAGTATGGTATAAATTCATGAGCCTCCCAGACATGCCGTTAGAGGAGGTGAGTATGATATAAATTCCTGAGTCTCCCGGGCATGCCGGTAGAGGAGCTGAGTATGGTATAAATTCCTGAGCCTCCTGGACATGTCGTTAGAGGGGGTGAGTATGGTATAAATTCCTGAGTCTCCCGGACATGACGTTAGAGGAGGTGAGTATGGTATAAATTCATGAGTCTCCCGGACATGCCGTTAGAGGAGGTGAGTATGGTATAAATTCCTGAGTCTCCCGGACATGCAGTTAGAGGTGGTGAGTATGGTATAAATTCATGAGTCTCCTGGGCATGCCGTTAGAGGAGGTGAGTATGGTATAAATTCATGAGCCTCCCGGACATGCCGTTAGAGGAGGTGAGTATGGTATAAATTCCTGAGTCTCCCGGACATGCCGTTAGAGGTGGTGAGTATGGTATAAATTAATGAGTCTCCCGGACATGCCGTTAGAGGAGGTGAGTATGGTATAAATTCCTGAGTCTCCCGGACATGCTGTTAGAGGAGGAGAGTATGGTATAAATTCCTGAGTCTCCCGGACATGACGTTAGAGGAGGTGAGTATGATATAAATTCCTGAGTCTCCCGGACATGCCGTTAGAGGAGGTGAGTATGGTATAAATTCATGAGTCTCATGGGCATGCCGGCCGTTAGAGGAGGTGAGTATGGTATAAATTCTTAAGTCTCCCGGACATGCCGTTAGAGGAGGTGAGTATGGTATAAATTCCTGAGTCTCCCGGACATGCCGTTAGAGGAGGTGAGTATGGTATAAATTCCTGAGTCTCCCGGACATGCCGTTAGAGGAGGTGAGTATGGTATAAATTTATGAGTCTCCCGGACATGCCGTTAGAGGAGGTGAGTATGGTATAAATTCCTGAGTCTCACGGACATGCCGTTAGTGGAGGTGAGTATGGTATAAATTCCTGAGTCTCCCGGACATGACGTTAGAGGTGGTGAGTATGGTATAAAATGATGAAAACCGTAAGCAGTCAAAATTGCGCATAACTCAAATCCGGTCCCATATGTTTTCCTCAAGACATTTGTAAAATAATGGTAACCTCCAAATAAGTACCCCTGCTTTACTGTTATAGGGCGCAGATGAAGGGAAGTATTCTGCCATCATTGTAAAATAAAAGTCTAACACACAAAGGAAACTTCATGGCAGTAGCATTCATGGCAACAATTTACTATCTTATGTTGGACAGTGCTCCGTGACAGATAAATGATTCAATGGATGTAGGGGGTGTTTATATCCTCTGTCGCCAATTTTTTTTAACATGGATAATGCAGTGTTCACTATTAGTGCTGCAATAAACAGACTCACCACCCATCCATGGACACTTCCTTTTTTACTAAGGCGTAAATCATCAGCCTTAGTGGCAATAATTTATAGCACATTGATAGGTAGAATATTGGTTCTCCCCACAAACTGTCCTGTGTGTATGTAGCAGATCCACTTTAAAATGTCAGAGGTACTGATCTAAAAAATAGTTTCAAACACTAGATAGGATAATGGAATGTTATTTAATGGAATTCCCTTCCCACTGTGGGTCTCCCTACTGCTGTTATCCAGAATCTCTCTGCAAGGGCCACAATTCCAAGGTGTCAAAAAAAGAGCAGCCTATGTGGCTCCTGGAAGATTACCATCCAGGCCATTGAGGAGCCAGAAGCTATTCCAAGGCTAGGAGGTCAGGAAGGAGGGGCTATAGGGGAAGAGATGAGATGTGATTGTCAGATGATTGCAGTTCATGGCCTTATATACAGTATGTAGTACTTATAAAGAGGTGACAATAAGGGCATAGTGGCTTATTTTCCAAGAATGTATGCAAAACTCTGTCCTACATTAGGCAGAGACCTTCCAGATTCCAGTGAGAGCAGGAAATTCTCCTCCAAGGGCTCTCGATTGTCTGCAAGATGGGCGAGGATGTGATGCCATGGCATTACAAAATCACAAACACCAGGAGGGCAAAGGAGTGATGTGGCCATTAGCATCATTGGACTTAAATTAGCGTTAGGAACAAATCCAGCTATTGGGTACATACTGTGAGGGGTATAACTCATACTTTATACTTACTGGACCTCCCCTCCAGGATCTTCAATGGAGATGTCCACGAAGAGAGTGCGTAGGGTGGGGTGAAACAAAGCGTGTAATCATGGCCCTGCCCTTCACTGCGCAATGTTGTCATTTTCTATGGGAGAGGTTGGGATCCTGGAAATTCCTGAGTCTCCCAGACATGCCGTTAGAGGAGGTGAGTATGGTATAAATTCCTGAGTCTCCCGGACATGCCGTTAGAGGTGGTGAGTATGGTATAAATTCCTGAGTCTCCCGGACATGCCGTTAGAGGAGGTGAGTATGGTATAAATTCCTGAGTCTCCTGGACATGCCCTTAGAGGAGGTGAGTATGGTATAAATTCATGAGCCTCCCGGACATGCCGTTAGAGGAGGTGAGTATGATATAAATTCCTGAGTCTCCCGGACATGCCGTTAGAGGTGGTGAGTATGGTATAAATTCATGAGTCTCCCGGGCATGCCGTTAGAGGAGGTGAGTATGGTATAAATTCCTGAGTCTTCCGGACATGCCCATAGAGGAGGTGAGTATGGTATAAATTCATGAGCCTCCCGGACATGCCGTTAGAGGAGGTGAGTATGGTATAAATTCCTGAGTCTCCTGGACATGCCGTTAGAGGAGGTGAGTATGGTATAAATTCCTGAGTCTCCCGGACATGCCGTTAGAGGTGGTGAGTATGGTATAAATTCCTAAGTCTCCCGGACATGTCGTTAGAGGGGGTGAGTATGGTATAAATTCCTGAGTCTCCCGGA
This sequence comes from Taudactylus pleione, assembly GCA_031769625.1. Lineage (NCBI taxonomy): Eukaryota > Metazoa > Chordata > Amphibia > Anura > Myobatrachidae > Taudactylus > Taudactylus pleione. The sequence goes on from JAUIMM010000247.1 coordinate 3,376,666, forward strand.
CATGACGTTAGAGGAGGTGAGTATGGTATAAATTCATGAGTCTCCCGGACATGCCGTTAGAGGAGGTGAGTATGGTATAAATTCCTGAGTCTCCCGGACATGCCGTTAGAGGTGGTGAGTATGGTATAAATTCATGAGTCTCCCGGGCATGCCGTTAGAGGAGGTGAGTATGGTATAAATTCATGAGCCTCCCGGACATGCCATTAGAGGAGGTGAGTATGATATAAATTCCTGAGCCTCCCGGACATGCCGTTAGAGGTGGTGAGTATGGTATAAATTCATGAGTCTCCCGGGCATGCCGTTAGAGGAGGTGAGTATGGTATAAATTCCTGAGTCTCCCGGACATGCCCTTAGAGGAGGTGAGTATGGTATAAATTCATGAGTCTCCCGGGCATGCCGTTAGAGGAGGTGAGTATGGTATAAATTCCTGAGTCTCCTGGACATGCCGTTAGAGGAGGTGAGTATGGTATAAATTCCTGAGTCTCCCGGACATGCCGTTAGAGGTGGTGAGTATGGTATAAATTCCTAAGTCTCCCGGACATGTCGTTAGAGGGGGTGAGTATGGTATAAATTCCTGAGTCTCCCGGACATGACGTTAGAGGAGGTGAGTATGGTATAAATTCATGAGTCTCCCGGACATGCCGTTAGAGGAGGTGAGTATGGTATAAATTCCTGAGTCTCCCGGACATGCCGTTAGAGGTGGTGAGTATGGTATAAATTCATGAGTCTCCCGGGCATGCCGTTAGAGGAGGTGAGTATGGTATAAATTCATGAGCCTCCCGGACATGCCATTAGAGGAGGTGAGTATGATATAAATTCCTGAGCCTCCCGGACATGCCGTAAGAGGTGGTGAGTATGGTATAAATTCATGAGTCTCCCGGGCATGCTGGCCGTTAGAGGAGGTGAGTATGGTATAAATTCCTGAGTCTCCCGGACATGCCGTTAGAGGAGGTGAGTATGGTATAAATTCCTGAGTCTCCCGGACATGCCGTTAGAGGAGGTGAGTATGGTATAAATTCCTGAGTCTCCCGGACATGCCGTTAGAGGAGGTGAGTATGGTATAAATTCATGAGTCTCCCGGACATTCCGTTAGAGGAGGTGAGTATGGTATAAATTCATGAGTCTCCCGGACATGCCGTTAGAGGAGGTGAGTATGGTATAAATTCCTGAGTCTCCCGGACATGCAGTTAGAGGTGGTGAGTATGGTATAAATTCATGAGTCTCCCGGGCATGCCGTTAGAGGAGGTGAGTATGGTATAAATTCATGAGCCTCCCGGACATGCCATTAGAGGAGGTGAGTATGATATAAATTCCTGAGTCTCCCGGACATGCCGTTAGAGGTGGTGAGTATGGTATAAATTCATGAGTCTCCCGGGCATGCTGGCCGTTAGAGGAGGTGAGTATGGTATAAATTCCTGAGTCTCCCGGGCATGCCGTTAGAGGAGGTGAGTATGGTATAAATTCCTGAGTCTCCCGGACATGCCGTTAGAGGAGGTGAGTATGGTATAAATTCCTGAGTCTCCCGGACATGCCGTTAGAGGAGGTGAGTATGGTATAAATTCCTGAGTCTCCCGGACATGCCGTTAGAGGAGGTGAGTATGGTATAAATTCCTGAGTCTCCCGGACATGACGTTAGAGGTGGTGAGTATGGTATAAAATGATGAAAACCGTAAGCAGTCAAAATTGCACATAACTCAAATCCGGTCCCATATGTTTTCCTCAAGACATTTGTAAAATAATGGTAACCTCCAAATAAGTACCCCTGCTTTACTGTTATAGGGCGCAGATGAAGGGAAGTATTCTGCCATCATTGTAAAATAAAAGTCTAACACACAAAGGAAACTTCATGGCAGTTGCATTCATGGCAACAATTTACTATCTTATGTTGGACAGTGCTCCGTGACAGATAAATGATTCAATGGATGTAGGGGGTGTTTATATCCTCTGTCGCCAATTTTTTTTAACATGGATAATGCAGTGTTCACTATTAGTGCTGCAATAAACAGACTCACCACCCATCCATGGACACTTCCTTTTTTACTAAGGCGTAAATCATCAGCCTTAGTGGCAATAATTTATAGCACATTGATAGGTAGAATATTGGTTCTCCCCACAAACTGTCCTGTGTGTATGTCGCAGATCCACTTTAAAATGTCAGAGGTACTGATCTAATAAATAGTTTCAAACACTAGACAGGATAATGGAATGTTATTTAATGGAATTCCCTTCCCACTGTGGGTCTCCCTACTGCTGTTATCCAGAATCTCTCTGCAAGGGCCACAATTCCAAGGTGTCAAAAAAAGAGCAGCCTATGTGGCTCCTGGAAGATTACCATCCAGGCCATTGAGGAGCCAGAAGCTATTCCAAGGCTAGGAGGTCAGGAAGGAGGGGCTATAGGGGAAGAGATGAGATGTGATTGTCAGATGATTGCAGTTCATGGCCTTATATACAGTATGTAGTACTTATAAAGAGGTGACAATAAGGGCATAGTGGCTTATTTTCCAAGAATGTATGCAAAACTCTGTCCTACATTAGGCAGAGACCTTCCAGATTCCAGTGAGAGCAGGAAATTCTCCTCCAAGGGCTCTCGATTGTCTGCAAGATGGGCGAGGATGTGATGCCATGGCATTACAAAATCACAAACACCAGGAGGGCAAAGGAGTGATGTGGCCATTAGCATCATTGGACTTAAATTAGCGTTAGGAACAAATCCAGCTATTGGGTACATACTGTGAGGGGTGTAACTCATACTTTATACTTACTGGACCTCCCCTCCAGGATCTTCAATGGAGATGTCCACGAAGAGAGTGCGTAGGGTGGGGTGAAACAAAGCGTGTAATCATGGCCCTGCCCTTCACTGCGCAATGTTGTCATTTTCTATGGGAGAGGTTGGGATCCTGGAAATTCCTGAGTCTCCCAGACATGCCGTTAGAGGAGGTGAGTATGGTATAAATTCCTGAGTCTCCCGGACATGCCGTTAGAGGTGGTGAGTATGGTATAAATTCCTGAGTCTCCCGGACATGCCGTTAGAGGAGGTGAGTATGGTATAAATTCCTGAGTCTCCTGGACATGCCCTTAGAGGAGGTGAGTATGGTATAAATTCATGAGCCTCCCGGACATGCCGTTAGAGGAGGTGAGTATGATATAAATTCCTGAGTCTCCCGGACATGCCGTTAGAGGTGGTGAGTATGGTATAAATTCATGAGTCTCCCGGGCATGCCGTTAGAGGAGGTGAGTATGGTATAAATTCCTGAGTCTCCCGGACATGCCCTTAGAGGAGGTGAGTATGGTATAAATTCATGAGCCTCCCGGACATGCCATTAGAGGAGGTGAGTATGATATAAATTCCTGAGCCTCCCGGACATGCCGTTAGAGGTGGTGAGTATGGTATAAATTCATGAGTCTCCCGGGCATGCCGTTAGAGGAGGTGAGTATGGTATAAATTCCTGAGTCTCCCGGACATGCCCTTAGAGGAGGTGAGTATGGTATAAATTCATGAGTCTCCCGGGCATGCCGTTAGAGGAGGTGAGTATGTTACAAATTCCTGAGTCTCCCAGACATGCCATTAGAGGAGGTGAGTATGGTATAAATTCATGAGTTACCCGGACATGCCGTTAGAGGATGTGAGTATGGTATAAATTCATGAGCCTCCCGGACATGCCATTAGAGGAGGTGAGTATGATATAAATTCCTGAGCCTCCCGGACATGCCGTAAGAGGTGGTGAGTATGGTATAAATTCATGAGTCTCCCGGGCATGCTGGCCGTTAGAGGAGGTGAGTATGGTATAAATTCCTGAGTCTCCCGGACATGCCGTTAGAGGAGGTGAGTATGGTATAAATTCCTGAGTCTCCCGGACATGCCGTTAGAGGAGGTGAGTATGGTATAAATTCCTGAGTCTCCCGGACATGCCGTTAGAGGAGGTGAGTATGGTATAAATTCATGAGTCTCCCGGACATGCCGTTAGAGGAGGTGAGTATGGTATAAATTCATGAGTCTCCCGGACATGCCGTTAGAGGAGGTGAGTATGGTATAAATTCCTGAGTCTCCCGGACATGCAGTTAGAGGTGGTGAGTATGGTATAAATTCATGAGTCTCCCGGGCATGCCGTTAGAGGAGGTGAGTATGGTATAAATTCATGAGCCTCCCGGATATGCCATTAGAGGAGGTGAGTATGATATAAATTCCTGAGTCTCCCGGACATGCCGTTAGAGGTGGTGAGTATGGTATAAATTCATGAGTCTCCCGGGCATGCTGGCCGTTAGAGGAGGTGAGTATGGTATAAATTCCTGAGTCTCCCGGGCATGCCGTTAGAGGAGGTGAGTATGGTATAAATTCCTGAGTCTCCCGGACATGCCGTTAGAGGAGGTGAGTATGGTATAAATTCCTGAGTCTCCCGGACATGCCGTTAGAGGAGGTGAGTATGGTATAAATTCCTGAGTCTCCCGGACATGCCGTTAGAGGAGGTGAGTATGGTATAAATTCCTGAGTCTCCCGGACATGACGTTAGAGGTGGTGAGTATGGTATAAAATGATGAAAACCGTAAGCAGTCAAAATTGCACATAACTCAAATCCGGTCCCATATGTTTTCCTCAAGACATTTGTAAAATAATGGTAACCTCCAAATAAGTACCCCTGCTTTACTGTTATAGGGCGCAGATGAAGGGAAGTATTCTGCCATCATTGTAAAATAAAAGTCTAACACACAAAGGAAACTTCATGGCAGTTGCATTCATGGCAACAAATTACTATCTTATGTTGGACAGTGCTCCGTGACAGATAAATGATTCAATGGATGTAGGGGGTGTTTATATCCTCTGTCGCCAATTTTTTTTAACATGGATAATGCAGTGTTCACTATTAGTGCTGCAATAAACAGACTCACCACCCATCCATGGACACTTCCTTTTTTACTAAGGCGTAAATCATCAGCCTTAGTGGCAATAATTTATAGCACATTGATAGGTAGAATATTGGTTCTCCCCACAAACTGTCCTGTGTGTATGTCGCAGATCCACTTTAAAATGTCAGAGGTACTGATCTAATAAATAGTTTCACACACTAGACAGGATAATGGAATGTTATTTAATGGAATTCCCTTCCCACTGTGGGTCTCCCTACTGCTGTTATCCAGAATCTCTCTGCAAGGGCCACAATTCCAAGGTGTCAAAAAAAGAGCAGCCTATGTGGCTCCTGGAAGATTACCATCCAGGCCATTGAGGAGCCAGAAGCTATTCCAAGGCTAGGAGGTCAGGAAGGAGGGGCTATAGGGGAAGAGATGAGATGTGATTGTCAGATGATTGCAGTTCATGGCCTTATATACAGTATGTAGTACTTATAAAGAGGTGACAATAAGGGCATAGTGGCTTATTTTCCAAGAATGTATGCAAAACTCTGTCCTACATTAGGCAGAGACCTTCCAGATTCCAGTGAGAGCAGGAAATTCTCCTCCAAGGGCTCTCGATTGTCTGCAAGATGGGCGAGGATGTGATGCCATGGCATTACAAAATCACAAACACCAGGAGGGCAAAGGAGTGATGTGGCCATTAGCATCATTGGACTTAAATTAGCGTTAGGAACAAATCCAGCTATTGGGTACATACTGTGAGGGGTGTAACTCATACTTTATACTTACTGGACCTCCCCTCCAGGATCTTCAATGGAGATGTCCACGAAGAGAGTGCGTAGGGTGGGGTGAAACAAAGCGTGTAATCCTGGCCCTGCCCTTCACTGCGCAATGTTGTCATTTTCTATGGGAGAGGTTGGGATCCTGGAAATTCCTGAGTCTCCCAGACATGCCGTTAGAGGAGGTGAGTATGGTATAAATTCCTGAGTCTCCCGGACATGCCGTTAGAGGTGGTGAGTATGGTATAAATTCCTGAGTCTCCCGGACATGCCGTTAGAGGAGGTGAGTATGGTATAAATTCGTGAGTCTCCTGGACATGCCCTTAGAGGAAGTGAGTATGGTATAAATTCATGAGCCTCCCGGACATGCCGTTAGAGGAGGTGAGTATGATATAAATTCCTGAGTCTCCCGGACATGCCGTTAGAGGTGGTGAGTATGGTATAAATTCATGAGTCTCCCGGGCATGCCGTTAGAGGAGGTGAGTATGGTATAAATTCCTGAGTCTCCCGGACATGCCCTTAGAGGAGGTGAGTATGGTATAAATTCATGAGCCTCCCGGACATGCCGTTAGAGGAGGTGAGTATGATATAAATTCCTGAGTCTCCTGGGCATGCCGTTAGAGGAGGTGAGTATGGTATAAATTCCTGAGTCTCCTGGACATGCCGTTAGAGGAGGTGAGTATGGTATAAATTCCTGAGTCTCCCGGACATGCCGTTAGAGGTGGTGAGTATGGTATAAATTCCTAAGTCTCCCGGACATGTCGTTAGAGGGGGTGAGTATGGTATAAATTCCTGAGTCTCCCGGACATGACGTTAGAGGAGGTGAGTATGGTATAAATTCATGAGTCTCCCGGACATGCCGTTAGAGGAGGTGAGTATGGTATAAATTCCTGAGTCTCCCGGACATGCCGTTAGAGGTGGTGAGTATGGTATAAATTCATGAGTCTCCCGGGCATGCCGTTAGAGGAGGTGAGTATGGTATAAATCCATGAGCCTCCCGGACATGCCATTAGAGGAGGTGAGTATGATATAAATTCCTGAGTCTCCCAGACATGCCATTAGAGGAGGTGAGTATGGTATAAATACATGAGTTACCCGGACATGCCGTTAGAGGATGTGAGTATGGTATAAATTCATGAGCCTCCCGGACATGCCATTAGAGGAGGTGAGTATGATACAAATTCCTCAGCCTCCCGGACATGCCGTAAGAGGTGGTGAGTATGGTATAAATTCATGAGTCTCCCGGGCATGCTGGCCGTTAGAGGAGGTGAGTATGGTATAAATTCCTGAGTCTCCCGGACATGCCGTTAGAGGAGGTGAGTATGGTATAAATTCCTGAGTCTCCCGGACATGCCGTTAGAGGAGGTGAGTATGGTATAAATTCCTGAGTCTCCCGGACATGCCGTTAGAGGAGGTGAGTATGGTATAAATTCATGAGTCTCCCGGACATGCCGTTAGAGGAGGTGAGTATGGTATAAATTCATGAGTCTCCCGGACATGCCGTTAGAGGAGGTGAGTATGGTATAAATTCCTGAGTCTCCCGGACATGCAGTTAGAGGTGGTGAGTATGGTATAAATTCATGAGTCTCCCGGGCATGCCGTTAGAGGAGGTGAGTATGGTATAAATTCATGAGCCTCCCGGACATGCCATTAGAGGAGGTGAGTATGATATAAATTCCTGAGTCTCCCGGACATGCCGTTAGAGGTGGTGAGTATGGTATAAATTCATGAGTCTCCCGGGCATGCTGGCCGTTAGAGGAGGTGAGTATGGTATAAATTCCTGAGTCTCCCGGGCATGCCGTTAGAGGAGGTGAGTATGGTATAAATTCCTGAGTCTCCCGGACATGCCGTTAGAGGAGGTGAGTATGGTATAAATTCCTGAGTCTCCCGGAAATGCCGTTAGAGGAGGTGAGTATGGTATAAATTCCTGAGTCTCCCGGACATGCCGTTAGAGGAGGTGAGTATGGTATAAATTCCTGAGTCTCCCGGACATGACGTTAGAGGTGGTGAGTATGGTATAAAATGATGAAAACCGTAAGCAGTCAAAATTGCACATAACTCAAATCCGGTCCCATATGTTTTCCTCAAGACATTTGTAAAATAATGGTAACCTCCAAATAAGTACCCCTGCTTTACTGTTATAGGGCGCAGATGAAGGGAAGTATTCTGCCATCATTGTAAAATAAAAGTCTAACACACAAAGGAAACTTCATGGCAGTTGCATTCATGGCAACAATTTACTATCTTATGTTGGACAGTGCTCCGTGACAGATAAATGATTCAATGGATGTAGGGGGTGTTTATATCCTCTGTCGCCAATTTTTTTTAACATGGATAATGCAGTGTTCACTATTAGTGCTGCAATAAACAGACTCACCACCCATCCATGGACACTTCCTTTTTTACTAAGGCGTAAATCATCAGCCTTAGTGGCAATAATTTATAGCACATTGATAGGTAGAATATTGGTTCTCCCCACAAACTGTCCTGTGTGTATGTAGCAGATCCACTTTAAAATGTCAGAGGTACTGATCTAATAAATAGTTTCAAACACTAGACAGGATAATGGAATGTTATTTAATGGAATTCCCTTCCCACTGTGGGTCTCCCTACTGCTGTTATCCAGAATCTCTCTGCAAGGGCCACAATTCCAAGGTGTCAAAAAAAGAGCAGCCTATGTGGCTCCTGGAAGATTACCATCCAGGCCATTGAGGAGCCAGAAGCTATTCCAAGGCTAGGAGGTCAGGAAGGAGGGGCTATAGGGGAAGAGATGAGATGTGATTGTCAGATGATTGCAGTTCATGGCCTTATATACAGTATGTAGTACTTATAAAGAGGTGACAATAAGGGCATAGTGGCTTATTTTCCAAGAATGTATGCAAAACTCTGTCCTACATTAGGCAGAGACCTTCCAGATTCCAGTGAGAGCAGGAAATTCTCCTCCAAGGGCTCTCGATTGTCTGCAAGATGGGCGAGGATGTGATGCCATGGCATTACAAAATCACAAACACCAGGAGGGCAAAGGAGTGATGTGGCCATTAGCATCATTGGACTTAAATTAGCGTTAGGAACAAATCCAGCTATTGGGTACATACTGTGAGGGGTGTAACTCATACTTTATACTTACTGGACCTCCCCTCCAGGATCTTCAATGGAGATGTCCACGAAGAGAGTGCGTAGGGTGGGGTGAAACAAAGCGTGTAATCATGGCCCTGCCCTTCACTGCGCAATGTTGTCATTTTCTATGGGAGAGGTTGGGATCCTGGAAATTCCTGAGTCTCCCAGACATGCCGTTAGAGGAGGTGAGTATGGTATAAATTCCTGAGTCTCCCGGACATGCCGTTAGAGGTGGTGAGTATGGTATAAATTCCTGAGTCTCCCGGACATGCCGTTAGAGGAGGTGAGTATGGTATAAATTCCTGAGTCTCCTGGACATGCCCTTAGAGGAGGTGAGTATGGTATAAATTCATGAGCCTCCCGGACATGCCGTTAGAGGAGGTGAGTATGATATAAATTCCTGAGTCTCCCGGACATGCCGTTAGAGGTGGTGAGTATGGTATAAATTCATGAGTCTCCCGGGCATGCCGTTAGAGGAGGTGAGTATGGTATAAATTCCTGAGTCTCCCGGACATGCCCTTAGAGGAGGTGAGTATGGTATAAATTCATGAGCCTCCCGGACATGCCGTTAGAGGAGGTGAGTATGATATAAATTCCTGAGTCTCCCGGGCATGCCGTTAGAGGAGGTGAGTATGGTATAAATTCCTGAGTCTCCTGGACATGCCGTTAGAGGAGGTGAGTATGGTATAAATTCCTGAGTCTCCCGGACATGCCGTTAGAGGTGGTGAGTATGGTATAAATTCCTAAGTCTCCCGGACATGTCGTTAGAGGGGGTGAGTATGGTATAAATTCCTGAGTCTCCCGGACATGACGTTAGAGGAGGTGAGTATGGTATAAATTCATGAGTCTCCCGGACATGCCGTTAGAGGAGGTGAGTATGGTATAAATTCCTGAGTCTCCCGGACATGCCGTTAGAGGTGGTGAGTATGGTATAAATTCATGAGTCTCCCGGGCATGCCGTTAGAGGAGGTGAGTATGGTATAAATTCATGAGCCTCCCGGACATGCCATTAGAGGAGGTGAGTATGATATAAATTCCTGAGCCTCCCGGACATGCCGTTAGAGGTGGTGAGTATGGTATAAATTCATGAGTCTCCCGGGCATGCCGTTAGAGGAGGTGAGTATGGTATAAATTCCTGAGTCTCCCGGACATGCCCTTAGAGGAGGTGAGTATGGTATAAATTCATGAGTCTCCCGGGCATGCCGTTAGAGGAGGTGAGTATGGTATAAATTCCTGAGTCTCCTGGACATGCCGTTAGAGGAGGTGAGTATGTTATAAATTCCTGAGTCTCCCAGACATGCCATTAGAGGAGGTGAGTATGGTATAAATTCATGAGTTACCCGGACATGCCGTTAGAGGATGTGAGTATGGTATAAATACCTGAGTCTCCCGGGCATGCAGTTAGAGGAGATGAGTATGGTATAAATTCCTGAGTCTCCCGGGCATGCCGTTAGAGGAGGTGAGTATGGTATAAATTCATGAGTTACCCGGGCATGCCGTTAGAGGAGGTGAGTATGGTATAAATTCCTGAGTCTCCCGGACATGCCGTTACAGGAGGTGAATATGGTATAAATTCATGAGTCTCCCGGACATGCCGTTAGAGGTGGTGAGTATGGTATAAATTCATGAGTCTCCAGGAAATGCCGTTAGAGGAGATGAGTATGGTCTAAATTCCTGAGTCTCCCGGACATGACGTTACAGGAAGTGAGTATGGTATAAATTCATGAGTCTCCCGGACATGCCGTTAGAGGAGGTGAGTATGGTATAAATTCATGAGTCTCCCGGACATGCCGTTAGAGGAGGTGAGTATGGTATAAATTAATGAGTTACCCGGACATGCCGTTAGAGGAGGCGAGTATGGTATAAATTCATGAGTTACCCGGGCATGCCGTTAGAGGAGGTGAGTATGGTATAAATTCATGAGTTACCCGGGCATGCCGTTAGAGGAGGTGAGTATGTTATAAATTCTTGAGTCTCCCGGGCATGCCGTTAGAGGAGGTGAGTATGGTATAAATTCCTGAGTCTCCCGGGCATGCCGTTAGAGGAGGTGAGTATGGTATAAATTCCTGAGTCTCCCGGGCATGCCGTTAGAGGAGTTGAGTATGGTATAAATTCCTGAGTCTCCCGGACATGCCGTTAGAGGAGGTGAGTATGGTATAAATTCATGAGTCTCCCGGACATGCCGTTAGAGGTGGTGAGTATGGTATAAATTCCTGAGTCTCCCGGGCATGCCGTTAGAGGAGGTGACTATGGTATAAATTCATGAGTCTCCCGGACATGCCGTTAGAAGAGGTGAGTATGGTATAAATTCATGCGTCTCCCGGGCATGCCGTTAGAGGAGGTGAGTATGGTATAAATTCATGAGTCTCCCGGACATGCCGTTAGAGGAGGTGAGTATGGTATAAATTCATGCGTCTCCCGGACATGCCGTTAGAGGAGGTGACTATGGTATAAATTCCTGAGTCTCCCGGACATGCCATTAGAGGAGGTGACTATGGTATAAATTCCTGAGTCTCCCGGACATGCCGTTAGAGGTGGTGAGTATGGTATAAATTCCTGAGTCTCCCGGAAATGCCGTTAGAGGAGGTGAGTATGGTATAAATTCCTGAGTCTCCGGGATATGACGTTAGAGGGGGTAAGTATGGTATAAATTCCTGAGTCTCCCGGACATGAAGTTAGAGGTGGTGAGTATGGTATAAATTCATGAGTCTCCCGGACATGCCGTTAGAGGAGATGAGTATGGTATAAATTCCTGAGTCTCCTGGACATGCCGTTAGAGGATGTGAGTATGGTATAAATTCCTGAGTCTCCCGGGCATGCCGTTAGAGGTGGTGAGTATGGTATAAATTCCTGAGTCTCCCGGACATGCCGTTAGAGGAGGTGAGTATGGTATAATATAAAGGCAATGTGTTTTGGCATGCAGGGGAAATACTACTTGCTTGTAATGCAGCACAGCTGCCATTTAGCTCGGATGTGCTCCCTTTCTATCTCCAAATCTGTCCACATATTTTACATTTGTCCACCGAGCTGAAACATGGTTTTGCCAATGTGCAATACTGCACCTGTTCCTTGCTGGATTTTCTCCTCTCTAAGGGCCCCATTTATTAAAGTAACTTATAACCAGCGGCATATTTTTAGTATTGCAGTGATAGGAACGAATATACCACTGGCATTCATCATTACTTACCCCTCCAGTGAGGTGCGCAGTTTGTAAAATATTGAAATCATGACTAACACCTTTAGCATAAAGGAGTTATGTATCATTGATAAATGGGGCCCATTGTACATATCTGATAACACAAATCATGCCTACCTCTTTTAATACTTGCCCTCTGAAATGTATGAACGCTAGGGATATAAGGATTGGCAGTAATAACAGAAAGAGGGCCCTGGGCCTGATTCAGAGACAGATTCTTAGCAACTGCACACGGACCAAATTCCTTATGTATTCCTGAGCATGCAATGTGGCTGCATCTATCGCTGACTTGGGTACAGCTCTCAATCAGGCCCTATGGGGGAGATGTGTCAAGGCTTGGAGAGAGATAAAGTGGTGAAGTTGGCCAAAGCAACCAATCAGCTTCTAGCTGTCATTTTTCTAGCACAGTCTGTGAAATGAGCGTTAGAAGCTGATTGGTTGCTTTGGGAAACTTACCACTTTATCTCTCTCCAAGGCAAGATACAACCCGGCCTCTGTGTCTATGACTAAGGCAGCAATGGATGTTGGTCATACACGGTCTCATTTACTAAAATAAATACAAATATGCCGTAACCAAGTGTTTCCAAAACATGATCCTCAAGGCACCCAAACAGTGCAGGATTTAAGGATATCCATGCTTAAGCACAGGTGACTTAATTATTACCTCAGTTAGATGACTTGATCGTCTGTGCTCAAGCATGGATAGCCTTAAAATCTGGACTGTTTGGAAAACCCTGCCGTAATCTATAGAAAGTAGACAGCAAATAGATTTCATTGGCCCGTTGCTAATGACACCAGTGTTTGAGCGGTGGGCAATATTCATTATGATTAAATTTGTGCTTCATAGAAGACTGATCCTCACAGCGTGCAATAGCATAAAACACATCGATGACATGACATAAACGTCAGCACAAAGTCTGCATCTGCTTTTAGATCCTTCTAGAGAGAAAAGTCTCCGACTCATTAGGTGCACTGTCTCTGGTGATGCATAGTAATATGATGTAATAAAAGATCTCACATCTAACTCATACTTGCCTACTGTCTAATATCTCTTCCCGGGAGAAGCCCAGGTAAGAGAAGCAGGAGGGTGGCGACGGGGGCAGGGCCTGATGATTTGCGTCATTAAGCCCCGCCCCTCAAGGTAAAATTGCAGCGATTGGCTAGAATTTACATAGGGGTGGGGCCAAATGACGTGATTCATGTAGAATCATGTGTTAAGCCCCGCCCCCTACACGGAGACCTGCGATCGCTGCGGGAATTCTCCTCATTCTGCCCACTTCACTAGGAAGTGAGCAGAATGAGGGAGAAATGCCTACCCTTCCGGGGGTGCGGGGGTTACCCAAAAAATCGGGAGCCTCCCCCGAAAACTGGGAGGGTAGGCATGTATGATCCAACTTGGGCCACTTAATAATGAATGAATTTGAAGGCCATTGAGCCCATCATAAGCTAATCATTACATAGACAGTCCCCGGCAGTACAGATGTAATGTGACGTTTTGGTTGGTTGATAAGAAAGATCTTCATTTTTATGCAAACCTATGAAACAGGAACCTGGGGTGGTCCTTCCAGTGTGATATCCCCATCCTCTCTCAGCCATACTTCCTTTCCTTTTACAAATGCAACTATACTAACCATTCCTTTCCATGCTAGGACAGTGCTAGAGGACTCATCTGCACCAGCCGTCCAACAATTCCTCACTGACGTCCAGAATGAGTGCATGTTGGGTCACCGATGATCGTTATTCTGGTGGCTTTAGAGTTTAAAATGTTTCAGGCTACCATGGTGGAACACAATGCCATGGCTGGGTCTGGATCTATCATGGGTTCCAAGCATGGAGTTCACACATTTCTACAAGGCTTGAAGAGGGGGATGTTACTTTGTAAACTAAATGATCACTTAATGGGGATCAGGAAAACATAAGATCACTCTTTTAGGGCTCTTCACCATTATTACAGGATTATTACATAATGACCTCTTACAGTAGCCACATGCACTTTCCACCGTCAGCAACAACTGTAATACCATTGCCTTATGCATTAATGGTTGCTTACACCTCCTATGCTGCGTATCCTCTAGATGATATAATGAACGATAACGATATCGTTCATTATATCATCCATTATATGCCCTCAACGACCAGCGATGCGAGCTCCTGCTGGTCGTTGATGATAACGCTCATCGCCTAAACCTGCTGTCCAACCTGACGATATCGTCAGGTTGTGTAGGTTCAGGGATGAGGGAGGGTGCCGGTACTGAATATATCGTTCAGTGTGTATGCCCAATGTCATTAAGGACATTGAGCACACCACTGCTAGGGACACACTACACGATATCGCTCATGGAATGGATATTCGACATTAGATTGTAAGCTCTGTAGGCCATCTATATCTTCTGTTTCATGTCATTTGTTGTATCATGATCCCTTCAATGTACAGCCCTGGGGAATATGTTGGCACTTCATAAATAAAACTACTACTACTACTACTACTACTACTATTACTACTTCAAGCCTTCTAAACAGTGGAGAAGTGGACCAGTGGAAAAGTTTCCAAAGCCACCAATCTGCTTCCAGGTAGCATTTATAAGTACATTCTATAAAATGAAAGCTAGTAGAATCTGATTAGTTGCTATGGGCAACTTCTCCTATTCTCCACTCTTTAGGAGACTTGATACATCTCCTCCTATATTTTCTACTGCATCACACTGTAAACCAATCTTGAAAAAGAAGGGTCAACACTGCAAATATTGACTATTTGCATAAACTTAATGTAATTGCCAATAAAAGCCTTTGACACTTATGAAGTGCTTGTAATTTTACTTCAGTATACCATAGTACACACTTGGGGATCCCTATAAATGCAGATAGTATTGTACGAGTTCTCCTCTCCCCAGGACTACCCATATGGCCACAATGCACTGTTATATCATTGTCATGTGACTTTTATGGCTCTTATGAGACTTGTGTACAGTTATTTCCAAAACACGGTGAAGTGTCCCATTGTTGTTTAGTGTAATTTATTGCAGCCAACAATTCAATGAACAGTACGTAACCAACAAATATCCAACCACAAGGAGGCGCTGTTTCATAAAGTCACAATAAGCAGCAACTGATGAGTGTAACTATAAATGAGTACTGTATGCAGTCCAGCATTATTAGATTGTGATCAATCAGTCTCATCTGTAGTAGTCCTATCATATAGCCCCTCTGCAAGCTTAAAGGTCACTGCCAAATAACTTACTATCTATTTAACTGTACATGTTTAATGATAATAATAATAATAATAATAATAATAATAATAATAATAATAATAATAATAATAATACTGGTCTATTGCTGTAAATGCTGCAGACACAGGCCAGGAACTGCCAGTATAAGTTGTGCTCAGTCTCTGTCCAGCCGCATGATTGGCAGACTGACAGCTGGGACTGTATCAACCAATCACAGAGCAGGAAAGTAGCTGACCAGAGTTTAATCTGTCCCCATCCCAGATGCAGCAGCTGCTAACAGCGATGGATCAGACCTCACCATTAAAAAAGAAAGAGCAAGCAAGAGGCTGTTATTATTGTTATACATGTCCTGTTAGCTAAATTAAATGATTTCAAGCTGTGTTTGCCTTTAACACAGTCCCAAATTGACAATATCCATTTGGTGTGTTATGTACTGTTAGCCTTCTGCTCGGGGTTGTTAAATCAGTCCTGTAAATGCAGACACATGTGAATTACCTTCCTAGACTGCATGGCAGCACTATAATTCATTCACATGCAGGCTGCATTACATTACATTTATCCTATAAGCATACTTGTCTACTTTTGAAAAAGCATTTCAGGGAGATTGTGAATGCACCACCTATGAGTGTGGTGGTAAAGTGGGCGTGTACTGCTACATCTGAGAGGCGTGTCATACATGTGATAGGCGTGTACTGCTACTTCTGAGAGGCGTGTAGTACATGTGATAGGCGTGTACTGCTACATCTGAGAGGCGTGTCATACATGTGATAGGTGTGTACTGCTACATCTGAGAGGCGTGTCATACATGTGATAGGCGTGTACTGCTACATCTGAGGGGCGTGTCATACATGTGATAGGCGTGTACTGCTACATCTGAGGGGCGTGTAGTACTTGTGATAGGCGTGTACTGCTACATCTGAGAGGCATGTCATACATGTGATAGGCATGTACTGCTACATCTGAGAGGCATGTCATACATGTGATAGGCATGTACTGCTACATCTGAGGGGCGTGTCATACATGTGATAGGCGTGTACTGCTACATCTGAGGGGCGTGTGAGAATACTGACTTACACACATATGTAAATGAACCCCAAAGCAGTTAGTAAGATCTATTTGTTAATGAAAACACAGTGATACTTTCCAGAGCTGCTCATGTATTGTGTTTTAAAAGGGGTACTATATAGGTGGCCAATAGAAACCTTGTATGAAAATGTATGTAGCCATAGGGGTCATTGTGCCTTATAAACACTGCAGGGAACCGACACTGATTATACCAATTATAACATGTGAATGTATATATCTCTGATTGATTTCTTTCCCCAAGTATATAACAGCTACATAATGGGGATAAGGTGCAATCAGGGAGATTTTGAAGACTCTTCAAGGAGTCAGGGAGATTGCTACTATTTCATGGGTCTCCCTGAGTTGGAAAGTATGCCTATAGGGTATGTATGTGAACCAATATATAGTGTAGCCACTGTCATGCATCATATGCAATTTATTTTTGTCTATGCCGACGTGGCTGATCTGGTAATCCTACTGATTACTTATATAAAAGGGATAGTTGATATATTTGCTCTTTTTCAGCAGAAAGTAGAAGGTGGTGGCTTTAGATCTTCTGTCATAAAAGCTGACTCTGAGGGTACTCACATTAGATCCACCATATGGCTAAAAAATGCTATGCCAAGACATGACTGCAGGCACTAATATTACTGGGGGTGCTCTAGTACCCACAGCGCTCTCACAGTTGGATCCTGAGTCTGCCCCCATTGACTTTTGGAGGGATGAAGCTCTTTGTAATCAAACTCACGGCCCCATTTAATGATACATAACTCTTTTAGCACTCGCTAAAGGGGTTATGCCATCCTTTCAATATTTAACAAACAGGGGTAATCTAAGCTTATCGCTGCTTGTTGCAGCATCGCTCTCACCATCAGATGGCAAGAGTAATATGGCCCCCATTGCTGGCAATGGGGACCCAGCAGTAGCCCTTTCGGCTTCAGCAAAGCCTTTCACTGACTGTCGCACATGTGCATGACATAGAAGTCCATCCCTGGCAGCGATAGGCTGCCAGCAGCTGAGAGCATCCCGCTGACAAGGAGGACGTTGCTGGACCTCAGCGGGGCAGTAAGTAATGATGAATACCAGTGGTATATTCATTTGTATCACTGTGATGCTAAACAAAATATGCCGCTGTTGTTTAGGTTCATTAATAAATAGGGAAGTAACACCTATGAGTGCAGCGGTAAAGTGGGCGTGTGCTGCTACATCTGAGGGACGTGTCATACATGTGATAGGCGTGTACTGCTACATCTGAGGGGCGTGTCATAAACCTGACTTACATCCAAATGTAAATGAGCCCTAAAGCAGTTAGTAAGATCTGATTGGTGATGAAAACACACTGATACTTTCAGAAAATGCATGTACCCATAGGGATCATTGTGCCTTAAGCCCAATTCAGGGAAATTATACTAATGATCCCATTAGAATGTATATATCTCTTTTTTTAATATAACAGCTACATAATGGGGGTAAGGTGGAATCAGGGAGATTGCTGGACTTTTCTGGGAGACAGGGAGGCTGTTACTATGTCAGGGAGTCTCCCTGACAATGAGGGAGAGATGCCAAGCATGCCTCAGTGTTAGCTGTGATTAGTTAAAGCAGGAAAGAGCTTTTATAGGAGAGTTATGACATCTTTCTTATAACATGTTTAATATGTAAAATATTTATTTTTTTAAATGTGAGTCACAGTGAGCACTTACCCTCTCGCCCGGGTCTCCAGGTGGTCCAGGAGGACCCAAAGGTCCAGCTGATCCCGGTTCTCCCTAGATAAGGGACATACAGATATATATTAGAGAATGACACATGTTAAATGTCCAGAAAACTGAGGACAAACCTTGAAAAGGCAACTTGATAACATTTACACACAGGCACATGTAACCATTCCAAGTTTCCACACAATTTTAAATATTTGAACTTTGTGGGTGGTTTCTAAAAAGCCAATATTAAAACATCTTAATTCTCCTACTTTCCTCAACTTTCTGTCAATAGGGAACTAAAAATGTTTCCCCCCCTTCCCCCATACATAATAACATTTGTGAACTATTGTTGTGAACCTTTTTTCTGTTGCTGTCAGATGGTACAGCACAAATATTTTAAAATTCTTTCTAGGGGGTATATTTAGCAAACATTGATTTTAATCGATTTACATTCAAGATCGATCAACATCAATTTTGTGTTTCTGGGGCTAAATCGCAGGTTTACTAATACTTAAATAACAAAATAATTGGCTGTTAGTAAATGTGTGATTTTGATCGATTTTAAATCAATAAAAATGTATTAAAATTGACCTTTAGTAAATATACCCCTAATTATCTACTGATGACCTGGAATTTTCAGCTGAGGTGTATAGGTTCTGTTTTGAGAAGATAGAAGTCTTTGCTCTTATGGTGCATACACATGGGACGTCCGTCAGCGATAACGATCTCCCGGGTGTGCTGGATGGTTGATATCGATCATCCAGCACACCACCAACCCACTAACGATGGCCAACGACCCACGATCAACGATCGCAAGTCCCTATAGTAACCTGGTCGATATCGTCCAGGTTGGCCTGCATGCACATGCGATGGACGATATCATTATCGTCTATGCGTGCCCGTGCATCGCAGGTCTTTGGTGGGTTGGAAGGGACCAAAAAATGCACAATATGAACGATAATGATAAAGTTCATAACGAGCATTTTAATCATCCCGTGTGTACGCACCATTACTCTTCCCCCACACCTTTCCTTTGCAATACAATAAAACTGCCAAAGCAGCCAGGATTGCCATTTCTTTTTTTCACTTTGTTGCAATATATAGTTGCAATTTGCAACAGTTCTAGGTACACAGTGATGTTAAAACTCTGGATCTGATTCTTATGCAGGCCATACATCAGCGTTGCAATTACCCGAACCCCCACACCGATCCGCCAGCCAGCGATCAAAACCGGCAGGCATTCATGATAGGTGATCTGTTGGGGAATCGCGGAAATTCTGTATGTTAAAAATCAGTGATTTGCCGGTTTCCGATAATTTTCTGGTCGAGATTGGCAAATCAGAGAAATCCAACATTTTGGATTTCCCTGATCCCCTGAGCCATGTGTTGGGGGATTGGGGGAATTGGAATTAGTCACAGATGCATGGGCCCCATAAGTTGGGAGCAAAGCGAGATAAGCCAGTAATGTTGCACCAGGGCAAACCATGCTGCAATGTAAGGGGTGCAAATACATTTATTATTTTTGCATGCAGACTAAATTCTGGCTGTTTTGCATACAGCCCTCAAATGCTGGACAGCTTGATTTTTACACTGCAATATAGATGTGAGTTAGGACACACCCCTCCCAAATCTAAATCTCTCTGCACATTATACATCTGCCCCACCCGCAGTGCAATATGGTTTTACCAGGGTGCAAATTAACTTTTTCTGCTTTGTCTCAATTATGAATCAGCCCCATTGAGTTTAACCACTTGCCTGACATTGACGCATGAGATGCAACTACGCCAGGCTGGGTTTTCCCCTAACAAGGACCTTCTGATGCGACTGTGTCAGGTGAGCCTGCCGGCGGCTGCTGTAAGCTACTCTTCCAGCAGCTCCCGAGCTCAGCCCATCCAACCAGCCCCTCGGTTGCCTCGGCTTCCTCTTTCTTCCAGACGGGCTACAGTAGGGGGCAACCGTAAATGGATCGCCCACCCGTGGCTGCAGGAAGACAGTCTTCCTGCAGCCCGGGCTAAGGAAAGCTGCATCCTAACAGGCTCGCCCACCAGACTGGGCTAACTGCATTGCTGCCGACCCTCCTACCCCTGTGTTCTCCCCCTCCCAGCCAGGAGTAGATACAGTACAAGATAAGTGCATGTAAATTGATGCAAAAATAGAAATCACTGTAACAAATAACAATTTACATAGTTTTATTTTTATGTGCAATTTAGGTTGTACTACCCAGCACTCTATTTTGTAACTATTCTTGTCCAATTTAAATGCATCTGACACATAGCAACATTGAACATTTATATTCATCTGAATAAGCAGATTAAAAAATGCAGTGAAATGCAGATAAGAAGAGTTGCAACATGGACTTGGCTTGAACAAGACAAGAAATTCCTAATTTGTTACAGATGGCTGGGGTCTGTCTGGAGACAATACCCCACCTCTTAAAGGTGCATGGAGTTATGGAGTTTGTCTGGAGACAACAAGCCACCTGCTATAGATGCATGTTTAAAAAATGCCTATTGACCACAAATGCAAAAACATCTAAAGGCAAATTAAACACACTCATAAGTGCAATGGACGTTTACATGCACTTTTACTTGATATGCGTTAAAGAGCATTGATTCTAGTTATTATCTTCTAGGAGGTGCTAGTTAAATGTTAAGTAGAATCTGATTGGTTGCTGTGGGCAACATATCTTCTAAAACTCACTTCTAAAAACTCTCACTTCAGTAAATGTACCCCTTATTATGAATTTGAGGATATGTTAGAAATTCAATTTGATTGGGCATCTCTTTTATAATAATTTGTTCATATACAGCTGATTAATGGGGAGATTTATCAACTATTCTAAATAGGACTTGGAGGCTTTCCCACAGCAACCAATAAGATCCTAGCTATCATTTATCTAGTACATTCTAAATAATGACAGCTACAATCTGATAGGTTGCTATGGGTAACACTTCCATTCATCCTCTTGAGAAGGTTTGATAAATCTGCCCCTAGTAAAGCAGTACACTGAGAGAACAAGCAATGTGATTCCTCTCCACTGAGCATCTAACATCCCCAGTACTATAGATGTTATTACATTTTTAAATATGTTTGAATATACGTATTGCAGGATAGTATTTCTCAAGAATAAGGACACATATTTGCATGCAAATTCTAAAATGTAAATGTTCTATGTGGACATTTCTCATGCCCTGGTGAATTCATTATGCGCTGCAGGGTATTTTATTTTACTTACGGCGTATCCAGGAGATCCTGTTGGGCCCTCGATCTGTGTGCCCTGTAATAGTCATAAAACCATTTCAATATAAGGTACATTTATCTATGCAGTCATATTGCCTCTGCTGCACCTCTGCTCACCGGTTCTATTATTGCTGGCTCTCCTTTCTCTCCCTTTAGGCTCTGACCTTCCTAGAATGGAAACAGAAGTTAAAGAGGACAAGGCAAATAACACATGACAATCTATAAATGTATATATGCAGTGATGGTCTTATACAGGGGAGCTTGGGGTTGAATGGCTGAAGTGCACATTGTATTTTGGTGCATGATTTGTAACAGAGAGATGGAGTTGATTCCTTGGCTTATCTGACTGTCTTCTTTGGAAAGAGAGAGATCAATGTTGTGCTTGCCCGATCTAAAAATAACCAAACGCTGCACGTACAGTATAAGTTAGAACATTGCTCTGATGAGATAGTGAAACTTCTATGCACACTGTAAATCGGTTTCATGATTTTTAAAGGATGTCAACAGCCAAAAGTTACCAACATCCTTGTACTCCCAGCTAGCAGAATGGTGCATATGTCAGGTATTGCAGTTTAGGATTAGTCGCAGTTATCCAGCCAGGAATAGGGTCCTAGCTCTGTGGCAACAACAATGGTTGAGATGCTATCAACACCAGGGGGTAAATTTACTAACATGGGAGTTCTATTAAGAAGTGATGTTGCCCATAGCAACCAATCAGATTCCAGGTATTATCTTCAAGAAGGTGCTAGATAAATGAGAAGTAGAATCTGATTGGTTGCTAATACTATGGGCAGCATCACTTCTTAAATAGAACTCCCATCTTAGTAAATTTACTCCCAGGAATCTACCACAGTGTTATTATACTTTTCTTATCTGTTGTTGGGGCAGAGAGAAGATTGGATGCAGCTCTGGATGGGTACTTGTAGATTTTTGCCATGAGCCCACATAATTCTGCTACCTGGGAGGATGGGCAGTGGTGACTGAAAACATTGTGAGTGACCATACCCTCTAAGGATGTCTACTGAAATAAAATATTAGTTACTGTATATAATTATCATCACATCTAGTATTATTAAAATTAAAGATTCTGCTTATAGTATTTTTATTGGCTGCCCTGGCAGCATGGACGACCAATTGCAATACAGTAAGAAAGGCTGTGTGCCAATCAGTGCGCAGCAATAATGATTGCATCATCACATTGCACGATTTGCAGGGTCATCTAAACTGTAACTCTTTTTAACTTCATGATTAGAGATCGGTGGAATTTATGAAAACTTTTTTGGAATCAAGTCTTGCGGTAGAACTGTGCAGATGTGCCACGTTCTATGGATACAGCCTTTGAGTTCTGCTCTTGTATTGCCATGCCATTGACTGGCATTCAGCACTGTGTTTATAAATTAGCCTTTGGCTTTGGCAGAATGTATAGTCCATGAACAGAGCTGGGACAGCGACTGACAACCGGGTTTGCTGTGTGGTGAGGTTGGTGTCATACTGAGGAAATTGATGCATCACACAAGCGAAATGTGCAAACAAAATAGACAAAACAGCTTCCTGATCTGTAATAATCGCATAGTATGAAAACATGTTATTTCACTGATTAAACAATTATGTATATATAAAATATATATTGGTGGATCCAAAAAAATGGCTATTTTTTACCCCAGTCGATTTAAATAGTAAGGTACTGTATTAAGAAATAAAAGGTGATATATGGAAGGGATAGGCAATTTTTTGTAATTAGACCCCAATAATAATTGGCCAAAAATAATAAAAACACATTTTTACTTCAGATTCTGCCTCTTTGGTGTCCACTTCTCCACGCTCTACAGGGCCATATCTCTCCCGCCTCTCCTCATCATCCTCATCATCGTACTCCTTCAAGTCATAGTCCCCTTCTTTTCTGTCATCTTCTTCCTCGGGTACATACTCTTCGATCAACTCCTGTGTAGGGCAGTGATTGAACTGTTATAACTGTGTGTGTATGTAATATATATGTGTATGGAGGCTGGGCTGTGTTACGTACCACATAGTCTGTGGCATTGCTGCTAACATTCACTGTTGACACTGTGATGTCTTCTTCAGGGGATGGTGTGTAGTAGTAGTCTGGGAAGTCATATTCTGAGTAAAGTGGGTCGTCTGTAGGACGTGCCTTTCTTTCCTTGGTGATATAATGAACATAGTAAGTTAGTATTATTAAATAAGGGACAGTGAAGGCTGAGCAATTTCCTGAAGGAGCACTGAGGGCATCTCAAGGGTAACTCTTGTAAAAATTATTATACATGGGAACTGGCCACAACAGCTAATGGGATATAGAAACTAGCTAGTCTTAATGATATGAGCCCCCAAAAATAAAATTTGCACTTAGACTGTATTATTATTATCAATCCAGCGTACTCTTGAAAACCGGGCATATACCCAGCTCCTAGGCAATGTTTTTCTTTCCGGTGAGGAGTTTTGTTAATATGCAAGCGAAGGGTTACCAGAGAAGAACCCTAATGATCCCTCTCCATAAAACAGCAAACACATGGTCTATAGACTGCAATGGCCAATACTATCGACAGATGGTGCTAGCTAATCTGGACAAGATCTAAAAAGCCAACATTTTCTGGGCCTAGTAAAAAGGGGCCAGATACACTGAGAATAAGGCGGACTGAGATCTGCATTGTTATTTAGAAGGTGATCTTTGATATCTCCTACATTAGGATATTCTTAACTAACGCTGATATCTAAATCATGTGGAAACAGATGTAAGGTGAAAGGTGCTTGATTAAATAACTTAATCACCCTGTCCAGATGGGAATATGAAAAATGGCCCATGCTTCCTGACAAGATCCTATATCCTAATGATCCTGCCCAGATGGAAATATGAGAAATGAGCCATGCTTCTTGCCAGATCATATAAAGTACCTGTCCAGATGGTCATATGAGAAATGGCCCATGATTCCTGCCCAGATCCTATAACCTATTGGTCCTGCCTAGGTGAACATATGAGAAATGTTCCATGCTTTCTGCCCAAATCTTAGAATCTAATGACCCTTCCCATATGGACATATAAGAAATGTCTCATGCTTTGAAAATTCAGTATTATTTTTTTGGAATGCCACATACTGTGACATCATTAGGCCAGTTTAGTTGAAGATTACCAAATTGTGCTGACAATATGAGTGCTGCCAGGGCTAACTCTATATTCTACTACAAGCACTACTATAAATATGTTCCAACCATCCACTAGACTTTTAGCTAGAACCAGAGCAGAGCAATCTCAGTGCTTGGAGACAATAATAGAATTTTTAAAGTTGATTTAGTTCATACTCTCCCATGTCTCTGTCCACTCTGCTGGAGAAACTAGATCCTATAATCAATGACCGGTACTTGTAACCCCATTGTAGATGGAATAGCTCCCATAGCTCTCTCCCATCATCATCAACGTGTCACTGTGAGAGGTGAGAACTGTGATTTCAGCCAGTCCACCGGATTCCATTCACTTTAAAGCTCGGTCATATGATGATTAATTGAATGTTACTAAGATTATTTTCTTTCTATTTCGAACTTGTCATTACTTCAGTGGAAAATGTGCACCAGCCTGTTACTATCAAGTTTCCCAGAGAGTCCATACTGAGATGCCCTTGGTTATTTCCTTGCTGAAATGGCTCAGCCCATAGTACAAGTTACAGACACATCAATGGATGAGTGGTGAGATGAGATGGATTTTGGCGGATGACATGGGAATTCTCATGCTTCTTTACAGTAGTTAGTGCCAGTATGGGAATGTGGAAAACAGATGTCAAGCATTTTGAAAAAAAGCAGTGTTATAAGTCTCATTTGGCAAAAGCTGTGAAAACAAAATCACTGATTGGTCAGTTCCATCCAGATACCCCAGATTAACCCTCAAAGATGACCCACTGTACGAATCGTGAGAGAAAAGAGGCTGCACCTTGATCAGTGATAATTTTGGCTTATTTTAGCCCAACTAAATTACAGAAATCGTTGTCCTTCATCTTGCACTGAAGAGCTTTAAAAAGGACACATAAGGATTGATTTGCAAGTTCCCTCTACAGTTAATAAAGAATAATTTTGTGGGTGGTGTGCACTCTATTGCTCTGTGTACACAATGTATTAGAAATAAATATTAGCTACATACAGTAATTTCTCTATGTTTCCTGTATTTCTTAATGTTTTTCTACACAAGGCTCCCAAGTGCCATTATTGACCATCAAAACCATGTGTCTGCCATGCATGAGAATACTCACTTGAGTGTTCTCATGCCGGGTATTTAAAGCCACATTACTGTTACAGTTATCACATATTGTAGCTAGCACTTTTTCTGTTGTAAACTACAAGGGTTTTAGAAGGTCCCTGGCAATTTTTCATACCATAGATTGCACCATAGGGTACGTTACTTCCTATAAGACCAAACAACAGTATGATGATGTCACCACTGTAATATTATAACAGATGAAGTCACAGATTATAACGTCATAATTAAAAAAAAAACAACAACTGGTATAACCACCGTCTGATATCAGGATGTTTCAGTGGATGAAGTTAGTATTGGATGAGGTGAAATGGAGAATATACTGATGATGTCATAGTGTTAATGATTAATAAAAGCCGTGGTCATATCGCCCATTCAGGACACCTGAACGGACTGTAGCAGCAGGCTCCAAACACTGACAAGCATACCAGGGGTACGGTCACCATAAGGAGAGAGACCGTCTCTGTAACGGATGAGGTAGTAAATCCTTGTGTTGGGCTAATGACAGTACTGGGCATTGGCTGTGTCTGCTCAGCTACAGATTTTTTCTTCTTCTTTTTGCCCTTTCTATCCTTCTTTTTACCTTTCCTGCCCTTTTTTCCAGGGGCAGATTCCTGGACACTCTGTGGGGCCAAGAGAAGCATCAGCGAGAGCAATGAAGAAACCACTTGTAAGAGAAAGAGAGTTATACACCAAATTATATATCCTGCAAGCAGAGTACTGTGAAGGAGAGGACAGCCAATCAACCAACCATGGGAGCTGTAGCAAAAAGTAAAGAAAAGTTATACAAAGCTTACATTCTGACTTCCTGGCTGCACCCTCCCGGAGTGGGTTTGTACAGCCAAGAGGGTGGTGCTGGTGGAATGGCGTCATTGGTGTATTATCGTGGCTTCGCTATACATGGTCAAAATGAATTGCATGATAAAGCTGCCCAGGACTTCCACTTCACTCGGGAAGTAGGAAGGGACGGATAGTGGGGTACTGATCCTGGGGGACTTCCCTATACTTACCCAGAGTCTTGAGAAACCAGCAAAGTTTTGGTAGTCTCACGAATAATCCAGGAGACTAGGCAAGTATGATACAAAGTGCTTATTGAGCAATAGGCAGAGTTATAGGAAAAGTCTATAAAACAGTAATTCAAGGAAAGATTAGTAGTAGTTATGTGGAGTAAAAGATGAATTATAGGGAGGTTATATGAAGTAATAGGAGGAGTTATAGGAAGAGGTTATATGGAGTAATAGGAGGAGTATAGTTAGAGGTTATATGGAGTAATAGGATATATAGTGAGAGGTTATATGGAGTAATAGGAGGAGATATAGGGAGAGGTTATATGGAGTAAAAGGAGGATATATAGGGAGAGGTTATATTGGGTAATATGAGGAGCTATAGTTAGAGGTTATATGGAGTAATAGGAGGAGATATAGGGAGAGGTTATGTGGAGTAATGGGAGGTGGTATAGGGAGAGGTTATATGGAGTAATAGGAGGAGCTATAGTTAGAGGTTATATGGAGTAATAGGAGGAGATATAGGAAGAGGTTATATGGAGTAATAGGAAGAGGTATAGGGAGAGGTTATATGATAGTAACATGATGAGTTATAGGGAGAGGTTTTATGGAGTATTAGGAGGTTACCTGTCTCCCAGCGTTGGGAAAATGACAGGCGTCTAGACATAGACGCCTGTCATTTAACTCACGCCGGAATAAATCAGTCGGGAAGCCGGCTGTCGGGATCACGTCAACCGGTTTCCCAATTGCATACCGGTATAGGGAGGGGTTACATGGAATAATAGGAGGAGGTATAGGGAGAGGTTATATGGAGTAATAGGAGGAGATATAGGAAGAGGTTATATGGAGTAATAGGAGGAGATATAGGGAGAGGTTATATTGAGTAATAGGAGGAGAAATAGGAAGAGGTTATATGGAGTAATAGGAGATATAGGGAGAGGTTATATGGAGTAATAGGAGGAGATATAGGGAGAGGTTATATGGAGTAATAGGAGGAGATATAGAGAGAGGTTATATGGAGTAATAGGAGGAGATATAGGGAGAGGTTATATGGAGTAATAGGAGGAGGTATAGGAAGAGGTTATATGGAGTAATAGGAGGAGTTATAGGGAGAGGTTATATGGAGTAATAGGAGAAGATAAAGGGATAGGTTATATGGAGAAATAGGATGAGTTATAGAGAGACTATATGGAGTAATAGGAGGAGGTATAGGGAGAGGTTATATTGAGTAATAGGATGTGTTATAGAGAGACTAGGTGGAGTAAAAGGAGGAGCTATAGGGAGGGGTTACATGGAGTAATAGGAGGAGTTATAGGAAGAAGTTATATGGAGTAATAGGAGAAGATATAGGTAGAAGTTATATGGAGTAATAGGAGGGTATGTAAGGAGAGTTTATATGGAGTAAAATGAGATCTAGGGAGAGGTTATATGGAGTAACAGGAGGTGATATAGGAGAGGTTATATGAAGTAATAGTATGAGTTATAGAGAGACTATATGGAGTAATAGGAGGAGTTATAGGGAGAGGTTATATGGAGTAATAGGAGAAGATAAAGGGAGAGGTTATATGGAGAAATAGGATGAGTTATAGAGAGACTATATGGAGTAATAGGAGGAGGTATAGGGAGAGGTTATTGGAGTAATAGTAGGAGTTATAGGGAGAGGTTATATGGAGTAATAGGAGATATACGGTAGGGATGGGATATATGGACTAATAGGAGGAGATATAGGAAGAGGGTATATGGAGTAATAGAATGAGATATAGGAAGAGGTTATATGAAGTAATAGTAGGAGATATAAGAAAAGGTTATGTGGAGTAAAAGGAGGAGATCTTAGGAGAGGTTATATGGAGCAATAAGGGGAGATACAGTATAGTGAGATGTTATATGGAGTAATAGGAAGAGATATAGGGAGAGCTTATGTAGAGTAATATGATGAGATATATTGAGAGGTTATATGGAGTGATAAGAGGATATATTGGGTTATATGGAGTAATATAAGAGGAGATGTAGAATTAGGTCATTGGTGTAATATTAAGAGCTATAGGGAGAGGTTATATTGAGTATTAGGAAAAGTTATAGGGAGAGGTCATTTGGAGTATTAGATGTTATCTGGAGAGTATATATTGAGTATTAGGAGGAGCTATGGTAATATGATTTAAGCTTTCGGGTATATTTTATCAAAGTTAAATTTAGATTTTTGTGTGATCTTCCAATCGATTTTGCATTTGCAGATTTACTAAAGGAAAATTAGAATGAAATTGAACATAAATCCGAATCCCAGTCAAATTTAAATATCGGCAAAACATCGGTATGTCTACACAGACCAACATAGAAACATCTTATTTACTAATAGGCTATTTTAGCATGAGCAGGTGTGAATTATGCATGCACAGATCAGTGAGATCCATGTATGCTTCTTTGTGTAAAATTGTGGCAAAGTGTTACATTTTATAATTTCATGAAAAAATTATGTGGGGCCCTCCCCTAAAAGGACAACCTGCACTGGACTTTTCTGTGCCCATCCTGGTTGTGAAAATACGAGGGACAAAAGACAGGGGTCCCCCGTATTTTACACAACCAGCACCAAACTCTTTCTAGTGGGGGTGTAATGCCACAACCGTGGTAACCTTTCACCGGGTCCCCGGCCAAAGCATTATACCTGACCTCTAGTCTGTCCTGGCTAGGGATTCCTGGGGAGGTGGGGACCCTCCCAATAAAGAGGTTCCCCCTCTCCAGGGCACCCCAGGCCTGTGCTGATAGTTCAGGGCTATCCCCGGCACCCATGGCCGGTGGGTGCTGGGTTTATTGTGCATAAAAATTGAATAAATAACATTGGCCCTCATTCAGAGCCGTGCGCTCTGAGCAGAGCGCACGGCTCTGAATGAGGGCCGCCCTCCATAAAAATGGAGCGTCCTCCTGGACGCTCGTATAGCTGTGGGTCACCACCCACAGCCTATACGAGCGTGCAGTTTGATGGTCGCGATGGTCGTGACCATCGTGACCATCGAAACTGCGAGCCGGAGCCTGCGGTTGAGGTTTTCAACCGCAAGCCCCGGAGTGATTTTGGCTCTATCAGAGCCAAAATCACTCCCACTGACATCACTAGTGATGTCAGTGGGCCGGCTTCTGATGGGAGGCGTTCCCGTGGGAACGCCCCGTCAGCGAGGCACGCCCTTGGCACGCCCACCAAAGGGGGCGTGCTGTCAATCAACATCGACAGCACGCCCCCTTTGATCAGACACAACGAGTGAAGGAAAGTCCTTCGCTCGTCGCGTCTGGCGCATGCGCACGACAGAGCTCCCGCCGTCGTGCGCATGCGCAGAGCACAACATCGACCCACTTGCGAGCGGACAGCCGCTTGCGAGTGGGTCTGAATCAGGCCCTTTGTCTTTTACAGGAGAATTGCACACAATTATATGATTTTGGGGATTGGATATTCGACTTCGAGTTCGATTTGTGTTCCAAATCGAACAAGAAATCAATAGTCAAAATCAAAGGAAATCGAATTAGATTTCAAATTGAATACAAAATCCATTATTAGTAAATTAAGGATTTATTGAGTGATTCTGAAGTTCGATTTGATTAGATTTTAAACAACCATAAAATCAAATTCAAAATCGATCATTAGTAAATATACCCCTTAGAATTGATCATAATAAACGAAGCTGAGAAGCTTTGCAAGTTGCTTATGCAGCACTGAGAGCAGGGGACAGGAAGCATTGGATGTGTCAGCATCTCTGGCCAAGGATTGGCCTTGCCTGTTTCCTGGCACAGGGGACTCCCCAGTGGATGTTTAGTTGCTCGTTAAGCTAGAGTGAGGGAAAGCTCTTGCCCTGTGGCAGATACCCAGCAGGTGCAGAGACGGAGAGTGTGACCGATCCCCCTGGCTGGTATCCAAATGTTCTTAGAGTGAAGGGCGAGAAACTGCGTTCCCAGCATATAATGAAACATCTATTGCAGCAATTATTCTGCAGCTCCTTTCTACATTATATTAATATTTTATATTATTTAATATGTGGCATATTATTCAGTTATTTTTCGAGGATTACTGCTAGCATGCATTTTACTAGCAAGCGGAACACCTGCCAATTATAGCAAAGATAGAAGGCAAATCAGATCACAGAGATCAATGCATAAGAACCAGGGACAGAGAAGGAACACTGGTAACCTGTATTATCACAATATCTATTGCCGCATAGTGAGAAGCATCCAGGCGGCACTTACTGACATGGGTAAAGCACACATCTATACCATCATCGGGCCATTCATCCAATATCGAGAGACCGGCCGTTGGATTGTATAGGTGTGTACGCTGTCCCGATGCAGGAGCGTTAGCCGATAAACGGCTTTTAACGCTCCTGCAACGGTTGGGATCGGGAGGTTGCATCTTATGTACTGTTTAATATTTATCGCTTCGACCTCCCGATCCCATAGAAGCCCGTACACACATTGTTATGTCTGCACAGTGTGTATGCTGCTGACTGGGGTCACACTGGGGACAGAGGGCCTGATTCAGAGTTGGGAATAGAGAGAGATCTTGGTGAAACCATGCTGCACTGCAGGTGGGGCAGATTTAAAATGTGCAGAGAGATTTAGATTTGGGAGGGAGGTGTCCAAACTGACATCTAAATTGTAGAGTAATAATAAAGCTGTGCAGTATTTGTGGGCTACATGTAAAAGCAGCCAGTATTTACCCTACATGCAAAAAAAAAATTATGTATTTACACCCCTTGCATTGCAACATGGTTTGTCCAGGTACACAGTTAAGTGCTATCTCTCTCTCTATTCCCAACTCTGAATCAGGCCCAGACTGAAAGGCTGATCGAGACAGTTTTGCCCGATCAGCCTGCAATCGAAAAAGTGTGTACCCAGCTTTAGGCTGTTAATTGAGACAACTGCACAATCCCACCAGAAATCTGGAATAAAAACCAGACACTAAGGGCCTGATTCAGATTTGGGAACAGAGTTAAGCTGGGTACACACTGACAGATATATTGACCGATCAATTGATATGAGATAGATAGATAGATAAATAGATAGATAAATAGATAGATATGAGATAGATACTGTAGATAGATAGATATGAGATATATAGATAGAAATATAGATAGATAGATAGATAGATAGATAGATAGATAGATAGATATGAGATAGATAGATATGAGATAGACAGATAGATAGATAGATAGATAGATAGGAGATAGATACTGTAGATAGATAGATATGAGATATATAGATGGATAGAAATCTAGGATATATATGAGATAGAAAGATAGATAGATAGATAGATAGATATGGAGGGCCGGATTAAGGTCTGTGGGGGCACCTGGGCAATAAACATGTGGGGGCCTCTATTAAATGTGGATGAACTGGGAGTATGCACAATGGGGACCTCATGCACAGCCCACAGTAGTGTTACCCCTCATGCAGTGCCCCCAGGAGTGGTTCCCCTTTTGCAGTGACCCCTATGCAATACCCCTATTAGTAGTGCCCCCAATAGTCATGCCCCCTGTAGCCATGTCCCCAGTAGTAATGCCCCATGTAGTCATGTCCCCAGTAGTAATGCCCCCTGTTGTAGTGCCACAGTAGTAATGCACCCTGTATAAATGCCCCCAGTAGTAATGCCCCTAGTGTGCCCAATAGTAATGCTTCCTGTAGTCGTGTCCCAGTAGTAATGCCCCGAGTAGTAATGTCTCCTGAGTAATGCTCCCAGTAGTAGTGCCCCCAATAGTAATGCCCCCACGTAGTCATGCCCCCTGTGGTAGTGCCCCCAATTTTAGTGACCCAGTAGTAATGCCCCCTCTAGTAGTGCCCCCTGTATAAATGCCCCCAGTAGTAAATGCCCCATGAGTATTGCCCCCAGTAGTAGTGCCCCCTGTATAAATGCCACCAGTAGTAATTTCCCCTGAGTATTGCCCCCAGAAGTAAAGCCGCTTGCAGAAAAATCTCTCCCATAGTGCACTGCGGGATGTCTCTCCCATAGTGCACTGCAGGAGCCAGACTGCTGATGCGGGGAGGGAGCCGGGCGCCCGCTGGTTACAAAATCGGGTGCCCATCAAATAGAGACTCCTTGCGGGGCCAGGCTGAGGTGGGTTCCGTCTCCTCCGGCTCACTTTAACCCCGATGGGTGTGGTGGCCCTTTACGTGTGGGGGCCCAGGAACGACAGCCACTGTCGGCCCCCCGTTAATCCGGCCCTGTAGATATGAGATAGATAGAGATAGATATGAGATAGATAGATAGATAGATAGATAGATAGATAGATAATGGACCTCATTCAGACCCGGTCGCAAGCGCTGAGTGCTCGCAACCGGGTCGATGTTTAGGCCCTGTGCACGCGCAGCGGCCGCACTGCGCATGCGCAAGCCCCGGAGCGAGCGTGAAATTCTCTTGCTCCGCAGCTCACTACAAAAGGGCCGGCTGTCGATGTTGATCGACAACTCGACCTGTTTTGTAGGCATGGCGGGGGGTGGTTTCACAAACGGAGGTGTTCCTTAAGGAATGCCTGCCAATTTGTGGGCGGCCACACTGACATCAGCAGTGATGTCAGTGGGGAGCTTCCTGCTCGATCAGAGCAGGAAGCTCCCTGGGGCTTGCGGTTGCCGAGACCCAACCTTAGGGTCTCGTCGCAAGCCCCGATGGTCGCGATGGTCTTGACCATCGCGACCATCAACCTGGTCGGTCGCTAAAGCTGTGGGTGGTAACCCACAGCTTAGCTAGCGACCAGGAGGCCGCACTTGAAAAGTCAAGCGGCCGCCCTCATTCAGAGCGAGCGCTCGCTTCTTGTGACCGCCTCTGAATGAGGGCCAATGTGTAGTGAAAGTACAATAATCTTGTGTGTAACCTATCCCTGAATGTATGTGTGTATATAAAGCAATTATTCCCTTCATATATTATTTCATTCACGGTGTACGATCTCCTAGCACACTTTCCATGCTGCTGAGCTGTGAGACAGAGGGTCTGTTCCCCAGAGTCCCGATGACACATCTCCCAGGCCTAGTTTCCTCATTGCCTCCCAGCAGTACATGCCAGTGTCCTGACTCAGACGTGTGTGAATGAAATACAGCGAGACCCAGCCCTGTAGCCCAGCTGTTACTATTCCAGCTGGGGCGGCCTGGACATCCCATCTGCTTAATGAAAATCCTGGCTCAGTAATCAGGAGCTACTCCTGCCAAAAACCTTTCCATTTCACGCCTACTTGGGTTGGTGGGAACAGAAACGTCCTAGCTGTTTATCCAGTCGTGTGTAGGTTGGTGACTTATAGATAATCTATTGCCAAACAATTGTCTATTCCCAAACTTTTTCACTTAACTTTTGATTTTCCAAATGAACCAATGTTTCTATTCACTTACATGCCAAGTAAATATTGCTGTAGTATTCAGGATATATATATATATAATTTCACAGTGCAATATTTTTGCTGAGCATGTGATTGATCAGGTCGCTACTATTGGAGATTAGATTGTGCCCAGGGTGAACCTGCTGGTGATGTGTTGAGGCGTGTCCCGTCCTTGGTACTCTTACCTGGTCAGGGAACTGGGGGTCCTGAGCTTGTACAGCGTAGATCAGAGCACCGTCACAGCTAGGCATGTAAGTGGTACAATAATTATAGGCAGCTTTGGGGTCATCCACGATCAGCAGCTGTTGGATGTCACCCTACAAAAAGAATGCAGAGAATGCATGTATGAAATAAATGCTCTGAGTCTGGGAGTGTAACCAGCGCACAATAGATACAATGCAGTAGAACAAATATAGGAGCAATAACAACTTAGGTCCAACACAAAATTAAGGTCACCCATTGTTTACATCTTATATTATGCTAATTCACTCACTTAACTACTAACTAGAAATAACCACACGGAAACCTATGTGGAATTAAAAGACGAAATGTATTGATCAATTTGTAACTAGAAAGATGATGGCAGTAAAAAAGCAGTGCTCCAAGGCCACAGCCCGGCAAATATATTTGACTAAATAATAAGAGGCGGATCCCCGCCCGGCACAAACTCGCCTGAGGTAGAACCATTCTCCCTCGACCCCTCCCTAAGATGATGGCCCGGTTCCCCTCTAAGGGGAATGACCAACTCGCCGCTATCAAAAGGAAAATGCTACCCAGGTACTCTTATGCTATAATAGGCCGCCTAGGAGCACTGCTTCCCGCCAGGCTACACCTCCACCTGTTGGAAGGAAAACATGAAAATTGCACAGTCCAACAACATTAAGGGATCTATTTACTAAGCAGTGTTAGGAGACAGAGTGAAAAGTGATAAGGTGCCAGCCAATCAGCTCCCAACTGTCATTTTTCAAACACAGCCTGTGAGATGACAGTTGGGAGCTGATTGGCTGGCACCTTATCACTTTTCACTTCTCCTAACACTGCTTAGTAACTAGACCCCTAAAAGAATTGCATACATAACAGCTTAGACAGGTGGGTGGGTGGGGTTCCAAAACTGGAAAAGAGGAAGATGGCTCCTCTTCCAGACTATTAATAATGAATAGCAGGGACCTTGCCCCATATTACTGCCATAGGCTACTATTTTGATGGACACAATCCTAGCTACGCCCCCTCCTCTCCTTTAACCCCTGGTGAACTAGCAATATTCCATCACTAACAAGGTGCTTATCTTTCCTCAAGCTTATTCAAGTA
This sequence comes from Taudactylus pleione, assembly GCA_031769625.1. Lineage (NCBI taxonomy): Eukaryota > Metazoa > Chordata > Amphibia > Anura > Myobatrachidae > Taudactylus > Taudactylus pleione. The sequence goes on from JAUIMM010000247.1 coordinate 3,411,736, forward strand.
TTCGGATCTATAAAACATACAAAGAAATCACAGTTGCACATTTTATGCATTGATTTGTTTTGACTAATCAGTACCCTTCCTCCAATGTGAGAACAGGTCTATTCGGGGAAACAAAGTAAGGGTCTGATTCAGCAAGGATCGCAGTTGCTTATATGCACAAAATCGTCCAATTGTTGTGTACAGCGCATACGTATGCATCGCAGTGTGTGAACCAGCCTCTGCAATTGGGACAGCGATTGCAGAGGCTATGCAGACCCATCTCAGAGTGATTGACAGGAGGTGCTGTTTGTGGGTAGTGATGGGGGGGGTGGTCAGCTGAACGCAGGCGTGCCAGTGCGTTGGGACGGCGTGGCATGGGCGTGCATAAATTAGCCACTGCGATAGCAGACGTAGATTGAGGTCTCATAGCGTGCGCTGAAGTAAGCAAATCCTGAGTAAGGTCTGACCTGCCTTAACTGTGCATATGCTTCCGATGTTACCGATTGTTTTGCTGTATTGTCAAAGTATACGGATGTGAGTAAGAGGAAGTGGGCATCATTATGTTAGGCTGCGATCGCAATGTGAATGCAAATATTTACATATCCTCGCTGATATTAGCAACTGTGTTGCGTGCGTATAAGCATAATAGCGATCCTTGCTGAATCAGGCCCTAACTCTGTAGCTGATCTCTGCTTGTTGCCATATTGTTATGAAGGTAATAAAGTGCAGAGTGATAAAGTACTAACCAATCAGCTCCTGTTAGTTTACAGGCTGTGTTTGAAAAATTACTATTAGGAGCTGATTGGTTGGTACTTTATCAGTCTCCACTTTATCACTCTCCAAGGCTTAGTGCATCTCCCCCTTAATGACTTATATTATATTAGAAGTTCCCAAACTCTCCATGCTCGAGTCCCGATGGTTAAATCAAATTAACTAAGGTACTGATTAAGTCACCTGTGCTCAAGCATGGATATCCTTACAATTTGTACTGTAAAGCAGAGTTTGAGAACCTCTGACTTACATGAATAAATAATCTGCACAGTCAGTAGTTATGCATGCTACAGCTGTTGTACGGTTAATATTTATTGCGTGTGCATTTCCGTTATTAAGTCATTTTTGCTGCACCTCACCAGCCAGTTTCAGAGAAGCGCTGTTGGCAATTTCCTTGATATTACAGATGTGTCTACGTTACATACACCTATCCCGGCGGTTCCCAAACTTTTTAGAATCAAACACACAAAAGCCCTAGAGTATCAGCATTTTTTCCACGGCACTCCTGGCCAAAAGTTTCTTATTGAGAAATTCACCAAACATGAAATGAAGTAAATTGTGCTTATATGTCACTGTTAGGGTCAGTTATGTGGTGGGGGACAGGGCTGCGCTGCTTTTTTCCATATATTGTTTGATTGGCAGCCATTAGCACTGGTTTTGCCTATCACACTGACTAAAAAAATAATTTTATTTGGTACTGGACCACCAACTTGAGGCACCCCTGCAAGTGCCCTGAGGCACCCAAAAATGCCACGGCACCCAGGTTGGGAACCACTGACATCCTAAAATTGCGCCAAATAGTCCCGTTTGGTGTGCCACAGACTTGTGACTAAGCCACTCCAGACATCTCGTGGTAGGGTCTCAGCTCTCGCAAGCCCAAGTGGACTCTCTGCTCTAATAGAGCAGGGAGTCCACTACTGACTTCACTAGTAATGTCAGCATAGCTGCCCACAAACGCCAGGCGTTCCTAAGGGAACACCAGCGTTTGTGCAGCCACCCCCCCTCCCCGCCTACAAAATGGGGTGATCTGTCAATCAACATCGACAGCCGCCCCGTCTTGTAGCGAGACCCGTAGCGACGGAGCAGTTGTCGCTGGACTGGTCCGGCGCATGCCGGTGGCAGCGCATGCACAGTGGGGGACCATCGACCCACTTGCGAGCGGGTCTGAATCAGGTCCTTAGTACAATTTTTTTACTCTGATTTAAGAGGCTTTGGGCCTGATTCAGACCCGCTCGCAAGCGGGTCGTTGGTTGCCTCTGTGCACGCGCAGCGGTCGCAATGTGCGTGCGCAAGGCCCGGAGCGAGAGAGAAAATCTCTTGCTCCGTGGCTCACTACAAAAGGGGCGGCTGTCGATGTTGATCGACAGCTCGCCCCGTTTTGTAGGCGTGGGGGGGGTGGCTTCACAAACGGAGGCGTTCCCAAGCGAATGCCTGCCGTTTGTGGGCGGCCCCACTGACATCACCAGTGATGTCAGTGAGAGAGCTTCCGGCTCTATTAGAGCCACGAGACCCTACCACAAGGGTCTCGTCACAAGCCCGATGGTCGCGATGGTCTTGACCATCGTGACCATCATCCTGGCCTCTTGCAATAGCTGTGGGTGGTCACCCACAGCTATGCGAGCGGCTAGATGGCCGCACTAAAAAAAAAAACGCCCATATTCAGAGCGAGCGCTCTTTCAGAGTGTCCATCTCTGAATCAGGGCCTTTGTTCATTGTTTAATATCCTTTCCTTCTCCAGTATATATCATGCAGGTACTAGTCACTTATTCAGGCTCTTTAATTTATCTGTAGAAAACAAGTATCATCCTATTAGGGATTGTGTATTTCAGTTTATTAACCTTGTTGCACTATGAGGCCAATCTAATTAGGTGCGAAGGGGGCAAATTACCGGCATTTCTATGCTGTTCCAACAGTAAAGTCATGGCAATTCTCCCCCCTCGCGGCCTGATCTCACTCTGGACTCGCACATTATTGCTAGAAATGTCAGCAGCATACAGCCACACTTACTCGTGTGTGTGAGGATTCCGCACCTAATTGGATTGACCCAGAGGCATCACCGTGACATCGGGTGCGCACTCTGCGTGCTTAAGGTGTACCCGACTGAAAAGGGGGCATGACCTAAATAAAGGGGCGTGGTCTCACAAGGAATCCCGATAACATCACTCCGGAGGCAGTCCAGCATCAACGGAGACTGGGCAGTCTGCTCTGTCGGCACCCGGCTCCTGTCACTGCAGAGGAGCCGGCATTTAGGTGTCACTCCCTCCGAGGGTGACACCCGGGTGCAGCCCGCACCCCCATCATGATGCCACTGGATTGAGCCCTATGTATCCAAGTATATATTTTTTCCATTCCCACTGTTAGTGCTTCTACAGTACTTCAATAATCCTCATTGGATAACTTTCTTTTCATGTTATTATATTGTAGCTTATTCACCGTTTCTATTATTAAAGCAAATTTCATGTATGGTGCGCTGGATAATAGCAGTGGTGCTGTCATTTTTTCTTTTTTGTATATATTTGTGCTGTATATTAGAACTTGGGGTTGTACCTAAGTAAAATTAAAGGATAAGATCCAAAATATGAAATAACTGGGTTAGGAATTAGAAATATAATAATCGATTAGTGCGGGATAAACCCCCTCTTGTTTGTGTGTTTAGAGTGTGCACCTGCAATGTCTTTTTCCTGCATGGTACTACAAGTCTCAGCATGGTAGCAGCTCTTATTATATTTAAAATTAGGATGTCCAGCAATACCCCCCATCTTTTCCATAAGCCATATATAGGACAAAAACTCATGTTTCTAAACATCTGTTTTGTTTATAAAAATATGCATTCGTTATTAGGAATCAAAAACATTTCACATTCTCCTCTAAAGTTGGGTACACACCATAATACGATAGATCATCCCGGCGCCATATGGAACTATATATCGTACTATACGTATACATTGTATAGTGACACGTGTACTTCTGATCCATCATTCCTGGATGTTGTCTATTGCATTGTAATATATATCCACAGAAAAGTATAATATGTAGCCACAGAAAAGCGTAAAGGCGGGTATCCTATCCACTAGAAGATCTGAAAACGACTGCACGATTATGACATTGTAATCGTTCAGTCGTTTGTCAGTCGTGTGATGAGCCTGCACTGAATGACTAGTCGTTCAGTGCAGGTTCATCAATCATCTGGAAACATGCTAAACCTGACGATATCAGGTTGACCAGCATGTTGGAAAGATGATAGATGTCTAAACGACCAGCGGGCATGCGCATCGCTGGTCGTTTTAGACACTTTTGCAAATGATTGAACGATCAAACGATTGTTATCGTTCATAAAAATCGCTAAGTGTATACCCCCCTTAATACATAGCCACAGAAAAGTATAATATATAGCCACAGAAAAGCGTAATACATAGCCACAGAAAGTATAATATATAGCCACAGAAAAGTGTAATATATAGCCACATAAAAGTATAATATAGAGCCACAGAAAAATGTAATATATAGCCACAGAAAAGTATAATATATAGCCACAGAAAAGCATAATTTATAGCCACAGAAAAGCATAATATATAGCCACAGAAAAGTATAATATATAGCCACAGAAAAGTATAATATATAGCCACAGAAAAGTGTAATATATAGCCAGAGAAAAGTCTAATATATAGCCACAGAAAAGTGTAATATATAGCCACAGAAAAGTATAATATATAGCCACAGAAAAGTGTAATATATAGCCACAGAAAAGTATAATATATAGCCACAGAAAAGCATAATATATAGAGCCACAGAAAAGCGTAATATATAGCCATGGAAAAGCATAATATATAGCCACAGAAAAGTGTAAAATATATCCATAGAAAAGTGTAATATATAGCCACAGAAAAGCGTAATATATAGCCACAGAAAATTATAATATATAGCCACAGAAAAGCATAATATATAGCCACAGAAAAGTGTAACATATAGCCACAGAAAAGCGTAATATATAGCCACAGAAAAGTATGATATATAGCCACAGAAAAGTGTAATATATAGCCACAGAAAAGCATAATATATAGCCACAGAAAAGTGTAATATATAGCCACAGAAAAGTGTAATGTATAGCCACAGAAAAGTGTAATATATAGCCACAGAAAAGCGTAATATATAGCCACAGAAAAGTATAATATATAGCCACAGAAAAGCATAATATATAGCCACAGAAAAGTGTAATATATAGCCACAGAAAAGTGTAATGTATAGCCACAGAAAAGTGTAATATATAGCCCAGAAAACCAAAATATATAGCCAAAAAAAGTGTCATATATAGCCGCAGAAAAGTATAATATATAGCCCAGAAAAGCAAAATATATAGCCATAATAAAGTGTCATATATAGCCACAGAAAAGTGTAATATATAGCCACAGAACAGTATAATATATAGCCCAGAAAAGCAAAATATATAGCCATATAAAAGTGTCATATATAGCCTCAGAAAAGTGTAATATATAGCCCAGAAAAGCAAAATATATAGCCATAAAAAAGTGTCATATATAGCCACAGAAAAGCCACACTTGATCACCTGGTAGTAATGTAGATTTCCCCAGTGTACAAGCCTCTTTGTCCCTGTCTGCATGTGCTCACAATTCTGTGAACAAATGTAATATTGCTAATGTGTGTACTGTATAACCAGGGCCGGCTCTACCATTACGCGGAAGCGCCACAGCCCGAAATACTCAGTGACAGTGAGTCACCTCCATCACTCGGTTGTTGCTAGATCCTATGTGGCTAAAGGACCTCTGTGACGTATCAACCACGTGACCGCTGCAGGAGGCTGAACCGCTCCTGCGTTACCATCCACGAGGGCATAGAGGGGGAATAAATATTTGTAGCGAGCACAGCGAGCCACCGTGCCCGAAGCGTGGCGAGCGTAGCGAGCCCGCGAGGGGATACTTTTGGTCCCCCGTAAGCATCCCCGCCCCTCCCTCTTTCATGCCGGGTCACGTGGGTGTGACGTCACAGGTCCCCTGCAGCCCTCTAATTTAGTCATAACCGTAGTGCTAACGAGACCGGGGCACCAACTGCAGTGCAACAGGAAGCGGTTTTCACACAAGGACTGCATACAGTGCATACAGTGACTGGGTAAGCTGCACTCCACAACCGATTGAGGTCTCTCTCTCTGCCATCTCCCTATTAATTTCCTCCTGTCTCTCTCTCATCTCCCCTTATTCCTCCTCCTCTCACTCTTCCATCTCCCCCATTTTCTCTCCTTCTCCCCTATTTACTCCTCCTCCTCCTCCCTCCTTGTTATCCCATTCCTATGCTCTCTCCCGGCTCCCCCTATTCCTAGGGGTAGATTTACTAAAGTACAGGTTTTTAGAAGTGGAAAAGTTACCCACAGCAACCAATCAGATTCTACTTAACATTTATCTAGCACCTCTAGAAGATAATAACTAGAATCTGATTGGTTGCTATAGGCAAATCTCCACTTCTAAAAACTCTGCCTTTAGTAAATATACTCTCTCTCCCATCTCCCCCTTTTCTGTCTCTCTCTCTCTCTCTCTCATCTCCTCTATTCCTTTAATTATGTGTCTATTTTAATGGACCTGACAGAATAAATGGAGCTGGACAGAGGATGTGGGAATGCCTCCATAGGCATAAAAGGTTTAATCCATCTAAGGATGGAGTAAACCAAAAGGGACCAAACTCTACGCTTTTTAATTGACATTAACGGGGACTGCAGTGGTAGCCTTTTGTAGTGCAATAGGCTATTAGTACATAGCGGAGAAACATAAAATTATGCAGAAACTATAGTTTTTGCACAATTTTATGAAAAACTATCTTAATAAATAGACCTCATATTGCTTTAACTTTATCTGTATAGAATAATGTTTATTCCACTAAAAGCAGGGTTGCCTACCCTCCCGATTTGGCCGGGAGCCTCCCGATAATCGGGTGCAGCTCCCAGACCCCCGGAAAGGCAGGCAAGCCTCCTGGCGGCCGGCGATCCCCCCGCCCCCCTCCTCAATTTACTGTTAACCCCCGCTGCGAGGGCAGCCAGTGATGCGATTCGCGCTGAAAGGAGAGAGTGCAGTTCCTGCAGCGTATTGTTACAGGCGATGAAACATAGGTGCTTCATGTGACACTGGAGATGAAAGCAAGCATCCATGACATGGAAACACGCATTGTCTCCACCTTCGAAGAGATTAAAAAAAAATCCACCAGAAAATAAGTTATGGCGACTGTTTTGGGACCACAAGGACGTGCTTCTTGTTGACTTCCTCACCAAAGGAGATACTGTGAATGCTGTCCGCTATTGAGACACATTGGGCCAGTTGCGGGGGGCAATTTGGACCATTGAAGAAGCACCTGGTGGAAGGCGATTCGCAACCGATGGTGAAGTTCAGCAAGCCGTCATGTCCTGGCTTTAGGTGCTTGACACTGATTTTTTTCTATGCTGGGATAAATGCCTTGGTGTACAGTTGGAACAAATGCTTAGACAAGTACGAGGACTATGTGGAAAATTAATCTGTACCAATGCCGTACTATTGATTATACGTACAATATATGTGCGAATTATTATTCGGATTTTATTGAACCACCCTTGTATAACCGTTCACCAAAAAATTGGGCTCCGGCAGGCCCTGAGTATAACACTGACTGTATTCTTAAAAGAGTTACAGCCCTGCCGGTGATCCTTTTTGTAATAAATAATTCAGATATATTTGCTAGGCTGTGAAAATACTCACCCACAGCACAGTACTGGGGCTAGGATATAGAATGGTGGGGTTCCTGATAAAAGCTGGGAGTTGTGACGCTCACTAACAGTTATTTTGGGTGAATAGACTGGATGTATCCACATATCGGGACTGGTGTCATTAATGTATTATGTGTAAGTGGAAGGGTGTAAATATAACAGTGCTATTAACATACTAACACCAGCGGAGAGTGGCATGCCACCTAATGCATTTATGACAGGTGGGCTGGGTGCTCATGGTGTATGTACAGTACAGGGCCCAGATTAATCCATTACAACACAGCACTTTGATAGGTGCATATCCAGAGGCCCTCCAACTGATACACTGGTTACATCTCATCCCCATTGGCTGAAACCATTGTGAAGGACAAACAAGTAGGGTACTGATATACTTAGCACTTTGTTGTTGCTATAAAAACATTCTAATAGTATATAATAGAACCAGGAGGGTAATAGAAGCACTGAACAAAAGTTCACAGCTCAAGGCCCCAGTCTTACCAACAGACAATTGACTTCATCACAATCTGCCCAGCCTCCCCTCCTCAGCCCCAGCCACCCAGTACACCACCAGCTCCAATTACTACCATAATGCTCATCTATTCAGCACCAGTTACCCCATCTCACCACCAGCCCCAATTACTACCATCAGCCTAATCTATTCAGCACCAGTTACCTACCTCACCACCATCCCTAATTATTACCACCATGCTTGGTCTTCAGCACCAGTTGCCCCATCTCACCCCCATACCCAATTGATACCACCAAGCTCTCTCTTCAGCACCAGTTGCCCATCTCACCACCAGCCCCAATTGATACCACCAGCCCCTCTGCTTCAGAGGTTGACTCAGTTGTAGTAGCGGCTGTTACTTTTGTCACAGCTGCTACTGCATCTTTATGTTAATGCCGTGGCAGATGGGTGTCCTATGGAGATGCCCACGGCCGCTCCGTAAATCCACTGATGTGCGTACAAAGAAGCACAATTGGCAGACCATACGCCGCACCATCAAAAATTGCACCTACCAATAGCAGGAGCAGAATGTCTAAGGGACCATGGTGGCTGATGACAGTGGAACTGCTTCTTTAGATGAAGCAGCTGACACTGATATGCCCCCACCTGTTAGCCACCACAAATGGTTACCATCTAGAAGCGCCCAATCAATATTGCATGGATCACAATGCAATTTCCATCTGTGTCCCCTGGTGGTAACCATCAAGGACACTTGCGCAGTGTATCTCGGACAAATGCACAGAGGGAAAATATCGGATGCTTGCCCGATGCTTTCATTGCGTTCAATTCAAAATCAGCCCCAATGTGTTAATGAACCAATGGTGAAATAAAACCTCAAAATAGCATATTAAACATTGAAATTAGGGGTGAGCGGGTCCGGATTTCTGAAATCCGAACCCCTCCGAGCCCCCCCGGTCCGAGGCCGATCCGAGTCAGGCTCGACTTTTCCCGCCTGACTCAGATCTGAAATCGAGGCAAAACGTCATCATCCCGCTTTCCGGGTCTCGCGGGTTTTGGATCCTATATAAGGTACCCGCGTCGGCGCCATTTTCTCACTCGGCTGTGGACAGTGAAGAGGGAAGGTGGGAGTTAGGGCTGGCTGGGCTGTGTAGTGTAGTGTAGTGTTGTAGTGTAGTGTAGTGTAGTGTAGTGTAGTGCAGTGTAGTGTTGTGCTGTGCTGTGCTGCGCTGTGCTGCTGTTGTCCATAGGGGCTGTGTCCACTACTTCAAAGTCCATAGGGGCTGGCTGGACTGTGTTGTGCAGTCAGTTGTCCATAGGGGCTGTGTCCACTCCAAAGTCCTGTGCAGTGTCCCAGTCCTAAAGGGATGCTGTAGTGTTGTCCAGGGGGTGCTCTGTCCGTCAGAGGTGCTCCCTCCAAGTGCTAAAAAAAAAAATATTTTTTCTGTGTTTGTGAATTGTGTGCACTGTGGCTGCACGTGCATCAACAAAGGAGCAGCGCCAAGCGTGCGCCTGTGTCCCATAAGTAAAAGGCCGGCTGTAACCCCCAAAGGGCACTCAAAACAAAATAAAAATATATATTTTTTTGTGTTTGTGAATTGTGTGCGCAGTAGCCGCACGTGCATCAACAAAGTAGTGCCAAGCGTGCGCCTGTGTCATAAGTAAAGGGCCGGCTGGCTTGACCGTTAAAGGGTGCTGTAACCCCCAAAGTACACTCCAAACAAAATAAAAAAATATTTTCTGTGTTTGTGAATTGTGTGCGCAGTAGCCGCACGTGCATCAACAAAGTAGTGCCAAGCGTGCGCCTGTGTCATAAGTAAAGGGCCGGCTGGCTTGACCGTTAAAGGGTGCTGTAACCCCCAAAGTACACTCAAGACAAAATAAAAAAATATTTTCTGTGTTTGTGAATTGTGTGCACAGTAGCCGCACGTGCATCAACAAAGTAGAGCCAAGCGTGCGCCTGTGTCATAAATAAAGGGCCGGCTGGATTGACCGATAAAGGGTGCTGTAACCCCCAAAGGGCACTCCAAACAAAATAAAAAAATATATTTTTTTGTGTTTGTGAATTGTGTGCGCAGTAGCCGCACGTGCATCAACAAAGTAGTGCCAAGTGTGCGCCTGTGTAATAAGTAAAGGGCCGGCTGGCTTGACCGTTAAAGGGTGCTGTAACCCCCGAAGTACACTCCAAACAAAATAAAAAAATATTTTCTGTGTTTGTGAATTGAGTGCGCAGTAGCCGCACGTGCATCAACAAAGTAGTGCCAAGCATGCGCCTGTGTCCCATAAATAAAGGGCCGGCTGGATTGACCGCTAAAGGGTCCTGTAACCCCCAAAGGGCACTCCAAACAAAATAAAAAAATATATTTTTTTGTGTTTGTGAATTGTGTGCGCAGTAGCCGCACGTGCATCAACAAAGTAGTGCCAAGTGTGCTCCTGTGTCCCATAAATAAAGGGCCGGCTGGATTGACCGCTAAAGGGTGCTGTATCCCCCAAAGGGCACTCCAAACAAAATAAAAAAATATATTTTTTTGTGTTTGTGAATTGTGTGCGCAGTAGCCGCACGTGCATCAACAAAGTAGTGCCAAGTGTGCGCCTGTGTAATAAGTAAAGGGCCGGCTGGCTTGACCGTTAAAGGGTGCTGTAACCCCCAAAGTACACTCCAAACAAAATAAAAAAATATTTTCTGTGTTTGTGAATTGAGTGCGCAGTAGCCGCACGTGCATCAACAAAGTAGTGCCAAGCATGCGCCTGTGTCCCATAAATAAAGGGCCGGCTGGATTGACCGCTAAAGGGTCCTGTAACCCCCAAAGGGCACTCCAAACAAAATAAAAAAATATATTTTTTTGTGTTTGTGAATTGTGTGCGCAGTAGCCGCACGTGCATCAACAAAGTAGTGCCAAGTGTGCGCCTGTGTCCCATAAATAAAGGGCCGGCTGGATTGACCGCTAAAGGGTGCTGTATCCCCCAAAGGGCACTCCAAACAAAATAAAAAAAAAATTTCTGTGTTTGTGAATTGTGTGCACTGTGGCTGCACGTGCATCAACAAAGGAGCAGCGCCAAGCGTGTGCCTGTGTCCCATATGTAAAGAGCCGGCTGGCTCATTTCTTAAAGGGTGGTGTAACCCACAAAGTGCACTACTCTCCAGCAAAAATAAAAAAATATTTTCTGCGTTTGTGTGCGCCTTAGCCGCACGTATATATCAATATAACATAAATGGATGACCAAACTTTCTCAGATAAAAATAAAATAGTGAAAGATCAAGAACCACTTCCTCCTAGTGCTGTTGCTGCTGCTGGGAGTTGTTCATCATCCCAGAGAGGAAGTAGGAACACCACTAATTTTACTAAACAATTGACCCTCCAACAGTCCCTAGCGAGGAGGATGAAGTACGACAGCAGTCATCCTGAAGCAAAACGTATAACTGAGGCCTTGACTGCTATGTTGGTGTTAGACGTGCCTCCGGTATCCACCATTAGTGCAGTGGGATTTAGACAATTGATGGAGGTAGTGTGTCCCCGGTTCCAAATCCCGTCTAGATTCCACCTGCATCCTCAAAGCAGCAGCGACAAGCGTGCGTCTGTCTGTTAAAGGGTGGTGTAACCCTCAAAGTGCGCTCCACAAACAATAAAAAAATTCTTCTTTTTTTTCTGTCTTTGTGAATTGTGTGGGCTGTAGCCACACCTGCATCCTCAAAGCAGCAGTGACAAGCGTGCATCTGTCTGTTAAAGGGTGGTGTAACCCTCAAAGTGCGCTCCACAAACAATAAAAAATTCTTTTTTTTCTGTCTTTGTGAATTGTGTGCACTGTAGCTGCACGTGCATCAACAAAGGAGCAGCGCCAAGCGTGCGCCGGTGTCCCATAAGTCTGTTAAAGGTTGGTGTAACCCCCAAAGTGCTCCAAAAAATAAAAAACATTTTTTTTTCTGTGTTTGTGACTTGTGTGCGATGTAGCCGCACGTGCATCAACACAGTAGCAGCGCCAAGCGTGCGCCTGTGTCATAAGTCAAGGGCCGGTTTGGACATCTGGTCCGGACTGAAGGACGTGCCAACAATTTCTGACAAGTCTACTGTCACTGCATATGATACTGTCATCAAAGCAGCAGCGACAAGCGTGTGTCTGTCTGTTAAAGGGTGGTGTTACCCCCAAAGTGCACTCCAACAAAATAAAATAATCTTCTTTTTTTCTGTGTTTGTGTGTGAAATTAATGCGCAGTAGCCGCACCTGCATCCTCAAAGCAGCAGCGACAAGCATGCATCTGTCTGTTAAAGGGTGGTGTAACCCTCAAAGTGCGCTCCACAAACAATAAAAAAATTCTTCTTTTTTTTTCTGTCTTTGTGAAATTTGTGGGCTGTAGCCGCACCTGCATCCTTAAAGCAGCAGCGACAAGCATGCGTCTGTCTGTTAAAGGGTGGTGTAACCCTCAAAGTGCGCTCCACAAACAATAAAAAAATTCTTTTTTTTTTCTGTCTTTGTGAAATGTGTGGGCTGTAGCCGCACCTGCATCCTTAAAGCAGCAGCGACAAGCGTGCGTCTGTCTGTTAAAGGGTGGTGTAACCCTCAAAGTGCGCTCCACAAAAAATAAAAAATTCCTTTTTTCTGTCTTTGTGAAATGTGTGGGCTGTAGCCGCACCTGCATCCTCAAAGCAGCAGCGACAAGCGTGCGTCTGTCTGTTAAAGGATTACATCGGTGACAGCATCCAAGTAGGCATGTCAGACAGTCCGTACCTGTACTGGCAGGAAAAAGAGGCAATTTGGAGGTCCCTGTACAAACTGGCTCTATTTTACCTGAGTTGCCCCCCTCCAGTGTGTACTCCGAAAGAGGGTTTAGTGCAGCCGGGAACCTTGTCAGCGAAAGGCGTAGGAGGTTGCTTCCACAAACTGTGGAGAAGATGATGTTCATAAAATGAATTATCAACTCTTCCAGGGAGACCAGCCTCCAGAATGTACAGAGGGACCTGTGGTTGTGGATTCCAGCGAGGAAGAATTAATACTCTGTGAGGATGAGGATGTACACAACACTGAAGAGGGTGAGGAATCGGTGGATGAGGATGACATCTTGCCTCCGTAGAGCCAGTTTGTGCAGGGACAGATTAATTGCCAGCTTGTTTTGTGGGGGCCCAAACAAACCAATCATTTCAGCCACAGTCGTGTGGCAGACCCTGGCGCTGAAATGTTTGGTTTGTTAAAGTGTGCATGTCCTGTTTATACAACATAAGGGTGGGTGGGAGGGCCCAAGGACAATTCCATCTTGCATCTCTTTTTTTTCTTTGAATTATGTACTGTTTGGGGCCTAGTTTTTCAAACTGCCATCCTGTCTGCCACTGCAGTGTCACTCCTAGATGGACCACGTGTTTGTGCCGCCCACTCGTGTCGCTTAGCATAGTCATCCAGCTACCTCGGTGCAACCTTTTGGACATAAAAACACTATTGTGAGGTGTGAGGTGTTCAGAATAGACTGGAAATGTGTGGAAATTAAGGTTTTTGAGGTTAATAATAGCATAGGAGCAGAAAAACACACAAATTCTGTGATTTTAGCTGTTTTTATGCTTTTTTTAAAAAAAATACAGATCCAAAACACAAAACCCAGAACCCAAAACACGGAAGGGTGGTTTTGGCAAAACCAATCCAGATCCAAAACACGAAGAAAGATCCAGATCCAAAACCAAAACACAAAACACGAAAAGTGGCCGGTGCACACCCTTAATTGAAATACAATAATCGGCAACAGACAAAACATGAGAAATAAAGAAGTGAGTTGATTTTTAGAAGTAAAATCATGTTAAACTGGAATTATAAACAACTATTTTAGGGGCCTATTCGTCATTACTTAAAACTCGATGGAAATACTTAGGTTTAGAACTGGCATGGAGTTCTACCTAATTACCGAAGGAATTCATCATTCCTCCTCTCCATAACTATCTATTCCGAAAAGCAGTAAGTTTTGTGATGACAGCTTTTTGGGAAATAGATACTTTTCCTTGCCTATACATACCTTACCGCAGCTGTAAACAGTGCTGCGCAATGCGCCGTTACATCCGTAACTCTGCCTACAGCTGAGGTAATTCTGCCCCCCCCCAACCTCCGCTCACCTCCCCCCCTGTCCCCCACTTACTTGGCCACTGCAGCCGCCTCAGGCTCCATCTGCTGTGCTGACACGTGTTCTCCCGGCATAACACAGTAAAGTTTAGAAAAAAGAAAAAAATATATATTATTTTCTAAACTTTATTGTGTTCTGCCGGGAGAACACAGTGTCAGCACAGCAGACGGAGCCTAGGAAGGGACCAGAGTGCCAGAGGGAGCAGAGGAGAACCTGCCCAGCTGACACGAGGTAAATGTCACCCGCTGAACGCCACGTCAGAGTGGCGGACAGTAACACCATCAAATTCTGAAAATACATATTTTTCGGAATTTGATGAATAGCAGAATTTCCATATCTCCATAGAGTGTGGAAATTAACGCAAGCGGATTTACCAGGAGATACCAGTGATATCTCCTTTGTTAAGTGTCTTCATGAATACTAAAATAACGGTAATTAAGGAAAATGTCCTTAAAAACGTTATTTTAGTGTTGATGAATAGGCCCCTTAGTCTCATAAATGCTTTTTACTATATTTTAAAATGGCACCACTTTCAACACATTTTGATAGGCTGAGGTCATAAAGTCAACTTTTTAAAATATTCTTATGGAGCATACACATGGTCAGATTTGTCAGATGAACGATTGAACGATTTTTGACTGCATTAAAATTAATGGACTCGTCCAAGTCTGACTGCAAACACATCAGATGTCAGATATCGTTATCTGACCATCGGGAACGCGCATTGGGCCTGATTCAGAGCCGAACGCTCTGACCAGAGCGCTCGCTCTGAATCAGGGCCCTCCTACCTGTTTTTGGAGCGGCCTCATGGACGCTCGCATAGCTGTGGGTTACCACCCACAGCTATAGCGAGCGTCCATGATGATGGTCGCGATGGTCAAGACCATCGCGACCATCGGGCTTGCGACGAGACCCCGCGGTAGGGTCTTGCTGCCGCAAGCCCAGGAGTGATTTTGGCTCTATCAGAGCCAAAATCACTCCCACTGACATCACTACTGATGTCAGTGGGGCCGGCCCCAGACGGTAGGCATTCCCATGGGAACGCCTCCATCTGGCAGCCATGCCCCGGCACGCCCACCAAAGGGGACGTGCTGTCACTCACCATTGACAGCACGCCTCCTTTGGTGCGAGACCCCGAGCGACGTATTCCTCGTCGCTCGCCGGGTCTCGCGCATGCGCACAACGGAGCTCCCTCCGTCGTGCGCATGCACATTCGGGCACCATCGACCCGCTTGCGAGCGTCCTTCACTCGCGAGCAGGTCTAAATTAGGCCCATTGCTCATCGTCCAGGCATGTCAGATATGTCAGATTTTCCTTCAGATATGAACGATTGAACGATTTTTAAAATCGTTATCGTTCAGATCTGAAGAAAAATCTGACCATGTGTATGCACCATTACTCTGGAAGAGTTCCTGGAGGGGGGATGCATGTGATCATTCTGGGGGCGGAGTCAAGTGGGTTGCATCAAGGTGAGGGGGCAGGATTAAGCTGGCAAGATTCATTGAGAATCACATCATCACCTCTCTCATCTCACCCATTTCACTAGAAAATCCGTGGGGGGGAGGGGTGGGTTCGGGATTAGTACCTACTCTCCCCTGAGAACATTCAGGAGTTCTCCAGACAGTAGACAAGTATGGCACAAGTAGCTGCATTGTGCTCGTGTAACTTTTAGCAATACATGCATATTGACGAGGAAGCAACACTGATATTATATTTACAGATGAGTCTCTTGTCACCCCCCCTCCCCCATGCTTATCCTCTATGATTTCCAGGTCTTGCTATTCCTGCTTGCTGTTCCCATACAGCACAGCTGCAGCTGACAAATAGCATTGATTCGCCGTGGGCATTAAATGAAATAAAAAAAAGGGTCTGAAAAATCGGAATGCATCCAGGGCTGGACTTCTGCCACAGGAACAAATGATACGGACTCATTAACCCCAATCCTAGCCAGAGAGGTCCACATGTCATTAATCAGCTTTGTTCTTTCACTTGTGGCAGCGCCAATCACAGATACGGGAGGAAAGTGACAAGTGCCATCTGTTATTAAAGGTTGAGATATGGTAGAAATAAGTAATTATTATCTTATTTACATAATAATGGAACTTAGATTTTTTATGTCCTAGTCAATAACTGCTCTTTGGCCTCCACCTGTCTTGCATCTCTATGACGAGCCTGTATGCAAACTATTGTCCAATAGGCTTCAAGCTTAATAACAAAGATAAATTAATATTTACTTTATTGGCTGCCAATATCTTCCTAAAAGAGGAACACAGTAACCAAAGTAACCAAGAATGCTACATTTAAGATCGGCAAGTGGAAAACAGTCATTGCCCTGCCTAGACCAGCCTGTAACCATCCTCTGGGTGATTACAGCCCTTTCTCCTGGGTAAATGTTCAATATTCAGCAAGGGAAGGATTGCCAAAAGGGCCAGTTCTCGGAGAAGAAAAGGAAAGTTGTTACTGTATTTTGAGGAACCAGTCTATGGCCACAATGGGCTGGAGTTCCTGGCGTTCATGCACCAGCTGATAGTGAAATTCCCTCCTGCCTGACTGGATTAGTGTGTTCTGTGGTGCAGGCCTCACTCAATACATTTCCATCAGGAGAGTAATTGGTACTGGTTGGAGGATTACAGATCCCCTTGGACTGAACACTGCAAAGCTGCAGCAGGTTAGCTAGCAAAAGCCCTAAGAAGACACGGCCAGGATTTTGCAAAGTGAAGCCACAAAGAACTGCTAAATACTCTATATTGGATTATAATGGAATCTGCAGAAATTTTTGAATCTTCCAATATTTACACTCTTTCCTTTTTGTGTCTTTAAGCGTACTCTTTATACTAGTGTATTTTTTATTTATATGGAAACTACAGTGCTTAGCCATGTGAGAGCAACATCATGGTCTTAATTTCTGGGTCAGAGGCATAGTTAGTCAGCTGTGAGTACCTTGACAAAGCACCCTATGTGGTGTGAAACGCGTTGGTTTGGAGCGGGACCAGACAGGAGGGCACTAGCTGGAGCTAGCAAGACATGAGCACCATCTATCGGTGGGCGTCTGACGTCATCGGGAGGCGACTCATCTGAGAAACGCTTCCACAGATCGCCAGCAGCCACTTCAATAGGAGGAGGTGAACACAGCCCCAAGTAGGGTAAGCTTAGGGATAGCTGTTGCCACACATCGCGGACCCCTAACCAAGCAGACTGCTCACACCCTTCCCGAGCCCCGAGCTCTGCTCCCCACTTTTTTATAAAAAGGCTATAAACACAAAACGCAGTATTAAAATTACAGTGACGTTTTTATGGTATATGCTTCAACTGTTTTATATAGATATTTCAAACATTTTATTATTTGTATGTATTTTATTTAACCTCTTTTTATTCCTTTTACCTTCTTTTTAACCCTTCACCTATCTACCTCCCTATAGAGCTCAATTACATTTGAACCACTAATGGCTATAAGATTTGTTCCCATTTTTGATACATAAAGCACATTTCTATGACTTTCATTTTAGTCCCAACTTTCATGCGAGCTTTAATTATTTCAACTTGGTAGCTGTAAGCAATTGTTTCCCAAAGATGAAATTCCTTGTTACACCTGACTCAATGTACCAGCAATCCTTTCTGTGGTTATCTGTAACACTCAGGACTAACTCATCTTTGCCATTGCATTTCTTGCTTCGCATAGGAGTCACTTTGTGACCTATCTTGTGATAGTTGTTGCACTTGAAATTGAATTTTCAAAATGTTTCATTTTTTGTGAGTAATGCATTATTTTCAGCACTGAGCTCACATGAAAAGCGTACTTGGAACTGCAATAACTTTGCTCATTCTGTGTCTGTTGTTAGTTTTGCTGTGTTTGCTTCAAATGCCCCAACTAGGAAGCCAAACTCTGGCATCAAGTTCTGTAGCGATCTCTTCATTATCTACTTGCACTTCAACAGACATTAATTGCTAAGAAGCAGACATCATTCTCTCAATGTAATCACTCATACTGCTACATAACCTGGTGTTGTAAAATACATGTCTCAAATGAATTCTTCCCATGAGA
The DNA here is from genome assembly GCA_031769625.1 of Taudactylus pleione. Taxonomy (NCBI): domain Eukaryota; kingdom Metazoa; phylum Chordata; class Amphibia; order Anura; family Myobatrachidae; genus Taudactylus; species Taudactylus pleione. The sequence continues at coordinate 3,429,830 of JAUIMM010000247.1, forward strand.
CCTCCATCTTGATACGCTGCCTGCAGTGCTATCCACGTGTCCCGAACATCCCAGTTGCTTAACCAGTGGGATTGTTTTTTGGAGGACAAATGATCTGCAGCTGTAATCATTGTGATACACACTGGTTCTGGATGGGGTGGAGCGGGGTGTCACCAGCTTGTGAGTGTATGCAGCTAGCGGGTAGCAGTGCAGGATTCTGAAATAGCAGTAAAGGCAGGGTTATGTCTCTCTAGAGTGTAGCAGGAGCACTCCTCCCAATGTGGCCCTCTTATACAGTGACAAGATTGTGCCGCACATGCATGGTATTAACATTGGTGGCCATCTTGGAACAGAAAATGAAGCCTCCCTGAAGGAACAAAATTGAGTCTGCGCAGAAGCTCACTTCATTATCAACAGTGCTAAATACATATATTTCTACACTTAGCTGATTGTTTCCAGTTCTTGGATCAGCTAGAAATTGCACCCAGCCTGTGTATTTGTGTCTCTTTACGTCTATATGTGTATTATTCACCACAGGGTATTGTCCATAAAGACACTTTGTGAGTGCCTGTGGGTAATGTGAGTACCTGATGGTAATGTGAGTACCTGTGGGTAGCTGTGAGAACATATGAGTACCTGTGTGGAACGTTGATTTCTACCCCAAGTCTGGTTGGGATGAGAATCACCACAAGCCCACACCTCAGAGGTGCAAGTTTTTCTTGGCTAGTAAATGGCATTGAAACAAGTTGCCCTTAAATCACCTAAAATCACGCAAGTTTGTTATTTTTGTCCCACAGCTAGATGTGAGTGAAGCTGATTTTCAGTATAGTTAATTGGGAACATTTGTCACATCTGACAATGTTCTATCTTACTGGACAAAATTAAACTTAAAACATGAGATGTTGTTTACATCAGATTCGTATCCAAAGCAAAAGCTGCATCCGAGCCCAAACCAGAATAATTACATGGCATTGCTAATATACTATAATTGTCAGATAACATATTATGTAGAACTGTATATGCTTTATACCAGTGTTGGCTCTCCTACTGCTGTGGAACTACAAGTCCCAGCATAAAAATTATCTCAGTACCACACCTTCCAAAAGTCCAGATTTGTAAGGTTCAGTACTAACCTGAGGGAGCTATAACGCTGTTCTTACATCCAGGGCTTTGTCTTGATTGGCAGGATGTTGGGAGGTAGTGGACGCCACTTGTGTTTTTAAGGTTCTTACACACCGAGAACATGACCTAACCACACCCCATTTTTGTATACACCTCACCTCTTCTTGGGGCATATACACACAGCACTTGATGTAGATGTTGGAAGGAGTCTGACCTCTGACATGTGCTACTGCACATGAGCGACATCTCCACGCGTCTCTCCATCCATCTTTACTCCTCAGCGTCCATGAGGACAGGTCAAATCATGAAACTCTCACCACCTAAGAGTCTGCAGTGCCTCACTGTATGCCCGTATGTTCAGGGCTGGCCCGAGCCAACATTTTTTGATAAGCAGGAATAGATTTTGTTGCCCCTTCATCCTAGCTCACTCATCAACCCCCCATTGAGCCCCTCACAGCCCAGCACCCCTCATCACAGCCCCTCACCTCACCCCTCACCACAGCCCCAGTCATCACAACCCCACTCATCACAGCCCCTCTCACTCCCCTCATATCCCCTCATCACAGCCCCCATATCCCCCTCATCACAGTCCCTCCATCACAGGCCCCTCATATCCCCTCTTCGCAGCCCCTCAACATAGCCCCTCTCACTCCCCCTCTTCCCAGTCACCTCCATCACAGCCTCTACATTACAGCCCCCCTTCATCACAGCCCCTCATATCCCCTCTTCACAGTCCCTCAACATAGACCCACTCACTCCCCCTCATCCCAGTCACCTCCATCACAGTCACCTCCATTACCTCCATCACAGCCCCTCATATCACCCTCATCACAGCCCCCATATCCCCTCAACGTAACCCCTCTCACTCCCCCTCATCACAGTCACCTCCATCACAGCCCCTCCATTACAGCCCCACCCTACATCACAGCCCCTCCATCACAGCCCCTCCATTACAGCCCCTCCTTTACTGCCCCTCCATCACAGCAACCCTCCATTACAGTCCCACTCTATCACAGCCCCTCCATCACAGCACCCCTCCATCACAGCCCCTCCATTACAGTCCCACCCTCCATCACAGCCCCTCCATCACAGCCACCTCCATTACAGTCCCTCCATCACAGCACCCCTCCATCACAGCACCCCTCCATCACAGCACCCCTGAAACACAGCCACCTCCATTACAGTCCCCCTCTATCACAGCCCCTCCATCACAGCCCCTCCATCACAGCCCCTTACTCAGACTTACCTGCTGGCTCCAATAGCGGCAGCAGAGGACTGAAGGTGGGGAACAGATCTGGCAGGCTGGCAGTGACGTCAGCGGGTGCCCTCCTGAGCGCAGTGGCACACCAGTGCAGGCAGCTGTGTCACAGTGACACAGTCTGCCCGGAGGCACATGACCCGTCACCCGGCCCCACCCACTCCCGCATAGGTCTCAGTGCAGCCAGCACTGCTTGGATTGGATTACTAATGTGATGATCCGCGGCCAGCTGCTGGCCACGGATCATCACTTTGATAATCCGATTGCTTCATCGCTCTATAGATGAGAGGGGAGGAGAGCTGTCCCTCCTCCTCCAGCAGGGACTCGAGCCTCTGGCCGGGTGACTGCCACGGCACCCTCCACAGTCGGCCTCTCTACGCGGCCTCATACCCAGCGTATAGATCGGGTCGGCCCTGCGTACACCACCATTGTACATGAGACCACCAGTGCTACGATCAGACATGCCATTACTGCAAACACTCCAGGCGCACTATAAGCATACATGCCTACTCTCCCGGGATGGCCAGGAGTCTCCTGAAAATTGGGCGGGGCTCCCGGCCCCCTGGAAAAGTAGGCAAATCTCCCAGCTGCCGCCACCCACCTGCAACCACCCGCATTGCCCAGAACTCCCCACATTCCCCTTACATACACCCCTGCAGCAGGGGGGGGGGGAACGCCCCATCCCATGCTTCACAATGCCATTCATTTTGGCATTGTGAAGAGAGGCGGGGGCCACAATAACACAACTGCGCGGTCACACCCCGGCTCCGCCCCCAAAACCACGTAATTGCTATGCCCCTCACATTAGAAGCTTAGAAATAGACATTCAGCTCCCTCCCGGAAAGGGGGGAGCTGAATGTCGGTAAGTATGACTATAATGCCCAGCAATACCCGGAGCTCCAGGCTGCTACAAACAATATAACATACCTACATCTGTTACACCTGTGATATTCTCTGGGTTATATGCAATCTGTTGTTCTACTTGATGTAACAAATCTAAGTACTGGTTAAGCACACCATGGGTGGACTAATCACCACCAGCACCAACTACTGTGCTATACACTATCCGCCGGTGTACCGCGATCATGGCCGGTGCACTATCACACCAAGCAAAACCCTGAAGCAACATATTATACCTATCAATACACCTGTGATATTCCCCTGTGTCATATGCTACCTGTTGTTCTAATTGATGTAATAATTTGATTTGCAAAAATATGCTAATGCCATCTGGATTTGTATTGAGATGCCCACTAGTAGCTTCTCAAAATCCTCCACTAACGCACACAGATGCAGCATCGGTCACACACCAGTCGCAGCATCGATCTTCTGAGCAACCAGATGGTCATGGTCGGAAGTGAGCCATCGGAGCCTTAAGCACTGCATATGAATTTGCAGACTCAGGGCTTCATTCAGAGCCGCTTGTAAGCGGCCGCTCGTTCGTTCCGAGTGATGTTCGCACATCTGAGCATGTGTACGGATTGTAATACGCATGCACGAACCAGTCAGTGTGGCCGAAAATCGTGTGCTCCCTAAATAGCGAATGCCTGCTATTTTGAGTGACAGGATGAGGCGTTTGTGGGTGGTCACAGGGGAAGGTGCTTGAAAACGGGGAGTGGAGATCAGAACACAGGCATGCCTAAAGGTCAAAACGGGTGTTTTAAGGGTGTGCATAATTAATAAAGCAGCTCTCATCGACCACGTCACTTGGTTGTTTTATAGTCAGAACTACTCGCATGATTGCGGTAGGAAAAACCAACCAGAAAAATAGCGAGCAGTTCATACGCCGTTCGATGTACTCGATTAATCTAATAAATAGCGGAGATGACGTATGATGCGAGCGGCCAGGGGGCGTTTTTTTCAGAATTACGTCCGCATGTTTGGTTCGCTCGTTCAGACATAGAGGCGTGAACAAACCGCAAAGAGCGAACAGTTAATTTAAATAGCCGGCCCCTTTTTCTGAACGAGCGAGCGCAAATAGCGTCCGGTTCTGAATCAGACCCTCAGACACTTCCACAAAATGGTCATGACACTCAGATCAGCAAACATCGGCATTTCCTGCACCTCTGAATAGGGCCCTTAGTGCAGACAACCATAAAGCAGGATACAGGGAAAAGATTCAATGCACTTTGGGCCTGATTCACATTTGTACACTATGCCGGATATTCGCAAACGGAGTGATTCTTTGCCACTGCACAAGGGTCTGAGTCGCACTAATATGAGTCACGGTACATTACTGTAGTAGCACGCTGCAAGGCTTTGATCACAGTGTGATTGACAGGCTGGGTGCATTTGGGGGAGGCAACGGGGAGTTTCAACTAAAAATGCAGGCGCGTCTCGACTGTTTCGGGGGCCTGTCACATCCGGCATCTGCGATCCCACACGCAGTTATCATGGCTCCGTAGTCTAAGTTACGGCGGATATTCTGCGTGACCATAGACTTACTTGAGGAGTCGATGTTGGCCTAATCTGTGTCAGATGCCGCAGTTATGGACAGCTACGAAGGCTCTGGTGGGCGTCTCAGTACAAGTCCCAGCCGCTGTTGCATTAGCATATTTTCACACATCCACGGGTACGATAATCTCAGCTGCAGGAGAATTAGCGTACAGCGCCCACATTCCATTGTGATACAGGGTAGATGTACTAAGCCGTGGAGAGAGATAGAGTGGAGAGAGAGAAAGTACCAACCCATCAGCTCCTAACTGTCATTTTTCAAACAGTCTGTAAAATTACAGCTAGGAGCTGATGGGTTGGTACTTTATGTCTCTCCACTTTATCTCTTTCCATGGCTTAGTACATCTCCCTCACACACTTGCAAACAAATGAGTGTGTCTTTTATACACTGGTTTGTCCGTCCAAATAATGTGAATCTCCTTTATGTGTGACCATGTGAAAGAAATCTAGAGTAAGGTTCGCTGACTTAAAATCTCTCACGCCACTCCCTACATGCTGGCTCTGCTGCCTGACAATGGTGTGCAAGGAGTCATGCGTCAGATAGAGATTTCCTTTCCCCAGGTCATCCATTTAGGAGAAAGGAGCAGGGAGGGAGAGGAGAGAACGGATACTGTATTAGTAGTCGGTGACTAGTACTAGACTTCTCTCCCGCAGTGCAGAGTAGCTGTGCAGAGAAATCTGGCAGCAACAGAGGTAGCAGGACACAGGGAAACGAGCAAACAGTAAATCAAAGGGACATCTCTGAGTGCAGAATCAATTAGGAGAGAGATTTTTTCTGCTGTATATAAACTATATATGACATGTAACATGTTACTGTACATTGTTTGGGGATTCATGTATGAACCCTATTTCCCGTGTAGTTTGTCAGAGCTCAGATTTAGTGCTACTACTCCGGATCCTGCTGAGGATCCGGCAGCTGTGATAGTCAATTGCTGATGTATGGAAATAATGACAAGAGCTGTGTACAGTGGGCCTGATTCTGACCCGGTTGCAAGCTTTGTGCGCTCGCAACCGGGTTGATGGTGGGGCAGTGCGCATGCGCACGACGGAGTCGGCTCCGACGTGCACATGCACGAGACCCGGATAGCGATGGGCAATCCGTCACTCCGGGTCTTGTGCCAAAGGGGGCATGCTGTCGATGTTGAGTGACAGCACGCCCCCTTTGGTGGGCGGGCCGGGGGAGTGGCTGCCCAAACGGAGGCATTCCCATGTGAACGCCACCGTTTGGGGCCGGCCCCACTGACATCACAAGTGATGTCAGTGGGAGAGATTTCGGCTCTGTTAGAGCCGAAATCTCTCTGGGGCTTGCGGCAACGAGACCCTACCACAACGGTCTCGTCGCAAGCCCGATGGTCGCGATGGTCTTGATCATCGCAACCATCTTCCTGGCCTGGCATCGCAACTATCTTCCTGGCCTCTCGCAATAGCTGTGGGTGGTCACCCACAGCTATGCTAGCGGCCAGGAGGCCGATCAAAAAAGAAAATAGCCCGGCCCTGATTCAGAGCGAGCACTCTGTCAGAGCGTCCGGCTCTGAATCAGGGCCAGTGACTATAGGCCTGAGTCAGAGATGTATGCTATTGCTAACCCATCGTTAGGGGACACTTCCAATTGTTAGAGGACTGTGCATGTGCAGGATGATGAGTCCGTTCGCAGTGCCACTCGCAGTGGGAGGTAGAGCTGGGCCGTTCTTGGGCAGCGTCCCCAGAAGTGGGGAAGTCGTCCCCGGTTTCCGGTAGGGATGAGGCGAGGGTCTGTGTTGGTCAATGCAGATTTCCGCAAGCTGTCAGGACCTGGTCAGGCTGCAGTAAGCTTTAACTACCGCAGCCTGGCTAAAGGGGCGACCAATGGTCCCAATGGTTGCAATGTTGAACCCAAGCTGTGCCCTCGGTCGCAGTGCTGGGATCGCAGAAGCAGCAAGGAAGTGTCCATTTTAGATGGACGGAATTACACAGCCACTTGTGTGCAGCACTGCAATGCCATCCATCTCAGAATCAGGTAAAAGATACATCCACACAGCCAGACAACAAATATCAGCAAGTAGTTACCACTGATGATTAGATATTCTGCATTCTTGCCTATTATAAGCTATTATTGTAAACATTTGTTTCTGTCTGCCCTTTATTCCAAATGTTGAAAGCAGTTGGCCGATATTTGGACCGGTGACGCACAAGAAACAGGTTCTGCCTTGTTCTAAAATGTAAGCTCTGTGTTAAAATGAAACAGAAATTCTATATGCCCAAAAGAAGCCATTCATCTTTTTTGAAATGTGCTTTTCAGGTGGTAGTGGCTGAAAGGTGCATCGATAGCGGAACAAGCTCATTATATAGAATAGTTACAGTCCTGTAGTATAGTATTAGTATGGATAGTTAAAATTAAGGCCCTCATTCAGAGCCGGACGCTCTGAGCAGAGCGCTCGCTCTGAATGAGGGCCGTCCTCCATAAAAATGGAGCGTCCTCCTGGACGCTCGTATAGCTGTGGGTCACCACCCACAGCACATACGAGCATGCAGGATGATGGTCGCGATGGTCTTGACCATCGCGACCATCGCCAGTGCGACCAGAAGCCTGTGGTCGGGGTTTTCGACCACAAGCCCTGGAGTGATTTTGGCTCTATCAGAGCCAAAATCACTCCCACTGACATCACTAGTGATGTCAGTGGGGCCGGCTTCTGACGGTAGGCGTTCCCTTGGGAACGCCTCCGTCTGGCAGGCATGCCCCCGGCATGCCCACCAAAGGGGGCGTGCTGTCAATCAACATCGACAGCACGCCCACTTTGATCAGACACAACGTGCGAAGGAAAGTCCTTAGCTCGTCGCGTCTGGCGCATGCACATGACGGAGCTCCCTCCGTCGTGCGCATGCGCAGTGCACACCATCGACCCACTTGCGAGCGGACAGCCGCTTGCGAGTGGGTCTGAATGAGGCCCTAAATCCACTATTGGATGCAGATTTGTTTCTCTTTAATGAAAATGGAATACAGTGTGATTTGTTTAGTTTATTTTTTCCTTTATTTTTTAATTGCTTAATAAGTGCATAAAATGGGAGCAGTCTCTGGCCCTCATTCAGAGTCGATAGCAAGAAGCGATCGCTCACTCTGAATGAGGGCGGGCACTTCTTTTTTTGAAGTGCTGCCTCCAGGTCGCAAACTAAGCTGTTAGTTACCACCCACAGCTTAGCTTGCGATCAGGGTGATGGTCGCGATGGTGATGGGCTGGGTCTGGGCTCTCGTAAGCCCGAGGGAACTTCCTGCTCTGTTTGAGCAGGAAGTTCCCCGCTGACATCATCAATGATGTCAGTGGGGCCGCCCCCAAATGGCAAGCGTTCCGACTGGAACGCCTCCGTTTGGCCGGGCACGCCCCCCGGCCCGCCCAGCAAACGGGGCGAGCTGTCACTCAACATCGACGGCTCGCCCCATCTGCTACGAGACCCCTAGCGACGGAGTGCCTGTCGCTAGCCGGGTCTCGCGCATGTGCACGACGGAGCCAGCTCTGTCGTGCGCATGCTCTGTGGGTACAATCGACCCGGTTGCGAGCGCATCAGCACTTGCGACCGGGTCTGAATGAGACCCTCTATTTCTGTAAAACCATATTAGAATAAATCACACCTACTTCTTAATCACATCTCTTTCTGAATAAACACCACCCATATCAGAAAAAAAACACACCTATATCTGAAGAAATCACACCCATATCTGAATAAACCACACCCATATCTGAAGAAACCACACTCATATCTGAGTAAACCACACCCATATCTGAAAAAAACATAACCATATCCGAACAAACCACACCCATATCTGAGTAAACCACACCCATATCTGAAAAAACCATAACCATATCTGAACAAACCACACCCATATCTGAATAAACTAGACTTGCTTCTGGTTTTGGATCTGCTTCTGAAGAGGTCACTCCTTATCAGTATAAACCTCACCAATATTTGAATAAACCACACACATATTTGAATAAAACACACCCATATCTGAATAAAACACGCCCACATTTGAAGAGGCTGTGAACAGTGCTGTAATATCTGATCCCACTAATCACAATTTCCTTTTGTGGCCACAGCTTGGCAGTGATGAAATCAGATCCTGCTAGTGATGGCCATTGAAAACTGTACTATCAATAGTTGATAGCTGAAAACCATGGGCATCGGCAGACCTTGGCCATTATGCCAATGCCACAGATGTTTGCTAGATATCGGGTGCCATCATCAATGGTGCGGCATCGGTGTCGTGTGATCGATGGCAGAAACTTTGCCATCAGTCGCAGGGCTCGATTCAATTTCCTTCTAATTTAATAGCGCCAGGAAGGAGCTCCAGGAGCTATTCAATTCAGCGCGCTGTGAAGCCCAACTAAGGATTTCTTCTCGCATCCATCCTGGGGTACGAGCAGAAATCTGACAAAACTCCTTGCGCGATGCTGTTTTCTGCCCTAAGCGCTGCGGAAACAGCATTGCGCCAGGCAGTTAAGTCGGAGAATGCCCGTTCTTACGACTAAACACCATGTTTAAGGTGCGAGAATGAGCATTCTCCGACATAATAGCGCGCTGAATTGAATAGCTCCGGGAGCTCCTTACCGGCACTATTCAATTCGCACCCATAGAGCATCAAAATTAAATTGTATTAAAGATTAAATCTACTATAAAAATGACTTGTGTTTCCCTAGCATAAATGTACCTGCTTATCTGTATATTGCTTATTTTATTTAAAAAATTGTTCTTTTGAGTTATCAACAGCAGCTCTCTTGTATGAGAAGGGCTGCGCTGCCGAAGGATGGTCCTGGCCGGCCGGGTCCCGGCACCTGTGCAATGGTATGGCAGGTGCTAGGACCGGCACATATGCACAAGTGGCGGTGGTGCCGCACATGCACACAACACCGGCTTTTAGGAACTGCATTGGCTGCAGTCCCTAGAAGTCCCACTAGCAGTCCCACTGGAAGCACGCTCTGACAGTCTCTCCCATTGGGAGAGATAATACCTCCCCCTAAAGCGGGGCATACACGGTGCGATATGCAACATGTATGACGATGGCCGATCCGATGCCCGACATATCGGGCGGTCCCCACACACGGAGCGAAGTGGTGGCCGACAGCCCGATATGCCGGCACTCCCCTCCCTCACCCACATAGCTCAACATGGGGTCGCACATCGCATCCCCTGATCGAGTGAATTTTCCGCAAGATCTGGGGATGCGATGTACCACCCCACGGGAGCGCGCACGGGATGATATCATGCCCAGACACGGTACGATATAGCAATACCGTCTGGGGCCGGCCCCACTGACATCACTAATGATGTCAGTGGGAGTGCTTTTGGCTCTGATAGAGCCAAAAGCACTCCAGGGCTTGCGGCAACGAGACCCTACCGCAAGGGTCTCGTCGCAAGCCCGATGGTCGCGATGGTCTTGACCATCGTGACCATCATTTTGGCCGCTCGCTATAGCTGTGGGTGGTGACCCACAGCTATGCGAGCGGCCAGGAGGCCGCTCCAAAATGAAGGAGGGATGGCCCTGATTCAGAGCGAGCGCTCTGTCAGAGCGTCCGGCTCTGAATCAGGACCACTGTCCCTGGAAAAAGTTACAATCAATGCTTCCAAGTGTCAGACAGATTATTTTGCACTGACAGACATCTACAAAGCTGCCACAGAACTTAGGAAAAATGACAATTGGCCTCATGTTACACATATACAAAACTTGCTGTTTAAGAAAAAAGAAAAACAAGAAAAACTGCCTTTGGAATTTCACATTTAACATTCAATGTTATAAATCTATTAGTCTTGGAAAGTAAATACACCAGCGGGGACTTGAGCGGAATGCGCTTTCTCACAGCTAAGGCACCGTGGAGGAATCAGGACAGTATTGCAGTTTTTATGATGAAAATGAAGCATTTGATGCTCCAAATCTCTGTTAAACATCGTAACACAATTAATGAATGAAATTAACTAGCAGATGTGTTTTATTGGCTTCTATGTTATCTTGGAATGTCTAATATGCTGCTGATTTTTTTTATATATGCATAGTTTCTTTTTGGTCACCCTACTGAAAAGTTTAATTGAATAGCAACGGTTTAATGGGCACAAACATGTTTGCGGTACGATCTTTAATGGATCCGGATTCGATTTTGCAGTTAGAAAATTGTGTCTTGTGTTTGCCATTCGCGTTTATATTAGTATTTTGAATAAATATAGGCATCTCTAAACACTATGTAAAAAAAAATTTTTTAACAATAAAATAGTTTTTTTGTTTTTCTTTAGATCAGAGGGCTGATTCAGACCCGCTCGCTGAGCGCTCGCAAGCGGGTCGATGTTGGCCTGGAGACAGCTCTGTCGTGTGCATGCGCGAGACCCGGATAGCGACGGGCAAGCCGTCGCTCCGGGTCTCGCTACAAAGGGGGCGTGCTGTCGATGTTGAGTGACAGCACGCCCCCTTTGGTGGGCGGGCCGGGGGCGTGGCTGCCCAGACGGAGGCATTCCCATGGGAACACCTACCATCTGGGGCCGGCCCCACTGACATCACAAGTTATGTCAGTGGGTGGACTTCTTGGTCTGTAAGAGCAAGAAGTCCACAGGGACTTGCGGCAATGAGACCCTACCACAAGGGTCTCGTTGCAAGTCCAATGGTCGCGATGGTCTTGACCATCGCAACCATCATCCTGGCCGCTCGCACCAGCTGTGGCTGCTCTTAACTATCTCTTTTACACTGTACTTTTCTTACTATGGCGGTGCCCTGGGGCGGCTTGGCTGGGCCAGTTTAGAGGTGTCCTGTGCTCTGGATTTGAACCCTAGTATGTTAGGGACCTACCCTAAAGAGGTTACCTGGATATGGTGGGTAGGCCCATAACCTTGGCCATGATTATGCTAAAAACCTCTATTGATTGCAAAATTATATTGCATTTATATATTATCAATAATTTTGGAGTTGTGCACCTGAGATTTGTCTGTTTCTGTGCAGTGAACTCTTCTGTGTTCGTAGTTCGATTCTGCACAGTTGATCGCATACAGAAACAGTTACAAGGTATCAGTTAAAGTTTAAACATGTTCAAACTGGATCAAATATGGTTGAACTTATTAAATTTGCTGGAATGATATTTTAATAAATTTTAATTTTAAAACAATTCTGCCTTTTTTATATAGTTACAATAAACCAGTTTGAGTAACAGTTTGTGGCTGGTTCAAGCACCTCTATTGAAGGGCAAGGGGTCTTTTTACAACTTCAAGAAGAGATCAAAATATCAAAATAAAAAAACAGCCGCAGAGGTGAATCTGCCGCTACAATTGTATACTTGCTTCACCCTGGTACTGTAGAATTAAGGTCATGCAAAACTATACTTTACCTACTCTCCCGATTCTGCCAGGAGCCTCCCGAAAATCGTGTGCCTCTCCCGGCCCCCCGGAAAAGTAGATAAGCCTCCCGGCCAGCTGCCGACACCTCAGATCCTCCTGCGATTTCCAGACAATTGCATCATCATGTCCCCGCCCACTGCTTCACAATGCCAATAATCTTGGCATTGTGTAGCGAGGGTTTTGGCAAAAATGATGCGATTCTGTGCCGCGCCCTCGCTCCGCCCCATTACCGGGTAATGTGCTCGGCCACGCCCCCTACGCAGCACCACGCACCCCTGCTTGGCCAACCTGGCTTCCCCGTCCCAGATTGGGCTGCCAGAATTTCGGCAAGCATGTGCAAAACTGGTATTGCATGGGAGGTAATATTGTGTGTGAGGGCCGTTATTGCTCTATATCGTGCATGCACACTTTATACAGGATATTCTGCATGTCTTTTGGGGTTAAGAAGATAAATAATATATGTATCAATACATTTGCTGACTGTGAGCCTGACTCAGCGATGGCTGCAATGCCAATGATTATACAGGTGAGCGTTTATTGGTGAACTGCGCTTACGTCTGAGTCGCACTGCGCATGCGTCAAGTTTCATTACCGACGGCGGTCACAATGAGGATTTGGTTGCATTGTGATTAGCTGTCAGGGAGCATTTAGGGGATTTCATGGAGGGGTGCAGAAGAAAACGCAGGCGTACCACGAGCGCTTAGAGGGTGTCTAGCAGACTACGACTGCGATCCGGTACGCAGTAAAAATGGCCCCCGAGTCTCACTCCCAGCGGCCATTCTGCGTGACCATAGGGTTATTCAGAACTCCGATAATCGACTGATCTGCGACAGATGCTACGTCTATGTATGTACACAGTTGTTTGGATTTGAGAAGCCGCCGATGGGAAGGGGGGAGGGGGCTGCCGAGCTGAGACTTTGCACTGGGTGACAGAAAGACTAGCTTCACCCCTGTTTAAACCCTGAAGAATTTTTAGAACTGAAAGGAAAATCATGTAATGAAGTTCACCCTTTATCTATACCTCAGAACATTCCTGGTAAATAGGCTGCGTCCCACCCAAATCATTCCTTGATCTGCACATTCCGGGACTATATGCTATGAGGAAACGCCCCTTTTCTGAAAGTTCCCCTGTGACCTCTATCAAGACTGACCTGCAAAGATCTGATCTGTTGGGAAGTGCGATTAATGTAATATAGAACAGATGAGAAGGAATAAGCAGCATTACATGGAACAGAGCGTCCTAGGTAATAAGTACAGAAGCAGAGGCCACACACAGCCACCACAACACCACCTTAATGGCCACATTACTTATCAATGTGCCACAAACCACTACCAAACCATGGGGGTCATTCAGACCCGGTCGTTAGCGCCGATGCGCTCGGACCGGGTCAATGGCCCCCCCACAGAGCATGCGCACGGCGCATGCGTGAGACCCGCTACGACCGACAGCGCCGGTCGTAGCGGGTCTCGATCCAAAGGGGGCGAGCAGGGGGGGTGGCAGCCCAAACGGGGGCGCCCCCATGGGAACGCGTTTGGGGGCAGCCCCACTGACATCACTAATGATGTCAGTGGAGAGCTTCCGGCTCAGACAGAGCCGAAAGCTCTCCGGGGCTTACGACAAGGGAGACCCTACCCTAGGGTCTCGTCGTAAGCCCTGATGGTCGCAATGATCTTGACCATCGCGACCATCACCTTAGGCGGTCGTAAGGCTGTGGGTGTTAACCCACAGCCTTACCACCGCAAAGGAGGACGTCTTGAAAATTCAAGACGTCCTCCCCTCATTCAGACCGACCGCACGCTCTGTGCGACCAGCTCTGAATGAGGTCCCATATCTCAGCAAAATGATTTCGCTCGTAAGAGGGGTATGTAGGGCCTGATACCGATCCGGCCGCAAATGTCGATATTTTCGCAGTTTCAGCGATTGTTACCCATTGCGCATGTGTATAAGGTGCACTGTCCAGGCGCAGCGATTGAATTGTGATTACGCTCACACACAGGATTCACTCACAAAGTGAGTGACAGGTAGTCAGCGTTTGGGGGAGGTAATGGGGATAGTTAGAAAATTGCAGGGATATCAGACCATTTAAACACCTTTTTAGCAGTGGCAAACGCAGGATATGACGAGGTACATACACACTGACTGACACAGACACACACAGACACCTCTATCACTAAAAAACATTAATGCAGAAGGCAAATAAATACAGCCAGCATGATTTATTAAAGACTCCCCTCCCCCAGTAGTGCTCCTTATGCAGTTCCTCCAGTAGTGTCCCTTATGCAGTGCCCCCAGTAGTGCCACTTATTCAGTGCCCGTAGGTAGTGCCCCTTAAACAGTGCCCCTTATACAGTGCCCCAAGAAGTGGTCCCCCTATGCAGTTTCCCCAGTAGTGCCCTTTATACAGTGCCCTCAGTAGTGCACTCCCATGCAGTTCCCCTTATACAGTGCCCCCAATAGTGCCCCTTATTCAGTGCCCCCAGTAGTGCCTCTTATACAGTGCCCCCAATAGTGCCCCTTATGCAGTTCCCCCAGTAGTGTCCCTCATGCAGTGCCCCCAGTAGTGCCACTTATTCAGTGCCCATAGGTAGCGCCCCATATACAGTGCTCCCAGTAGTGGTCCCCCTATTCAATGCCCCCAATAGTGCCCTTTATACAGTGCCTTCAGTAGTGCCCCCCCTATGCAGTGCCCCCAATTAGTGCCCCTTATACATTGCCCCCAGTAGTGCCCCTTATGCAGTGCCCCCAGTAGTGCCCCTTATACATTGCCCCCAGTAGTGCCCCTTATGCAGTGCCCCCAGTAGTGCCCCTTATACAGTGCCCCATATACAGTGCCCCTTATACAGCACCCTCAGTAGTGCCATTTATGCAGTGCTCCCGGTAGTGCCCCATATACACTGCCCCCAGTAGTGGTCCCCCTATGCAGTGCCCCCAGTAATGCCCCTTATACAGTGCCCCTTATACAGTGCCCCAAGTAGTGGTCCCCCTATGCAGTTTCCCCAGTAGTGCCCTTTATACAGTTCCCTCAGTAGTGCACTCCCATGCAGTTCCCCTTATACAGTGCCCCCGATAGTGCCCCTTATACAGTGCCCCCAGTAGTGCCTCTTATACAGTGCCCCCAATAGTGCCCCTTATACAGTGCCCCCAGTAGTGCCTCTTATACAGTGCCCCAATAGTGCCCCTTATGCAGTGCCCCCAGTAGTGCCCCTTATACAGTGCCTCCAGTAGTGCCCCTTATACAATGCCCCCAGTAGTGCCCCTTATACAGTGCCCCCAGTAATGCCCCTTATGCAGTGCCCCTATACAGTGCCCCCAGTAGTGCCCCATATATAGTGACCCCTATGTAGTGCCCCCTGTAGTGGTCCCCTATACAGTGCCCCCAGTAGGGCCCCTTATACAGTGCCCTCAGTAGTGCCCCTTATACATTGCCCCCAGTAGTGGTCCTTATACAGTGCCCCCAGTAGTGCTCCATATACAGTGCCCCCCTATGTAGTCCTCCCAGCAGTGGGTTCCCCCTATGCAGTGCCCCAGTAGTGGTCCCCTATACAGTTCCCCCAGTAGTGGTCCCCTATACAGTTCCCCCAGTAGTGGTCCCTTATACAGTTCCCCCAATAGTGGTCCCACTATGCAGTGCCCTTTACATATATAACACACACAGATTACTTACCTGAATCCCCGTTCCTGCGCCCGCTACCGTCCGCTCCTCAGTCCTCCCTCTTGGCACTATGGGAGAGACGTCATGACGTCTCTCCCATCACCCACTGCGGAAGCCGGAAGGAGGAGCTCATGAGTGAGCTCCAGCCCCGGCTCCATCCGCGGGGGGGGGGGAGGGGGGGATTTTGAAGAGTCTGGTTGTTGGTAGTGAAGCGATAGTGTAATCGTAGCCCCACTCCCGTTATACAATGTCAGGATTACCGGCATTGTGAAGCGGGTGGTGGAGCCACGATGCTGCGATTCAATGTGAATTGTGTCATTGGCCGTCTGTGCATGGGCGGCCGCAGTTGGTGCTTCACCCCATTTTTGGCAGCCTCCTGGCAGTTCCGAGGATGGCATATTTTCACCATTGCGTTCCACGAGAAATTGCGGCTGCGATGGCATCAAGATCAGGCCCTTAGTACTTTACTCTATGTAATTATTAGTTGATGCCTGTGTCAGTCCTGTCTGGTTTTACTTATTTTTTTCTTTGATTTGTTGCTATGTCCTTAAAACCAGTAACTGCTGCTTATTACATTGTATAGTTGTATAATCCACTCAGTATTCCATAGTATTGTTAGATGTCAGTGCAGTCAATGTAGACAAATACCTTTGTTATTCATTCCATAATTACAGCAATTACAAACCCAATAAAGGATTATAAACTAAAAGATGAAAGAACTTGTCATGAACCTGTGTAAACTGGATGTAACATACTTGTGATTTACGTTACCTGTTTTTGCCATCATGTTAACCCTATAACTGCTGGACTGCATTTGTGTTTTAGATTGTTTATTTGTTACATGCTTTTGGTTGAGCCTAAAGGTACCGCGTCATTACTGTGGCAGCATGAAATACAATATGGCCAATATTTCAGTCTGCGTCTGAGTCACAAGCGCTCATACATTCCGATGGTTTCCGCCAGGGGACGCAGAACAAATTTAGACTCAGAGAAAGACAATTTCAATGGGTGTTCCTGGCTAATAACTACTAGACGTGGGCGTGTCACCGGCCAACGAATGCGTCTTTTTTTGCAGTTATGCTGTCATCGGCAGCCATGTTCCGAGAGACATTCTGAGCAACCATAGGGCTGCTCTAATATCTGATGGTGCGACCGATGTGCGTCCGATGGTGCAGCTTATTACACGATGCGGCGGATTTGAATCATAGCCAGTGGGCATCTCTGTATGAATCCCATCGGCTGCAGCATTAGCATAAAGACGCAGTGGCGTTGCATAAGAAAAGGCACTAGCGGCTGCATTCCCGTCCGTCTCTGAATCAGGATCAGTGTCTGGGCTGTAGTTGTAGCTCTCATTAATGTACAGTAGCCTTGGTGCACAGTGGGCGTCATACGGGGAGCCTGGATGATACATAACTTGTAGATGTGCACACGCCACGTCTGGGATATGTGACAGGACCAATCACCTAAACGCTACATTGCTACATCTAGAATCAAAATAATTACTCAGCAGAAACTAAATCTCACGCTAGGGACTAGAAGGATAAAATAATGACACAGAATATCACTCAGACCGGAGTGGAACCATTATATCCAGAAATAATAATATTACATATAGGAAACAGAATGTTGCGCCTAAAGCACCAGTTTGTCTGGATGGATTGACCATTGAGCAAATGGAGTCCTTTTAATTTCTGGGGATTTTTTATTTCGTATACTTCAACTTGGTCTCTGAGCTCTGCCTTTTTGGTTAAGAAGGCATAACAGCACCTTTTGTCTTAAGACGATAAGACCGGCTTGTGTGAGTGGAGGGACCTTGTGTAACTTTTATCGCAGCACAATGGAAACCTACGGTCCTGACCTACGGGATTGCCGTATGGTTTGGGAATTGTACTGCTACAGAACATAAGGCCCTGGATAGGGTGGTTAGGATGGCTGGTAAAATAATTGGTGTTGTGCTGGGATGCGGTTAAGACAACCGGGATGCCGTGAGCCAGAACATCGGCGACGGAATCCCCACAACCCGATCGTAAGGAGACCGGGGAAAGGCAGCCGCGGGGGGAGGGGTGGGGGAATAGGTTTAGGCACCCCAGGGAGACAGTGTTAGGCTGCTGGAGGGTAGGAGGTTAAGATTAAGCTCTAGACAGGGGGGTTAGGTTCAGGCACCACCGGGAGGAGGTTAGGGTTTGGCACTAAGGGGGGAGGGTTAGGTTTAGGCACTTACAGGGAGGGTTAGGGTTATGGTGCAAGGGTGCAGGAAAGGAGGGTTAGGGGGTAAATAGGAGAACAGTACTCACCGTTACCCTGTCGGGATTTGAACCGTCGGGATGCCGCTGTCATATATATATATATATATATATAACAAAGGCATGGAAAGCCAAGACGCTAGCTGAAATGTATCAGTAATTAGACAGCAATCCTGCCCCTTGTCCGTGCAAATTAATATAAGCTGGTTCAGTCCCAACTGATGGCCTATAGAAAGGTGTCTCATTACCAAGGTGTCAAACAAGAAACATCTCATGATAGGTAAAAGCAAAGAGCTTTCTCAAGACAGACACACCCAGGCACTAAACCTATTTATCAATGATTTATTGACAGCTCAGCCACCACAACGGGGGAATGCTGGATAATCCCCTAAAAAGGAAAAAAGATCAAGAAAAGAGAAAATGTGAGGCGCTAGTTAATAAAAAATAATAACTTTACTAATAAATTTGTAAAAATATATAAAAAAAAATGCATCAAAAAATTGTGACAATACATATAATAAATACAGACAATACACACAAGAAATCTCTAAATCGCCAGCATGTACTACATGAATAAATAAAATAAAGTAAATAACAATGAATATATGAAAAATAACCTAAAAATAAATATAACTCATGGGATATAAATATCCAGAGTTAACTCCATTTGAAAAGGATACTTCAACTTGTATCCCTTGTTATATATATATGCAAGTGCATGTAGCAATATTCCAAACTGTTTGTAGCAATAATGCGCAAATCCAGCACACTTATAATGGATATGTTGCTTTGGAGTTACTAAAAAGTCAATTCCAACAAAAATTGTATCAATTGTTCCAACGTGGAAGTATTTTGAACTGTGGACCTGATTAGGCATGGGTTGCAGGGAGAGTGTAAGCAGCATGCATGCACAACATATTAAAATCACAACACTGAATCCCCGAATGTATCCCTTGTGTTAGTGATGAGATTTTTTGGGATTGGAAGCATATGCTATTTCCCCGATCTCCATGTAGTCCGGCACTGCAAATAGCCGATCACGATGGGTCTCGTTTGACCAAAAAAATTTGATCAATGGATCCCAACAGATAACAGCCTGTTCAGCCTTCAGTCTCTCCACAGTATGGGCAATATAAATAACGCGTTTCTCCGCCTCTCTGGCCCGTCGGCGGCTTCCTCAGATAGTAACAAACCAAGTCCTGGCAGCTACTATAAATACTTGTCGGTAATTCGTAGCAGGTGTTACCAAGGCTCTATGCTCTACATCCATCCTTTTGTATGTGTTTCAAGCCTCAGTCTGAACACATATTAAAGTGAGTATAGTCAGTGTTGTGTTAGGAGCTAATTAGTGTGTATGCTCCGTATTGTAGTCTGTTTTATTTTGTAGAAACAGCAATTGGCTGTAACAGACTTAATGTCAATAGTTAAAAAGATCAAATCAAACAAGTTAGTAGTACAGCACTGGCACATTAAAAATAAATAGTACTACTGTAATATATATAATACGTATCAGTAACTCTATAAAAAGATGCATTTTTATTCCAAACTAGTATTGATATTAAATCCCCATTAGTACATAGATGTATAAATTAAGCATTGCCTATTCTACACAATAATCAATATAGTGTCATTGGTCTAAAGGACAACACGGATATTTATCATAAAGAAATGTTTATATAGAGTATTTCTTAATTTTAATTTTGGACTGTAAATCATATATTCACTATTGTTAGATATTTATTAGTATTTAACCTATCATAAATATATAAAGGAAAATAATATACATAAGAATATCTAACCCTAAAGACATATTACTAAAACTGCTCCCTTTAATATGGACTACTATAAACCAAAAAACTATCTGTCATTAGTATACAGGTAAAATATTCATAAGGATAACTAACCCTATGTAACAATCTAAGACTAGGGGGTCTATTTACTAAGCAGTGTTAGGAGACAGAGTGAAAAATTATAAGAAAGTGATAAGGTGCCAGCCAATCAGCTCCCAACTGTCATCTCACAGGCTGTGTTTGAAAAATGACAGTTGGGAGCTGATTGGCTGGCACCATATCACTTTCTTATCACTTTTCACTCTGTCTCCTATCACTGCTTAGTAAATAGACCCCTAAGGCTTTAATATTTATAGTAATGGTACAGATATGTTAATATATATAAGGAATGGAGAATACAAGTGAATCAATGTTATGGGACAGTAGTAATACAAAAAATGGAAGCACTCTCAGCAGGGATCTAGTGGGTAATGTTAATACTCACTAAAAAACATGTGTATGCATATACATACATACACATATATATTTAGATCAGATCTTTGGCAAAATCACGAGGAAACATGATAACAACCTTCATCCTATGTAAAAGAGAAGGAGGAAGGTTTAAGAAGGAGAAGGAAATTTCTTAACCTACAGTATATTGTTCAGTTCTATGGTGTCATTAAGACCCCGTGGGATCAAGGTTTTGAGCCGAAAAATCCAATATGCCTCATGTTTAGAGAGGGCATTAAACTTGTCGCCTCCCCTATTTGTGGATTTAACATGGTCAATAGCTTTTATTGTAATTATTTCTAGCACCTCTCCCTGACAGAAAGCTACATGTTTGGAAAGTGAGTGCATTCTAATTTTTTTAATGAAATTTCTCCTATGTTCCATAAAGGTCTTGTGGTGCGGCCCACATATCGTAGGCCGCAACCACATTCTATAATGTATATGACGTATGAGGACCTACAATTCATGAAATCCGTGATCTGAAAAATTTCTCTGGAGACAGATGACCTAAAAGATGTACTTTTCCATACTTTTCCAATATGGGCGTCTAATTTCAATATGGAAAGATTTTTGTTAATTATTCTTTTTATATCCTTTGCATATGAGTTACAGGTAGTAATAAACCACATATGCTTATCATCATTTGTATCTTTTACCTTTGTCTGTAACCTACTTTCCCTATCTGACCTATTTGTATTAGGGGTGAGCGGGTTCGGATTTCTGAAATCCGAACCCCCCCGAGCCCCCCCGATCCGAGTCCGATCCGAGTCAGGCTCGACTTTTCCCGCCTGACTCGGATCTGACATCGAGGCAAAACGTCATCATCCCGCCTTCCGAGTCTCGCGGGTTTTGGATCCTATATAAGGTACCCGCGTCGGCGCCATTTTCTCACTCGGCTGTGGACAGTGAAGAGGGAGGGTGGGAGTTAGTGCTGTGTAGTGTAGTGTAGTGTAGTGCTGCTGTTGTCCACTACTTCAAAGTCCATAGGGGCTGGCTGTGTTGTGCTGTGCTGCTGTTGTTAATAGGGGCTGTGTCCACTACTTCAAAGTCCATAGGGGCTGGCTGGACTGTGTTGTGCAGTCAGTTCCAAAGTCCTGTGCAGTGTCCCAGTCCTAAAGGGGTGCTGTAGTGTTGTCCAGGGGGTGCTCTGTCCATCAGGGGTGCTCCCCCCAAGTGCTAAAAAAATAATATATTTTCTGTGTTTGTGAATTGTGTGCGCAGTAGCCGCACGTGCATCAACAAAGTAGTGCCAAGCGTGCGCCTGTGTCATAAGTAAAGGGCCGGCTGGCTTGACCGTTAAGGGTGCTGTAACCCCCGAAAGTACACTCCAGTCCAAACCAAAAAAAAAATTATTTTCTGTGTTTGTGAATTGTGTGCGCAGTAGCCGCACGTGCATCAACAAAGTAGTGCCAAGCGTGCGCCTGTGTCATAAGTAAAGGGCCGGCTGGCTTGACCGTTAAAGGGTGCTGTAACCCCCGAAAGTACACTCCAGTCCAAACCAAAAAAAAATTATTTTCTGTGTTTGTGAATTGTGTGCGCAGTAGCCGCACGTGCATCAACAAAGTAGTGCCAAGCGTGCGCCTGTGTCATAAGTAAAGGGCCGGCTGGCTTGACCGTTAAGGGTGCTGTAACCCCCGAAAGTACACTCCAGTCCAAACCTAAAAAAAAATTATTTTCTGTGTTTGTGAATTGTGTGCGCAGTAGCCGCACGTGCATCAACAAAGTAGTGCCAAGAGTGCGCCTGTGTCATAAGTAAAGGGCCGGCTGGCTTGACCGTTAAAGGGTGCTGTAACCCCCGAAAGTACACTCCAGTCCAAACCAAAAAAAAATTATTTTCTGTGTTTGTGAATTGTGTGCGCAGTAGCCGCACGTGCATCAACAAAGTAGTGCCAAGCGTGCGCCTGTGTCATAAGTAAAGGGCAGGCTGGCTTGACCGTTAAAGGGTGCTGTAACCCCTGAAAGTACACTCCAGTCCAAACCAAAAAAAAATTATTTTCTGTGTTTGTGAATTGTGTGCGCAGTAGCCGCACGTGCATCAACAAAGTAGTGCCAAGCGTGCGCCTGTGTCATAAGTAAAGGGCCGGCTGGCTTGACTGTTAAGGGTGCTGTAACTCCCGAAAGTACACTCCAGTCCAAACCAAAAAAAAAATTATTTTCTGTGTTTGTGAATTGTGTGCGCAGTAGCCGCACGTGCATCAACAAAGTAGTGCCAAGCGTGCGCCTGTGTCATAAGTAAAGGGCCGGCTGGCTTGACCGTTAAGGGTGCTGTAACCCCCGAAAGTACACTCCAGTCCAAACCAAAAAAAAAATTATTTTCTGTGTTTGTGAATTGTGTGCGCAGTAGCCGCACGTGCATCAACAAAGTAGTGCCAAGCGTGCGCCTGTGTCATAAGTAAAGGGCCGGCTGGCTTGACCGTTAAGGGTGCTGTAACCCCCGAAAGTACACTCCAGTCCAAACCTAAAAAAAAATTATTTTCTGTGTTTGTGAATTGTGTGCGCAGTAGCCGCACGTGCATCAACAAAGTAGTGCCAAGCGTGCGCCTGTGTCATAAGTAAAGGGCCGGCTGGCTTGACCGTTAAAGGGTGCTGTAACCCCCGAAAGTACACTCCAGTCCAAACCAAAAAAAAATTATTTTCTGTGTTTGTGAATTGTGTGCGCAGTAGCCGCACGTGCATCAACAAAGTAGTGCCAAGCGTGCGCCTGTGTCATAAGTAAAGGGCCGGCTGGCTTGACCGTTAAAGGGTGCTGTAACCCCCAAAGTACACTCCAGTCCAAACCAAAAAAAAATTATTTTCTGTGTTTGTGAATTGTGTGCGCAGTAGCCGCACGTGCATCAACAAAGTAGTGCCAAGAGTGCGCCTGTGTCATAAGTAAAGGGCCGGCTGGCTTGACCGTTAAAGGGTGCTGTAACCCACAAAGTACACTCCAGTCCGAACCAAAAAAAAATTTATTTTCTGTCTTTAGCCGCACGTATATATCAAATCGATATAACATAAATGGAGGACCAAACTTTCTCCGATAAAAATAAAATAGAGAAAGATCAAGAACCACTTCCTCCTAGTGCTGAAGCTGCTGCCACTAGTCATGACATAGACGATAACATGCCATCAACGTCGTCTGCCAAGGCCGATGCCCAATGTCATAGTAGAGGGCACATACAATCCCAAATGGCAAAGTTCAGGAAAATGACCTTGAAAAAGACATTTAAATCAGCTGAAGAGAAACGTAAACTTGCCAATATGCCATTTACGACACGGAGTGGCAAGGAACGGCTAAGGTCGATCCCTAGTATGTTCATGACTAGTGGTTCAGCTTCACATGACGATGGAAGCACTCCTCCCACTAAAAAAATCAAAAGAGTTAAGCTGGCAAAAGCACAGCGAAGAACTGTGCTTTCTAAGAAGATATCACAAATCCCCAAAGAGAGTCCAAGTGTGGTGGTGGTTGCGATGCCTGACCTTCCCAGCACTGGACGGGAAGAGGTGGCTCTTTCCACCATTTGCACGCCCCCTGCAAGTGCTGAAAGGAGCACCCACAGTCCACTTGCTGATATGCAAATTGAAGATGTCACTGTTGAAGTACAACAGGATGAGGATACTGGTGTAGCTGGCGCTGAGGAGGAAGTTGGCGAGGAGGATTCTGATGGTGATGTGGTTTGTTTAAATCAGGCTCCGGGGGAGACAGTTGTTGTCCGTGGGATGAAAAAGCCCATCACGGTCATGCCTGGGCAGAAGACCAAACATTCCACCTCTTTGGTCTGGCAATATTTCTATCCAAATCCGGACAACAACTGTCTTGCCATATGTACCATATGTAAAGGTGAAATAAGTAGGGGTAGGGACGTCAACCACCTAGGAACATCCTCCCTTATACGGCACCTGCAGCGCGTTCATAAAAAGTTACTGTCAAGTTCAGAAACTTTGGCTCAGACCGTAAGCAGTCCAGGGACACCTAAATCCCGTTGTCCTGTTGTATCCAAGCGCCTGCAAACCACACCGTCAACTCCCTCCTCGTCAATTTCCTCCTTAGTCAGGATCGGAAGTAGTCCTGCAGGCCATATCACTGGCATGACTGACTCTCCTATCCGGGATTCCTCCGGAGGATCCTGCATTGCTACGCCTACTGCTGCCGCTGCTGCTGTTGCTGCTGCTGCTGGGAGTCGTTCATCATCCCAGAGAGGAAGTAGGAACACCACTACTTTTACTAAACAATTGACCCTCCAACAGTCCTTAGCGAGGAGGATGAAGTACGACAGCAGTCATCCTGAAGCAAAACGTATAACTGAGGCCTTGACTGCTATGTTGGTGTTAGACGTGCGTCCGGTATCCGCCATTAGTGCAGTGGGATTTAGACAATTGATGGAGGTAGTGTGTCCCCGGTTCCAAATCCCGTCTAGATTCCACTTCACTAGGCAGGCGATACCGAGACTGTACAGAAACGTCAGAAAAAGTGTCCTCAGTGTCCTGAAAAATGCCGTTGTACACAATGTCCACTTAACCACGGACATGTGGACAAGTGGAACAGGGCAGACTAAGGACTATATGACTGTGACAGCCCACTGGGTAGATGTATCACCTTACGCAGCAACAGCAGCAGCGTCACCAGTAGCAGCATCTCAGAAACGCCAGCTCGTTACAAGGCAGGCTACGCTGTGTATCACCGGTTTCAGTAAGAGGCACACCGCCGACAACCTCTTAGAGAAACTGAGGGAAATCATCGCCCAGTGGCTTACCCCACTTAGACTCTCCTGGGGATTTGTGATATCTGACAACGCCACCAATATTGTGCGGGCATTACATCTGGGCAAATTCCAGCACGTCCCATGTTTTGCTCACACAATAAACTTGGTGGTGCAGAATTTTCTGAAAAGCGACAGGGGCGTGCAGGAGACGCTTTGGGTGGCCCGAAAAATTTCTGGCCACTTTCGCCATTCAGCGACTGCGTGCCGAAGACTGGAGCGCCAGCAAACACTCTTGAACCTGCCCCGCCATCACCTGAAGCAAAAGGTTGTGACGCGGTGGAACTCAACCCTCTATATGCTTCAGAGGATGGAGGAGCAGCAAAAGGCCATACAAGCCTATACATCCACCTATGACATAGGCAAAGGAGGGGGTATGCACCTGACTCAAGCGCAGTGGAGAATGATTTCCGTGTTGTGCAAGGTTCTTCAGCCCTTCGAACTTGCCACACGTGAAGTCAGTTCAGACACTGCCAGCTTGAGTCAGGTCATTCCCCTCATCAGGCTTTTGCAGAAGCAGCTGGAGAAAGTGAAGGAGGAGCTAAGACGGAGCGATTCCGCTCGGCATGTGGGACTTGTGGATGAAGCCCTTCATTCGCTTTGCCAGGATTCCAGGGTGGTCAATCTGTTGAAATCAGACCACTACATTTTGGCCACCGTGCTCGATCCTAGGTTTAAAGCCTATGTGGTGTCTCTCTTTCCGGCCGACACAAGCCTGCAGAGGTGCAAAGACCTGCTGGTGAACACACTGTCAGCTGAAGCGGAACGTGACACGTCAACGGCTCCTTCTTCATTTTCTCCCGCAACTGGGGCTGCCAGGAAAAAACTTAGGTATCCTAAGCAACCCGCTGGCGGTGATGCAGGGCAGGCAGGACCAAGTTTGGACATCTGGTCCGGACTGAAGGACCTGGCAACAATTTCTGACATGTCTACTGTCACTGCATATGATACTGTCACCATTGACAGAATGGTGGAGGATTACATCGGTGACAGCATCCAAGTAGGCATGTCAGACAGTCCATACCTGTACTGGCAGGAAAAAGAGGCAATTTGGAGGCCCCTGTACAAACTGGCTCTATTTTACCTGAGTTGCCCCCCCTCCAGTGTGTACTCCGAAAGAGTGTTTAGTGCAGCCGGGAACCTTGTCAGCGAAAGGCGTAGGAGGTTGCTTCCACAGAATGTGGAGAAGATGATGTTCATCAAAATGAATTATCAGCTCTTCCAGGGAGACCAGCCTCCAGAAGGTACAGAGGGACCTGTGGTGGTGGATTCAAGTGGGGACGAGTTAATACTTTGTGAGGATGAGGATGTACACACTGAAGAGGGTGAGGAATCGGTGGATGAGGAGGATGAGGATGACATCTTGCCTCCGTAGAGCCAGTTTGTGCAGGGACACATTAATTGCCAGCTTGTTTTGTGGGGGCCCAAACGAACCAATCATTTCAGCCACAGTTGTGTGGCAGACCCTGGCGCTGAAATGATTGATTTGTTAAAGTGTGCATGTCCTGTTTATACAACATAAGGGTGGGTGGGAGGGCCCAAGGACAATTCCATCTTGCACCTCTTTTTTTCTTTGCATTATGTACTGTTTGGGGCCTAGTTTTTCTAACTGCCATCCTGCCTGCCACTGCAGTGTCACTCCTAGATGGGTCACGTGTTTGTGCCGCCCACTCGTGTCGCTTAGCATAGTCATCCAGCTACCTCGGTGCAACCTTTTGGACATAAAAACACTATTGTGAGGTGTGAGGTGTTCAGAATAGACTGGAAATGAGTGGAAATTAAGGTTATTGAGGTTAATAATAGCATAGGAGCAGAAAAACCTACAAATTCTGTGATTTTAGCTGTTTTTATGCTTTTTTTCAAAAAAATACAGATCCAAAACACAAAACCCAGAACCCAAAACACGGAAGGGTGGTTTTGGCAAAACCAATCCAGATCCAAAACACGAAGAAAGATCCAGATCCAAAACCAAAACACAAAACACGAAAAGTGGCCGGTGCACACCCCTAATTTGTATCTCTATATGCTTCATCTAGTATATTTTTGGGATAACCTTGTTCAGAGAAGGATGTATAGAGGGTCGTAACCTGTCTCTCAAAGTCTTCTGGTCTCGACCAGTTCCTTTTAATCTGAAGGACCTGTCCTTTGGGGATATTATCCTTTCATATTTTTAGGTGGTTACTTTTATAATTCAGATACCTACTCTGATCAATGTCCTTGGTATATGTTTGGTCACCACATCACCATCTGCCCCTATAGATAATGCAATATCTAAAAAGTTGATATAGTTAGAACTAATCGTGCTCGTGAACCTTAACCCAAAAGAATTGTGATTAAACCCATCTAGAAAAGATTGAAGTGAATTGTGATCACCAACCCATATAAAAAATAAGTCATCTATATATCTGCCATAGAGAACCAGGCTCATCCTGAGTTCCTTGTTCCACACATGTTTTTCCTCTAACCTACCCATGTAAAGGTTAGCGAAACTCGGGGCGAACCTGGTTCCCATGGCAGTCCCCAAACATTGTAAATAAAACCGTGAATCAAAAGTGAAATAATTATGTTTCAAAATAAAATGAATAGATGATAAAATAAAATTACATAGTGCTTCTGTGATATTAAGATCAGTCCTAAAATAGTGCTCAATGACAAATGACATGTTCCCTACTAATACAAACGTATGTAAATGCATTTAATATAACCATCTAGCTATATTGATTATTGTGTAGTATAGGCAATGCTTCATTTCTTTATATAGGGCCATTTATATAGGGCCATGTTTATTTATTTATTTTATTTTATATACATCTATGTACTTATGGGAATAGATTTAATATCAATACTAGTTTGGAATAAAAGTGTATCTTTTTATAGAGTTACTGATATGTATTATATATATTAGTACTATTTATTTTTAATGTGCCAGTGCTGTACTACTAACTTGTTTGATTTGATCTTTTTAACTATTGACATTAAGTCTGTTACAGCCAATTGCTGTTTCTACAAAATAAAACAGACTACAATACGGAGCATACACACTAATTAGCTCCTAACACAACACTGACTATACTCACTTTAATATGTGTTCAGACTGAGGCTTGAAACACATACAAAAGGATGGATGTAGAGCATAGACCCTTGGTAACACCTGCTATGAATTACCGGCAAGTTTTTATAGTAGAGGACCTCATTCAGAGTCGGTCGAAGCGGCCGCACGGTCGTACACCACCGATGTTCGCTATACTGCGCATGCGTAAAGTTCACAATGCGCGTGCGCAAACTAGCCGCTACGATCAGAAATTTCTCTCTCCTTGAACACAGCCTGGTCGGTAGTTTGAGTGACAGATTGAGGCGTTTGTGGGTGGTAACAGGGGAAGGTGCTTGAAAATGGGGGAGTGGAGATCCGAACGCAGGCGTGCCTAATTATGCGAATGGCATTTTATGGGAGTGCATACGTTTTATGGGAGTGCATAATTAACATAGTAGTGTCATGGCACATGTGACATGGGAGGTTTTTACACTGACATGATCGAAGAGCTTAAGAGAGGGTATGGTCAACCTTAAGCTCTACGACCAGTTCCGATGGTTCACGATGGTCTCGATTAATCCTTATATGCCCGGAGATGACGTGTAATGCATACGAGAAGGGGGCGTATTTTTTTGTCTTCCAGCTGCTTCCTCCCCTTGGTCGGCCAGCTACCGATCCGAACTTAGGGATGCAACTTGCGAGGGAATCATTTGCATATCCGGCCCCTTTTCCCGTATGACCGTGCGGCCGCTTCGACCGACTCTGAATGAGGTCCTTAGTTTGTTACTATCTGAGGAAGCCGCCGAGGGGCCAGAGAGGCGGAGAAATGCGTTATTTATATTGCCCATACTGTGGAGAGACTGAAGGCTGAACAGGCTGTTATCTGTTGGGATCCCTTGAACAAATTTTTTTGGTCATATGAGACTCATCGTGATCAACTATTTGCAGTGCCGGACTACATGGAGATCGGGTAAATAGCATATGCTTCCAATCCCAAAAAATCTCATCATTAACACAAGGGATACATTCGGGGATTGAGTGTTGTGATTTTAATATGTTGTGCATGCATGCTGCTTACACTCTCCCTGCAACCCATGCCTAATCAGGTCCACAGCGCAAAAAACTTCCAATTTGGAACAATTGATACAATTTTTGTTGGAATTTACTTTTTAGTAACTCCAAAGCAACATATCCATTATAAGGGTGCTGGATTTGCACATTGTTGCTACAAACAGTTTGGAATATTGCTACATGCACTTGCATATATATAAAACAAGGGATACAAGTTGAAATATCCTTTTCAAATGGAGTTAACTATGGATATTTATATCCCATGAACTATATTTATTTTTAGGTTATTTTTCATATATTCATTGTTATTTACTTTATTTTATTTATTTATTCATGTAGTACATGCTTGCGATTTAGAGATTTCTTGTGTGTATTGTCTGTATTTATTATATGTATTGTCACAATTTTTTGATGCATTAATTTTTTATACATGTTTACAAATTTATTAGTAAAGTTATTATTTTTTATTGACTAGTGCCTCACATTTTCTCTTTTCTAGCTCTCTCAAGACCTTCGCAACCTTATTGTTGCAAAACATACTGATGGCATTGGTTACAGAAGGATTTCTAAACTTCTGAATGTTCCAGTGAGCACTGTTGGGGCCATAATCCGGAAGAGGGAAGAACATAATTTCACCATAAACCGGCCACGACCAGGTGCTCCTCGCAAGATTTCTGACAGAGGAGTGAAAATAATTATCAGAAGAGTTGTCCAAGAGCCAAGAACCACTTGTGGAGAGCTTCAGAAAGACCTGGAATTAGCAGGTACAAGTAATGCACTCAACCGCCATGGCCTGTATGCACCCTCACCATGCAAGACTCCATTACTGAAGAAAAAGCATGTTGAAGCTCGTTTAAAGTTTGCTTCACAACATTTGGACAAGCCTGTGAAATACTGGGAGAATATAGTCTGGTCAGATGAGACCAAAATTGAACTCTTTGGATGCCACAATACACACCATGTTTGGAGGAGAAATGGCACTGCACATCACCCCA